>JAMAKE010000002.1:966111-1566111 GCA_023628695.1 Nectriaceae sp. PG4201
TAGTAGTAGTAGTAGTAGTAGTAGTAGTAGTAGTAGTAGTAGTAGTAGTAGTAGTAGTAGTAGTAGTAGTAGTAGTAGTACTTATTGGCATCCACCTTACCTGCTCGACACAAGCGAAGCTTAACTCGGGGTTTCTCAAGCCGCTTTCGCTTCATGGCCACCACAAACATACCTCCGATACCATCGTTCTCTCAAGGTACAGCCAAGAAAAGAATGCGACGATACGCCTGGCAGTGAGTGCATGTTTCGATTCGCGCCTTGCTCATGAATCGGAGGGTTGCCTCAATTCGACTGCTGAGTTGGCAGGGCTCAATCCTGGGTAACAACTGCCGGCAAACATCAGGGATGCCCCTGCATTGGAGCAAGGGCTTTTATACAGATTGGCAGGATGAAATATGCGCTCCATTTTCTGGCTCTACAAGGGTGCTCTTCACTTCTCGGAGCTCCTTTACCTTCGGACGCAAAACTATAAATCATGTCATGACTCTTCAGTACCGCGGCCAGGACGGCACCGGTACTATTAAGAAAGGCGACGATCGATGTTAAGGACGAAATCAACCGTGCTAAAGTGCTACGGACAGATAAGATGTTATCAGATGCTTGTCCATCGGGCGAAGCATTCAATAAGTATAGTATAGATCAATAAACTACTTGTCAGGGCTTAACTAAGCAGTCCCGGTCGGGCTGAGCTGGAAGGGCCTTCGAGGAGACAAAGCCTCGGATGCATACACAAAGTGCCACCGTCCTCAAAACCACAATGGATAACGCACACTATAAGCCTCGCATAGTCACACGGTATTCTCGCTCATCTACATTAAGATTCCTCCAGCTCTGTATACATTACAGAAACAAAGCACACTCGTGATACAGAAAAGCCAGCCCACTGTGGTAGGCACTGTTTGGTCCGTGGGGTTACTCGCATACCTCCTATCTGGAACTCTGCGGCGCTTGTATCCATCGTCCAAACTTGAGGTAATTGAATTCTCTATCCATGCTAAAACGAGATGCGAAAAACCTGCACTATTCCTACTGAATGACCGAAATAATCCATTCCCTTCCCCCAATCCTCCATCCTGCCATACGATCAAGACAGCCCCGGTGTGAAGAGGCTACACACGCGTGGCTGAGAGGAAGATGTTGCCTCTCAGGAGTAAAGAAAAAGGCCCCGGCGTGTGTACCCGGCAAAAGCGACGCTCTCAAGTAAGAAGGAGAGGAGGATAGGTCTCGATAAGCCAAAGGTCGTCGCCGGAGTTGTTCTGATCGTTTCAAGAGGTTAGACGTGAATGAGTGTCAGCGGCGAATCGATCCAACTCGCACCACCTTTGCTCCTATGCAATCTCATCCTTGGACTTTTCTCCCCATTCTCTTTTCTATGTCCTTTTCCATCCCCTTCCCTTTCAGTCTTTCCCTTCTGCTCCATGCCTTCTTCTCTTTCTGCCTTCCTCGCCGCTCTATCTTGCTTTTTTACTGTCACCAGATTTGATCACGATTTTTGTGTGTTCATCCATGTTGATAGGCACCGCCGAGTCTTCGATAACGCCTCCGAGGTCTCCTGGAGACTAGTCGCAAACCTTGCCTCTCTAGCGTTACCCATCGACTCGAGACCAGTTGAATTCTTATCAACAAGCCTAGGAATGCACGTGAAGATAGATTGACGGGAAGCATTACGCATTGGAGGACGCCGTGAGGATCATGATCGCTAACAACAACGTCAACATGGAGTATAGCATGATACGAGGTGGACCTGATGAGGTTGGTGCGCCCAAGGGAGAGTGCGATCGAAAGGATGCCTAACTCGATCGGTGTAGTGAAGAGAGTCGCCGTCGTCGCGCACAAGGATTCGATGTTGGACGTTGCCCTGCTCCCAAATCCGAGTACTTCATGGAGCCTCGCCTCGGTCCTCAGCCAACTTATACGGCTCGCGAGATTTGGCACGACGCTTGGCAACGCCGTTCGCGTGGTTCCGAATCGGTTGGAGCTGCGGTGCAGTAGGCCGCGCAAGGTTGGCTGCTCGGTTCGGGACGGGCGGTTCTTGGGGTGGGCGACGGCCAGTATTGCGGCTATTGCATGGAGCAAGAGCGCGCCGCCGTCCCTGACGGGGAAGAAGTTGGACTAACTGGCTGGGGGTTGTCGGTGGCCCGACAGCCTGTCCCCCATCATTTGCCATCCGTAGGTTGGCCATAAGCTCCAGGGGTGAGATTTCGGACTTCGGTGTCGTCAGACCGTCGCCGCCATTGTAGAGGTGGACAAGCATCTGTGCGGCCGATGCTCGGCGGTCTGGATTCAGCCTCACCATGGGCTCGAGCATCAAACGGGAGAGCTTAGTGCTGCCGCTGAGGACTGTTATGGCATAATTGTACCCGGGAGTCCGCGGCGGGAAGACTTGAAACTTGAACAGAACGGCAATGAAAGTTGCATACAAGGACCATACGTCCATCTTAGGACTCTGGCGGCCAACAACTCCAGATTCCCAGGGCCGGAGCTCGGGAGCCTGATAGTCGTAGGTGCCGCAAATCGTCTGAGCAGTCGAGCAAGCATTGGCGAGACCGAAGTCGGCTAGCAGGAAATTGTATTGGTTCTGGTCTTTGACTTCATAGAGAATATTGTCAGGCTTGACATCCCGATGGACCAGGCCCTGATGTACCAAGTTGTCCAGGGCACATAGCATATTCCGCAGGGCGCCGTAGCAGACGGTCATATGATGGTTCCCTATTAGGTTTTGGGATACAAGCGAGGTGAGGGTTCCCTTCAGCAGGGGCATGAAGATCTCCGCGTGAGAATCGAGGTACCGATTGCCTAGAAATTTGACGATGTTCGGCTGAATAGTTGAAAGTTAGAACGAGGCGAGAACCACAAAAAGAAAAAAAAAAACAAAGAAAGGGGGGGAGGGGAGTGCGGTGCGACTGACGTGATTCACACTCCCTAAGAGCTGGATTTCTCGTTCCAGCATAGCGCGAGCTCTCTCAGCGGTATGGTCTTGACCGACATGAACCACTTTCACAGCAATCAATTGACGAGTGAGCAGGTTCACCGTCTCGAAGACTTTACCAAAGGCCCCGCGCCCCCTGAAGCAGCGATCCCGTGGATCATCTAGGACAACAGGACGTCCTGCCGATTTCAGCTTGGTAGCATACCACGACAGCGCGACTGACTGGTCCTGCTCCGTGGACTGGTCTCGCGACCTCAAAGTCTGCAACTGTCGTACCGAATCTTCATACCCTTGCCGAACAAGGGCTTTGAGAGTCTCGATAGATGCACTCCGCCAGATCAACTCGAAATCGTAAGACGCAACACGGATGTTATAGTTCCGCCCATACTCGATGACACCATCTCCGGTGACTTCCTCACCGGCGATGTCCCCCTCGGTAACGTCATCTTCGACGAGCCGGAGTGCAAACTGGACAGAGACCTCACGCTTTGACCGGACCGACAAAACGACCGGACCGACAAAACGACAAGGTCTGTTGGTCTGCTGAACTCGAAACTGACGTGTATGGCAGACATGGGATTCTCGGTGGTGCTCTTGCGGAGTATCAGATCGGCGTTTCGATCAAGCCTAGTGATGACATGTCCTCCAGGCATAGATGGGACATGGTAACCCACCTCGAGGCCGGGTTTGCCTTTTGAACTTGAGGAGATGTACCGCTGGTTATCAGGGTCGGTGAGTGCACCCTGGGACGCTGATTCCGTGGTATGAGATGGAATAATGTGCTTTGATGGGGTGCTCGAGACATAACGAGAGAGGGTATAGTTTTGACGAATGAATCTGGTGATGGGACTGAAGATGGGCTTGATGGGAAGACCAAAAAGGGAATCGATGAGATAGAGGATATGATCGAGGGTTAGCACTGAGGAGCAGAATTCCCACCTTATCACAATGCCGACGCCTGAGCTAGCTCTCCTCCATCAGCAAGTGCATGACTGTGGGAACCGCATATCCATTGAGGCAGTGCTAGAACAGATGAGCTATCGGTATCGGAGAAGAGGGCAGCCTCTTTGATCCAACGATGGCACAGGGTTCCAAACCGCTGGTTCAACGGCTATTGTTTCAGCTGCCGCTGTTTCAACGACCACTGTCCAAACAATTTCAACGGACAAAGGTTATATGGAGTCCATGGTCAGGATGGTGATGACGATGAATGTTCTGTTGAGGTCCATTATCAGCGATCTTCGAGAGCATCATGAACGGCCAAACCCACAGAGCAGCCGTTAGACATGCTTGTCGGTTTCTTGACTGTGCCCAGAAACTGGACGAGAAGCTACCATTCAAATTCCAGGAACTTAACCGCCAGCGATAGAACGCAGGATCCTCGGTACCAAATCTGCCACAGTGAGACCCTACCCGTTGCAGTCACTTCTCCCGACCGGCGGCCACTTGACACAGGGTATTCAGCTGGGTGGATCCCAGCCATAGCGTCAGCGCAAGCATGCGTGCGTGAGTTAGTGTTGTTGGGGAGGGAAAAAAAATTGAGTTGTGATGGTTCACGGGGTCTCAGCCAGCAAGGGTGTTGGAGGAGGTTATTGAGGATGATTCCTTAAGTCGGTTCAGGGAGTCGATGCCAGCGAGTTGCCAGTTTGTCATGGAAGCACGACGATTTGATATAAAAGACGACGCAAAAACAAGGTATGCAATGAAGGCAATGGAGGTTGATGGAGATTCTTTCAATGCGTGAATCAGCCGTTAAGGGTACCTAATGCGGTCGAAAGTACTACTAGTAGTCGGCTGACACTGCCGAACCAAGACGGGATGGCGGGGGAAGCTAGGGAGGGGGAAAGCGGAGCCCTGGACCAGAGCCTCCAAGCTTAGACCAAGGTCCAGGGTAGTGAGTAGTGTAGACTAACTGAGAGTCCAAGGCCCGAGAGCCTAAAGCTGAGGCACTTGCAATACTATAGGCCAAATAATGACATTAGGTGGCTGCTTCTGTGGCTTTATTGAAACCTATATTCTTCGTATTGTTGTTCTTTGTGGGGCTATTGATGTCCCAGGCTACCAGGGCCTTAGAAGAGGTAACCAAGCCCCAGCCCCAGATCCTGAAGCATCTTATGAAAGACGTCCCTAGCCGGCCTGTCATGGAGGCTTTGAGACTCAGATTCAAGGGGTAGACTAATTGGTAGAGGTAGGCCCGCCATCTTTCCGATCCCTGAACCGGCGATTCCCATATGCTGTCACCTCCCTCATCCCACGTCCAGGTGGTTACGTATTGGAGTATTGGGGGCTTTGTCCTCTCCACTTGTGGCTGATACTATAAACCAGGTTGCTTGCACGGGGTTCCCTCAGGTGGGTGCTTGGCTGGAGGACGCCTTTTCTTTCAATGTCGTTTTCTTCTTGCGCCGTCCGTCAAGTGTCCTCCCTCATCCACCTTGGGTGATCTTGGACCTCCCTCCCCCAGACTCCCCTCTGAACCGTTAACCCTCGTCTTTCTCAGATGCTCTTCCCTCACAAACGCCCTGCCTGCATTATAAGATATTCTCTCGATAATCATTCACCTTCACCCGAGCCATGCCTCAACGTTGGTGCACTATGGAGGAGCTTCGGAGGTCAATCGTGTTCGAGGCTTTCCCCAAGCTCAAGGCACTTGCTGCGAATGAGAACCTGCGCAATCGTTCTCTCAGACGCTTTGAGCGTGACGAACCTCCGCCCTATGTATCGTCCAGCGAGTCGGAAATGCTCGACGAGGACCTCCTTACCTTACTTCCACGACCCCCCCGCGAGGGGCTGTTGGAAGAAATCATGGCCATTCTGAATGAACCCATCACCGACGATGAACGGAGTAGTATGACATGTAGGAGCTTCCTTCTCAAGCCGTGGTACTCCTATCGTAGAGAAGCGAGGCGAGAGGAGCAACGGCTCAACAGTTTCTTGTGGGAAGGAATCGGCCTGTTTTGGAAAAACAAGGGCTACCGCCGACTTGGAGTCATCGCCCGTCACAATGTCAAGCGTCTCTGGGAGAAACTCGGCGTCTGTAACCATGAGTGGGGGTTCGTCGGACGTCACGCACAGCCCAGTGACGACGCCTGCAAGTGGAGGTGGAGGTGGGAGCCGCCGCCTGCTGATGACTCCGAGACCCCTGAGCAGCGGGGGAAGTCCTATGCGGACCAGCTCATTGAGCGTGCCCTCCTCCAGCGCAAGAACCTGCGTCGTGGCGAGAAGGCTCCCGTGATGCCACAGTCTCATCTCGCCCCTGATGCGACTGCGTCCCAAGCCGAGGAGTTCATCACCTCGAGGCCCTGGTTTGTCTTTCAGATCGAAGTAGCCGAAGAAAAAGAGCGATATTGGCGTCTTTCTCTCGCTCAAAAGAAACACTACCCAGGCCAGCCCACCAAGCAAGTCATCGAGTGGTGGAAGGAGCGCGGAGATTGGAGGGACGAGTTCGAGCGCGACGGAACGGTTGCCTCCTGGAAGTGGCCGCATGAGACTCTCTCCCCGGAGCCGGAGGACCTTGCACCCATAGACAAGATAAAGCACTACCCACCGAAGCCCGCGGATGCAGTTTTAATGCGCGACGAATTTTACGACTTTGTTCCGACCAAGGACTTTATTCTCGACATGGGCTTTACCCCTTCCGAGGTTGATGCTCTGGAGACCATTGAGCTGCCAAGAGAGGAACAACCCGAGATGTTCTGGTCCCGTGCGATGGATTCCAAAGAACCTGTATTCCCCGGGGTGATGTCCGACTCGAATGTGTGGATTTTTCCTCCCAGTCCGCTATCTATATCGGAATACTCAGATGCTGTCGATCCTTGCGCATGGTTCTTGGCCGACACAGTGGAAGGAGACAAGCCAAAATGGGAACAACTGGAGGAACTAATGCAGGAACTGAAGGAGGACCTGGCCCAGTGTCTATACCGGGGCCAGCCCCTTCGACGCAGCGCCAGGATTGCAGACATGAAACTCCACGCCGAATCGGCGCCCTCGGAGGCTATGGAGGCACCAAAAAAGAAACGCCGCAGGACCACGGCAACTATAAACGCCGCAGCCGCTGCATCTCCTCAACTGACGGCATCGCGGGCTCGGGGCAAGAAGACAAGACGCGCGCCCACGCACCCTCCGCCAAGCAGGCAGGCGGAGATGCAACCAAACGCAAATGGAAAAAAGGGAAGGACATCTAAGGAGAGGGGAAAGAGAGGGGTCAAGGCGATAGAGAAGCCACCGGCCAGAACAACCACTGCAGTTGAGACGCAGCGAGGGAGACGCAGAAGGAGGGCAGGTAGTGAGAATTAATACTAGTAGTATTTGGCAGAGCCTTAGATTTCATATAAATTCACGTCTATTACAAAATCACCTAGGCTATGATTCGTAAACTGCTATTTGGACAGATCCGCAAAGACATCCCCAATTGCCTCGCCACCGCCCTTGCCTCCCTTCAGATCCTTATTAGTCGTTTGAATCACTACACGCTTGTAACTTGTCAAACGAGGTGTTCCCGAATCTGTGACCTCGAGTATTATATGCAAAATTTGGCCTTTCGCGATTGCTTCTCTGCTGAGCAGCTCCACGCAGCATTTTTCTGGGCCTGGAAGAGTGACCTCTACTATCCTACCCTCGGAATCTTTCTTCTCAATCTTCATCTCCTCGACTTCTAGGAAAGCAGACCATTGTGAGGCGCTTGGCTCACGGTATTGCCACCATTTAAAAGTTAGAGAGTCGTTGTCGGGGTCGTATGTTTCTGTAGCGTCAAGAGTAAGAGATGTACCAGCTTCGGCTGCGATATAGATAGGGGCTGTGCCAGAGGAGCCGTTTAGAGAAATAAAGGGGTGGTGGTTTGCTGACGTGAGTTTAGGGGAAAGAGTCCACTGCATCCTGGCAGCAAAGTCATTTTGATAGGCATCACGCCAGCGCCAGATAGTGGCATGGTTGGACTTATACGTCTTTCCGTCTTTTCCAACAACAATATCGGTAGCATCACTATAGTGCTTGCTACCTAGTCCATCCTCGCTGATGTCAGTGAGCTGATAACGACCACCCCACGATCCATACTCAGGATGCTCTGGGATACCAAGACCGTTTTGAATGAGATACAGAAAAGTTGGGGTATCGCCTTCAGGGATAAAGAGATAATCAGGGTACGCGGAGCCTAGGGCGCCGATTTGAATATGCTCCTTAAACCACTCTTTCGTAAGTTTAGAGAAATCCGGACCTCCTTGATCGAAACCGTAGTAGTTATCGCCTGAAATTCCTGTCCAAGCAGCCATTCCATATTGGTTCCAAGCATGTACAGAGGCGATATAGAAGATTTCAGGGAAGGTATTGCGGATCCAAGCTCCTGTGTCGTCTTGGTCGGAGATGGTATAAACTCTAAGTTTCTGTTTAATGGAAGCAAATTCATTGTCGGGCAAAGTTGATCTGAGCTTTAACAGAACTTGAGCGAGGACATTGGATCCACCCCAAACTAGAATCCAGAGGGGTTCATTTGAGGGTGCAGTAATTCTCTCTAGTAAAAGCTCTCCGCCTTCACTTAATGGGATGTCGTTGCCAACAGCCTTGAACCCATAAACCTACAATAACTGTTATCACAAAATTCGCGTATCATATATCATTTGAAAAACTTACAGCAGCACCAGGCTTGATAATGCTCTTCAAGTACTCCGCCGAGGGGTACTGGAAATCGGGATGCGTATGCTTGTTCAAGTTACCGACGGCGCCAGCGTAAGCGTCAATAATTTTGTGCATGTCTTGAGGGCAGACTTTAGTCTTCATCCATGTTGACGTGCAAGCAACAAGACCCTCTGTATGAAACTGATTGGAGTATAGAAGATATCGTACTAGGGACTCCGCGTCATCTGGCTCATTGGAGATGTCCGATAGGATGAAGACTCGGGGCTTGGAGGGGAAGGACTGCAACTGGGCTGTGTCTGTCGCCATTGTGAATAATGCTCTCTCGGAGATGATTAACCCCTCTATTGATCTGCTCTTTTCCCACTCATCTCATGACATCTCAATCATTATATCCCATCATCCGCTCCCAGACCCCGAAGTTGGCCCGTTGATGTCCCCCAATTTAACCCAAGACCTCATGGTTTTCCCAATTTGGCAGGTTTAAGCATCCGTCCCACTTAACGAAGCGCGGGGCGATTGCGGGGACAGTGGCACCTTAGAGGCCCATGCATTCGCTCGCCTGTAAAGGCATTGGAATTCTGGAACTTGTGCGGTTGCACGCGGCTCCGATTGAACGCCATATCTCAGTATGTGGAATGAGGAATTGGCTTCTCGAAGCTTACTCGCCGATGCAATCGCCTGAACGGGAAGGGCGTTGCACCCCGGAATCTAGACTTAGCCCGTTGAGCTGCCAATGCAGATTGGCTGTCATGGGAGATAAACCAGGCTGAAGATGATAATACAACGACACTCTTCAACTCTCCTCTTCCTTGCCATTCCTCTCGACTGATTACAGGTGGTTAACGACTGATTCATCATACAGTCAAGATGGGATCTATTGCCGATTCATCGCCCGTCACTAACGGCCACAAGCCAACTGTCGAGGAGCTCAAGCTTCAGCTCAAGAGTGCGGCAAATGACAGTATTCTCAAGGCGCCGTTACCGAACCCTTCCCTTCAAGTCACGGCCGACCACAACTTGAAGACCGTCAATGCGCCAGTTTATGCGCCCAAAGCTGGCGAGGTCCTACTTCACATCAAGTGCACAGGAATCTGCGGGTACGAGCGCGAACATTTAGCGTCAACGGGTTGAATTTTGAAAGCTGACACCCGAAAAGATCAGATGTTCACTTTTGGAAGACCGGACGGATAGGATCGCTTGTATTTGAAGGCGATTGCATTATTGGCCACGAAGCTGCGGGAGTCGTCATTCGATGCGGCGAGGGTGTGACAGATCTTAAGCCCGGTACGATGCTTATACCAATTCCTGCCTAACTTCGACTTATATGGTGCGCGTAGGCGATAGAGTTGCCGTTGAGCCTGGCGTTCCTTGCGGCAACTGCTTCCTTTGTCTCGAGGGCCGTTATAACCTCTGTGAGGATGTCCACTTCGCGGGTGTTTACCCTTACGCCGGAACTCTCCAAAGATACAAAGTTCACCCGGCTAAATGGCTTCACAAGTGAGTTAATGGTAATCAATGTTCCTTCAAGAAGGCTGACACCTCGAAGACTTCCCGATAACGTTTCCTTTGCCGAGGGAGCCCTTCTCGAACCCCTCAGTGTCGTCCTCCACGGTATCAACTCCGCTCGCCTTACCCTCGGAACCCCTGTTGTCGTCTGCGGCGCCGGCCCCATCGGACTTCTGGCCCTCGCCGGTGCAAGAGCATCTGGCGCCCACCCCATTGTTATCACAGACGTCGAGCCCAGTAGACTAGAGTTTGCCAAGACCATCGTCCCTTCAGCTATAACCTACCAAGTTAGCATTACCAAGAGCGCCGAGGAGAATGGCAAGGCTATACGGAAACTATTTGGGGAGACAGAGTATGCCCAGCCACGGGTAGTGTTAGAGTGCACGGGTGTTGAGAGCAGTGTGTGTACCGCTGCTTTCACCGTACGTAGAGGTGGTGTGTTAATGGTTGTCGGTGTTGGCAAATCGGTGATGAATAACCTGCCGTTCATGCACCTATCTTTGGCAGAGGTGTGTCCTACTTGATGTTCCCCTCGGCCACTAGGAATTGCTGACCCCTGACTTCAGATCGACCTCCGATTCATCAACCGTTACCGAGACACCTGGCCAGCAGGCATTGCTTGCATCGAAGGCGAGTTGATAGACGTTAAGAAGCTGGTTTCGCATATATTCCCTCTGGAGAAAGCGCTAGAGGGGTTGACTCTATCTTCAGACCCCAAGAATGGATGTATTAAAGTGCAGATTGTGGATGAAGTTGAAACCACCTATTTCTAAACTGTTCTAGCATATAAATTAGCGGGTGTATAGAAATAAACCAAAGGGCCTCTTATTTTGTGGTACAATGTTTTTTTTTTGTTTTTTTAAAAGATGACGAGTTCCTCATTTACCTTCATTGATCAGCCCACCGCCAAGCTGGTAAGATGACTTTGTTGTCCTCCTTGGCTGCTGTCATCAGTCTTGCCGCCCGATATCGCTCATGATTCCACCTGATAATTCTCATCGTCACGTTTTTACATATCAATGACTAAGTAATAAATTCCGTCACAAGCCTTCATGACACTCAGCTGAAGTTCTCGACCCGGGTCTGAGCACCCAACGTGACTCGCGAATTTAACTGCCGATCCACAAACGCCAGACTAGTAGCCGAACTTTAAGCTAGACGGCCACCACATCCTGGCCTTTCTACCCTGAATAGGAATCTTTAAACACTCATCGTCCCAAATAGACATTTCTACCCCAGAAATTGCCTGACGAATGCCCGCGGTTTAGCCATAACATCGGCGTCTTTCATGAAGGGTGGAAGAATCTGTGGGGAAGTTCCCCAGATTCAGGAACAACACCAGGTGCTGATCCGGGGTAGGCCGCGTATAAGTAGAAGAGTGATTCTGGGAAATTTGACCAGCTCTCCTCAGAACCATCCCACTTCTCAAAGAACTCTTCAAACCTCTGTCTACCCCTCAAACATCGAGAAGATGGCTACTGTCAGCGCCAATGTTGAAAAGACAAATGCTGAGCACCTGGACCAACTCGGCAATGACCTTGCACACCTAGCCAACCAGGAGGAGCATGAGCTTGGAAAGCTAGAATCCATCAAGAAGTATCCTTTGGCATGCTTTTGGTCTATTTTCGCCGTCTGGTGCGTCCTGCTTGTTTCCTTCGAAAATCAAGCCGCTGGAAACATCATTGGTATTCCTGAGTTTCGCAAAGATTTTGGTAAAGAGTTCAATGGCAACTATGTGCTACAAGCCGACTGGCAAAGCGCTTTCCAGGGAGCCCCTGTTGCTTCGTAAGTCCCGAACTTCAATGAGATGCCTAGGGCAAGAGTTCTAACGTCGTGATACTTTAGGGGTATAATCGGTGCCTTGGGTAGCGGTTCCATCGCTGACTGGCTGGGCCGTCGCGCGGTCATCATAATTTGCCTCGTCATCACATATGCTGCCATCACGATGGAGTTCGTCGCTACAACAAACGCGCTTTTCTTCGGAGGGAAGTTCCTGAACGGCTTTGCGGTCGGTGCACTGGCTTCCGTGACAGTGTCATACATCGGAGAGGTATGCTTCTGCATGCGTTGAAACAAACACCGGCTAATGCTGACTTGTAAAAGATTACTCCAATGGCTCTCCGAGGAATGCTCACCTGCCTGTCAGCACTGGCTTACACGCTTGGGCCTCTTGTCGTCGCCCTTATCGTCAACGAAACTGGCACTTTCGATAATCGATGGGCCTACCGAGCAGTGTTCTGTGCTCAGTATGGCTTCGCTTTTGTTGCTACCATCTTCGTTCCTTTCATGCCAGAGTGAGCCAGGTACTCCTTAAAATGCAATATCTCGCTAACTTTCTTATCATAGGTCTCCGTGGTGGTTGGCCTCAAAAGGTCGTCAGGAGAAGGCACTTAAAGCCCTGCACCGCCTCAGTAGCAAGGGCGAGGAGGGTGAGAAACGCCTCGCTGCCATCAACCAGACTCTTGAGGAGGTCAAGCATGAGACTGAAGGCGCAACTTATCTCGAGTGCTTCCGCAAGTCAAACCTCCGGCGAACTATTATCTCAATTTCCCCCCTCTGTATCCAGTCCCTCTGCGGTATCGCTTTCGTTGCTTCGTATGGGACATACTACATGCAGCTTGCCGGCTATAGCACTGCTGAGAGCTTCAGGCTGCAGATCGTTCAGCAAGTGATTTCCTTGGTTGGAAATGTCATGTCCTGGTATTTAGTTGATCGAGTTGGACGACGAGACCTGACCTTTTATGGTCTCCTAGTACTGACGATCATCCTTTGGTTGACTGGTGGCCTTGCCGTTGCTGCTACGCCTGGAGCTATTAAGGGAACGGTTGCGATGATTTTGCTGTACTGCTGGTGGTATAACGTGACGATTGGGGCAACAGCTTATACCGTGCTCTGCGAGACGTCGACTTCCCGCCTTCGAGTCAAGACTATTGCCATCGGCCTCGCTGCCCAGAACTCCCTCAACATGATGTGGAGCTTTGTCCTTCCATTCTTGTTCAACCCGGACAAGGCCAACCTTGGCGCGAAGGTTGCTTTCATTTTTGGTGGGCTGGCGATCCTAAGCTTGGTATTCTTGTGGTTCTATCTCCCTGAGACGGCAAAGAGGACCTATGAAGAGTTGGACGAGATGTTTGTTAAGAAAGTTCCAGCGAGGAAGTTCAAGAGCTACAAGACTGACACTCAGGCTCAAGGCGAAGCGATCAAGACCGTCTATGATGCGGAGGGGAACTAAATATACTGCTAGAAGAGAGATATAGTCTATTTTAGCGGAGAATATAACCCAGGTACTTTCAGAATAGCCTGCTTGATTTAAGGTATCGATAAGAAGCCATCGCGTGTTGTGCGGCAAAGCGTAGTCAAAGATGGATACCGTTCCTAGAGCCAACGAGTGATTGACTCGATCCTTCCGAGGGCAGTTAATATAAATCGGAAGGTACGCAGTTGCAGGTCCCTCGATGTATGGAAAGCGCCATCCTTGGGTTTTCTGTTGCAAAAAGAAAACGAGATAGAAGTCCGGTACTAGGTAATCTACCCTTCGTCAAGATACAACGTTGTCCATCGGACATACCCTCTCATGACACTTTTTAGCAAACTACAGCAGTCAAAGTCTCAAATCGGGATAAACCGTTTACGGGAAAGTGCGGTTCTGAGCCATCGCGGGGTGCGTCTGTCATGGAGAGGGGAACGAAGCCGGCAAGATGGAAATTGAGATAGAACCAATCTCCATAAGGGTTGAGAGACAGGGATCTAATAATGGTCCCCTCTGCTGATGACGAAAATAGATCCGACCACACCGTCTTTGCCCATACTCTCAATGCCCTAGCATTCAAGGCCGTAGGGGCGAGCCAAATGGACTAATTATGTGGCGGGCAGAGGGGTTGCCAACATTCGGCATCATGAGTTCACCGACGTGCATATGAACCTAGTTGATATCAGTTCCCAGCCTCTACGCTAATCATCCCTGGCGTCTGGGTGGCAGGAAAAACACCGCTCATCTTGCTGAAAGAACTGACATCATTATATATGATAAGGCAAGGACTGAAGCCCTGCTCAGTAATAAAACAAGCTGAAAATCATCCACACAGCGACGGCCTATCTTATATGATTTTGGCTCTGAAAGCCTAAGACTCACTGAAGTCTGTGATTCAGAGAAGGCCGAGAGATTGGCCTGTGTCGTCCACCCCTGGTCTAGTCGATATGCAAGAGATTGGAGTATCCCCACTGTGGTCCGTAACTAGCGCTCAGCTTTTCAGAGAAGCTGGAAGATCGTCAAATATTCGACCAAACTCGAGCAAACATGACAGGTTACCCAGCGGGTTGGTATCGGGTCCATGATACATTCTCCGAACTCAATCACGCTCATCCAAGCTGCCGGGACGCGTTGTGGGGTCCCAAAACTCTGTGGTATTTCTAGACTTGCAAATGAGTCGTTGTATGCAGATTCTTGATGCTCTTCATTTTCGGTTACATTGCATTAAGCTTGGGAGGCATTCTGCAACGGCAAAAAGGTTTGGTTCTTCTGACAGGGCATTCCCACATTTACGAGTAGCGCCATGCCTGAAGATATGCCGCCGAAGCCATTCCGTTCTTCCCGTACGTTTAAGGACCACTTCTTATGCATTAGCACTACCGACCCAGGTTCGTGGCCTTCCTCACTGGCCCGGTGGCAGCTTCGGTCAGCACGCTCATCACCAAACTATGGCACCGCGCGAGCTTCCCCTAGTCTACTAATGCAAAGCAAGCATTAGCTCATGGCACCTTACCACACTTGCATGTCCGCTCGCGGACTTCATGAATCCATTGACGGCGCAGACCTGATCATTCACCCCAGTCTATACCAACGGAATGGAGGTGGGGTGACCCATTCACTTGCGAGTTGGCGGCCGGCGGAGAAGGGGCGAGAAGTCACTAACTGACCTCGGTTCTTCACTAGCTGTTTTCACTTCTATCTTGAGAGCTGTCCCTTGCCTCTTTCATATCAACTGAAAGCGATAGTCTTTGCCATGCGTGTTGCAATCATTGGCGGTGGCCCATCTGGGCTTGTCCAGCTCAAGGTCCTCCTCGAAGCCCATCAGCGCTTCCCGGTTGCGCCCATTGAGGTCAAGCTATTCGAATCTTACAGCAAGATTGGCGGCATCTTCTTTCACCATTCGTACGAAGACGGCGAGCTGGTATCGTCCAAGTATCTGACTACCTTTTCCGACTTTCGGGCACGTTTAGACGAGCCAGACTTCTTTTCTTCGGACAGGTATCTGGAGTATCTCGACGATTATGCCTCGCACTTCCGGCTTTGGCCACACATTAACTTGAATACGAAAGTTAAGTCGATCCGTCGTGGAGAAAACAGCGAACATGTCGTCACATATCAGACACCAGAAGGGAAAATCATCGAGTGGGAGTGCGACGCCATTGCTGTGTGTTCGGGTGTTCACGCCATCCCTAATATCCCCGACTTGCCAGGTATTGAACATGTGCCTTCTGTGATGCACTCGTCAGAGTTCAAGACACGCGAACAGCTTGGCAAGGACAAAACCGTCGTGATATTGGGCAGTGGTGAAACGTCTGCTGATCTCAGCTACCTCGCTATTACATCCGAAACCAAGCAAGTGGTCCTCTGTCACCGCGATGGATGGCTGGGTGCTCCAAAGGTAAGCAGAGCGTAGCTACCCTTACAGAACAAGCACAATTGCTAACCTCGAATATAGAGAGTCCCAGGCCAAAAATTCCTCCCCTGGCTATTTGGATCAAAGGATTATAAGTACCCTCAGCTGCCCCTGGATGTCAGTCAGATCACTCTCTTTGACTCCATGTATGTCCATCCTCTCGTCAGAGACAGTATGTTGATATGGAATTACTATCACTTTGTTGCTCTTCCAGCTGGTTGCTGGCTTTGTGGAGGCTCTCCTTACGGAGTTGATCAGTTTGTGGGTCAGATATACAGTGAACGCTTTCATGCTTCACGAGGTGAGTTGTCCTAAACATTCGTGAACGTAAGGCTCATTCGACATCTCAGTTTTCTTCAACAAAGCGTGGCAGAGAATCCATAACTATGTTTCAACCCCTTATCGCCCTAAATCCTGGCCCTTGGCTACACGAATCCGCCGGTTCTTCTGGAACACCGAAATTATTCCTGCATCCCGCACTATCGATGTTGCCCCAATTCCTACACACATATCTGAAGATGGTGTGGCCCATTTTCCCCTAACGGGCCGGCCCGAGTCTGAGCGCATTCAGACTATGACCATCAAGCCCGACGTGCTAATCTTTGCCACTGGATACCTTCCATCATTCCCTTTCCTCAACACTCCCGACAACGAGGGACGGAATCCGTATCCTGAGGCATTTGACGCAGATGTTAGGCAAGTTTGGAAATCCGACGATCCCACGGTAGCTTTCATTGGATTTATTCGACCGGGCTTTGGAGCGATTCCGCCCTTGGCCGAGATGCAGTCTATGCTATTCACCATGAACCTACTAAATCGCATCCCGAAGCCCCTCGACCCCGACGATGAGTGGCATTACCGCATCATCCATCCACCGGATGCTCGAGTTTCATATGGAGTTGAGCACGACAGCTATGCATATCAACTCGCCAAGGATATGGACTGTGCCGCTAGCTTCACAGAGGTATTGAAGCTCTCTTTCAGCACGCGCAACGGATGGAGATTGCCCTACGTGTGGGCTGCCGGTGCGAGCTTTAACCCAAAGTTCAGGATGAGGGGCCCGTGGAGATGGGAAGGAGCATCAAATGTGATGACGGGCGAATTATGGGAGACGATATCGCGACGTGAGGGTTTGTTTGGTATGGCACCCCGACATCCCTAGTCTATTGCTTATTATGAAAGCTAACTGGAGCAGGAAACATCCCTTTGAGCATCATCCCAATGATTTATCTGGGTACCATCAACCTGTACTACTACCTCTACGCCGGTTTCTGGGGCCTTTTATCGAAGCTACGCCTTGCTCGCCCGATCCAGCGAAGAATTGAGCCAAAGCTCATCATGGAAGAGCTGGTCAGGAAGAAGGAAATGGAGGTGAAGTTAGCGACGACCAAAGGTAAAGTTTGAGTTGACCGCTTACGGCAAAGGGTCGGCGAGTGTTTTTTTTATGCTCGGATCGAATCTTTGGCGGGCCACCGGTTTTGTCCGTATTGGCCAATGGGCTGGAGAGATCAGCCAGTGGCTAAGATGGGCTCTCATCAGTCAGTTACGATAATGAATGGAGATACCATTGGCTATGAATGCACGACTATGCTAGTTATTGAAGCATAGAGGCTCAGAGGATCAGAATCAACGATGTCATGCTCTCGACCAACCGCTCCATCAATTATGATTCAGGGAAAGAAATTTCTAAACAACATGCCGTTGGAGAGACGAGGGCCTCGAGGAAGTAAGATCTTCAGCAGCGCCTGCAGCAGCAAATCAGCTCTCCTAGGAGTAAAACGAATAGCGAAATTACCGCGTGATATTGACCCTTCGAGCCATCTAAGCCAAGGATCTGATCTGCGTGCTAGGAATATGACGGGAGCCTGGTTTGCCACCCCCAGAGTTTACTTTCTTCCTAGGTTCCGGCGAACCTTACGCTAAGTTTGGCCGGATCATCCGCTACAGGATCCCTTTTTTAGCGCCCAGCGCCTCTACCGCTCTTCCCGGGTACTGCCTGGTTCCCCGCTCCACTGAATGTCGTGCATCAGCCGATGCATCATCAACCACACAACTCGGAACAACCACCATCGCATGCTTATATCAAACCCGCCTTTTCTAACCCCAACTGTGCGAAAATGTGAAGAGAAAGAATAAGCGAATTTATGCTGACAAGGGAGGACACGGTTCAGCCCATGATGACTTCGGACAGCCTGTGGAGGGTTGCCCTCACCTCAGCCCTGGGGCTGACCCTTAAGCTGACCTTGAAATCTCCAATACCAAGCCGCTAAGCCTCGAATGACGTCCACAAAAACGGTGCCCAGGCAGATGACCAACCCCTTCAAGATGCATCACAGCCTTGCGGCAGCCATGTGACTGCTCACCAACGGTCTTAACTGTCTCACTGCAGCCTGAATCCTATTCCAACTTACTTTAATCCTGTCGCCCCTCCCCGCTCTGGCCTCATGGTCGTTGGCTTTTCACTGTCGCTCCCACTGCCCCAGAGCTCACAATTGCCATGGACGCCGTAACCGAATATTACCGCTCCCAGATCGGCGAATCTTCAGTCATCAACTACTCCTACACCGATTTCCCGTGGAGGCTATTCGTCAAGGATGTATACTACTTCTTCGTCTATTGCTGGGCCCTGCCGTGGGTTCTGTGGCCACTATGGCCATATGGATCTGATGAGCTGGATGAGCTGTACCCTAACGCCAGGAACCTATATTGTATCTTCATCCATGTAATACTTTTAATTTTGCAGCTAGCCTTCTTGCTAGCGCTGCCGTTTTCTATCTTCTTCCCATTATGGATGGTCATCGGAGGGATAAGTGCTTTCATGGTTGTTAACTGGTTGCTCTGCAAGTTATTGAATGGGAAGGAGGTCACATTTCACTCTGAAGAAAAGTATGCCGCCGCCTTGCCAGAGCATGAGCATGAGCAGTGGGTGTTCTTGAATGGAGTGGCAGTCGGGTACGTCTTGAATCTCCACCTCTTCAACTCGTCTCTAACAGCTCGAGTAGGGAACATTGGATGCGAAACAACTTGAACCGCTTGGCCCTTACCTTCAAGCGCCCCGTCTTAGGAATCCACAACCGCACCTCTGGTATCTTATTCGACGTCGTGGAATGTCTGATCCAGCGAAACTTTGGTTATGCCACAGGAGATATCCGAATCTGCTTCAAGCATCTCAAAGACCTTCTGTACGACCCAAGCAAGTCCAAAATAATCTTCATCCTTCATTCACAAGGCGGTATTGAGGGTGGGCTGGTGCTCGACTGGCTACTACAGGAGATTCCCCAGGACCTACTGGCCAAACTAGAGGTCTATACTTTCGGCAATGCAGCGAACCATTTTAACAACCCACATCGACATGTCTCCTCCCAGAGTCTATCGCAACTCAAACCCCTATCTGCAATGAGTACAGTAATGACGGAGGCGACTTATGAGTCTTCGACAAATAGCCCGCAAGATGTGAAAAATCGGCCTAAAGTCCAGGTACCTACCACCCCGTCTCTTAAGAAGGACGAGTCGTCCATATCTTCCGCACGCTCTCAATCAGCAGCCAAAGATAGAGCCATCTATCACATCGAACACTACGCCCACAACACCGACCTCGTCGCGATATGGGGCGTTCTTCACTTTGCGACCAACCACATGGGCTCCCGTCAGCTGCCTCGCTTCCTCGGCCGATTGTTCGCGCGCTCCCACGGACGTGGTGGGCATCAATTCAATCAGCACTATCTCGACGGGATGTTTCCTTTGAAACGAGACCCTCAAACCGGCGAGTTTATTGGGGCGGATGATGACAGTGAGTTTATGAACGAAGTCATCAAAGTCGGCAAGGAAGGATCCGCAATGGAGAACGTGCGTGAGGCGTTCGAAATAAGCTACGCCGGGACTCAGGGGTTCGGCAGCGGCGATATATCCACTCCTGTTGAAGTCCACGGGCTTACAGGACGGAAGAGGCTAAAAGGTGACGTTAAAGTGAAGGACCTCAGTCGGTTGTGGAGTTATAGGAATGGAATGAGTCCTTTAGAGGTGCCGCCGCTATTGATCACCGAGGGCGGCATAGTCCGCAATGCGACCTTGTAGGGCTGTGAAAGGTATGAGAATAGTGTGGGAAGACACCAGTTGCGACGGCTTGGAGTTGAAGTAAGAGGTAGTAGTTCACGAAGAGTTGCATGAGCATACGATTCAGCATTAGTTGGCGTTCATACCCTGGGAGCATAGCACACCCGCCGACGTATCGTGTTACGTTGCATGACGAGATTAATCCTTCTCCGAGTAATGGATACACATAGCTTTGTAACATGGAATACACTCCTTTCACTCTTTAATGGTATTTATGTGTTTTATATGTCTCAGTAATTGCCCTCAGTGATCGACCAAGCTCCAGGATACGTGATGGAAAAAAATGCGACTGGAAGAGAATACCCATCGTGATCACTCGGCCGGCCAATTCCTAAAACTTGTCGCTTTATTTTCAACAAAACTTAAGGTGAAGCCTAAATGTAAGATATATCTTCTTTTGAACCTGTGTATAATATCTACCTCTCGCAAGACTAGGGAATTTGTACTCATTGGATATTACCTTACACCTCCCGCTGTCCCAAATAAGATTTCAGAACGCCTAACACGCACGCTACAAAAACGCCGCCTCCATTTCCTCAAGCCATTCAAGAACAGCCAGAGACTTGAAATGATGCTATCTCTAAAGCTCATGGTTCCTCGCCGACCCACCAGCCTACCACTCCCGCGGTAAAGTCCTCCCACCTAAACTAGGCGTATCGCCAGCATCAAGCTCAGAAGGATAATGAGGAAGTTCGGAAGGTTGTTGCTGACTTCCCTCCACCTCTGTAAACTTGGACACACGGAACTCTGGAGTCAGAGGAGGCGCATCTTGGATGGGCTTGTACTGGCTAGAGTCTTGCCCTCCTAAGGACTTCGCAAACGTCGTAGCAGTGGTCGGAGTGAGTCTGTATGAGTCGTGGTATTCGCCAGCCGCTGGGTCGGATTCCCAACTGCTTTGTACGGGTTCGTGTTTGTCGGCGGCTTGCCATTGAAGCGATTTGTTTCTTCGCATGAGCCAAAAAATCGCGGCAGCGGATGCTATCGAGACGACGGCTAACGCGGCGCCCAGGCCTATTGACGTGTTCTTGTATGTCGATGAATCGTTCTTGGCTTTTTCTGAGTCGATGACGCTGGCTTGGATGGGTACTTTAACTGCGTATTCGGTGCCGCAACATGTGAGGTTGTTATGTCCACAGCAATACGTCCCGTCCGTACACGGTGTAAGCTCAGCCGTTCCGTTTACCGAACCGCCCGCCTAGCCCATCGTTAGAACAGCAGTTACGAGAAGGTATCGTCTAGATTCACTTGCATCCGGATCTGTGCAAACATTGACGCAAGCAGGGCTCTTCCACGTCGGATCGGTGCAGTACTCCCGGAAGACAACACCCCTATTCAGACACAACCCGGACGTCGTACATAGATCCCGGTCAGTTTCATTACCATCGAGACGACAACAGCTCGAGAAGACTCCCGATTGTGTGATGCCGAGCTTGTTGCACGGGACGTAGGTTTCGTTCGGAGCTCGAGTTTCGCCATCGGGGGCGTAGCAGATGACTTCTGCTCCTTGCGTCCATGGGACGCCTAAAACCAGGAGGACTGCGAATCTCGCCAACATGACGATAATTGGGAAAGGATCAATAACGGCCGCCAAGAGATGAATGGCAAACTGTCCAGGAAGCAAGCAGGTCTGTCAAGCTCCCCTCAACCCCACACCCAAGGAATCGAGCAGACAAAGCAGCATCGTCCCCCAACGGCCTCCATCGATACCGCATGTCAAGTCCAGTAGAGGCGACGCAGCGACGTAGCTAGCAGTGGTTAGGTTGGCCGTTGAGGTCTCGAACGTCAGCAAGACAATAGCATAAGCGCTATAAGCCGCGGGAGTGCTCTACCGCCTATAGACTGCCAAGCTGCTGCTACTACTGCCATTAGCTGAGCTGAGTGGCATTAGGGGGGCTGGCTGGAAGGGGCCATCGAATGCAAGTCATGGTTGTTTTGGGGCTTTCATAGGCTGGCTAGATGATGGCTGAGAGAGATAGTCTGAAGAGGCGTCTGCTGGGTCCGACGGCATTTCCCTCACACGCAAGACCTTGCCATTTCTTTATTTGACGAAGTGAGAAACCGGCGAAAACCAGATATTCTACATCGAAGCGGATGATGAGAAGCTGGATGAATATGAAGACGGAGCAACCCCAATCGATTCAGAGGAAGCTGTTGTAGAGACGCAAAAATACAAAAGAAAGGGTCTGGCCGGGGATTGAACCCGGGACCTCTCGCAAGCTGTGCTAAGGGTGTTACCCTAAGCGAGAATCATACCGCTAGACCACCAGACCGATTAATCATCACGTGATATGATAAAATTATTCTCTGAGGCGCCTTAACACGTGATGCCTGAGACTTGGTTTGGAAATGCTCTCAGGAAACGGCAGAACCTGCATGCCGAGAACTTGGCGTGCTGCGAACTCTGACTCGGGCTGGGTGGACCCTGGGTGGGGGCTACAGTGGGCGTTGAGTGGGGGCTGCAATCTCTTCGCCATTTTAGTCCCGAGATCTTCAGCCTCAGGGTCCGCATCCATTTCTACCCAACTACATAACTCCCTACGTCATTGTTCCTGGATTCACATGCAGATCTGCCAGGATGGGCAAGCTTTGGAACCACTAACACGGTGAAAAGAGAGGATGTCGGACGATTTCCGTGATATTTCTCCATTGGTTGAGTCTATTCTATTCCATGCTAGAGTGGATGGATGCCTCATACTGTACTGAGCATGCAATGCTCGTTTCAAATAACTCCTGACACTTTCTATGTCATCTATGGCTAAATAACAAATGCAAGTAAAATTGACGGGACGGGACCGGGAGAGATGTGCTTTGGTCATCACCAGCTCTCATGAGGTCGACGCCATCGTTGGGGAGGTTTTTCGTCAAGCAAGCCCAGTTGCGACGTGTCGAAGAGGGTTTCTATGGGTTCGTCTCATTACACCTCTGGGGGGTCATTTAAGTCATTGAATGGGGTCTTGAATTCATTCAGTCCTTGGACTTGTGCATGCTGCCAGTGACATAGTTCTCCTCAAGAGCGTCAATGGCAGCAACATCCTTGGGATCGAGCTCAAAGTCAAAGCTCTCCAGGTTGCTCTGGATGCGGTGGGCGGTCAAGCTCTTGGGGAGCACGACGTTGCCCTTGTTGGCATTCCAGTTGAGGAGGATCTGGGCAGGAGTCTTGCCATACTTCGCGGCGATGGCATTAATGGTAGGGTCCTCGAGCTTGTTGCCCCGGGCCAGCGGGGAGTAAGCTTCAATCTTGATGCCGTGCTTGTTGCAGAGATCGACTAGGGCCTGACGCTGGCAGAAGGGGTGAACCTCGACCTGGTTGACGGCGGGCACGACACGGGCGTTCTCCAAGAGATGGCCGATGTGACCAGCCCCAAAGTTGGAGACACCGATGGACTTGACCTTACCCAGCTTCTGAGCAGTCTCGAGAGCGCGCCAGCTCTCAAGTCGCTTCTGCTCATCCTCCGCGGGAGAGTGGATCAGATACAAGTCAAGATAGTCAAGGCCAAACTTGTCGAGAGAGCTGCACAAGGCGTTGAACGTAGCCTCATACCCGTGATCAGCATCCCACAGCTTGGAGCAGATAAAGACGTCCTCGCGGGGAGTGCCAGTTCGCTCAAGCCATCGACGGATAGCCCGACCGCAAGCCTCTTCATTGGCGTACCGCGCAGCGGAGTCGATGTGACGGTAGCCCGCGTCCAGCGCGGCAGTGACAGCATCCTCGGTCTCCTGGCCGTTAGGGGCCTTGTAGACGCCGAGAGCTACTTGCGGAATGACGTTGCCGTCGTTGAGCTTGACGGAAGAGACAGAGCTGCTGTGCGAGCGAGTCTGGACCACTTTCTTGACGAAGACTTCGCGCTCAGGGGAGGTCTCAGGGGTGATAGCGGAGGGAGCCATTGTGAAATATGGGAAAGACGCTGTTTAGTTGGGAGAAAAGGCACAGGGAAGATGACGTTGTATGGGGTATAAGTTGAATGAAAGGCAGACAAGAGATATGGGTGTGTGTTGTATGTATGAGAGTTAGGAATGAGGATCAAATTGTGAGATGTGGATGAGGTGAGTGATCTCATCTCCTTGAGGATTCGTCGACATCTTAAATACTTGCCTCAAACTCGAATTACTTACACAGTATTGCTCATCTAGATGTGCGTCTGTTCATCCCTGACTTTTCGGGGCAAGGATCTCACGCAGTGACGCCGAGCTGAATACTGTAGATTGCTTTCAACTCAGGAACGCCGAGAAACTTCACGGCCGTCCTTGCCGCCGTATCAACACCGCCTCCGTCATCCTCGACGCCGGTGTGGAACCGTAACGGACCCCTAGGGACCAGTTCTCCACGACTCACCCTGAAGACCTTAATAAGAGCAAGCGGATTGACTGGCTCTCAGCGGGACACGGTGGAGAGGCTTGCGATAACGCAGCTGCGGTATTTTATCGAAAGGCTCCAGTGTTTTGTTTTCGTGTCTCCAGCAGGCAGAACAAACCAGGGGGTGAGAACTATCGAGTTCGCAAGTTGGGATGCGAAGCAGGATGACGAAAGGGTGGAGATGCGTCTCGTCTGCGGCGTTGGCGGTATTGCGGTGTGCGAACTGTTTGAAGCGTTTGCGTGACTTGAACAGACAGAAGAACCGATGGCAAGATCCTCGGGAAATTCATGGGGACCCACTCTGAGATGGACCCTGAATATCAATGCCAGCGAGGTTGGCGATGGCATTTTCCTCGATGAGCTTTCTCGAAGTTCTGATATCAAACTTTTACCTTTTGTGGAGCTTTAACTGGAACTGGGTGTCAACGGCACTCCCTTTCTTCTAAATCACTGGAGTAGACATCCAAAAGGAGGGGCTGAAGGCAAAGCGAAGATAATCTCCGAGTAGGGTTTCGTGCTAATTAATGTGCATGTTAAAGTGTCTTGCGTGAATGGCAAGTGGTTGTTTATTTTTGGAGCCGATGAAAACAAGGACCCCGTGTTGGTAAAGGTGCTGGAAACATTAGGACACTGTGTCTGCTACATGCTGAAGTGTGCCGCTATACAGTGTAAATTCTTACAAGCTGCTGATAACCAATGAAGAGCGATCAATATGATCTAAGTTTCAACTCCCAACCACCATCACCCTGCCACCTCACGAACAAACCTGTCATGTTGGACCGAACACGGCAAAGCGGCTGTATTCGGCGAGGTAGCTGAGGCATGATAGATAGCAGAACAGCTGCAAACCTCAAAGGATGAGAACCAGAGCTTCTCCACCTTCTTGCAGAGTCGTCACGCTGCAGCCGTTCCCTCGCTCAGCAACGTGCAGCAATCGCCCGCATATCAACCACAAAGGCCTCTATATGCGTGCCTTACAGCCGCAGCCGCACCGCCCAGCGCCTCTCGCGTCTCCACATACTCATGATATTGGAAGATGTTACGGGCTGTGAAGCGGATGGAGCTCTGTTGACGTCAGGTTCTTACGCAGTGAAACAGCGTCCGTCGGCCATCCTGCGCGTGCGCGGGTCCATATATGGAGCCTCTCCGACTCTCTCACGTCTCTGTTGGTTCTTTGAGACCCCAAGGTGGGTTCTGTAGCTACTGAGGGAACGATCACTTTGTCCTTATTCAGGGTCCGTCCAGGTGGTTGTTACAAATGTCTCAGGGTCAGAACCAAAACATGCGAGTGGACCGAGTCCCTCGTCTCTCTCACCTCTCTCATCAGCCCGTAAATTTACTTAACAGGCAGAGCGGTTTGAGGCGATCAATAGCCGTGGATCAGTCTCGTCTCGGCTATCGAGTCGAACTGACACAAGAAACATGTCTCATAGCACCAGCCTGTGCTATCTTGGCGACGAACGACACGAGGGAGCGTTATGTACACATGCGACTAAAGATCTAAGATGCCCTGAATATCAACTTATCTAATATTTTACTCAGCGTGCGGCGGCTCTTCACATGCTCGAGGTTCAGCCCACAGCATACCTTTCAAGGATGGCACTTCTATCACACCAGTAAGCAATCCTGGCAACTTGAGGCGCCAGGGGTCTAGCTGGCCCTATGGGCAATCAATCTCTCGGCGCATATCATGTCAGATTCCGTGCGACTACGGCGCCTCTAGTCATTTCCCTGCTTTTGTCCGACGTCTAACCATTAGTCTGATGTCGGCGCGTGCAAAGATTGAGTTAGAACCCTTGTCGATCCCGAGACAAGAAGGATCGACATGTATCCTTTTTTTTTGGGACTTAACGACTGGCCGTAATGGCTGTACCGTCCGTTCGACCATGATAAAGGGATGTTGTAAAATTCGGTCTCCAGTTTAGCAGATAGCCGAGGGGCAAAGACACTCTGGCATCTTGCGACCGCCAAAGATTCTATTGTAGAAGGAGGCCTCAACGCCAGGGAACACACAATAGGGGCTGAGATGGCGATGGCTTCATTCTTGTAAGCGCTTCTACCTCGTGGCACATATTCAAGTCTATCGGAGGTCTGGACTCGCTTACTCTCTAGTTTGATGCTGCACTGATTTCCCGTGAAAGGGCTTTCAGGGCCGCCTATGGGATATCGTGGGATGCGGGCTTTAGTAGATAGTCTCAAAGTGACATATTCAATTAAAAAAAGGTCTCTACGCCTGAGTCGGCTCAGACCTGGAATAGCTTCATGATGTTCAGCTGTCATTGAGACCGACGGCCGTTCTAGAGCTCGCTGCATGATCGAAGCTGTATAAAGTGTTCCAACATCAGCTTCTGGAGGCATCATGAGGTCGTTCTAAATCACACCATTCGTTTCCTGTAGTCGAGCGTTCAGTTGCCATTCTTTACCCGTGGCTATTGGTACATCTTGAAGATGAACTTCCTCGTTTTCGCGTGCATTCTCTCTCTAGGTCTTGCCTGTAGCGAAGATAACTGCATGAGACAGGTAGCAGGAAGTTGGGCCGGCATCGGGGTTCCCCTGTCATCACGTATCTCACTCTGCAACTCATTCATGAGGGCTACAGTGAGGCCGGCTGCAACGTAAGTAGATCTCACACCTTCTACGTCATCTCACCTCTCTAACCCGCCGTTCAGAACCACAACGTCCACTGTCTCTCTATATACAACTAGCCTCCCACCCAGCAACACCATAAGCCTTGCCCGCCGGGTCGTTAATACCACATCCCTGACCCACGACCACAACGAAACCGTACGCCCGACCCGCATCCCCACCTATGCAACCGAACACTGTTCCTCCTCGGGCCAATACTCCTCCGCCTGCAGCTGCTGGGCCGCCGTAAAGCCGGGCACAACTGTGCTACCTACACCAACCATCACCCTAACAACAACGCGGTACTTCGATGTCGCCTGCTCGCCCGCAGCCACGGGCGTGTCGGGCGAGGATCGCTTCCCCTGCTCGGCGCAATGGGGCATGTGCAGCTGTCTTAAGTCTGGGGAGCAAGATGTGTGTGTTCGCGTTGGGGCGTTCACGGGGGACCGTGGTAACAGTGCTAACATTACCGGGCCATGTGCTTTGAATAAGGAATGTGGTGTTGATGAGGAGTGTGATGCGGGCCATATCTGTGTCTACGATGGATCTTGTGCGTGTGGGAAGAAGCGTTGCTACCGCGCTGCTCCAAACGGATGCGATTATCAGGGCTTGCCTTTTGACGATGGCGACGAGACGAGAAGGAAGCAGTAGCGAAACTAAATGATGGACGACCATCGGCGGTCTGATTGCTACTGTAGGATATGTGCGGGTGTGTCGTTCTGGGAACATTCACCGTAAGGGCTGGTTTGTCGGCTTAAGTTTTCAATTCATTTTCTGTCTTAAAATAACAAACTCCTTGTACCAGATATTAGATCCCTGATTTTCCGTATGCCAGTTTACAGCCGATGCTTTGTATCCCTAGTGTACAATTTATGTAGATCGCCCAAGAAATAAAAATAAAAACGCCCAACAATGCCAGCCGAGCCTCCTGATATCCTTCCTTCATTTCCTGTTCCTTCCTCGGTCTTCTTCAATTATCCCAAGCCCGGTAGGCGTTCCACTCATGCCCATAATCTCTTCGTCGCTTTCAGTGATTTTCTGTGGATATGGTGCTCCCCGTGGGGGCGATTGCCCAAACTGCACGATCTTTCCATTAAACTGGATCCCTCCAGACCCAGACCTCACCATGTCCGTTGCCTCTGTATTTGCAACCTCTCCAGAATGAGGACGTTTAGGCTTGCTGAAAGGGCTCCCACTAGAAGCGGGGCTCCACGGACTCTGATATCGCCCCCGATGAGCCTGAGAGCTCGGCGAAGTGACATCGAAGCCTTGGAGCCGGGGAGAAGGCTCGGTAGCCACCATGGATGGGGCACGGTGTGCCTTGATAGGGAGCGTCTGGGAGGTTGCAGTACTACGCACAGGCGAAGAGTGCCGCGATGTTGCTAGTTGGGGGTCTGATGTCGAAGGGTTGGTTTCCTCTATGTAAGCACCCGACGAAACAGCGGGGCGCCACGATAAGGGATGGAGAAGACCAATGCCACTAACATTTGGAAGTGAGTTAGAGAGAGAGCCATGAACGAATCCAGGATCGGTAGCTTGATGGCGGGCTTGCAGATGATGGTGAGAACCAGGGACAGGAGTCAGACTGCTTCTCTCATTATTGGTTACGGGCAATCCTGGGGGAAACATTTGCGCTGTTCCTGCCCCGAGACAAGACTCAGAATGGTTGCCCGTTGAATGAAATGAAGCAGCACCATTGGGAGACGCAGGTCTCCAGTCTGGAATCCCATAAGACATAAACGGACCATTTGCGGCATCCAGGTTGCTCTCGGGAAAGAAGGGATTCTCTTCGATGGGTGGGATGCTTTGCTGGCTCGCCCTTTCCTTTGAGTCCAGTCTCGCCATTAGTGCCGCTTGAGGACTACCATCGCTTGATCCCCCCTGGTTCGAATTCTTGATTCGATGGAGCTGTTGCTCCGCGTCGAGCGCAAAAATGAGACTTTCGCGAGGGGAGTCTCCTACATGCGACGCAGAGGGCACTCCCGGCGAGAACTTCCCTTGAACAACCTCCCTGCTGATGCTCACTCGTGGCTCTGTCGCTTTTCGCTGTGACTCCCGCCACGCCCCTACCTTATCATTATACCCTAACCTTCGTAGGGTGCGATGGGGTTCCGGTGAAATCGGGGCCTGAGGTTCAGAGACCTGGATAAGCCCATCTTCATAGTTCTGATAGTCCTCTAAACCCGGAGTGGGAATGGTGCTGTCATCTGGGTACGGCTTGTGCCAGTCGTGAGGACTCGAAGACAGGCCAACGTGCTGATCTGGAAAAGTAAGTTGGCGCGGGATCTTTAAGTTATCCCAGCTCTCCGTCGTGGCGGTCGAGGTCGAAATAGAGAAGCTATTGTTTCTTTCAAAGACCGATACGTGAGGAGCATCTCCATATTGGCCAATGGCAGTAATCGCCATCGTCTTTGTCAACGTGGCAATATGCCCATGAATATCCCCGAGGCGGTCTCTTAGCGCATGTTTTGCCACACGAAGCGCTTGCGTTGGCTTGTCCACTTTGTTGATATGCTCCAGTAATCTCCCACAATGATTTGAATATCTTCGATAATCATCCGGGATACCTACTCGGTCGGGATTTCTCTTAATGCGCATATCGCCTTCGTCATAGGATCTACAGAATACCGCAGCTGCGCGTTCGAGCCAGAAGAGAAACTGGTTCTCCTTCTTCAATCTCTCAAGAAAGAAATTCTGGACGAGGCTATGGATCTGCAAAACATCGAGAGGTTCATGCACAGCTCGTGATGGTTCCGAACTCTTTATACTGGCTGATGAGATATCATCGATTTCGTCCCGGTCAATGAGAGCAAAGGCAATGAGGACGGTGAAGGTTTTGTTGAGGCTTCCTTGACCTGAAGACCCATGCGTAAGGACTGGAGTTCGCTTATCAAGTGCTTTTATACCTAGAGAGGGTTAGCCCATTTGCTAAGTTAAGGAGATAGGAGACACAAACCAAGCGCGAGCATCTCTACTGGAATACGCTCATTGAAGAAGGATAAAAGGTAGATTAAATTGAGTGCTGCCATCTCACCGCGTTCCTGTAGCTTCGCCCGAACAGCTTTATAGGCATCTAAGCCCCCAGTACGCGGTTGATTCTTGTATGAGCGATTATACTTGGCTAATGGCTCCTTAGTCGCTCGCAATTGTTGAGCTGCTGCGTGGATTGCTAAAGGGAAGCACTTCATTAGTCGAACGGTTTCGAGGGCTCGACTGAGATCCTCTTGCGTCCACGGCTTCTTCTTGTCCATCTCCTCCAGTAACATCTCTTGAGCATCTGGCTCACTAAGCGGCCCAAGCTCGAGCTTTTGTGGATTGTTGAAGATGTGATTACCAGCAATGGAGGTGTCCGTTGATGTAATAATTAGGCTCGTGTTCCTTGCATATGGTATATAGCGTGAGATGTGAGGCATATCGAAAAGCACACCGTCGAGGATAAGGAGCCACTGCTCTGATCGATTGAACCATTTCCGAACCAACCGAACGGCCGTTTGGGGATCGCGAAGGTCTAAATCGTCCTCTACCGAGAGACCCTCCCGAACTAGGTTGTTCCTTGCAATCTTTAGGAAACCTTCGTCAAGGTCCTCCTGGGACTTTGCCCGAACCCAGAACACGCCACCAGGGTAGTCATGTCGATGCTTGAAAGCATATTCTCTAACTAAGTGAGATTTTCCGCCTCCCGGAACGGACCAGACCAATACAGCCGAGGTGCCTTCTCCCCTTCGGTGCTGGTCCGTTAGCATGCGATGGAGTTCGTTCAATTCTCGTCCTCGGCCCTTGAAGGACGAGTTCGGTCGGAATCGCTCGGGGTGGATGAAGAGGGGTTCATCAACAGCAGGAGACCATGGTTCAGGCCCGCTAAGCAGTAGAGGCCGAGTGGTTGTCTGATCTTTCAGGGTCGTAAGAGGACCATGCTCGACGGGCCATCGAGGTTGGGAACCAGGCACTTCCACATATGGCCTTGTAGTGGTTATCTCGATATAATCTCTCTGAATGCGAGCACGGCGTTCTTCCTCTTCGACCTCCCATCGTACTTGGATCAAGTCTACGGCCTCCTTGATCCACTGCCGAATAACCGTGGAGACATTTCGGTACCCGGGCGAGGTTTTGTCCACAAATTTACACATATCCGAATGTGCTGCCTCAATGCCGTAGTATGTCACGCCAGGCAATTGAGGACTGGCCGAGTTCGCGTCGACAATCATTGTCCTAATGAAAAGTGTTAGAGCTAGCAATTGGAAGAGATGGTTTTAGACAGTCGAGTTTCGCACGTACTTGTAACCCTTGATATCGGTCTTGTGGTTCTCGTGCGCCATGTGAATCCTGAAACGCTGATAGATGTCCAAGAAGTGACTGTTAATGTTGGACAACGTCTCATTGTCCCTCTTCAGTGTTCTGAGTAGCACTGATTCCGAATCGAACCATTTCTTTAATACGACTGCATCCGACATGGCCTGCAGTCTGAGACCCCAGGTTGCTGCATCTGAACCAGTGTGCGGCGTACCCAAAAATATGAGGCCGTATGTTGACACATATATAGACCGTTGCTCCTCGTTATGAGCCCCACGTAGATCGTTGGAGTAAAGCAAGGCTCTCTTGACAAGGATCCCTCCTAAACTATGTGCCACCCATATTATTGGATTCTTGAACGAACCTTCATCCTTTCGGAATAGCGTCAGGTTTGCTATGAGAGTCTGGGCGTGATTATGTATAAAATTGTCGCTTGCGCTCCGGTCGTTCCGTTTCGAATATACATCTGCATTGTACCCGTATACCAAAATATTGGCGTGGGTTCCTCCGAGAGATGTCGGTAGGAGATCGAGCGGCCAGAACACCCCATTCTTTGTCCATGTCTTATCGGGAGCGCCGTTGAGGCCATGCACAAGAACGATATCAGCCTTGGCCTCGGGGTGCGTGTAAACGGCCGTCGTCTCGTAGCGTGAAATCAAGCGATTCTCCGAGCCCTATCGACACGGTATGGTTAGCATCTTAGGATTGAGGTCGGGATCGACATTGGGACCAGAAGACTTGAAAATGTCCATACCAAACGCGTGATTAGGAGGGGGTACTTACCATGCTGTAGTATTGGGAGAGCAGACATCAGCGGCAGTATTTGTTACTTGTAGACTTCGCTTGAAGAAGATCGAACAGGAGGGTTGGCAGACACCAGCTGGGGTGTTGGCGCTTATAAATGAATCCCGGCTCATCCCAGACGCGTACTTCGTACAGGGCTGCACCGCATTGTGCTGCCTAGCTATTCGTAATGTTTCAGGTGCTCAAAATCATTTGCTCATAAGGTAATGGCTTTGGCAAGAGCCTCAAGCTGCAGTTGTGCTTCTGCGACAGCAGGAGAGCCATCACGGGACAGCTGAGCAAGAGGGTGTGGGGCACTGCCTCACAGGGGCCTCACAGGGGGGAGGGGACTGCAGCAGAAGGACGCCATTAAGCAAGGATTGCAGACACTCTCTGTGGCTCAGCTTCGACCCCGGAATGAGCAAGTAGCCGACAGAAGCGCAGGGCGTATCATCGCCTCAATCCCAGTAGAGGCACGATTGGTTCTTTGCCCGTCGAGTATGGGTTCTGTGCCTCGCGACACATCATATCACGGATTTGTGGAGTTCTGTTGGCCGAAGTCCTAATGCATAGGACTATCTATTAACACAGTACATATGGTTTGAGGAGCCGGAGATCGAGCCGGCTGGCACCAATGCAGGTCTCCCGCATCCGCTTTCGCTTTGGGGAATCCCTGCGGGTGTGCTCAAACGCTCCCGATGGTCAACAGTGAACAGGGTAGACCAGTCGCGCAGGTAACCTAGAACGGTGGATGCGCTGCGTTCTCTCTTGTCGCTTGAGGGTCAAGAGAACACGTTCGTCCTGAACAGGACGCGAGATCAGACTGAACATGTTCAGGACTTTGTTGCCGCGTGGCAAGGCTCTCTCACATAAATCAGGCTGCCGACCACCCCTTCCGCCCCGAAGAATACACATGACGCTCCTTCGGTCAGCAAATTAAAGAATTTGTTTTGGAAGCTGTCGTGGCGTTACCACCCTGGGCATCCAAATCTCCTCGGTCGCAGTTGTAACGAGCCAATATGGCCTCCGGTGCCGCTTCGTCCTTGGGAATTGCCACGTAAATGCCGCTTTGAGGCCCAAAGTATTGGCTCTCATGAGAGCGTAAGAGTCATCCCAAACTAGCTGCCAATGTCTCACTTCGCCGTGGTTTCCACTTTTATACTCCCCAAGGTTGAACGAAGTCTATCAGTTCACTGTGGTCGCCTGCTAGGCCCGGAACCTCGGAACCTACGTCGCCTTGTCGCTACACCTTGTGCCCGGTATTCGCAGCTAGTTATCTCACTTAGTTCCATATTCGTGGTGTTTTCGCTCCAATCAACCAGAATTAGCCATGTCTAAGTGTAGAGGCTCGGTAAGTTAGACGGATGAAGAAGGATGAAAGTGCAGCTTCCCCATCCAACTGTTCCAGAAGCGAGTCTGAGAGGTTCATTGTAACCAACATGTAGATGAATGGTGGCTCAGTTAAGACGAGACCAATCGGCTTTGTTTCCAATAAAATGCTTGAGGAGAATGTTGTGATCACTGCCGTGGCGCCAGCATAATGACATACTCTCTTGTGCTGTGTCCAAACTGTATCATGTCCTTGTCTCTAAGCTCCAGATATCGACTGTCTGGAATCTTGTCGTCGTTCAACGTTGTGCCATTAGCACTCTCAAGGTCGATCAAGTAGGGCTTCACCTTGCCAATCTTGTCTCCAAACTCGTTGCGCTTCTCAGTGTACCGGAATTGCACAACAGCGTGTTGCTTGCTGATGCTCGGATGCTCTGCGGGAAAGTCGACGACTGCCACCTCTCGTCCAATGAGCCAGCAACTCCTCGCGCTCAGGTCAACAGTGTCCACGATATCTCCACCCTTGAATACAAATAGCTTCCATTCGTCGCGTGGCGAGGGCTTGCGCGCCTCGGGCGGTTCGTGATATTTAAGTGTAATTGTCGAGCCATCTGCCTGTGCCACCGAATTTGAGGCGGCTGCCAAGAGCCCAGAATTCCCAAGGTTGGGCTTTTCTTTCGGTTTCTCGGGTTCCTCGCCATTGGTGATTGCGAATGATGCCTCCTGGGATGGCAAAGGACCGCCGCGCCTCACAGGGCTACGCTTAGCAACCTGTCTGTCGTCCTTTTTCCCATCATCTTCTTCATCATCATCGCGGTGTCGTTTACGACGAGAGTCTCTTCCTTCGCGTGATCTTCGGCGTCTGTGTTTTCGTTCACGATCTTGGTCTCGATCGTGGTCACGTTCACGGTCTCGATCTCGACTTCGTGATCGTCGACGAGAGGATTCTGGTGTCCGAGAACGTCGTCGGTCTCGTCTATCGCGTGATCTACGTCGATCATGTCGATTGGTATCGCGGTCCGAAGCTCTGCGTTCTGAAGCTCTGCGTGGTTCGAGGCGGTCTTCCTTGTCTTGGCGATCATCATCATCATCACTTCGTCGCCGACGAGCTCGACTGCCGTATTCCTCTTCCGAACCCATTTTTGGATAACAACAGTTATAACTCCCGAGAGGCTCTATGATGGCGCAGGTTCTTTGATATTGGGCAAAGGGATAGTTGCAGCTGCCAACAACAGAGCTTGAGGAAAAGTGGACAGTGCACTGTTCAAACCTTAGCATCGACACTGTGCGACTGCCGATAATCTAAGATATCGTTACATACTTGCCCCAGGGTGTCAATCTTCACTTCTGAGAGAACTTATTCAGGCTCTTCATCAGGGCCAATATTCTAGGCTATCCAGCCAAAGTATTTTACTTATTACTCCACAACCGTAATCATCTCTTTTCGTTTCTTGCCCTTTCTTTAAATTGGAAAATCCCCAGATGTACTAAATTCAATGGAACGTATCTGAATATGAGCTAGGCAGTTCAGGCACTTAGCAAAATAGCAATCAGTATTTTAGAGCTGTAAGTTTATAAACTTAAGATATATTCTATCCTGTCCTTTAACCCTAACCTTAACCTCAATCCTAGCCTCAGGTATGGGAACTCCTCCAGTTAAGATCCTCCTTCCGATCCTTGTTTCACCCGGTTTTCCATCTCGATACACATTCTATTCTACGAAGTGCGAGTAGCGGAGGCAATCCCAACCTCATACTTTGAACTTGTCTCCTTCCCCAGAATCTCTCTCCTCTGTGTAGGCGTCTTGATTGGCGAACTGGTACCTGGGTCTTTCCAGTCAAAGAGGTCGACGAGATTCTTAGAACCCATCCTTCAGGAGCGTTGAAGTTGCCATGAGCTCCTTGCACAATCGCCTCATTCACTTCATCAAGTATGGCTCTTGCCAACAGTATGAGCTCTTCCGCAGGCCTCTTCGCACTTGGGTAAGGTCGTTGATCCCTTCCAGTGTTGGATAATCGTGTTGGTCGTCGTTCGAATGACTGGTTGGTGGAAGGAAAGGGGAAGTACGCTACCCAAGCACCAAGCCCAGTTCAGGAGACATCAAAATCAGCCATCCTCCATTGCCCATATTCCTGCAATCCAATCTGCCATATCGGCATATGGTTCTTATGCAAATGACGAATCAACTCCTCAATCTGACACAAATCCCTCCGGCGACAGAGGAGGAAGCGTTGAGGAAACTTCGAGCACAGCTTTCCACGAGCCGTCTTCCAAATACGCCTCCCCGTTATTCGTCAATCCATTTCCTCCCTTCCTCGAGACCGTAAGACGGTGTTCCCCATCTTCCATCCATACATCATCGCCAACCTGAGCGTCCCCAGGTACGAGCATCAACATGGCCTTGTCCCTGCCCAGCCCGATGCGGCAGGATGAGTCTTTGACAAAGGCCTTAAGAAATGGGACATCGCATCCCTTCATTGCCCGGAATGGTCCACCAGCTTCGATGAACTCCTTGATGAGATTGCTGTCCTCGAGGCTCCAAAATTCCCGAAACTCCTCAGGTCGTGAGAAGGCGTCTACAGCAGACAGAAAGTCTATCATGCCAGCCATTCCATTGAGTACCGGGTTCAGGAATTGAATGAAAGAGTTGAGGACTTCTTCATGAGAGTATGATTGAGAGGTGGTCTCTCCGAGAGAAGTCGCGGAAGGCGACATGGTGTGCAAGAGAGTGAGGAGTCGCTCCTGTACACAGGGCATAGGTGTCCGAACCTGGTATGCAAGGCTCAGAAGCGATACGAGAGAGATGGTAGACGACATGGACGAGAGGGGGTCAGATAAGCGGGCGATAGTGTCGACGTACACAGCCGACTTCGACTTTGGGGTTGTTGGCACGGTAGCATGCATTTTGCAGTAAACTTCAACACAGTTCTGGTGATTCTGTGCAGGCTTTTGTGTTCTTTCGAGGTCGTTATGGATCGTACAAAGCTGCACGATACTGTTTTAGGCGGGGGATCTAGCTTTGAGGGTTTATAATCTTTTAGACACCCAACATTGGGGGGGCATCCAGGAGGTCTTAAGGCATCCTCGGATCCTACACTCTTGGTAGGCCCGCCATGCCAGCCAGAGCCCCGTCGACGGGATTACTCAATAGAGCCACTCATGATAACAGGGCGTATGATTGACAGGGTCAACATGCCCCCACGATACAATGGGATCGGGCAATCCCCTATGTTGGGCCAATGATCTCGGGCGGGATAGGCGGAAGGGTGACCTCACATGGCGTGTGGGTCGGCTAACGCAATTCCCTACACTAGCGAAGCATTGCTGAACGTTTTGGGATCTTCAACGTGGGGATTTGAAAGGCTATCAGATTTCCATTGATGATTGTCTAAGAAGTGCATTGACTGACGATATGCATGCCAAACTTCGGTGATCCAACTGGATTGACGGCATTCGGGCCGTGATATTCAGACTCAACATGACGTTGAGGGACAGCACAACGGCCCAACAACGGGCATACAGGCGGCAGACGGGCCTTCACTGGCACGGATCCATATCGTCCAAGTTCTTGGCGGGTTCAGAATGATAGTTGCCGCGGAAAGTACACATTCGACAGGCATACCCGTCTCTGGCGCCGAGTTGGAGCGTTGTGAGCTGACGGCTCTGACCACCTCAGCTGTTTCTGGGGCCGCGGGCCTACCTTGTATCCGAGTGGTAGCCGTAACCCTTGAAACCATCCCCCTACCCATACGATCCCCTATTCATTGCCACGGAGTTTTAAAATCTCTCGGACAGCCTCGTCTACTCCCTTGACTACGACGGTAGGGTTGAGGTCTGTCGCCGCACCCAGGCCATCAATCCATCCCACACCTCCCCGATCGACCCATGCGGTCTTCAACCCGAACGCTGCGGCTCCGACGACGTCAAACGGATTAGAACTTACCAACCAGACCTCCTCTGGGTGTTTCTCCTTCCCAGCCGTCCTGCACATGTGTTCATACGTGCGGCGGTCTGGCTTGAACACCCGCAGCGGATCGACACTGACGACCTTGGATGACGACAACAGACTTCCCGCGCGAGACAAAGCTGGCGATGTGCGGATGGAAGAAGTGATCATTGAAACCGTGCCGTTGGAAAAGACGTAAGGATCGAGGGAGGGAGAATCCGCGAGAATGTCAAGAGCGGCATCTACGTCGGGGAATGTGCCCAGCCCATCGTAGGCGTTCATGACGCGCTCCTCCTGCTCCTCCGACAACGTCACCCCCGCTTCAGCAGTGGCATGCCTGAATGACGTGCGTGTCAGGTCGCTGAACGAGCGGTATATGCCTAGGGAAAAGGGTCATTCATTGGCGCTGCAGACGGCACGGCTCGACGGGCATCACCGTCTGACACGCCCGGCTCAGCCTCCCACCTTGACTCACCCATGCTGTTGATGCGAAACGTATACTCGAGCTGATACCGCCTGGCCTGAACAGCAATCGTCCTGGCCTTGTCATCACTGTAAAACGTCGCTAGTTGCTGTGCAATTGATTCCGTAGAGAGTAAGGTGCCGTAAAGGTCGAATGCAATGACTGTAGGCGCCATAATGGGGCAGTTGCTTGGTGCTGGTGCCCGAGTGAGTCAGCCGGGGTCAGTGTTAGGAGGTGAGCTGAAAATGCGATGAGCCTAGCCCGGAAGTCGATGGTGTTCGAAGCGATTCTGAATGGGATTTAGAGAAACTTTATAGGCCTTGATTGCAACTGCTTCATCGGCATATCGCTTCAGTTCAACAGCATCGCCATCCAATCACGTCATTGACTCGGTAACTCCAAATCAACCCCATCGTCGTTTCTGTAGGCTACACCAGCACTTCCCCGCTCACCATGCCTACCGTGGAAGATAACCCCGAGAACTACGCTCTCTTCAGGGACTGCTTATCCACCACTCTGTTGCAGCCGACTTCCCCTGCCCCGGAGCAGCCGAAACGTCGCCGGCGCGGCAAGACAGCGGGGGCAGCGGCCGTTTCCAACTCCACTCCGGTCACGGATCCGAAGGGTGATGCGGAGGAGCTTGCCGAGTTTGTGGATTACCTAGCCACAGAGATCTTCGAGAGTTTGCCGGAGGAGTTGCAGGCTTTGGAGTACAGGAGCTGGAGGGAGTCGTCGGATTTGCAGAACCAATATTCCTTTCCTCTTACCAAGGACAGTCTGTCAACCTTTGATCTACCGCCTTCAATTCTCGAAACCCTCACTACCTACAATCTTATTTCCCCGGATCCCTTCGTACAATCCAATCTACCATCCTCACCAGAAGCATTCCTTCTTCCCATCTTGACCTCCTACCTCACACCTCTAACAACCCCTCCGCCGGCTACAAAGGCCACCCGCACTGATGCCTGCGAACTCTGTGAGCGCTCTTGGATCCCCTTATCATATCACCACCTCATCCCGCGTTTCGTGCACGAGAAAGCGGTCAAGAGAGGGTGGCATCGAGAAGAAGACCTGCAAAACGTGGCGTGGCTTTGTGGTGCATGCCATCGGTTCGTGCATCATTTTAGGAATCACGAGGAATTAGCGAGGAATTACTACACTGTTGAACTCTTGCTGGAGGAGGAAGAGGTGAGGAGGTGGGCGGCATGGGTGGGTAGGCTGAGGTGGAAAGGTGGGAGGACGAGACCGGGTAGTGGACGCTGAAAGAGAAGCTCTTGAGAATATTCTATATTAGCCAGCGTGTCACGGCATTAATTCGAATGAGTGAGTTCCGCAAGAACTTCCTTATCTATGACCCTCCTGTTACCTAAGACAAAGAATGAAAATGCGTCAACCAACGCGTGATTACACATGGAACGTCTTAACTCCAGTTGCCAGCAGACTACGTATTCGATGCCACGTGGGGTGTGTCGTCTCGTAGCAAGTCTTCCAGAGAATACTAGCTGTCCGTTATCCCAGTGCCAACATGCTCCATTTTCCAGTCCTCCTACAACATGTATCAAGTTCGACCACAGTTTCCTTGTGGGTAGGACTCAAGACTACGCCCAACTCATCATCATAGACAATTCCGCTTACATTGGTGTCTTCTCCCCCCTCTAAGAGGTCACCATACTTTTGCTGTTATTCATACTCTCGGTCGTCGCGCGGGGGCTATTGACTCTCTAAAACTTTCCCATCTTGAGCAATATGATGTTTTGACAACAGAACAGCGATTGACTAGGTACCGTTCTATTCGACTTCACGGAACATTCTTGAGGTCACACGACATCGCTGCACAGACATTCAAGCACTCCTGGTTTCGCTATTTGATCATTGATCTGAACTGACCAGCTGTTATGAGTGGACGCTGAACTCAGCAGCAATAATGTAAGAATACCTCCACCGCCAACCTTCCACCAAACCGGTCGCCCCTTTTTGTGATAATGTTATCACATCTGTCGAGAAAAATACACAGCGCACCTTCGTCTCCGTTCCTCCAAGCTACCTCTGCTCATCTCCCGCCGTCACCCAGCAAACCAAGCCCTACCCCTCCTCCCTGATGATCCTGAGATCATGTGCTTGTTGAGATCAGTGTTGACTCCATATCCGGGCGCGTCTTAACCAGGTTTGTGATCTAGCAGCGAAGTTAGGAATGCAGTCAGGAGTAGGGAGCAGGGAGGGGTCGATTTACTCACGACTTTAGATGTACCACATAGTCTGGCGGAAGAAGTTACGCTGGCGGATCTCGCCTGCAAGTGCATCCTCAGGTTTGGGATTTTTACCACCAAGGGTCAGCAGAGGAGGAGCCTCATCAGACCGGTTAGGTCCTCCGATTGACTGCCCTTTGGCAATCTTGTCCCGAACCATCTCATGACCCTTGGGGCCAGCGCGAAAACCTTCGCTTGTCGCAATGTTCTCATGTGCCCTTGCGCGGTTGCTAGCCAAATGCGCATAGTACACAGCCGGATGAAGAGAGACCGGCGTGGTCGATCGAGCATATGAATAACATTGCTGGTAAATCATCTTTTGAAGCTCATTGACGGGAACGTTCATCTCATCAAGGAGGATGTGGTAATGGACTGGTCTGGCCGTTCCTTTGATTGCGACGTGAGAACAGAGATAGAAGTCCCACATGAAGGGATGAGTGACCTCCTTCTCAACCAAAGTGCCTGGAAGAGGATTGTTGTTCCTGTCACCCCTCTGCGGGAAGAATCGAATGTGGTGTCGCTTTGTAGCGACAATGACCGTGAACTTGGGCATCACAGGCACAGAGTTCCTGAACCACTCCTTGATTGCTGAGATCTCATGGTCCAGCACTTGGGCGAACTGCCCCTCGCCAACTCCGTCGCGGAAGTAGATGACATGTGCAGGCAGCTTGTTCTGATGCCCCATCTTCCAAAAATTGGCGAGTTGGCCAAACATCTTTCTGATGTTGGCGGGCGTCAACATCTCAACGCGGTACCCATTAGTCTCAACCATAGCAGCGTACCGAGTACCATCGGGGTCGATTGACATTGTCATAGCAGCTGTGGAAGGGGTGTTTGCGCCAGGTGCACCGTGGGACACGTCCACTCCAATCATCATGGTGTTTCGGGTTTGAGGGAAGTACGTTTTCGTCTTCCAGAGCGTGGGCGTGCAAGAAGTTGCACCACCAAGCTTCGCATTGACCTTCATACACACGTTCGAGTGATATTGGCCCTGGTTTCTCATGACGTGAGTGCCAAGAACAACCTGGGTCAAAACACCAAATCGGCAGTCTGCAGATTTCTTGAGACGTTCGTATTGGCCGGAGTTCTTTGTGGACACAACACAGAAAATCAGCTGGGGGTATCCAGTTGACTTAGTTAGTTTATCATGCGCCCAGGCAATAGCGGCTGCAGCGTTGAATTTCATGTCTCCAGGGGTATTCAAAAGCTGAGCGTCCTTCAAGACCTTTCCTCCATGGCCAATGAAGGTGGTTTTGAAAGTTGATGCGAATTGCTGGAGGACAGGAAGGGGAACTTCCCTCTCCAAGACGATGAAGCCCCAGCTGATAAGTGGCACCGGGTTCTGCATCCAGAATTTCTTGCCTCTAAGATCCCATCTACCAGAAACCTTGGGATCAGCCTGGCCTTGTCCAAACCGAACAACAGGAGCGGCCAGAATGCGGGCATCAGTTTTGGCGAATTGTCTCTCAAATTTCACGCCGTACTCCTGCAAATATGGGTCGGAATCAATCTGGAGATCGTTCGCATTTCGCTGGATATTAGCCTTGCGGATATTTGGAGGAGTAACGGCGATCTTGATCATGGCCGCAGTCTGGTCAGGGTTCAGCTTGAATGGATACCGCTGCATTGGTTCAATCCAAGCAAACTCCATGGGAATCAATCCATTTTTGCCAGTCTTGATCAGTGGGAGGTTAGCGAAGCGAAGCGTCACGCTGTACCTCTTTCGATAATAGTCATTGATGGAGACTGATTTGCCATCAAGATCAAAAGTGCAGGTCTTCGCATTCGCACCTTCGGGTCCGCATTTATCGTCGAACGTGAAGTCATCCACGGTGTACACCTTGTCACTGTCCGGCCTGTTTCTATGCCGAACAGTAAACTTGAGCTTTCGGAGCTTTCGAAGTTGCTTGAAGGCATCAGAGGACTCCAGACGTCCATTCTTTCCCTGAACGGGCCTCAGATGCTGCCAAAGGTTGCCGGCAGTCTGGCCACTCCACCGTCTATCACAGGTGGCAAGGAAGTTGACCACGAGCTGATCCATAGACTGGCGCCCAAGCCAGAAGCAAGTATTGGCGACATCAATGTTGTAACCAAGACCAACTCCTCCTTGACCCATGTTGTGGCTCATGCGAACTGATGTATACGAGCCTTTGTGAACTTCAACAATACCGCCATCGCCAAGTGGCTCGCCGTTTTCGGATTGCTTGTAGAAGTTGCGCTTGATAGCAAGCAAATGCTCTGAAGGCCACTGTCTGACCAGGTGATCCAGGAAGTTCAAAGCTTCTTGCACAGCCGTGTTGAAGCTCGTCTTGTGATCAAGATATCCTTGAAGAGCACTAACTTTGATCTCTGTGGTGTTGCGAAGAGTCACTTCGAAGGAAGCACCTGCGCGGCCCTTGCTGCTAGAGTCCTTCCGGCCCTCATCGAGATCGACTCTGAACGACAACTGTCCACCAGTTACAAGGATGGGGGCCCAAGCCAGCTTCTTGCCGTCAAACAGCCATTTGTCGCCTTTAAATTTCTGCAAGGCCTGCTTGCAGACTGGTGTCTTAAGGATCTTCTTGATTACAGGGCCAAGCTTTGTGGGCTCAGGGCTGATAACAACCTAGGATAGGTGTTAGTAATGATAAGTTGAAGGGGCTGGTAAACTCACATCATACTGATAGATCTTCTTTTGGAAGTCGAATCTGGTCATGCGATACTGGTTGATTTCAACCTGGGCAACTTGGCCCTCTGTGTTCAATTTGTTACCCCGAAGGGTGAACATATCCTTTCGAGTGTCGGAAATGTAGGCATCGGGGGGGAGTTCGACACGGGTGTTGCCTTTCTCCTCCTTCTTGGCAGGCTTAGCAGGATCAAATCCTGGACCCTGAACCCAGCCGCCACCAGAAGGGCCGGACGCCGCTGAGCGACCGGAGGGAGACTGACTTGGGCGCCGCTCAGGACCAGAGGGACCTCCAGGCCCGGCCGGCGAGGGAGATCTTCCTCTGTCAGACATGCTGACGAGCGAAACTGTCTTGCAGATGTCAGTGAATAAAGTCAAGAAGGTTAGAAATAGAGTTCTTGGTGTCAACGATGAGGCGATCAATGTAGGAAGAAGCGAGGTGATGAAAGGAGTTGAGGAAAGAAGATAAGAGTGTGCTTTATAGACGTGGGAAAGTATGAGGATCGGAGTTTGGTACTGGCAAGAGAGATACTCACAGTTTGGGAGGCTAACAGTGATGCCTGCGTGCAATCTGCGGCGTTCCGTTGATGGTCGCTGTTATTTTGGTAACAGGGCTGGCCAGCAGAGCGCAAAGTAGTTACTTAGGGGAATCTTGGAGTTTGAGCTGCGATATTTGAAGGCAGAAGAGATGTGTTTGTGTGAGGGAGGGAGGCTGTAAGAAAGAAGAGAGAGATCGGGATCAGCAGCTCAATATATAGCTTCAAGCTCAGGCACAACGGCAGGAGCAAACCCCTCAATGCTGAGGGGTAACGGTAATGTGCGTGAATCACTGACTCACGAGGAGCTTGTTTGGAGTTGTAGGAGAGTGATCATCGTGCTGCCAGTTGTGGATTGAGGGCCGCTACCGCGAAATCAGAGAGCAAACAGACGTAAATCATGAAAGAGGAAAAGTGGCAACGCTGGCTCCCGGTCGATAAATGCCTTGTACCTATCAACAAACAAAGGATGTTCCTTCCGAGAAGTGGACGGTGAGAAGGGCAGCTGAGGGCAAAATGCTACTCCCGTTTGATGCTGAGGTGGGCAGCTGCGCATCCACGGCCCGGATACCTGCAACCTCAGCAGACGATGGGATTGGCGAAGGCAACATCACCTTCCCGTCTCTACGGCCTCATGCTTGAGTTAAAGTAGGTAGATTCGTCATTCTCCCTCCTCTGTGTTTGCACCTAAAGGGGGTTCCTCGTACGAGCACTTATTGTCCTTGTCTTCAGCTTGGGCTTTGTAGATCAGCAGCTAACCATATTGGATGATGCTTGTGAATGGCCAATCAAAATACCTACTGGGCATCGATGTGAAGAAGAAGAGTCAGGGGATAGGTCCATCGAGGATATGAGAAAATCAAAACCTGTTTGTCTCTGAATCGGGCTGTTTACGGATGCGGTTATCAGCGGCGGATTCGACGCCCTGCGACAAGCCTCCCTACAACATCAAATTCCTCCAACTTCAGACTGGAAACCCAAACTGTTTGCTGTGCGGTAACCCGTTATACCGCACGGGAAGTCAACCACCTCCAGCTTTCATCATTGAAGCCCATCATCGAGAATCTTTAATACACACATATCACTACCAGAGTAACACCCAACTTTGGTTGAACTGCTAGATTATCCTCAAGTATCCCGGTCTCACAACCTGTGTAACGAGCAAGCAAGAAATTAAGACATATGTACCGCTGACTCAATTCTTAACGCACATCACCAGCAACTCAGGAGATCATCCCATGTACAATATCTATAAAGCCGCGCGTCATGAACCGACCATCCATTCATCCGGAGAGCCAGCCAGCCCAACCCTGCCAAATAAAACTTTCCTATCAACGCCTCCGTCCGGACTGGGAACGCCGATTCCCATATGCCTACTCTGTGTCCGTCTAAAGGGCATTCCAAGTCGTTAAAACCATAATAAAGAGGGGGTGTGTCGCTTGCGTGTAGAAGTAGGAAAAGCAACAGTCTATATGCCAGAACAAACGAGCTGTGAGTGGGTCGCTGTAATACGAAGTTCGTTGTCGTTGCCAGGTCAAACAGGGTTGCTGCAGTGGCGTAACAGGCAAAGATCTTACAGTCATTCTGGTGTAGTCATCATAAGTTGCTAATGCGTCCAATCCTAAGCTCGGCACTCGCGTGATGCATGGCGCGAGAAGCTAAAGATCCAGGATCACTTTGCGACAATAGGCCCGAACGAGTGCTCGAGGTCGTATAGTCGTCTCTTGGGGGCTATAAGAAGCCTTGACTCCTGACGATTTCCAGAGCTGCGAGGATACGCCAGTCGCGCGGTTGGCGATTGAGTGGGTCGGGTTCTGGACTTGCATCAGGAGACGGTACCGACGGAACCTAACGACGGCTTGTGGTCCCGGCAGAAGTAGGTGCGGTAAGATCCTGGTTAAAGATCCACTCACCTGTGATCCAAGAATTAGTCATATTTCAGTGCCGTAGAAACCTAGAATTCAAGACTTACCCTTCACCAAATTCTCAGCCGTATCCTCGAGGAGGATCACGCGTCGCTTGTTGCAGTAGGATGTCTTGTCCATGATATCAACCTTAAGCTTTGGATCGGAGAGCTCCTGGATGGGCATCTCAAACATTGCAGACAGGTTCTCCACTGCCATCTCAAGGTCCTTCTGATTGTCTTCGAAGATTTCCGTGAGGTTGTTCTTGGCAAGGTAGAATGCAAAAGCATACGTCCACTTAAGAGTCTGTCGGCAGGTTTGAAGTGCTTGTGACGCCGAGTTGAGGTATTGAACCTCGATCCAGGACATGCCAGAGGCAGTTTGCAGCTGCACCATCTTCTTCTCGGTCTTTTGCGCGATATCCTTGTCCAGTTTAGCAGACTGTTCGTGGTTTGCGTATCGGTTGTAGTAATGCAAGTAGCGTTCCAACGAAGTCCGAGACTTCGCCTGCGCGTCCCGGGCCTCGGATCCGCTCTTCTCCTCATATCTATTGCAGTTGTACCAGCTTGTTCCATGCTCGGACCACAGCCCCATGCACATCCAGCAGAATTCATATTTGCATTTGCGGCAAGTCATGTGGTTGCAGCCTCCATTCTTCTCGATAGTTGAATTGCATTTGGGGCATTCCTTGGTGTTGGCTGAAATCCAGTTGGCCGTCTCCGAATCGTCGGCACACTTCTTGAGCCATCTTTTGACCAGTTCACAGGGAGCTGGCTGATGGTCTGAATTCGGGCAGCCGAAGCAGAACCGATACCCGCACTTGCACTCAACGGTCGGGACAACTTTGTCCAAGTCCTTCTTCTTCACCACACATTCGACAGCGTTGGGACAATCTGGGGCGGGGCACCACTTGAAGACGTCCTTGTCCTCGACATATGTGCGGTTGAGGAGGATATGATATCGATCTGTCAGATCGGGAGTTACAAGCAGATCCAGCGATCGGGAATCGAGGATGCGCCCACAGCCGTCAGCTGGGCACTGAATCCGAGCGGCTTCCCCTTCCTCCCGGATTTTCTGTGTCAAGTAATGTCGATAGCAGTCGACACAGTACCGGTGACCGCACCTCATACCGAACGACTCCAGGCCCTCCCCATCCTCGCAGCAGATGTCGCAGACGAACCCAGGGATGGCCTCCAGCTTGGGCAGAGTAGACAAGTTCTCAGCCAAGCCAGCTGACTCCAGGACCTTGTCTGGGCGGTCCATATAGTCCTCAAGTAGGCGTTCCTTGTTCCATCGGAAGTATCGGAGCAGGATGGCGGCATCCTCCTTCCGCATAGCTAGAATCATGTTCACCTCATTGATCATCTCATCTTGTTGGTGTTGAATATCGGAGGGTTCGAAGACCTTGTATGGTACTAGGTGGGCTTGTCGCTTCTTCTTCTCGAAATCTTTGGCCAGGCCGAAGTCGGGGTCAGGTTCGTCGAAGTCCTCGTCGTCGAAGTCTAGAGGAGTGGTCAGCAGACAGTTGTAGTAAAGACAGAAAGTAATGCGTACCATCTTCAGCAGACATGCCATCAGACATGTCGTCTTGCATCATCTCGTCATCGCTCGAGAGTGCGGTCATGTATTCTTCCTCGGAATCCATACCGTTGCTGACCGTGGTGACGGGGGTAGGTGGCAAGGCGTGTGAGTCCGAGGTCTTGATAGCCGCTGAGGCAGTGATCTTCTTGTTTGGGGAGTCGTCTCTGTTGGCAGAGGAGATCGTCGCCTCAGCAGCCTTCCTCTTCCTCGTGATGGGAGGAATTGTGGCGGCTTTAAGAGGGGGAGGTGAGGAGGGGACGTCTAGAGGCTGAAGGGTGTCGGCTGTCGGCTTGTCGTTGGGCAGAGAGAATGGCCTGGGTATGGGGTCCAAGACTAGGCGAGTGAGTAATAGGCCAAGGCCGAAGAGTTCTGTTTGTATGACCTTGGAGGTGAACGAGGCGAGGAGGTGGGTTGCCGAGGACTTTGGTAGGGTAGGCAGACACGACCAGGTGGAGCGAGGAGCGTGAGCGTCACAGGGAGGGAGACAGGAGGGAAGATCAAAGGTGAACGTGACAGCCGAGACAGACAGATTCAGAATCAGGAGTCAGGAGTCACACACTCTGTAGATGCTTGGATGCGGTGTGGGGACGGAGAGAAAAGACTGAGACAAGTGATGGCTAATGGCGGATGGTTGCTAATAACGGGATGGCGGAGGCGATGGGGGATGGTGGGCTGTTTGGTGCGGTTTGAGTGGGAGAGCGCCTGGCGTTCTGGCTGCCACCATGGCCATTCTCTAACGAACATGCAATATCCACCAGGCTGCCAGAGAGAATGGACCCTACAGGCTCCGGGGTTTCCTCGGTAAGCAGATTAGTTGCGTATTTTACAGCGTGTAACTCACCTCACGTCACCAGCCAGCAAAGCCGCTCACTGTGTCCCCCCACTAATGGAAAATAGCCCCCCCATACCTTACGGCCCGCTGGAGTGGAAAGCCTCCACGCCCCCGCAAGATCCCGATGCATCCTATTTCAAGGCCACAAGGTTCACTGAACTCTCCCGCTCCAGCTTTGGAATGGGCGTTACAAGTTTACCATGTGTTGCAAGGTAGAAGACCGTGAAGATGCACCGCAGTACTGCATTGGAAGTTGAGCGTCGTAAGGGGAGGACGAGATCGTGCATAAGTTCATGATAGAATGCAGTCACCTTGTCGCATGACTTTCGATCTTCCAGGAGGCTCGCCCTCTTGTTGATTTGATAAGCAATAGCCTCAGCGGATCGTGGCAACCCAGAAAGTCCCTCTAGCGACAGGGTTGGACGCCAGCATGACTCAACAAGAAACGCAGCTGAAAACATACAGGATCCTATTCCTAGATGGAAGCCTAAGTAGGGGATAATGAAATAAGATCCCTTCGTGAAGTATCACGGTCATCCTAGCTCGTCCCATACAACGATTTAGGCAGCCTCATTCGGCTGTGTCCTTGAGAAAATACGCTCGCATGAGGGGTTACATCAGAAAATGATCATCTCACTTGTCAATCTTGCATCTATAATTACTAATATTTTGATATAGATCAATTTTTTTGCGGAGGCAAGTTTGCTCATATATGATATATCCTCCACAGTCGTGTCCACCTCAGCAAAGGATATTTCTTGTCACATGACGGAAGTCACAACGACTTCAGCTTTGGTCAACTCTCAACCCAACACGTTGTCTGCCATCGAAACTAGATTATCGTTAATAACTTCTCGTAGCATTTGTAATACTCTTGAGGTATTCTCACCACTGGTACCAGTGTTGTCGGGCTCAACATGTGCTTCCTTGACACGGCCGTCCTCCACTTTCAGCGCATATCGCTTGCCTCGCATGCCGCCAAAGATAGCACTTCCGTCGAAACCCAAATCAAGAGCCTCGGTGAACTTTCCTGTGGGGTCTCCAAGAAATCGGATCTGGATGAATCAGCAATTGAGGTCAGGAAATGCTGATGTTCTTGTACTCACCCCGGTCTGCTTGGCCGGGTCAAGCTGCTCACTCCATGCCTTCATGCTACATTCATCTGGTCAGCATCTCTTCACGTCATACTCAATCCGCTCCGAGTACCACTGACACAAAGGGGTCATTGACCGAAACAACAAACACCTGTCCCGCTTCTTTCAACCCAGGATGGTTCATGTACGAGGGCACATGCTTGCTCGAGCACGCCCCTGAGAACGCAGCTGGTACACCTACAATGACTCCATTCCCAGACTTGAACTCTTCAGCCAAGTTGATTTTGTTGCCTGGCGAGTCTTCGACTAGCACATCCAAGTCCGGAATCTCCTGGCCAACACGGACGAAGGCTCGAGGGGTTGAGTGAAAGCTGCGCGCTGCAACTGAAGGACGGGCTAGGGCGACCCGTCGGAGAGAAGTTCGGAAGGACATGATTGCGGTTATCGATTTATGAGGTTTGTTATGAGGTGAACGTGTGCAATGGACCTTTTTTTGTGTTGACGTTGAGGTGTCGTGGAGCTTTCAATCGTGGGGTTGAGTGGGAAATGACATCACGGGTTGCGCCGGCGATCCACCAAGCTAAACCGCATCGTCGGCTTAAAGTTCCGCAACTACCAGACTCACAACGTCTCGTCAACGATCACGTCCTAGACCTGAAACGAGCAGTATATTGCTCGCTTTTAAATGCTTACCCTACAGGTGAAGCAGGCGACTGAGATTGTCCAATGTCAAACGTACCTCTTGTAGGAGTGCGAGCATGCTGAGCCTCAGCTCGTTCTGCCAAATAGTCCGGGTTGAAGGAGAATGGTCAATCGTACCTATATCTCCCTAAAACAAAGAAGACCAGTCCGGTTTCCATTTGGCCTGTGCGATTTTCGTCTCCAGCTAGCTTCCTCTTCTTCGTTTCGTGAAGTTCCTAGGTTCACTTCCATTCTAGTTACCCTATACCATCGCGTCTACGGGACCACTTGGTGCAAAACCTCATGGACGTCAACTGAAATATCATAGTAGTAAGATTACACTATCATCACCTAGTAACTGTCGTGGGTAAATCTAAAGTAACAGCCGCAGGCTATCTTCAGATAGAATAGCTTTCGTCGAGAGTATTACTTAAGTCTTCTCTACTCGTTCACTGGAGTAGCAAAAAATCCCGAAGATTTTTATTCAGAACTCTTACGTAGAACACACAACCTAGGTCCTACTAACCTCTTATGTTATTTCCTCATGTAGACGTTATTTTCGTAGAAATATCCGTTTGATCATTGTCAGCGGCTGAACTTACATTCTAAATAGCCAGCTTTGTTGGCTCCATTATGTCGTTCGGGAGTCTAGACATTTCTATGATGATGATAATAATAATAATAGAATGAAGACTTGGCGCATAAATTAATTACCGCTGCGTGATTGTCAAACCTTGCTTAATCATAAATCTCATTCAACCCTATGCATACGACGACGCTGAGGCTATTAGGTACAGCGATAATAAGCGCCCGCTTCAAAGGCCTGATCTCGGGATCACCACTTTCTACACACTCTCACGTTACGAGTTCAGTAATTGTGATCAGCCACAAGGATGAGGCATAAATTCTCTGCCGTCTGCTAGCTGTGTGCTGAAGGGGTATTCACAAAGCTCCTGTGGATCGGATCATGCAGTCTGCTATTATCAGCAACCTCCTCGCTTCGACATGCGGGAACAGTATGCTGATGCCCGAGTGGTCCTGCCATCCCTGTGCAAAAGTTAGATTCAGCAATATTCAAGAGATCTGGGGGAATAATTGATGGCTTTAATCTGCTTGATGGAGCGATTAAGATTTGATGTCTGCTTGAGGATGATCGGATCGGGATCTGGAGGAGTCAAAAGCCGCTTATTAAGGACAAAGAACGGAGGTCAGAACATCAAGATCGCTCCTTTGTGAAGCCTTATTACAGTTGGGATGACGCAGCTGTTGTTGTGAGATTTGGTACCATTGAAGCATTGTACCCTGACGGTATAGGAGGCTACCACAGAATTAGTGGAGAGGAAACAGCCCACAGTTCAAAGGAAGAATTTTGACTATGATTACGGAAGCCATGAGCTGCGACGTTGACGTTATTCACGAATGACATAGGGTTCATCGCCTTTCATGGCATCCAAGTAATCCGCTTCGTCGATATATACGTATGAACCATGGCAGGATTGAAACTAAATGGATGGAGCAAGGAGCAATGCCCAAATGCTGAAACCTATTTCGGCCCGAGAGTGGAAGTCGAGGCCCTGTCCGAATAACCCCAGGCATCTTTCAGTACTGTAAAGGAAGGTTGAGGGTGTTCTCCATTGCACCCCATCAGCCGAGTGACAGGGTTTAGAGGTTGAAAGATGTGGGCTATCAACAATTCACGTACTCTTCACCGACAAGTCGCGGAAGGATTCCTGAGGTGGTTCTGGAAACTGGTAATCAATATCGTGGCTATTATTAACCCAACGACATATCCCAACCTCATTGTGCTTTCATATAAGTCATGGATTTGGGGCCTAATGAGCATTCAATTGGCCGAAATGGCACCCTGTCGCGCAAGGATGAGACGGTAAGCAAGGATAGCAATTGGATAACCGGAGGAGACGAGACTGTCACGGAGGATCGACATCATGGCATTGATACGTTGCCCTTGAAACTCAGCCTCGCATCTGACTTGGAATCAGCGCATAACCCAACTGGAATCGAGCGCACGGATCATGTCCTAGGTGAGAGCCGTGTGATCCTATGGGTATCGACTAGGAGGATACGGATTCGAATCCGATATTTTATGGCGGTGAAGGGACATCGGTCTCTGGAATAAGTCTGTGGTAGAAGGTCGACTGAGATTGCTGATAGTAGAGTGGAACTCCTCTGAAGAGTATCCAAGCTGAGGGATGCCGATGTCTACATTTGCACATCGTACAAGAGTGTCATTGAAACTGTCGATGTTGTCTACACCGAAGGCTTACCTTGGTGGAGAAGACCTCAGACTGGGTCTTGAGGCGGCGTCCAGGGCCGGCGGCTCCGAGTGGACACTGTCATTTGACTTGCGCAGCGCATGAGCGGCAGCTAAAATGTTGGTGCAAGTGCAAAAAGCGCCTCTGCGCACGTGGTAGTGGACTCCCATGCCCTGTATCATGTCTGTGGCTTACCTGGTACAGGTCGAGGATGGTGATCCTGGGTGCCTGAGTCGAGGTGGTGAGCAATTCTCGTGGTCGAATTCATTACGAGGTATTGGCCGGATGGACGCGGAAATCTCTTGAAGCCACTATAGATAGCCTCTGTTATGATTAATGATCGTCATATGCAGTCGATGAGAACATAATCGTGGCTGATTGGCAACATTGCCAACTAATGCCGTTAGTCCACGCCCCTTATCAATGTTTCTCAGCTTGGGTCGATATTGTTCGTGATTTGCTTTTCTTGGGCTTCAGATCCGGGGGTTGGCAGGCCGAGTCATGAGCTGAGAGACTGATGCAAGGCTTCCCGGAGACACTCTCCGGTGCCGTTGCATGGCGCATGGCTTCGATAGCTGGGCGAGGGGTTGGGGAGTTGTTGGTGATAAGCATCAGTTCGTGGGTAACACGAAGCAAATGGATAGCGCCGTCTCGACCTAGACAAAAGAGACCAGTCACTAAAACCCCGCAATCGATGTCGCGCCGGCTGGACGATCGTGATCGGTGAAGACGTTGATCCCCCTGGTTGGGTGCTGTTTTGGGCGGTGCGAGCATGAACCAAGCTTGGGCCCCTCGTTTAGCGGACTGCTATTTCGTACTTTGGTGCTATTCGGTAGACTAAACAATCAGGTATCACGCAGGGCAACCGGGCAATGATGAGGTGAGGGTGGCTCGAAGGTTGACAAGCAGGGAGCTGGATGTGATCCCTACTTTTCATCAGGCCAGCCAGCGCTCGGCATTGAGCCTGGAATACCTTTGGTACCTCCGCTGAGAAAGTGTGGGGGGCATTGTCGCCGGCACCTGCAACGCATTCGTATCTCGGAGGTTTTGAGGAACCAACCAGAGACGGTGCCAGCAAGAGATCTGTTGGAATTGAAGGTTGGCTAGTCTCGTACACGTGGAGGCCAACTGACGCATAACGTTGTGGCAAGCGCGTGGCGATTGCCTTGAAGCAGGAACCGTTGCCGATAAGCAGCGGGCGACGATGTTTCAATTCAGGTACCGAACAGGCCCCTGATTGCGCACGAACATGAACCTTGTCCCTGTGAGGTCTTCCCTCAGGCCTCAGTTAAAGCGATTGCGGGCGTATACGGGGTTTGTACGGAGTGGTATTGCAGAGATAGATGGAGGGGTGACGGATGTTGCGGAGAGCGAGGTCAGGCGACTGCTAAACGCACATGTTCACCGTCAATCCGTCAACGACGCTGTCTTCCCGCCGATCCCGTCAGTTGGCGGAGTTGCAAGTGGAATTCATGACAGGGCCCTTGATGAACAGACCTCACTCGCATGAGGTGAAGAGGAGTCAGACAGGAAAGTGACAAGGGCAGGCCCCAGAGACCGAATGCGGGATGTGGTGATGCGAGACATGCAGATGGAAGCGCCTGGCGTCGTTGGCTATGAATCCATGAACATCTGGCAGTGTTTAGAAGTTGTAGGAAGACGACTTAGATTTGAAGGGTCCGAGGAGGCGAATAGTCGACGAAGCGTTATTAACTTGGGAGAGACACCGCCAGTCTTCATGTCGACTAATACCGCCATGGAAGTCGACGTGATGGCCTGAGGTGAAGCTGGCCCGTGGTTTGTGATTGATAGACTTATTAAGCTGCCCCGGCTGGATGCGGACGTTGATGTTGGCGTTAGTGGCTCACTTCAGGTTGTCAAACCCCATGCCCCTGAAGCATTTTGAGGAGAAACCCCTCCCTCGCAGGGTCCGGGAGCTTTGAGGTCAACCGGGTGAAGGTAGTATATACCGGAGGCATCATCTCAACTTTGGGTCTTTAACGATAACATCGAGGTTTTTTCTCAGACCTTTGGTTTATGTAATAATTCAGAAATAACTTGGACCTCGATTTGAAGATATTTAGGGGATACTGATACTGTAGTATGGGCAGAAATCACCCTGTACCTGGGGTTGGAGCCAGCGGTGCTTGCTTGTTGCCCACATGGAGCTTCTGGCGGCCTGCCAGAGACAAGCGCCAGGGGTCCGGCTACAAACAGAGTGGACTCGGTGGATGCATTCCCATGAAATCAACCGCTGATGTCGTAGTTGTCTTTGGCATCACATTTTGGTGAAGAAGGGCTGTCAATTGAGCCGGGGGAGAAGTGCGGTTATTGAGACCGTTGGTACAAAGTATTCGTTCACTCTTTAACATTCAGCCAGCCATTGCCAGCACGGCGACGGCGACATACACGACCCCTCCTAGCGGTGCGATCCACGGGATGTAACCTACTTTGATAGGTATGTTGTACGAAGTACGACTCATGTCCTCTATGTTATTTGATGGTGACTTTTCTTAACAGCTGCAATAATAACCACTTGGTCACCTTCCGCTCTCCTTCTCCTCGCAGAATTGGCACCCCGCCAGGGTCCAGGATACCCCTGTAATCAGTCGGCCGTCGCGGTCTGTGCCTGGCGACCATCCAATCTAGCCAATCTGCCCCTGGCTCGCCCTGACCGGCCCTGGGCTGGGCTCGACGCAAGGCTCTGAGTCCCCAGCGCCCGCCAGTGAGAAGCCGAGTCGGCCCTCCTCTTGGCAGCCGAGCCCCTGCAGCGTCCCAGACAAATGTCATGGACACGGCTAGAGGTGCTCCGAGTGAGGGAGACGCTGTGTTACCTGGCAGAAACGTCGCCGTGCCATCCAGTCGATCGTTGCGTGTCTGGGCGTCGTGTTGCTGCTCCGTCAGCTTGGGCAGCGAGATCTCCGGCCTTTGTTCTTCAAAGGACCAGGGATACATGATTTGTTTTGGGGCCGATTACTGCAAGCCTCCGAGCCCATCACCGAAGAGATGAGCAATTCCTCGTTACCGTACTCTGGATGTAGCATCAAAAGGTGGGCGTAGGTTGAGGAACAGGCGAGCTGAGAATGAGGAGACAGTCAATCTCACACCCACCCACACCTCATCCACCTCTTGCACCCACAATCACCACCTCGCCGTCGCCCTCCGACGCCTCCGTTTTCCCCTCCAGAAGGGAGGAGGAGAGGGTTTGCTTTTCTCGCCGCGTTGCCTTGGCTGGCTGGGGGTGCGCCGCTGGAACCATTGGGCTGCTGATATTGGATGGATTTAGATCCTTTCCGAGTTCTTCAAGCACTTTCGGTGTATGTAAGAGTCATAGGAGTGTTATAACACTACAATACGTCCTTGTCCAAGGTGGTCTTGATGCTTGGATTTTGTCGGTGGCTGCCCGTTTGCACTGACCTGTCTTACCACATCCCTGTCGGTCCCTGAGGTGTGTCCTCTTTGATGGCCCGCCTCCACCTCTCTGATCCAGGTACCTTACAGCAGGCTTGTCCCTTATCCGACCCCTGTCCCTTTTTTCTCCTCAGAGCCAGAGCCCAAGCCTGATCCTGGCCCGCCTTATGTTGTCAAACCTCCCGCTCCCCCGTGTCGTCTCCATCAATTCTCCTGCTTGGCCATTTGCCGCATTCGCCAGGACTGAAACGCACTGCGAATTGCACTGAAGCCGCGTTGTGCTGGACCTGCTGGACCTGCAACACCCTGGCGCCAAAGGCACCTGCCCAACTTTGACCCTCTCATGCGCCTACCCACCAACACCATTCATTGTTCCCCTCTCCACCTAATTCTCTCCATCTCCCTCTCCCTTTGCAACTCCTTCTCCCCCATCTAACGAAACTCAACGACCGCCCCAGGCCGCCTCCGTCTGCGTCCTTCCTTCTCGCTCTGCCGTCGCTGTCATCGTCTCTCTCCATTCTCTCGACGACACCCTCGGCTCGATCCTGCATTTGACGCCCGCTCTCCACCGTCCCACGCGCCGCCTCCGCTCCTGAAATCCACGTCTCAGCCGTGCATCAAGCAACCCGATCTATTAAGCACCCCCCTTCTGAGCAAGACCGTTACTGCGATCTACAGCCATCTCGTGCGCTCTTTGCGAACCGAAACACACACGCAGGCTACGCAACTATATCGTTTGATAGACCTTCCTTCTCAGCCTCGCATCACATCGCTAGTTTTATATCGACGTTGTGGCTTTCGCTCCCACTGACACTCGGGTTGCGCTCCGTCCCAACTGTCATCTTATCTCGATTTTCAACTTGACCACGCACGCTGGGCCCGTATATTATCGCCTCACGACTCTTTCGTCCGATCTGGTCTCCTTGCACTTTTTGTAGCTGCAGCAGAGACGAAGCCTCCTACATTGCTCAAGTCTCACACCGTCCCTAATTCCTTATTCAACACGCCCGATCGCCTTGTTTGTCCACGACTCACTCCGATATCACACGACCTGAACTGGTAGCTAGTTACCACGTCTAGGCTCAACGCCGCTGCCAACGTCAGCAGTCACTGAGGTTAGAGGGCGAAGCGTCTGTCCTCGTCACCTTTGTCGCTGGCAGTTACCGCAGCAACATGTCGGTGATGTTGCAGACCCCTTCTCGTGCCTCCACTGCATCGTCTTCATCATTCCAACCCCTGACACGGCAGAACACCATGTCTTCATACAATGGCGAGAGCACGCGCTCTGCGCGTCAGTCGAAGCGGTACTCTATGTCCGCGCTGTACATGTCTATGTCAGCAAATGAAGGAGATATGCAAATCGAAGATGACCTTGCTAAAGGTACGGATCATTTCTAACGGAATATTCCATGTCCTATTCGACTAACCATGAATTATAGCACAAAAAATCCTCCGAGACTTGAAGTCTAAAATCTCTTCTCAATCCAAGAAGAACTTCGTTCTTGAAAAGGATGTTCGATATCTTGACTCGCGAATTGCTCTGCTAATTCAGAACCGCATGGCTCTAGAGGAGGTAGGCTGCTTTCTAATACGGATCTTGATAACTTTTGCTAACCAACCTATAGCAAAATGAAGTGGCGAGCCATCTGGAAGATGTCAACGAGATGCAACAGGGCGTTTTCCCCAATGACGATAAAACCCAAAAGTATGGGAACTTGCTGTTCCTGTTGCAGTCTGAGCCCAGGCATATTGCCCACCTCTGCAGGCTGGTTTCCATGGCCGAAATCGACTCGCTACTACAGACTGTTATGTTCACCATCTACGGAAACCAATACGAGAGCCGAGAAGAGCACTTGCTGCTGACTATGTTTCAGGTATGGTTTCTGGCGTGATTTTTGACTATTCCTGCTGATGACCATGTGTAGTCTGTCTTGACGTATCAATTCGACAACACCCCCGAATATTCCTCTCTTCTCCGCGCCAATACACCTGTTTCTCGAATGATGACCACGTACACTCGAAGAGGCCCTGGTCAGAGCTTTCTCAAGTCGGTTCTCGCCGATAGAATTAACAGTTTGATTGAGCTGAGGGATCTGGATCTGGAAATCAATCCTCTCAAGGTTTATGAGCGAATGGTTGAGCAAATCGAGGAGGATACCGGGGCCCCCCCTCCTAACTTACCAAAGGGAATCACTGGCGAACAGGCTGCGGAAAACCCCCAAGTCCAAGCCATCATCGAGCCTCGCTTGACTATGCTGACCGAGATTGCTAATGGCTTCTTGAACACCATCATCGAGGGCTTAGAGGAGGCACCTTACGGCATCCGATGGATCTGCAAGCAGATCAGAAGCTTGACTAAGCGCAAATATCCCGAAGCTAACGACCAAGTGATTTGCACACTGATTGGTGGTTTCTTTTTCCTGAGATTCATCAACCCAGCTATCGTCACTCCCAAGTCATATATGCTCATTGACGGAACTCCCGCCGAAAAACCCCGAAGGACTTTGACGTATATCGCCAAGATGTTGCAGAACCTCGCGAACAAGCCATCCTACGCAAAGGAACCATACATGGCAAAGCTGCAGCCGTTCATCTTTGAGAACAAGGACAGAATCAACAAATTCATGCTTGATCTGTGCGAGGTTCAAGACTTTTACGAGAGCCTGGAGATGGACAATTACGTTGCGCTCTCCAAGAAGGACCTTGAGCTCGATATCACCTTGAATGAAATCTACTCTATGCATGGTTTGATTGACAAGCATCATTCAGAGCTGTGCAAGGACCTAAACTCACATCTGGCCATTATCATGTCTGAACTTGGTCCGTCTCCAGCGCAGGTCCCACGCAAAGAGAACAGGGTCATCAATCTGCCGCTGTTTAGCAGATGGGAAACGGCAATTGACGACTTGACCGCGGCTCTGGACATCACACAGGAGGAAGTGTACTTTATGGAAGCCAAGTCCATCTTTGTTCAGATCATGCGATCGATCCCAACGAATAGCAATGTTGCAAGACGGCCACTGCGATTAGAGCGTGTTGCAGATGCCGCCGCTACAAGCCGCAACGATGCGGTCATGGTTCGGAAGGGTATTCGAGCTATGGAGCTCCTCTCACAATTGCAAGACATGGGTGTCATCGATAAGAGCGATCAGTTTGGACTGCTTCGAGACGAAGTCGAGCAAGAGCTTCAACATCTCGGATCCTTGAAAGAAGGCGTCATTACGGAGACCGCGAAGCTTGAAGAGGTTTACAAGACAATTCGAGACCACAATACCTACTTGGTCGGGCAACTTGAAACCTACAAGAGCTACCTCCACAATGTACGATCTCAGAGTGAGGGTACCCGGAGGAAACAGCAGAAGCAACAGGTCTTGGGGCCTTATAAGTTCACCCACCAACAGCTGGAGAAAGAAGGCGTTATACAGAAGAGTAATGTTCCCGACAACAGGCGGGCGAACATCTATTTCAACTTTACCAGTCCCTTACCTGGGACTTTCGTCATTTCTCTGCACTATAAGGGTTTGTTTTTACTCATCACTAAATGACTGGACCACGCTAACTCATAACAGGCCGAAACAGGGGTCTATTGGAGCTAGACTTGAAGTTGGATGATCTGCTCGAGATGCAAAAGGATAACCAAGACGACCTTGACCTAGAATACGTTCAGTTCAACGTGCCCAAGGTTCTAGCGCTGCTCAACAAGCGCTTCGCTAGAAAGAAGGGCTGGTAGAGACGACTGATGACGAACGATCCTGGGCAAGCTAGAAGCCCGTCGGTCTTTGAGCGAGCTACCTTTGCTCGACGCACATTCATTCATGTACTACGACTATGTCTACGGAACGGGGCCTGGCGTTATGGACACTGATACCATGGGAAGGATTATGCTCTCTTCCTTCCCTCCTTAAACGTATAGTTATGTTAGGGGTTTTTGTATCCTCGATCATTATTTTCTTTGTTTCTTTCTTGCAACAACGAGCGGCCGTCATATGTACGGTTTTCTGACGGTCCTGGCTTTTATATACCGTGGTAATATAGGAGGGGCGGTATTCTACTTCGGCTGGCCCGTGGTGAGACCTGTATGAGGCGCTTTGATTATGCATGCACTTTGGCGTGCTGAGGAGACAATGTTCCGGCAGGAGATGACTAAAGTTAACTGGGCCTCGCCTGTCTTAGCTCTCCCATTATTGAAAGATGGATTTCGGAATCTTACTGGTGTTCAGAAGCGCTTGAAGGGTGTACTCGCTTAGTTGAATGAGAGGTGATTTCAGTTGTCATTAGGCTAACGTAAATAAATCCGATTGGACCCAGATACCAGTGCTGATGCGCTGGCACGGTGTCGCAAGTGTGAACAGTCCGTTGGCAGATCTGGCTTGTGATTTGAAGATGACAGATGCGGCTGAATGCGAGGAAGCTGGGGTCGGCGACTTGTTGGGACGCAGTGGCGGGCTGACATGGGACCGTCATTCAGAAATCAGGTGAATATGGGATACTAGAGACGCACGTTTGAGGAGAGGAACCTGCAAGTTTTGGACGTTGAAAATATTCTTGGTTGTACAAGGTGCCTGTAACGACAGGAATTCTATACACCCTCCCTGGCCCAATCTCCCGTGGCTCGTAACTCGTCATATCCATAATACAAGTTGTAACATCGTACAGGGGATTCTAAAACCGTTAGACAAATTATACCCTTAATACCCTGAACAGCTGTGTGCTCATCAAAGAACCTCGATCGGAAACACAATGGGCGCCCCAAAATACCGAACTGTTCCATAAGAAGTCGTAGCCGTAAGTCGTGACCATAAAAAAAAAGTCGTAACCCGTACAGAGTACACATCATTGAACCACTTTGCCTTAACCCCTCTCCATCCTCCCTAGATCAATCTCTTCACCCATCGCTGCCTTCCTACCCGACGACCAGTTCCACCTCCAATTGGGCCTCCACCACCGGCCCTCCTCCCTCGTCCCCTCTGCATCGACAGCAAGCCTTCGCTTCCGGCCCCGTGGTCTTGGTGAAGCTTCCATAGAACTTTTATCCGGCACGTCCGGTTCTCCGAGGCGGTAGAATACAGCGAGTAAATAAGATGGGATGGAGATAAGGAAGACAACGCCAGCAGCAAGCTTGTTGACACAGGTTGTGAAGGTCCGGGTTTGTAGGAGGGAGATAAGGAGCATAAAAGGCACGCAGACCATGACCATCGTGAGAGCAAAGCGCCAGTCAGTCGCTGGGATAGTGAATTCTGTGATGCCGAAGACGGACTGTTCGCCAATTAGACATGGTTGCAGACGACAAGGGGAGGGCACGTACCGTAACGAAGGTCAAAGGCAGGAAAATCATGCTGATCATGGTCAAAATGCGAATATTATCACCCTGCTCAATGGCTCTCCGGCTCTCCTTAATCGAGCTACCACTAAACAACTGATCTCTCAGATTCTCAATTTCCTTCCTCGTACGCTCATTCTTCTTTAGTACTTCTTGTAACTCCCGTACTACCTTGTCAAGTTCATTGCGTAGTATCGCCATGCGCTCCCGATATGCGACGCCTTCGGGTGACTCAGGGGCAGGATGCGGCCAGAGAACTCGGTGAGAGCCCGCCCAGAACTCGTCGTTGAAGGTGTCGACGTAGGCGGAAATCATGGCTTTGATTCCGTTATTTACGACAGCGAGGGTGTTGAAGGCCCAAAAGTAGCGTCGGATGTAGGTGAAGTGTTTATCCTCGAAGAGGAGTTTGTCACGGAGCTTGGGATCGAACATGAACGCGGGCTGGAGGTGTTAGTGCCATCAGACGAGAAAGGATTGAGAGAATGCTTACCGGAGGGGTGATCAGCTTCGTGACCTGCTCATGAAGGAGCTGGTTTCGCTTCCCAGCATCGCGATATTCAGCGATCAGGAGATCGAGAAAGGCATAGGGGCCATTAATGAAGGACTTGTCCTGGAACTCCTCGCCACGAACGGTGTGCTCGTCGTCTGGAAAGCTCTGGATACTAAGCAAATGCCACGGTCCAAAGGTATCGAACAGAAATCCTTCTCTAGCACGTTCTCTTCGTGGCCGCATTCGGAGGGGTTTCGTCGGCTCACCACCCAGTGACAGGGCCAGTACAGAACTACACTCAGCGATATCAACATGATCACCAAGCCTTCTGTCAACCGGCCGCTCATCATAGCGTTGCCAGGGGGCCGGTTTAAGACCACGGCCAACGACGGTGTAGTACTTGAAGACGAAGAAGAACGACCGCTGCCGGAGATGGGCAAAGGAGGGCTGCAGTGGTGGGAAGTGGGACGAATCCATGGCCCTGATGGCGGGAGAGGCGGGATAGGGGGATGGAGCGGCAGAAGGAGTGCGTTCAAAGGCGCGGTTCATGAAGGCTTGGGTGCGGCCGCGGTTGGGGGCGTCGGTCAGTAGGTGGGCGATGAGTTCGGACATGTCGAAGTGAGGAGACATGGTGAGATGCAGAGCGGCGAGCATGAGGGGTGTTGGTTCTTGGACAACACTATCAGAAGTATCAGCGTCTACTCTTTGTTTATCACGAATGGCCAGGGAACGAACGTGATACGGCCAACGGATTGGGCGTCGATGTTGACTTCTTTCAGACCCTCCCAAACCGTCGGGGCGTCAACAATACCATCCGGATCGTCAAATGGGATATCCCCCGTATACTTGACCTCCGTTGGGCCGTCCATATCGGCACTTAGCTTTGTCATGACGGCATCTCGACCAACTTCATACACTTCAAACGTCGAGGTCACATGGTAGTCGCCCCTTTCGAAAGCAGCAAAGTCACGAAATGGAACATTCATGTCAATTTCATCCCGTCGCTTGAGAGCGTCGTCTAACAGTCGAGCCATCTCGTCCGAGAACTCAGTATCACGCAGGTGCCGCAGGAGCATGTCGTCGGTGAAGCTCATGGGAGTGAGGGCAGTGTGCGTTGCGCCAGGGGCATCCTCGATGGGACGCACCGTTGTCTTGACCGGGTCAAGTAGCGGGATGAAGTTAAGGTCCTCATCGTGAACGAAGACCTCTTCGTTAGCGTTTGGCGAAGTATTGAGGTGGCGAGGCTCCGGGGTGAAGCTAGGACGGTCGTGGCTTTCGATGGTTGAGCGCCGAGCACGGCGGAGCATGGGAAGCCCGCCCGAGTTGGCATCCGTGAAGGTTGGTCCGCTGAGGGCTCTCAGGGGCGGAGTGAAGGGCTCCGGACCGGTGGCGCGACTATCGGCTCGGTCCCGTCGACGGGACGCGAGGCCATCTTGGAGGCTGCGGAGGGTCCGGAGATACTGCTCGTGGTGTAAGTCGGCAGCCTTGATGAGTTCATCTATGTGTTGGGCTTGTGTTGTTGTCATGTTCACTGGATGACATTGGATATGGACATCTGATCCAGACTATCATCCTCGATATCTTACACACGGATTGTTAACACCAAGAGAGACTAATAACTGAGAACGCCCATCCTCGCTTGGCCTGGGGTCGATCGGGCATATTTCTACCCTTCTTACCCCCAAGTCCTAGGCAACCCTCGGAGGACCCCGACAGGATTGCGGCTGAAGACCCCATGCCTCGGTGAACTTCCAGAGTAAGGCAAAGATGGAACGCGCACCAAACAATGAGGGGGCGGAGGGCTCGGGGTTGGAAACACCGAACCAAGAGTTGTAGTTGTACAGCGCCATGCGCACGTGGGTTGGGCTGCCATGCAAGCCTCAAACTTAAGGATTGGGTTGATGGACAGAGGGGAATTATAAATCCTCCAAGTTGAGGCTGTCCATCGCTGGGCGGAGGGTTCGGCTGTGAGCGGCTGGACGCGGGAGAGGGGAGTCAAGACTCGCGATGGTGTGCGGTGGTTGGAGGACATCGTTAATTGAGACCCTTCTACAAGTACGTCATGGCATTTGTCCTTCTCTAGTCGGGCGGTGCCGCTGGAGCTAAACACGAGCGTTATCTCTTGTTGATCTCTGATCGTCGGGTCCTGGATGCACGTGTTAAGAGTCATGCTGGTGACCAACAGGCCCATCTCAGCGTGATAACGCTCGGTATCCTAAAAGAATCGACTCTTGCCTCGAGATGCCACATCCCTCGGTGACGCCCGATGACTCACGCAACGGAAACCTCGCTCTCGTTAAGTAGATTCTGTGTTGTGCTCCTCAAGCTAATATACGTATTCGGCCAGCTCCATTGCCAAGCCCCCTGATATCATCCCTTCGTGTCTTCATAGCTCTATTATTCCAAGACCCCCAACTCGCACGAGATAAACAAGCTTCTGAAATGCGACACGCATATCTCCGATATAGGAGCGCATCCGAAACACCAAACACCATTCCCTCTGGCCAGCGACTAGGACGCGACAGTAACGGGCTTAGCAGTAGGCGCAGCAGGTTTGTCAGCACCGTCGACCTCCATGGCGTCGTCCTCCGGGACTCCTTCACCCTCACCCTCACCCTCTTCCTCCTCCTCGAGGTCGTCCTCGCTCTCGCCTTCGATGTCGACACTGCCGTCCTCAGACATCTCGTCCTCTTCCTGGCCGTTCTCGTTTTCATTCTCGCCTTCAACACCAGCCATTTCGGCATCCTCACCAGGCTGCGCATCGGCCTTGACTCCAGCCTCTGCCTCTTCTAACTCTGCCGCTTCCTCCTCAGCTTCTTCAGCTCCATACTCCTCACCATCGGCAGTGAGATCAGCCTCTGGTTGCTCGGGAGGGAACTCGGCAGGGGCGTCTGCTTCAGAATCCCTAGAATTTATCAGCTTAAGATGCTATGCACCGGTGGACAACTTCACTTACCACTTGATCGCGAAGCGAGTTACTCGAGGCTTCTCAGCTAATACATTGCGCTTCACTCGCTCGATAATGGGCTTCGCAGGTGGCTCGGCATTGAGCTCCTCTGAATCGTATTCGTTGTTGACGTAGTAACCGACTCGCACAAATTCACGACCATCGTAGGCGCAGGTCAGGAGAATCACGGTTACTCCTAGGATATCGGCATCGGGAATGCGAGATGTGTTGGGGGCATCGGCCTCGAAGATGAACTTGTTCACGCCGACAGGAATGGGACCGACCAGGAGAGAGTCGAGTTCTTGGTCATACTGGTCACTGGGCAGCGTTAGAAGAAGCGGTGTAGACGACAGGATGGGATTCAAGCTCACGAAGTAGCGGATCCGACGTAGGTCAGCTTCCACTCGAGGTCTGGCGCAGGTTAGATGATTGCGGAAATAAAAACACCACGAGGAGAATCCACGTACCCTTCTCAAGCTGTTCGAGGCACTCGAATGTAATCTCGAACTCGTATTTATCTATGAACTTGGCAGGGTTGTTCATAACATTGACCCCAAGGAGTGACACGACCGACATGATGCTGGTGTTGTGTGGAGATGATGCGGTTGAGTATGAAGGCGTTCGAGAGGCGAGAGATGGGTCCGTTGCTGGGCTATTGTGAATATCAACAGCGCACAGAGTGAAGTCGGATTGTGGCAGTGGTTGTAGTCGTGGAGGACGTAGGCGCGATGAAGGTAGATGGAAAAAGTCGAAAGAAGAAGGCAGGAAGAGCGTGAATGATGATGGAGAAATTCGGTTGCTATGTGCAACGGAAAGAATGTTGGTGCGGGACGGGAGATTTAAGATGGAGGAAAGACAAGATTGCGGGATCGAGAGATAGTTTAGAGGGACGCGCTTTTGGGTCGCACCCGCGTTGAGTGCTTGCGCATCGAGGCCTCGGACGCGAAAAAGCCACCGATAGCTCGGATTGGCTGGGTGCACGTGATGCAGACGCTGGAGGGTCCACCTGTTCGACCAATGCTTGAGTGCAATGGCTGCGAGCGGGTCCGTGAGGCTCTTCCACTGACCGCCCAAGTACACTAGGCCCATTTCGTTCTGCCAGCCTCCCAGCTCCTGTTCTCTGTAGCTTGAATTTTGCCAGTGTTCTTTGTTTAGAGACCCTTGCAACAACACCCGACCGTTCACAGTCGCATCTCTCGCGAAATCATCCCATCTCACCTCGGTGTCGCCGTGTCTCACCCTGTCCTTCACGACTGTTTAGTGATAACTCAGATTCTACTGCGTCTCCTCTACCAGCCAGCGGCCTTTGCGACGGCCGCCTCCACTTCGCGGTTTAGATCAATCGTAGTAAGCTGGTTCAGCTGCTTCCACGTCGCCTGAACACCCTCTTCCTTACAAAGCAGTATCTAGCGCGCGCCAAGCCCGTTGTCGGTCCCCTGCGATCCTCGGGTTGAGAGGTTGCCTTGCACGACTTGGTGGTCATCAAACCCATTCTCCACCCTCGACGCGATCACCTTCAACGAGTGAAAATTTCTACAGGACCGTCCCTAATATATTCAGCATGGCTTCCGAAGGTGCTTCATGGGGCGAGGAGGGATATGGGGCTGCACAGGGTGCTCAGATTCAGCATAGCGACGAACAAGTTGATACCTTTGCCCAAGAATCTCATGTCTCTGGTGATGCAGCGGATAATGGCACAGAAGATGGAGGGGATTATGACCCAGAGTCCGTCACTATTGGCACGCCATCTCAAATACCGGAGAAAGCTGCTTCCACCACGCCTTCACAGCGCCAGCCGTCCAAACCCAAGATGTCTGGAGGCTTTCTAATAGAGGCGTCTGACGACGAGGATGAAGAGGACGCAGAGCCTACTAATGATAACTCGCAAGCCACAACCTCGCAGCCCCAAAATCAAGCTCCTGTCCCGACTCCTTCTCCTCAGGTGAACACTGGCACTGCCGTTGTCCCTCCCCCTTTTGTGCCGTCCAATGTAACCCCAGCCATGAATAGTCTTGACCCGGTGGCATTGCTCGAAGCCCGTGTCAAGGAAGATCCCCGAGGCGATATGGATGCCTGGCTTAACTTGATTGCGGATCACAGACGCAATAGCAGACTGAATGAATCACGGAGCACCTACAATCGATTTCTAGAGGTCTTCCCACAAGCTGTGAGTGACCTAACACTAGATCCTTGCACGAGATCATCACTGACACTCTTATAGGCCGACATCTGGGTGGACTGGATCGAGATGGAGCTTGGATTAGACAATTTCGTTGATGCTGAGCAACTCTTTGGAAGGTGTCTTATGACGGTACCCAACGTGAAGCTTTGGACGGTCTATCTCAATTATATCCGTCGTCGAAATGATCTTAACAACGATCCTTCAGGCCAAGCCCGACGGACTATAACCCAGTCCTACGAGTTTGTCATTGACAACATAGGTGTCGATCGGGATTCTGGCAATATTTGGCAGGATTACGTTCAATTTGTCAAGAATGGACCTGGACAAATTGGCGGCACTGGCTGGCAGGACCAGCAAAAGATGGACCAGCTACGAAAGGTGTATCACCGTGCTATCGCAGTTCCCATGTTGACGGTCAACCAATTGTGGAAGGAATACGACCAGTTTGAAATGGGACTTAATAAGATGACGGTAGGTCAGGTCGTGTTTGGTCTGTTGTCATATTCTAATCTAGTGTGCAGGGTCGGAAGTTCATCCAAGAGCGATCTCCCGGGTACATGTCTGCGAAGAGTGCCAATATTGCCTTGGACAATATGACACGCCATTTGATCCGAACGAACTTGCCACGGCTCCCACCCGCGCCTGGCTTCAGCGGCGATCAGGAGTTTCGAGACCAGGTTGAGATGTGGAAGAAGTGGATCGCTTGGGAAAAAGATGATCCACTTGTCCTCAAGTCGGATGAGCCCAAAGTATACACCCAGAGAGTCCTCTACTGCTACAAACAAGCATTGATGGCTTGCCGATTCTGGCCAGAAATCTGGGTCGATGCGGCTGAGTGGTGTTTTCAAAATGATGTGCGAGAAAACGACAAAGACATGGGCACAGAGATGCTGCTGCAGGGTATCCGAGCCAACCCCGAAAGCGTCCTGCTTGCCTTTAAACATGCGGACCATATCGAAGCAAACTTCCCAGGAAAAGAAGGTGACAAGTCAGAGTACGCAAAGGCAGTTCGGAAACCCTTCGATGATGTATTGGAGACTCTATACGAACTGGGCGACAAAGTCAAGGAGCGTGAGAAAATGGAAGTTACGACGCTCAAACAAGCTGCGGCCCACCAGCCGGTTCACGCTTCTATAGAACAGAACGATGACGATGATGAAGATGACAAGCCCAAGAGGTCACCGACGGAGGAACGCATTCTCGCAATCCAGAAGGGATATGCTGCCGAGGCCCAACTCCTATCCAGGACCATCTCCTATGTCTGGATTGCTATGGCGCGGGCTATGCGTCGTATACAAGGCAAGGGCAACCAAACCGAAGGCGGCCTGCGAAAGGTCTTTACAGATGCACGTCAGAAAGGCCGACTCACGAGCGACGTGTATGTCGCGGTGGCATTACTCGAGTCGATTGTCTATAAAGACCCCGTCGGTGCCAAGATCTTTGAGCGTGGTGCACGGCTTTTCCCCAACGATGAGAATTTCATGATAGAGTACTTGAAATACCTTCATTCGAAGGACGATACCACAAGTAAGCCAGATTTTGTTGCTCGAGAGGATTAGAAGCTAATTTCGGGATAGATGCTCGAGTTGTATTCGAAACTTGTGTCAATCGCCTCATAGCTAAACCAGAGACGTTACCTAAGGCAAAACCGCTGTACGCTTACTTCCACAAATATGAGTCGGCGTACGGTGAGCTCTCGCAGATTGCGAAACTCGAAGAACGAATGGCCGAACTCTTTCCTGAGGACCCCAAGCTTAAGTACTTCGTTGCTCGATACATAACGGACAAGTTTGATCCCATTGCTGCCCCTGTCATCATCTCAAAGGCTGTCCAGATGCGACCAAAGCAAGCTGCCCCCCCCGTCGAGCCTCCTACATCAGTGCGAAACAGCCCACTCCCAATGAGGCAAGAACAAAGCCCCCGGATCCAGTATCTCCGGACAACAGCTTCGCCGAAACGACCGTTGGCACCTGATGATGAAGAGCTGAACCCGCCCAAGAGGCTCGCTAGAGGTGTCTCGCCTCTCAAGGGTGCTGCGGGGCGTCGCCTAGACCAACAGCGTCGGAACCAGGCCTCAGCTCTTCACCGAGACATCACTTTCCTTCTCAACATACTCCCTCCCGCGCAGAGCTACGACACTCAGAGACTTAATGCAGCCGGGATGGTTTCTATCCTTCGAGATACCAACATTCCCGATTACTCCACCTTGAAAGCCACCACTGGGGGACAGCCCCGGTATACAAATCCAAGTCATACGAGACAAGCTTCGGGCGAATATGGGAACCGGCCGGCGAGTCCTTATGGAAGAGTCACTTCTGGGTCCGCTGGCTACAGGAACTCGCCATTGAGTGGAGCTGGTTATCAAAGCAACCCTTACGCTCCCCCTGATACAAACACCGCCCCGCCTGCGTGGCCACCTGCGCCTGGGGCCTATGGAGCTCCACCTCCCGGGCAATATGGAGGATATCGATACTAATGCTCAGCCGAGAGATAGGCGTTTCGATTGAGCGGATCATTCTAGACATACTCTTCATTAACATTATACGTACTGGTCACGTTTCCAGCAAACTATGGTGTATAGTTAGGACAGGAATAGGCGACGTCTTTAATTGCATGGTACGGCGTTGGTAGGATCAAGAGACGCAGGCGATCACGAAGTTGGCTTCCGTGATGGGCTTGGCAGACGACAGCGGGAAACCTGGTATTGACATAGCTATGGTTATAAAATAGGGGAATACAGAGAAATTGGATTATTTCACTTTAGGCTTTACTGCGAGGAAAGGGATAATGCAAATCATAAGGAGTTGGTATATTCCGAGACAAAGGCTCCACGACGCCAATTCAATGTTTAGCTGCCAAGTTATTCGCGTCCACGAGGTATTTCCTGTCAAAAAAAGCTCTCATCAAACCTCACAAGATTAAAATATTTACAAAAGCCCAAGAACAATCGCTGTGGTGGTAGAACCAATAACAAAGCACCCGTAAAACGCCCGCATTGCCATGCCGTCATTAAAATATTCTTCATGTCTGTGATACACCGATAACAAGTCTTTTGCCATTGGCACAGGGCTCCTATGAGAAAACGAAGCGGGAAAGGTTGAGTTTCTTCGGCGAAAACCCCAGCTCGTCATCTTCATCCCCGTCACTATCGGGGATGATCTGATCCTCACTGCCACACTGCCGATTCAATGCCTCAACCTCCTTCAGATCAACCTTTGGCAGGGGAACGAACGAAGGGTTTACTGGCACCCCAGAAAAGAAGGCTTTGCCGAGGCTGTTTCGCTGTTTGGCCAGCTTTGGGGACGTGGGTGTGTTCAATGCCCTCGCACCAAGGCGTTGCAAGGGTGTTAAACGAGAGTTGGCAGTTGAAGGGGCGGTAGAAGGGGTGGATGTAGCGCTGAAGACGGACGATGAACGTGAGATGGACGAGGTAGGTGTTTCTGATGATGTGGATGCATATGAAAAGCGCCGCAGATTTGGCATTGAAGGCGTGCTCGAAATTTTGTCGAGAGGAATATTGGATTTTGGGGGTGGCATGGCGGCTTCCATCGAAGACCCTGGCGTTTCATCGTCCTTGGGTAGCGACTGTTGACTCTGACTCTCACCGGAGGTAGTAACAGTCTCCTGACTGTCTTCTTCGAAGACTGAAAATGTCTTCTTTGATTTACTCGCAGGCTTCCAACCGTCGAAATCAGGGAGAGCGAGGAGTGCCTCCTCGAAAGAGTCATCAGACAGAAGATACGCCTCGCTTTTGGCCTTTCTTGGGCTCCTTCTTGGCTTAGCCATTGGGAAGAACTTGCTCTTCTGGGGCAGGTGATCCTTGGTTTCCGTCTCATCGCATAGCCGTGCTTTCTTGGGTGGTCTGTTGGGAGCGTCCGCTGAGGGGGCGGCTGAGGAGCTTGTCGATGGGTTGGATGAGGTTCGTCGATTTGAAATAGGGCTGCTGGCCACTCGTGAAAGCATGTTAGATATCGGTTCCGTACGACGACGTTGAATTCGAGGAGATGTTCGTGTGCGGTTGGATTCAGTTCGCCTCGTTGCTGAGGCTGGAGCAGGTTGACTTGCTCCCTCTAAATACGGTCTGGGGAGAGGAAATACCCGAGGGACCAGTCCTCCTCCGGTAATTTGCGCAACTCTCTGAGGGTCGACGTCGAAGCAGTTTGGATCCATTTCGCCCATGGGAATCCGATTGTGGCCCTTGAAATACGAGCTGATAGGCTTCGTAGGTGTTTGATTCGAGACACCGGCTGTGAACTGCGAATGCCGTCTCTTGGATGGCGTGACAGGGATGACGATAGGCGTCTTCGTAATGGGGTTCATGTCTCCTTTCGCGACAGCCTGGGCGAGCTCCTTTTCGACAGGCGCCCCGATGAATGGCATCTCTTCTGCAGTGCGTGTTCCATCCAACTCAGTCAAGTGCACTAGTTCCTTCTTCTCAGGACAGAAGACCCATTGGTGTAAGAAAGTTAGTTCCGCCTGGTAAAATTGGACCAAGTAATTCTCCGAGACTCGCTTGCCCTGAAACTGAACCATCTTCACAACCCGTTCTGGAGCCTTAGTTTTCCTCATCATCCGGTGTGCAGTCTTCAACCCAACACCTGGGAGGCCATCAAGGTAATCGCAGCCGCTGAAGATAGCCATTCGCCTGAATTCGGTATCCGTCCATCCCGTCAATGACACCTCTCGACATGCACAAAAGTCCTTTCGGTTGATTTCGATACAGTTGCCGTACTGGTCCAGTTTTGTGAGCAGCTTCTTGGCGCCAAAAACTAGCAAATCAGAGTCGTCAGAGAGAATGCCGTCGATGAGGCCCTTCCGTTCGAGGTAGACGAGTTGCGCGTCGGCTTCGTAGGGGGCTACGACGTAGGGAATCTCGAGTTTCTTTAGTTGTTGGATCAGGGCGGAAGCCATCTCGGGGGTGATGTCGATGCACTTCTGGAACTCTTGGGTTGCTTGAGCTGGCTTTCCAGCACGAAGAAGCTCCATTGCAATCTTCTTTTTTTCCTCTCTCTTTTTGGCGCGAGCATCTTCTGTGGCAGCCTTGCTGGGAAGAAAGTCACCGTCGAATACCATGTATGGCGTAACTCCAAAATGGCGGAGCATCCTGACTCGATGCATAGCAGCGGTGATATACCTACGAGCAATTAGCACATCTGATCAAACAAGCTCGAGGCTCGCACTGACTTCTTTGTCGGCTTGTCCTGGCCCAGTTCGAGGGCACAGGAATATGCGGCGCGATGGAGCCATCCATACGCGTCAACGCCGAGGGTTTGACCGCCATACTTCTTGAGCTCCGTAGGCTTCTGTATGGATTTGAGAAGCGGCAGAAGCCCTAAGACTTGGTTAGTCTACGAACGCGCGGGCAATTGGGGTGGAAATAAGATAGTTACCAGATACACCCATCTTGGTGGCTTGTTGTGTTGAGATGGAAGGTCTCTGTTTACGCGAAGAAAGCGGCGAAACGCGCCTGGGGTTAGTGGGGCAGGGAGACAACACCGCTGGCCTCGCCTAAACCCGACTTCATATCAACCATAATAAGATCATAACTAAAGCCTGCCTAAATCCATAAAATGAACTTAATATCATCCCTAAGGTAATACGATTATTTTAATAACGAGCATTAGCATTTAGGCTTGGGGAAGGTCGATTTGCGCTATATTCTTTCCCCTAAAGATGCCTAATTGTCCTAAATCGGGTTAGAGCCCGCTGTCGTAGCATTTACCCCAGCAACATCATAGAGTTACCTAGCGGAGACACCCCGCGACACTCCCGCCAATTGCTCGTGCGTATACTTCGTATCACAGCTGCTATGCTTCGAGTCAGGATGCTCCGCCATTTTGGAGTTACGCCTTAGACTACATGATATTCGACGGTGGCTTTCTTCCCAGCAAGGCTACTACAGAAAATGCTCGTGCCAAGAAGATCGAGGAAAAGAGGAAGATTGCAATGGATAGGCACGGGGGTGAAAGAATACACCGCACATGGATAAAGACGTAGATACCCTTGCAATCTTGACATTTCAATTAAATCTTGGGCTAGAGTCCTAACACTGCCATCGAGATTAAGAGATTACTTTAGGGATGCTATCAAGTTCATTTTATGGATCGCTTTGGGGTTTAGTTGTTACCTTATGGTCAGAGGAAATCGCCATGCTGGGCAAGACAAGCGGTGTTTTCCTTCACCAGCGTGGTAGGCTAGAGAAGAGCGTTAATTAGAATATCAATCATTAGATTGAGTTAGCCATAGCCGAGAAATACCCACTCCCACCTCAGTGAGCACCAACCGTTTTGTGGGCCGCAAAAAAACGTAGCGACTCTCAAATTTCCATTTCAAGCACAAGAGATCGAGATCATCAAACCCCTCTCAAAAATCTTCAGACCGTTGCATTGCCAGACCCCGCCCGTCAAAATGGCCGGAACACTGAACAAGACACGAAAACAAATCTCCAAGAAGCGAGGTGGTGTCCTACCAGCCTTGCATGCGAAATCAAGAGACTCGTTGAGATTGCACAAAGCTGGTGTAAGAGACCAACGAGTTGCGAAGTTGGCGGCTTCAAGGTACAAGAAGGAAGTGCCGTTGGGTAAGACAACAGCACACTCAACGAAATCAGCAAAGCTGACAATGATGAAGTTGACCGAGTCGCATTCTTCCAGAATGCCCTGCGTTCTAGAGACGCTGGCAGTACCCTGGGAGTTAAGGACGTTCAACAGATGATTCAGTCGTAAGTTCAATAGCATCATCACCTTGTTGTTTTGCACTAACTTTTGCAAGTTTCATCCATCAGTACGATGAAGAGTATGATGCTGCCAAGAAGACACGCCGTCCTGGTCGACCTGCTAGTGCCAAGGAGGATCTTCTCAAAATCAAGATCTCGACACTTGAAGATGAGTACAACAAGGGCTTTCGTAAGTGACTCCCTGTTATCCCCTTAGTTTCTCTACTAAGACAACTCCTAGTGCTTCCAGACCTTCTGATCCCGGAAAACGTTAATCAGCTTCACCTGTGGGAAGGCTCTTGGTCCTATCTCCCACAGCTTAAGTGGGCGAAGGTGAATAGCGCTGGCGAGACCCGATCAGCAAGTTTCCCAGGCCTGTCTTAGGAAAACTCGCAGGTATCTTCTCTCGAAAACATGGGTGCAGCCAAAACTCCCTATCACTATTGAGCTATGGTGTTTCTGGATTCGCTGGCACCGAGATTGTGACAGCTCAGAGTAGCTTAATGACATGGCCTAGGAGCCCTGCCGCACGAACAATCCTGGTCCATGATACAAAATGGGGATTCAGAGATTGCATCCCAGCGGCTCTCTTCAAGCTTTCTCCGCTGATATCACATACCCCCGAATGAGCCTACAACGATCACAACTACGCCGGTCGGATCAGTCATACCTCAATTAACTACGGCTTCTACTCTTATGTATGCCGGTAGAGGCTATCGTTATACAAGAATACCCGAAAGCACCAGTCCCGCACCCGATCATACCTCGAATTTCTCGCGACGAATGAGACATTTGTAGGCGGCCAGAACCAGCTATTGCGTGCCTGGATGACAGTTTACGGTTGATGTCGCTCCTTATCAGTACAATCGTCATATTGGTACTCGGGCCTTCGATACCACCTTTACGCTGGCATTAAAGTCCAGTATTCCACACAATTGCGGTCATGGTACCTGGCGACGCATCTTGAAGGGATCGAAAGAACACATGTTCAGCGTTGGAATACATGCGGTGTAGCATGGAATATTTATCTAAAAATTTTCATTATACCGAGAAAATCGCACAATGACTACTACCTTGGGAGCGGTCGCCTCGACTGGCGGTTTATAGGCGATGCCAAAGGAGTACATAGCCTAAGCTATCAACAACAATAATTACACTACTAGAATGATTCTAATTGACGTGCAACCTCGAGTACATGTTTTTTAGAAAAAAGAAAGGTTCTCTACTTATGATAATAGATAGTCTTCCATGTGGACCCTGTTATAGTAAATGCCGATGAAACGTTGACGATGAGAGTAGTCAGGTGTCAAATCACGTGTCGACTTACACTCCCGACTCCCCGGGCGCTAGCAGAAAGTCCGAACTAAAAATTTCTAGAGCAGCTCCTCAGCAGCTTCCATCCATCCTCATATCAGACCATCACATTCTCCTCCTCCTCTTCCATCAACACCACCTCTCTAATCACAATGCTCTCTATCCGAACATTTGCGCGATCTGCGCCCCGCGCGGTCGCTCGAATTTCTAGCGCCACCCTCCGCCAATCTGCTGTTACCCGGAGTGCTTTCGTCAAGACCTCTGCCCTACGATCTCTAGCACCCTCCCGCGCTGCTTTCTCGACCACTGTCTTCCGAAGGGCGGCTGATGGCGAGACCGATGATGAGCTATCTGCCAAGCTTGAGAGCGAGCTTCAGATTGAGGAGGATATGAAGGCCAATGAGCAGGAGCCCGCCAGCATCAAGGACTTCTTGAACAACAGCGCTTTCGAGCTTGTCGACAACCCTGGCCAGGAGGTTGTCAAGCTTGTCCGCACCTTTGGTGAGGAGAAGTAAGTCTGCTCGAGCTCAATTGATTTAAAACTTCTAACTGACGCCACGCAGGATCACCGTGAGCTTCTCTGTTGCCGACATCACCAACTACGACCCCTATAGCGAGGACAATGCCCTGGAAGATGAGGGTCTTGAGGAGGACGCTCTCCAGAACCACAACAAGCAGCGAAATGTTCAGTCCACCGGCGGTGCCCGGTCAGCCGAGGCTGAGGAGGAGATGGAGGACGACCTTGAAGACCTCGACGAGGAGACCGCCGCGCCCATCAACCTGTCCATCGTCATCGAGAAGCCCGGCAAGACTGCTGGCGCCCTTAACATCGACGCCACTGCCCAGGACGGCAACATCGTCGTCGAGAACCTCTTCTACTACGACGACGCCAAGGTCGCCAAGGTCGAGAGCCCCGAGGCCGCCCAGAAGCGCGCCGACGTCTACCCCGGTCCCCCTTTCGGCAGCCTCGACGACGACCTGCAAGTCCTCATGGAGCGATTCCTTGAGGAGCGTGGCATTACCCAGGCACTGGCTGTCTTTGTGCCCGACTACGTCGATGTCAAGGAGCAGCGAGAGTATACCCGGTGGTTGAACAACGTCAAGGCTTTCATCGATGCTTGAGTGGATGACGAACTGTAAAAAAATGAAATGTCCAGTGGGAGGCTTCGATTCGGAAATGTCTTAAATGGGAATTGCCACTCTTGTTGTATAATACATGTAGGATGAGATGAGACCAGTAGCGAGGTTGAACTAAATGTCAAAACTATGTAATGTCAGATAATGCCGTACAGGGATTAATGTCCTCCCTGTAGACTAGTTCGTAATGCTGAAGTGGAAAATTGTAGCCAAATCACGATGACCGGAGTAGGGATAAGCATATGGTATTTCGAAACAAGGTCATCTACAATCACCCGTCTACGGCCTTGCCTATGTTAAAGAGGAGTAAACTTCATGAAAAAAGAAGTCTAGCTATATAAGGTTACTAACCATTGAACGTAAACTCCTTCAACTCCAGATAACGAGTGCGCAGCCCGCCATGCATCCACCTCACCGTCTCCCAGCGCAATGAATCTATCCCAAAAAGTGCCTCTGTGACACGATGAACCGTTGTATGCCTGACATGTTGAAGCTTCTCTTCTCCCGTCTAATTCTCTCCCTATTGTCGTTACGCTACCGAAGCCGGTCGTCTATAGGACACCCTCGAGTGACCACTCGTTCTGCTGAGCCTTTTCTAGCACCTGTCGGCCCTTCTCGGTCAGCTCGGGCTTGCCACCGTTGCCGGTAACGTGCTGGAAGAACACGGGTTGCCAGGTCTCATTATTGGCTTCGCGCTGGCGGGCCTTTTCACGCTGGTCCTCTTCAAGTTCAACCTTCACTTGCGTGGCCTTGGAGTATTGCTTGGCGTGGATGGCGTCGGTGACACCAGACCAGAGAAGCAGGGATTCGTTCGGGAGTTGCTTTTCCTTTGGAGGAAGAACCTTAGGGGCAACATTGAGCGGCTCGATATCGATAATGGTGAATTGCTCTTCAAGGGGGACAGAGCGCTGTTAAAGGATCAGTGATACGTTCATGATGGTTCGGAATTCATAGACTTACGAAAGGTCGGGGGCCAAGAGTGAAGTTCACCTTCTCCTTCCAAGGACCATACAACCTCGCGAGAACATCTTCGTCGGGAACGTCTTGCACCCGAACCTTGTCATCGTTCTCAGGGTCATACTTGAAGATAACACCGTCGATCTTGTTCGTCGTCCTCCCCAGCCAACCTTCCTCAACATAGTGCAAGATCACCTTAATTTTAGTCTTGGGGCATCTAATATATGCCATCTCGCTGACCGAAACGCTCAAGGTTCCCCTCAAAAGTCCACCAAGATGTGCGGCCGGGTGGGTCAGTTGGTAAGTTTCCCCATCGCGCTTATCTAGGGTGATGAAGATGCCCATGTTGTGCTCGCCAGGTAGTACCTTGACCGAGGTACCTGTGAACTTGGCGGTGATCTGGTCGAAACCTCGAGCACTGATGCCTTTCTCGGGGCAAGAGACATGGAAAGCGCTGACGGGTGGGTGGTGGGAGGTTTGTTCGGTGAGGTAGGAGACGCGGATAGTGCGATTGTCTTTGGTGGTTCCATGTTGCGGGACGGATAGTGACACCGACGAGGCGTTGTTCTCGCTCTTGATGGCCGCCTTCAGGGTCGAAGCAGCTCCCTTAGGCGAATCATTCACCTGAAGCCCTGAGGTATTGATCCTGGGCGCATTATCCTCTGTTTCCCAGTTACACTGTAACGCGAGTCAGTTCCCTGCCTTCCCCACCAAAAAGTTCTGCGAGGGCATTTGCCTCTGCCTCGACGCACCCTGAAGAACTCGCCGAGACAAGAGTTGTACGGCTTGCACGGCTTCCCCTTGGCATATTTCAGATCCTTGGTAAGCCAGAAGCGCACAACCTCGAGCATGCGGTCAAGAGGCTCGTCCGAGGTGCCAATGGCAACAAAGGCGTTGGGGGCGTCGAGATAGGTCCAGTATTCGAGGTTCGGGGTCGGTTCGAGGAGTTGGGACGGCAGCGAGAATCTAACCGCTGCGAGATCAGAGACACCGATGAACCTATTGAGGTGGGGGCGGTTAGTCGCAGTTCCATTGTTGATGCGGTCGCCTACCGCCCTGGTGAGCTCCGATGTCGCCCAGGAAGAGCTCGCCAGGACGAGAAGCTATCAGGTTACGTCTGAGAAAGACCAGGCCTACTTCTTCAAAATCCCTAGGAAGGTCCTCAGTTTCGAACCCTCATTCTGCGGTTCGTCCGGTGTATAGACCGTAGGGGGTGGCGTCGATGACGACATGGTCGCTCTTTTGATAAGCTCTCCGATGCTCTGCTAGAGAGTGAGGGGTTCGTAGACGGATCGCAGAGTCGGTTAGATGATATTGATGGGTGCTGGTCAATGGCGAGAAGAGGTGGTCTATGGATGACAAAGGGAAAGGCCAGAAAATGCGAGCGAAAATGGAGGATCAGGCGGACCTGTTGAAGGTGACGGAGGATCGCGAAGTTCAGGATGCGAAAGGCAGAGGCGGAATGGGTCACCCGCCTGGCGGGTGTGACGTTGGCGGGGCCTGTTAGAAATTTAGGGCGGTACCATACCCAAGTAAGATAGACACAGGGATGGCAACCACGCACTGACCAACCGAGCTTGAGGGCTTGGCAGCGGCTTGGACTTCCACTCAGCCCTCGGTTTTCACTGCATTGCCACTGACTTCTCAACTTGGCAGTACCGGCTTTGCGATCCTTTGAGAAGATGAATTTTCCCGGGATTGGAAGGAGACTTCAAGGCTTTGGAGGTGTTCTGCCCGAGGCTCGTAAGATCCGAGGAAGCTATCGAAACTAGCTGCCTTGGAGCGTGGTTCATTATCACTGACTCGGAACCCAAGAAGCCAATCATCAACGCACATGGCAAATGGTATGGCTTTCATCTTATCTCGCCCACAAACAAGACCCGAGTTGCAGCAGAGAGGGATTTGTTGGAGAGAGCACGGGGTGATTGATGTGATCCTGATAAGAGCAAATTGATATGAGTTCTATGCAGGATGGATGATGCGATCCTTTCGATATTCTGTATTATGAAACGCCATAAGATTGACGGACGCCTTCGGCAGACGTGAGGTTCGCCTGCAGATGCAAGCTCTAAAACAATGATACTGGTAACCGTAGATGAAACTGCAGAGTTGTGATTTGTAGACAGATAATTTTTTTGCTCCTGCTACGTTTTCAAATCCATGCCAAGTATAACTCTTAACACTAAACCGGGGGACTTTCTGACGATGCTTATTTGGTGACAACTGAGTACATTACTACTTCAAACAGCTACCTACTAGATTGTAGGTGCCTGTGTCGTAAACTAACAATTGAGCCCCGAAGCCCTCGACTTCATTGCTCAACCAATTCCTCATAGTTCTGGTTATTTTAGTCCACACACTCCTCGTGTGATCTCCCCGTAACCCTCCATCCTCCGTGTCCCCTTTCGAGCAGTGTGCTCCAGTGTTGTCATAAAGGCTATAAGATATCGAAAATTACTCCGAACTCCAATAGCCAGTCAATTTTCTTGGAAATCAAATATCCTGTCCGTGATAATATTGGACTATACCCAATCGAGGGGGTATTATTACAAACGCCGTGGTACCAAACTCCAGTCATGCAAGCCAGGATTGCTGTTTCCATCCATCCATCCAAGACTCTATCGATTCATCGCCCTGGGTATTGTCCTCTTTTAAGCTGGCTAAAACCAGCCTACGCAATCGCGTCGTATATATTAGAAACGTCAACATCGTGAATCATGAAGCCGAAAGAATGTTGATAATCAGGCTAACCCGAAGTGTGAGTGGGGGTCGAAATTAAAGGTAAGCCTGAAGTTGGCCCCCCCCCCCCCCCCAAAAAAAAAGGCTAAGAAAATGGGTATCATCGCTGATTCTGCCCATTGTTGAATGTGCCATCGGCGTTGAAAGTGCCGTCGGTACCGTTGAATGCTTGGTCATTTAAGAAAGATTCCCAAATAGGCTCTTCACCGGTATTGTTGGCCTGTTGCATGGCCTCCCACTTGAGAGAATCAGAGTTGTTTCCGTAATATCCGCCCTGAGCATCCTGTCCCACCTCCGACTTGGGGAATTCATATGTCTGTTCTTGCCAAATTTGTCCATTGAATTGTGAATCGAAATTCCAGTTCATTGGGAGCATCATCCTTGCTTCAGCAGGTAATTCGTGTGTAAATGGAGATGCACCGGGTCCATTGTTGGAAACATGTTGAGTCGAGACGGTGTTGGGGAAGTAGGGCTCCGGCTGAGACTGAGGTGTTGAACCTGGGGTCATGACAGCCGGACTAGATACGTGACTCTCTGAGCGAGGATCCGTCGGTAAAGCACCCGAGAATGAAGGGATCTTCTGATGTTGGTGGGTGGGCGATTGATGATAGTTGACATTTTGAAAAGTCGGGGGAAAAGCCGGACTGAGTGGACTCTGCTGGAGAGCATGCTGGGCAAATTGGCCGTTCTGATTCTGATTCTGATGAGATGTGTTGTGAGTGGGTTGTCTGGGTAATCCAGGACTGAATTGCTGGGACAACCTCTGCGCATGTGCCGTTGCATTGGGGAATATCTCGGCGAATTGGCGGTTGATGTCAGTCTCTCGCTGCCATGATTGTCCTGACGCCATGACCAGATTGGACATATCAATCTTGTTCCTAAGATAATTCTCCACCTTGTTGTTGAACTCGGCATTCTCAGTCACCATGTGTGGTGCTAGCACCCGATAAGACCGAGGGAACTCATCCTCCTCCTCTTCGTACATCTCCTCATTTCGAACGATTTCTTCGGTGATGCGCAGGGCTTTGCCAGTGCGCTTCTTGTGGATCTGGCTCGCTTGCTTGGCAGACTGTATGCGCGCCTCGATACTTCGGTCGGATCGTCTAGATGCTGCGATATATGCTCGTTCTTGGTTTTCCTCGTGTGTGCGCTCTGACTAAATATGCGTTAGAATAGAGTCACAACGTTCTAGGTGCTGCGTGTCAAGCCTCAAAACATGCTAACCGGCTTGTCGAAACAGCGGACGATCGAAAATGTCTTCGTGAAGCTTCATGATTTAAGCAAGTGCGACGTTGCATACCTTTTTCGGAATGTTTGGCCTGCCATCCATTTTCCCGTCTTTCCCAGCAATATTGTCGCTTGGTCTTCGTGGCATCGTCTCAATCAGACCCTCGGGGACGATGGTGATGGGTATCCCGGTATATATAGGTTTCGATATGCCCTAGTTGCTGGTTCCCAACAATCCGCACCGGTGGGCTATCTTTCTGAACACGTAGAGGTGCAAAGGCGAAGGTTTTGCAATGTGCAACGCTATCAAGATCCTGCGGCTGTCTTGGTAACTATCGGCTTATGCGGATGAGAAGTCAAAGGTCAGAGGTTCAAATATATGTTGCCGCGGTATGGTTGGTGATGTGTGTGCAGTGGTGATAAGAGGTATGTGTGTGTTAACAACAAGGTAGTAAGTGAGACACTGCAATCTAACATCATATAGTGTGACTATCGGATGAAGAAATCACTGCAGGAGCGTCACTGAAACACCTGGCTCGGGCTGCATGGAACCCTTATAAACAGGAAACGGCAAACAGGGCAGCCGGGCAACAAAGCAAAAGCGTGCGTCGGCTTTCCCTGGGGCGCGCGCTGGATCAGAGCGATCGGACCGCGTTTGATCGGATGTAACTATGACGATCGCGATCTCGATGGAGAGAGCATTGTTAGCGCAGGGCAATGGTACCTCGTAGCCCGGCCGTATCGAGCTCGAAGCTCCAACCCCTCACCTTAGCCAGGCGCTAGCAGGCATGCTGATTACTGAAGTAAGTTTCCGTTCCGTAGAAAAAGGTCCTTTTTCGCCTTCGGTTGATTCCTGCTGGAATGTTGCGCCGAATTAGACGTGACCGGAAAATTGCTGGAGACTGACGACAGAGGGCTTGCGAGGTATGGGTATTCGGCTCCGTGATAGAGTAGCTCCAAGCACGGCACGTGCTTAACCAGGATTGTGTTGCACAAGGGTTTTCTCAAGGTACTGTACTACAGTATCTTGCCAATGATACTTGGTGGTACGAGCACGATCAGCCAGGCAATACTCGGCCAAAGCCAGAGAAGGGGCAAAGCAAGACAAAGCGGTCCCGCCCACACGGCCCAGAGTCTAGAACAAGCTTTGGCGACCTTAACTCCATGTCTCACCTGAAGCGTGCATCACAGCTCCTGTTGCAAGTATTCAATCGGGTACTAGGGGCGTTAAGACATGCTGAGTGCGACTTTGCGGCCGCCGAGGGTGTCCGAGAGTTTCGCTGGGTAATAACAACACTTCAGCTCTAGTAGTACGCAAAGCTGTTCTCCGGCGCAGTATGTACGTAGTAGTGATCTCAGGTCATAGTCAGACAGAGAAAAGGCAAGACAAAAGCCAACAACACTGGGCTATTGCAATGAAACGAAGCAACGATAGCTCTGTGGTCGTGGACGGAGCAAGTGATCCGGATTATGGGCGCGGGATACCTGTAGCAGAACAGGGAAGAGCTGTAGCATCATTTCTTGTTTTCACCATCTGCCCCCCTCCTGGGGCTTTGCTTCGGATGCGCGCCGTGAGCGTTGAGGATGGCAATTGGCCAGAATCGTCCGTTCTCGTTGTTCATGTAGGCGGGGATGCAGGCGGCACAACGTCGTGCCGCAAGCAAGGCAGATACTGTCACATTCGTGGCTCGATGGGCTGTGCAAGCCATGCCGTGGCCATCGACGCGCCGCAAAATTCATGATCTGGGTGGCCGACGCTAGGGGGAGCAATCGCCAGGTTTCGTGATGGTGAAAAGCTCCGCTGCTCCATGCATCGTGCCGTGCTTAATCGCGCGTTGAATTAGGACTTTTATCGATGCAGTGAACAACAAAAACAAGAACTCATCAAGCATTGAGACGTGCATTCGCTGAGACACGGGTGTTGACGATATCGTTACTCGTTCTGGCTATACGTTCCATGTGTACTAACGATCGCCCCCGCCATCTTGAGGACCGATTCCAGCACTGTCCAGCGCTATCATACCCTGTAACTAGTGCTGTAGCACCTCGTGACACCGCGTGGGAGGTTCGCGCTTTCTGAGCTAAGCCACTTCCAGCGCGGGAAGGTTGGTTTCGTCGATCTTCCAGAAATCGACTCTCCATCTGCGATCTTGACAGAGCTTCATTCACTTTCGACAGCCGTACCACCTACTAAATACCCGAATAAAATCTTAAGATTTCACCTTTTGATCAGCCCATTCCTTTTTCAGATGGGCTCCTACCAGACACAGCGTTAGCACCACCGGCATCCCTACCATGATTTCAGAAATATTTCTACGTCCTCCTGCAAATACCACCAACGGCACCTTGGACGCAAGATCCTCGCGAGCAGACATGTAGCTGAAGACGGAAGCGGAACATGCCGCAAGAGAGGGCGCAAAACTATAACATGTGCGAGGAGCAGTCTTAAACCTGAAAGCCAGACTCGGGTCTTGAGGACGGCAACTCTGATTTCTTCTTCCCAATTTTTCTCGGAAAGGATCCTCGCCAGCCCTTAAGCCTGGGTTGATTGGCTGGGAGGGGCCGGAAAGTTCGCTCCGAAAACAGTTCCCAACTTTGAAGGGCTCGTCGCGGGCGGGCAATACATGACGGTACATCGCAACTCTAACATCTTGCAAATCTGGAGCCAAGCCTATTCGGTATGCGAATCTTGAACTCTCCGACCCGTTCACGCCGACTTCTTTGCTTAGCATCCTTGTCGGCCGGCCCCAGCCACATCCGACAGCTTAGACCACCACCCTCGCCTCTTCGCTGCACGAATTCGAGAAGGAAAGATGGGATTCACTATCGAGTTTTGTTCAAAGCCACCAGATTTTCTTCCACACGCATCACTATCGACATCCGCGCTAGCAGAAGCTTTGCTTCGTCACACCCTCGCAAAGGTTGCGATGATTTTGCCACAAGCAAGCGGATTGGCTCCGTTCTCCAGGGTCCAGCGATCGCCAAGCTCCCCCACAGATTGGTGTCTCACCTAGTACCAGCTTAAGAATGATAGAAAAGTGACGTTATTCTTCGGCAGCTTGAGGCATGTCAGGAGAGCAGCTTTTTAGGGCCTGAACGATGCAGCGATAGCTTGCCATCGCTCCTCCTGACGGAAACCTTAGGTCCAACGGACCTGACTCCGGGCCAATGCTGAGTGATGATCCGGCACCCCTTCTGCCGCATTTCTCGATCGCCATGCAAGTGGTAGTAATTCCAAATGACTCCTTTCAATCCTACTCGTTCAGCGTCTCGGGTCTAAGATCGGTCGGCCACCTAGCAAGATCGCCTCGATCTTGAGCTTAAAATGCCACCAGATCTGGCTTGTCACCAACTCATGCTTTGACGAAACGCCTATGCCCCCCCCCCCTTTGCTTTTGAGGAGATTTTGCTTCCGAGGACCTTAATCGACCATTCAGGAACCTGGCACCTCATTTACAAGATCTACCCTCACGTCAAAGTGGTCATACGGGAAGCCAGATCTCAGGGTTCTTGAAGAAACTCGTCCTTCCAACAGCCCAGGACGCGTCGTTCTCCATCAGGAAAGTCATGGCCCAATCCCTGAGGGCACACCGAAGCCACGCCGCTGGAGCAGCTACTCCATGCACCTCTCGCCCACCCTAGGGTTCCTAATAGTTCAGTGATCACCCCATGCCCATACAGAGTCGTATAAGGATTTCCTGTAGGAGCACGCACATGAGTTAAGAAATAGGATGCCAAGTGAGCGCGACTTTTGAGGTCTGAAATGTACTTATACGTATGCTTTCAGAACGAGCATAAAGCTGGACGACTCGAGTTCAAAGAGAACCCAGTAACCAAGAGGCTGACAACGTTGAGATCGAAGGTTTCCGATAGAAGCTTCTTCGAATCCTCAGTGTACCTTTTTCTTCTCCGGTAATTTGCTCAGGCAACTGCGCGGCCTTCATAGACACGAGGATGTTAGGCCTCCTGGAAACCTCCGGGCTATTCCCCTCGCTTACTTTATTCACGCATCGATCCTTAAAGGGGCCTAGCGGAAGCGGTATGCCACACAAGCTCTCGGAGGAGGCCTTCTAGAGGAGAATTCAGCAGTCTCGGTACTACGACCCTGTAACTGGATACTAAAGAAATACCCTGGTGGACTGTATCAAGCTGGCATGCTTCACTGAAAATACTGGCTCATTCGCTGAGATCGGCGAAAATGCGCCGGAGCAACCCCAACTCCATTTCCAAGCTCTCATGTCTCGTTAAAGGCATTTAATGAGTAGTAACTAGAACACGGCCCTCAATGGAGATGCCGACCAGTGCAACCTCATCCATCTCAAGCAAACACCCATTTACAAAGTGGACTGTTTACTAAGCCGCTGCCTCTGCTTGGCAGGTCACCGCACGTATCTATACGAAGTATCCCTCAAAATAACCAACATAATCCCAACCCTGACTATATAGAATTCTAACCCCATCTTCTTTCATAATTCTCTACAGCTGGACTTCAGGTCTAAGTTTGAGAGAGTAACATAAGTTTCGGCTAATACAAGGAGGTTCGGCAGCGAACGCTCTGAATTCACCAAGCTCCGCGCACTTCCTGACTCTCCGTTCACTCGAAAGACATGGTCCTGTGATATTTTACCTACAAGAAGTTACGTCTTCCGTCTGAGCACGGGCTATATGTCGAGAAATGTGCGACAGCGACTAAAGAGGCCAGTCACAACCCCAGAGATCGATCACCTACATCCTACAGACTTGAAATTTTTACAAAATACAACCGGTGTGATGGATGTATTTATCTATCTGCGACTTCCTCTCTACCACGGACCCTGGTACTGAAAGTACCGAACGGATTAAGCAACCTTGACGGGCTACCCAGATCCTATGGGAAGTTACATGAGCTAGATTCATTCGGCGAGGGAGACAGCTTCAACTCACATTTATTTTGTCTTCGCCTCAGGCAAGTAAAATCTTCGTGCGTCTTGCGAGGTTCCCAATGAAATCTCTGCTCTAAGGTGTGATGTGATCGAATCTATCCTCTAATGTCTAGCCACACAGCATTGACTTTAAGGGCCGCAAATGCTCACATCCCCGTACACCGCTTAGGGGGGTGGATATCTCTTTGATGTTTCGCGTCGTCCGCGTCCTGCCTGGAATCCAGAACCTGCGTTTGTCGCCTCAGGGTCTCTTGTTGGGTCAACAACATTGGACGGCTGGGGTATGGTAGGGAGGTTTGGTTGCGAGTGTTGGGAAGGAGGTGCAGTTCTTCCCGATGAGACTCGTCCCATATCCGATCGGCGTCCGTAGGAAGCGAAGGCTGAACCCCGGGCTGCAAGGTTGTTTGGAAGTCCATAGGCCTGGGGCGTGTGTGTGTGGCCATTCCATGCTGGGCTAGATCCAGGGGCAGCAGCTACGCTATTCGAGAAGCTGTTCTGGGAGTTATCCTGGTAGAAGCTATTCTGAGAGTGGCTACTGTAACTGTTCTGATGGAAGCTATTCTGAGGGAAACTGCTCTGAGGGAGTGCGACTTGGCGGAAGCTGTTTTGAGCGAAAATGCTTCGAGGGAAGTCGTTATTGGGGGCCCGGTTTTGAAGTCCATGGTTGGAGTTCGTGGCAGCGGCATAAGACATACCATTTCCGACGTTTTCGACAATGCCACTTCTCATACTGCTACTCAAGGAGTTATTCTGAGATTCGATATGGCTAGGCACCTGTTGGTTCTGCATTCTCGATGCTCTCGGTGTCGCATTAGGATCTTCCATGTCCAGCATACGCTGGTTCTCAGGAGTAGTCGCTCGGGGAGTATCACTACCACCTAGTCGCTTGTGTCTAGTACGCGTAGATCCGTCGGCACCAGGTGCCTTCTCGGCTATGCCTGTGCAGTCATAACCGGCTCGAGGCATCTCGAGATTACTACCAAGGAAGCAGAGGGAAGCAAGTCAGATGAAAGTCCACTCAGCTTGAGATGAGGAGTTCTGGGGAGAGTTGTGCCGCGTGCGAGAGTGACCCTTAAATACTCGAAAAATTCTCGAAGACTCTTATGTTCCCTTCATCTAATCGCGAAGAACAATGCGTGAGACCTCATTGTGAATGACTTCCGGCACATTCATGGTAGCCCGCCCAGTCGCCCAACTGTTCATACCTAGAACAATAACAAGTTGCTGAGTGAATGCTCAGAACGAAATTGAATTCGAACCTGAACCTGAGATTTCCCGCACGCTGCACTGGTCAATTCGAAGCTGATCGACAGCTGGACACAAAGCATTGTTGCCGCTCGAGAGACAATAGTCCAGAGCCGACCAGTATCAAATAAGATGCCCAACCATAATTCGTAATAATTCTTGAAAAATGTATTCATAATACTCGACTAAGACTTTTCAGCTAATGCTAAATTGTTATATTCTCTGAGGTGATGTCGTTCGCGGCCCATGTCAGCTCGACCTTCCGCTCCTTTCTGAAGCGTCGTGAAGACAGTTGCGCCCAACAGGTATCATATGAAGCAAGAGCTCAGTAAATAGGTAAGTACTAAATTCAATCCTTCTACAATACGTAAAGTATGGAAGAGGTGATACGAAGCCGCGAAAGCTACCCCCAGGATGCTTTTGCAGATTTTGATACTCACACGTGTGATGTTGCTATTCATGAGGATTTTAGAAACACATAGTCTAAACTTCCAATGCATATGAATCCCAGCCCGGAACTATAGTATTATGCATGTGCAAAGCCAAAAGAATCTGAATAACTTCATATTCTATATTACAAGGCATATTATAAGTCGATGTATTATTCGAGATAGTATACGCCTAGTATTCATTAAAGCTTCCAACAATAGCTCCCGAAAATAAAACAAGGTCAACAAAACAACGAAATTTGCCCGGCCACTGTTTTACTGGTTATCAATAGAGACCCGTACTGTTATAAATAGTATTATCTGGTGACCCATTCGAACTTAAAACTGGCAAAACTGCTATATGCTGTGACCGCGCCACATATCTCAAAGTGAAGCCGAAATGTGTAGACTAGAACCTGCAGCTTCTCATATATGTCGACTAGGGCTTCAGAGTGTACGTCAGAGTTCAACGAAAGCCCGGCAAGCGAATTCTATGAAAATCATTTTAACCTCGGTAGACTCAGGGTATCAAGACCACAGCATGCTTTTACTCCTCGTCATTCTTCCCATTCCTCAATGCTCTCTTCTCCCGTCGTCCATTCTCCTCCCTCCTCTGCCCCTTATGCGGCACAGGTGCTACCTGTACCGGCAGAACATCTACCTCCCTCATCCAGATCTTCCAATCCCCCCTCCTCGTTTTCCACACATCACCCTTCCAGCTCCGCCACACACTCCTCCCCATCCAACTCTCTCGCAACTCTGCTTCATTTTCGCCCAGCTTCGCCATTATCGCTTCTTTCATATGGAACGGAACGCTTCGCTCTTTTCCCTTGCTAGGGACTTCGACAATGGCATTGACGAGGTTGTGACCGAACTGTGAGGTTGCGAGTTCGGGAATGTGCGGGATGAGGGTGCCGACAATGGACTTGTGGAAAGCAGGGTTGGAGGACGGTGTCGCGAGGGCAGTGGTTACGACGGTAACGGTGGGCATGGAGGTGGTTGCGAGTTTAACGAGCTGCTCAGGCGAGAGGGCGAGGAGCGATTCCTGAACTCCCTTTGCGGGGCCAGGAATTGCTAGGAGGGTAGTGAGTAGTTGAGCTCCGTGTGATTGGATGGCGTATTCGTTCTTGGAAAGTTGCTGGGCATCCTTCTTTTTCTTCTCCTCGCCCTTAAGGCCACATAGGGTCGTGATCAAGTCTGCCGGCTGCGGCCCGCATCCCTCTTTGAGTCCTTTCACAAGCTTCTTGATCTCATCTAGAGCTCCACGAGCGGCACATCGATCGAGCAAAGTCTTTAACACGTTGAACCTTGACTTGGCAACGAGTTGAGGTGTTGTCGGTGCGATCTTCGATACTGCCTCCACGAGATCTTCCCTGCTTAGTCGGTTCAATACTCGGATTGCCGCATATGATGACACATCGTTCCGAACGTAGCCTTCTATCCTAGGGAGGAAAATATTCTGGTTGAGGGCCTTAAAGATCTTGCCCGGGGCATGCGTAATGAGTGTCTCGATTAATCGAGAGCCAGTCTGGTCATAGATCATTCCATTGACAAACTCTGAAGCCTCTGATGAGCCATCACTCAGAGATTGGGGTGCTCCAGGTAGCAGCTGGAGAAGCAGTGTAGGTTGGGTAGATTGTGTCGGATCGGATTTTTTCCCACTTTTGTTAAGCGTCAAGTCCAGCTCCAGAAGCAGCTGCAGTGTAGGATTTCCCATAGGATGTTTAGCCAGCACCCTTAGCCCAGTAGCATCCATGCCTGCCGTAGAATCCTGGACGATTTTCTTCGCTGCCATAGTGAAGGACCCAGGCACAGCTCTCAGGCCCTGATTCGCCTCATCCGCCGCTGACGCCCCGGCCACGGAGATGTTCTCCTTCTTCTTACTCTTCATGAGTGTCTTCATAGAGGAATCATCCAATGGCCGGCCTGACAAGACCAAGAGCAGAACTCGTAGCGTGTGCGATGCAAAGCGATCGGTGATGAGGTACCCCAAATGGCCCTCGAACTCGTCCAGCGTAAGGAGGAATAGCTCCTCCATAGACGCCTCCGGTTTATGCGTATCTGCATCTGCACCCTTTGTGTCCAACACAAACCCAGCTAATTCCTGGGATACCACGCCTGCTGACCGCAAGAACAGGGCCTCACAGCAATGGCTCGCAAATCGATGCTGCACCAACGACAGGAAATGGCCCCCGAAAGCGTCAAACAATCGCTTCTTCTGCGCAGTATTCGAAAGTTGGATAAGCCGTTCCATCAAGCGCGAGCATGATTGGCTGCTCGCCAACTTCAGCTCCTTGCCCTCAGCCTCCTTGTACACATTTTCCAGGAAGACGTCGCGATCTTCCGTGGATGGGAATTGATTGAGCTCCAGTAGTTCATCTGCGCGGCGGAAATATTCCTGCTCCTCATCGGCTAACATGCCGAAGAATTCCTTCTCCCCTGCGCCATTCTGGTCAAGCTTTCCTTCCTCATCCTCGAATCCATGCTCCCCGTCTGTTCGCAGGCGCTTCGTCTCGGACTCGTGTGTCTCGTAGGTTGAAGCCTCCTCCTTGCGCTTCCGCTTTCGCTCATCTCGAACGGCACCTCGCTTCGTCCGCGGCTTCGGCATTGCTTCGGTCCGGTCGTAATGCTAATTGCGACGAGAGCGACGTGTTGAGCTTGTTCAAAGGCCGTGGTGGTGGGGAGTCGCAATCGCTCGCTGGAAAGTTTTCAGAAAAAGTAGTTTTAACTATTCTTAGCCGGCGATAAGATAAGCCCCAGAACCCCTCGGCACTAGGTACCTTACCAAAGGGATTGCAACATTAAGTTCCCAGCTTGCCTTCGACATCTTTTAAAACTTGCTCATAAAGATCTTTTAGGTTCATGAACGGCCAGCTGTATGCAAGTACATCCGAGGGGGCGTTGCGAGGAATGCAATTGACTTCTGGAAGCAGCCTTGAAGTTACACTGAACGAACCTTGTCACGAAGAAGATAGCACGGGAGCCTCTTCACCGAATGGGATCTGGGGTTTCAAGATGGATATCAGGGTTTCGCTAATTCCCCTCTTCTTCTTCCGGTTGCATTTATCTGTGTTCTTTTTATTTGTCATATCTCATCTAACATCGTGCCTTCAGCGGGTCTATCATTTATCCAATCTCTAGTAGTCTTGCCGCTCCATGAGATGCGTCAGAGACCCTCTAATCGTCTAAGGGCTTCAGAGCTCCATCTCCTCCTCTTCTATTTGTCCTTGCTTTCTAGTCTGTCCTCCTTAAATTTCTTGCCCGGAGCTTATGAAGATGATTCGACGATTAAACCAGGTTCGAATCGACGCGGCGTAACCGAGTCTAAATACCCTCCAAGCCAACTTCCTCGAGCCCCTTTACCAACCCGTCAACCGTTCCCTTCAGAGTTTGGCAGTTAACTACAACTCGGAAGAAGCTTCCTTTCGGGCCAGGGGCATAGTCAACCATGAATCCTCGTGAGATCATCTTCTCGACCATCATCTTCGTCCAAAGCGTGTTGGTCTCCGCATCTTCAGCCAACACTCCGCCGGGAGCATAGTAGAAGCAGACCTGCAAGCACGGCGGAGGATCCTGGGATACCAAGATAAAGTTACTGCTCTGCTTAACAAGCGTGGCAAGGTAGCCAGCAAGGTCGAAGGCATGGTCAATCTGCTTCTCGAAACCAGCTGCGCCGTAGTAGATCCAGGCGAGCGCAAGTTTCAAGCTATCACCGCGACGGCCGCACTGCAGGGTTAGGTCAGCAAGGTCCCAAACTTCCTCGCCATCGCTCTTATGGAAGAGATATCCGGCAGCAGTGGTGTTGGCCTTGTTAAATTGGCCCAAGTCGGGACCGAGAAGAAACGAACAGGTGACCGGCACGTTCATCATCTTGTGTGGGTTGACTGTCAGGGAGTTTGCAAGATGAGAACCCCTCAGCTTCCACTGCTGCTTAGCCGAGAAGATGGCGGGACCGCCCCAGCTTGCGTCGATGTGCATCCACAGCCCAAACTCCTTGCAGACCTTAGAGATCTCTTCAAAGGGCTCGTATGAGCCCATGACAGTCGTTCCGGCAGTCGAGTTAACATAGAATGGCGTCTTTCCTTCTGCTTTCGCTTTGATAACCAGTTCCCGCAGGGATTCAGGCTTCATGCATCCAACCTCATCAACTGGAACAGGCCAAACACTTGAAGTGCCCAATCCACAAATCATAGCACTCTTCTCGACGGAGTAGTGCCCGTGGGCACTTGTGAAGACGACAAAATCATGCTTCCCGTTTCCTGATGTCCTACACTCGGGGAAGAGGGTGTTCCGGGCCACGACGAGGGAGGTCAGATTTGAAGCACTTCCACCTTGGCATGTGATTCCACCAGCTCGGGGTCCTGTGAAGCCAAATAGATGTGCCAAGGTCTTTGCAGTGGTTTTCTCGACTACTGACAAAGCAGGCGAGACTTGGAATACGTGCAACTAAGAAGAGTTAACCGCTGATCCGCAAGGGTAGTAAATTGAGTCTCACATTCGTGTTTAGCACAGAGAGTACAATGTCCGACACGACCCCGACCTATTCTGGTCAGCACAAGTGTTACACCGAAACAACACAGCTATACATACTGCATTTGTGCTCGCATAGAGCTTGTCCATGAATCCCTGATCCCATGTATTGACGCTGTGGTTCAACACCTTTTGAATGGCAGCTAGCAGTCCTTCCTTACCCTGGCCCTGGTTGGGAAGAGACAGCTTCATCCGGTCAACTACTTCGCGTGGTGTCTGATAGTCCACAAGGACATTTTGTGATTCGCCTGATGAACTAGGTGATAGATCACCAGTTTCCCTTTCTATAGCGGCATCATCGGCAGCCTTGATGAATGGGACGATCAATTCCCGAACAGCCCCGATGAGCTGGTGTAAGGAATGTCAGCGACCAATCGGCGGATATATCAAGAGAGGGTGTCGGTTATCGGGTGTCTTACATCGTCCACCTCCTCAGCCCTATGCAGGGTGGAGGGGTTCCCATTCTGATGGTGTTGGCCGCCGTTGGTCACAGTCATGGTGTAGGGTAGCAATGGTGTGTCACGAGGCCAATCTATGCACTATGGGATCCTATTACAAGGTGGAGTGGTAACGTTTTCAAGATATAGGTCTTTGAGATGAAATATTGGAAAATGAAAGATGTACGAGCCCGCCAAAATGTGTGACTCTGAAAACTCTAATATGGCGGAATAGCTGAATAGGACTTACGTGCAAAGTCTCGTGACACCGAGAACGAGGGATTTCTCTATTCTACCGAGTCTTTACCGGGTCAATAGCAGGCGAGTGGAAATACTCGCCGAGCCGCGGTAGAGAAGAGCCGGATGAGCAGCCGTGGATGTTGTAGCTTAGAGCGGACAAGCCCTCACAGCTTTGACCGAGCCGATGAGGTATCCATTGGAACGCTAAGCCGAGAAGGTAGTTGAAGTCCTCGGGGGAGCATAACAACAGTCCCTCCTCATGGATTGACATTTTTTCGCAGTGGGACGATGCTCCATCACGACAGGACGGAATAACACCTTGGACATCCGTCCATCGACAAGGGCGAACTACGGAGTGCCAAGACCCTTGTCTAGGACCTGGGTGCCATCCATAACAGCCTCGCTTGCAGCCTTGATGTCTGATACCGACGATCAGTGAAGGACGAAGTGTATGTGGTAAGAGGATAGATGATGGTATGATGTGCAGTAGCCCTCGGTTCTTCGTGAACCGAAAATAAGGCTGGAGATGCACGTATGAGACAAATGAGAAGGTAGCAAACTGCTTCACAATGATCTGCGAGTCTGGATCGTGGGCTGTACGACATGAGTGAAGCCAGAAGCCTGTCCCGGACAACTCGGCCCTGTCTGTGCGCGAAACTCAAGTTGCGTGGAGAACGGAGAAGACGAAGACTCCGTGTGAACAAGGGGGAAAGGAAAGCAACTGTGTAAGAGATCGGACGGCGAGTTTGTTGGGCTTCTGGGTACCTAATAAAGAAGGTTCGCGGCCTGATAAATTCTTCAGCTGCGCGAGTGATAAGATATCACACAAGGTCCAATGCACCATATCACATCGGTCTCCATACGCGGGCTTCTTATCTCTGCTATCCGGCAATGCAAAGCCAATGCCACACGGGGAGGAGGGCCGGTTATCGTGGTAGCTCTGGGAAATTGATGGACGGATGAAGTATAGAACGAGGGACGAGCACACGCACGAAACACGGCCCCCTCACCTACAATAGCAGACTCCTCAATGTTCATGATGAAGGACCATCCAACTCAGCATCTCGCACGTAACAATCGGAGTCCGATGACCGTTGGAAAAAGCAGTTATTCCAACGGACTAGCCACGCTATCCCGGACCTCGAGGTCGTATCTCCCCACCCTCTGTGCCTCTCCGCTGCTTGCTTCGAGGCCTGCCGGGATGAGAAGACGGGGAAGACGGCAGTGCAAAAAAAGGTAGATCAATGCCCCTTAGAGACCGGAAGCGATGCCATGCAGATGCTGTTGCCACTTCCGCGCGTGAGCGGGCAACGGCCTGAGCGTTCCTGATGATCATCTTGGGCATCTACAGTGCTTTGAGTGCTCGGCCTGACTCGATGAGGTCGTCTTCGTCTTCACCATCCCGGTGAGGATGCAGATGCAGCCGCAATGCAATGCAAAGGAGGAGCAGAATGGAGTCGAGCCATCACATCTCCACCGATCAGATCAGGTGCTTGGCCTTTCGCTTCATATAGTACAGTGCAGTATCACCTGCATGCAGGTTTACTACATAGTAAAGCAAGCTGCAAGGCACGAATACGTATCTCGACCTGGTTGCTTGCGCTCTGCACAACAACTCCAGTCTCCCGCTCCTCCGGCTTTCCCTCCCGTCCCTGTGCCTGACCCGTGCTTCGTACCTGATGGACGAGACCCCTCAGTCACCTTACCTTAAGACACACTATCCCTTGCACCCGAAAACCCGGCTGCTGTAAAAGGGGTACATCCACCACCACGACCACGGCCGTTGCTCATCCTCCAAGAGTCGATTTAATGCGATAAAAACAGCCGTTTGCAGCCTTAACCCCCGAGTTGACCACGCTCTGGCCCGTTCACCGACGCCGGAAACCGCAGCAAACAGCCAGGGCTCCGATCCACGCCACAACATCCTTGATTAACCTCTTTTGCCTAGGCACCGCCAACGTCAACTCACCACGGCCTCTCCTGGCTCCAGGGCCCGCATCAGCGCCAAGATTTTCCCCCTTCCCAGCAGGGCTCTCGTTCCTTTTTCTATCTTTTCTTCTTCCTTCCCTCGTTTCCCTTGGCCCTTGCATTTGTCAAGTCCAAAACAATCGGCAGGGCGTGGCGACTGTTTGCTTCTGCGTCAGACCATCCAGCGAGCGACTTCATTTGACCAGTTTCAGTGGCGGCACAACACTGCAGACCGTTATAGGTTGTGGTTATCTGGCAATTCCCTCCCCCCAAGCAAAATTATCACCTCCACGACGATCTACGACAGCCACGACACCGCAAAGAAGACGACAAGCTGAGAAACGAGTGCATTGACGTTGGAGAGCTGAATTTACACTGCATTTTTACGCGAAATCCCACGTGGGCGTACAGTAATACGACAACGTTAGACGCGGCGCCGTCTTCACCCCCCCACTCGAAACGGCCCCTAACAAAGTCACCAAGCTCAAAGCAACCTGAACACAGAGAGCCTGAATCGCAGCCATGACGGGCCAATCTCTCCCCCAAACACCAGTCCCCATCTCTATCACCATCTGCGGCGACGGCGGCTGCGGCAAGTCTTCCATCACTCTTCGCCTTGTGCGCTCGCAATGGACATCCGATTACGACCCCACTATTGAGGACTCATACAGCATCACCCGTCGCATCGATGGCACGACATACCATCTCTCCCTGACCGACACGGCAGGTCAGGAGGAGTATCGTGGCATGTGGGCGTCGTCAAACCTCGGCGCCGATGCGTTTCTCCTCGTCTACGACATCACCAGCAAGGACTCCCTCGAAGCGCTGCAGTACTTCAACGACCTGATCGACATGGAATCTGAGACTCGCCTCGACAACGCCGAACGCGCTAAGCGCGCAGGCGTGAACCCCGGCCCCTCGTACGGTGGAAGCAGCAATAGAACCGTGGCGCCCGTGAAGCTCGTGGCAGGGAACAAGTGCGATCTGCAGGAGAGCCGCCAGGTGCCTGCAGCATTGGGGCTGGAATGGGCGCGAAAGCGGGGTTGCGGCTTCATGGAGACCAGCGCGCGGCTCGAGGTTAACATCGAGGAGACGTTTGCGCTGATCGTGCGCCGAGTCGTTGAGGCGAGGCGGGTGGCCGAGATGGGTGTGCTGGATAGCACGCACCTGAATGCTAGAGGCATGACGAAGCCGCTGACGCCGTTGCCGACGGATAGCGATAACGAGAAGAGGGGCCCTGGCGTACGAGGGCCAAACATCAATGGCGATAGAGTTGGGAGGAACGACGGCGGATTCTGGAAGAGCTTGCGGTGTTGGTGATGGAGAGTATTTTTATGAACGTGGTGCGTATAAAAGGATGGGTTTGGAACTGTACGAGGGAGACACATGGTGTGTGTAGAGAGCTCTAGGAGCGTGGGACTTGCGGGTGCTGTGGTTTCATTGTCATATACCAGGGATATCTCGGCGTAAGGAAATGGGTTGGGTTGGGCTGAGTTTTGCTTTGGGGGGGGGGGGGGGGATGAACTTCATTGACCATGATGCGGAGTTACATGTTTCTCGGTCTGGGTCGATATTGTTATCTGTCTATAATGGTTTGCATGATAATATTTAAGCAACGTCTATGATCACGATCCATGTCCCGTCTCTAAAGTTACCTTTTGAGGAGCCTCTGTGTTGCTCATCCCCACAGCTTGTCTCGAGTTTGCTCCGATTATCGTCGAGTTTGGCGGAAAGATCTGATGGTCAGCCGCTCATCGAGGAGGAATACCTACACTTGAAGAAGTTTGGGTCTGAATAATAGCTTGTGAATTGTGAGAAGAACTGATCCTGTATCGCCATCCTGAAACCCCAGCTCTACCTGTCAGTAGTATGAAGCACAAAAAGATATGTCCGTAGTGCTCCGTCCCTTGAAAACGCCGACCTCTAGTCTACAATCGCTTCTTACCCTCTTGCCCTCCCCACTCAGCCGTTCCAAGTTGCTCCTCGATGAACATGGTACTGATCCCGGCTCACTGCTCGATGCTCTCACGCCATTTCTTGTAGTCGTCGTACTCGATGCTAACTTTCTTGCCCTGGTAGCGGACGACCTTAAGGTCAAGATCCTTCCACTTATTACGACTGCCCATCCACCCCGCCTTGCGGACTAAGCTGAAGAGCGTCTCGTCCTGCGTCCAGCCCTGTTCTGAGGCGACGTCGGGCAGGAACGTCGACCCATACCGGCGGCCTCGATCGTGGAAGGATAGCCGGATACCGTGTGTGCCTATCTCCCAGTCATACATGTCATCGACCTCCTCGAAGTCCGTGAGTAACGTGACTGCGACCTGCAGCGTCGGCAGTTCAGACTTTCTAACAGGCGTGAACCGGGAATCTTGGAGAGCAGAGATGAGGGCATATTCGGGTAGTCCTTCGGCGAGATCTTGGCTCTCAAAAGTACCAATGCACCCGCGAAGGGATGCCTCACCGTGTTCCCACTTATTCCATGTGACGAAGAGGGGAGCAGCGGTCGGCGGTAGAGGCAGCGACGACGTAGAGGTCGAGGGGGTTTCTTCAGCTAGCGAGGTGGACGAAGTGGACGATGACGACGAGGAGCTGGCTTCAACAGCAAGACGCTGCAATGTCGGGTCCCGAAGGCCATTCACGGATGCTAACGAGGTGGAAGTGGAAGCGGACGGCACTGAAGCAGCCTGGATCTCTCCGAGGCTCAGAGGCTTCCGACGACTCAGATGGGCCTCAAGGGCTTCGAAGCAGACGAGACAATGCTCTGTGGTAGCCATGGTGAACAATCAGGCAGTCAGAGCAGTCAGAGTATGGTGAGAGAGAGAGGAAGAGTGAAGCACGGCTGAGCCGGACGTAGAGTGGACGTTATGCGGCTGCGGATGGAGTGAGGGCGGGAGACCGGGATGATGCTGATGATGCTGATAAGGTACCTGAGCCGCGAGGGGGGGCGGAGGAGGGGCACGGGGAGGGGTTGGGGCCTGATTGGGAATGGAATGGAATGCGATGGGACGGAAAGAGACCAGAGAGGCAGGAGAAACGGTGGAACTCGGGCGTCGAAAGGACGGACGGCGAGAGGATAGAGAGACGCTGGTGGAGTGACGGGTGATACGGTTGGGCGGGTACTTCTCAACTGAGCGTCAGTGGCAGTGAATTGACCCCATTCCGAAGCTTGTGACCATAAATAGTGGCATCTGTGAGACGTGATCAGTCATCCGTTGCCATTAATGGGTTGGCTGTTAGGCAGATCAAGGTCGAGGCCGCGACAAAGAGTGCATTACCCCGCGATGATGATGATGAGGAGGACTAAGTCTTGAATAACCTCAAGTTAGTGCAAACTTGCACAATTCACCTCGAGCTTATGCCCACTCGAAACTCTATACATGCACAGACCATCGTCAAGGCTTATGTCACCAGTTTTTGGAGATCTTCAACAACCAGAAACAGGGCTGGCTCCTTGGCCTCACTATGTCCACACTGACCTAATGGATGGAAGATGTCTTGCGGCTTACGAACCGCAGTTCCCTCTCCTTTATATTGAATGCCAACAAGGACCTTAGGACCTAACTTTCACCTGCTGCAAATAGCCTTGCGGCTTGTTTCTCTTGCGAAGTCTGGAACCGGATCCAGCTCAAGCGAGTCTGATCGCCGCATTTTCTGAAGCGCCTCCCGTTTCACTCTCGTCCGGAACCCGCACCGCTGCTTCACGCCAAACCAGCATTACGGAGCGATGAAAAAGCTTCTTTCAAGTAAATCTCATACTAAAGGGGCTATAATTGGCCGCCTATTGCCTGGCATTCGAGGAATTCTGTATGCTTAATGGCTGCCGGGCCCAGTGTTCCAGAGCATGCGGCTCGATTCATGTCCCTATCCTGGCACATCCCCCAGCGTTTTGGGTCCCCCAGCCGCTGCTTCAGACGGGATAGCCTCCATCCGGAGAGGAGTTGATGCTACGCTCGGGGTCATGTTTGACTTTGCAATGTTGGGAGTTACAGCATCAAAGCGTCGTCTAGTGTCGAACATGAGGGTAGGTTTTCACATACAAATAGGCCAAGTTCCTCTGGGTCTTCATCCTGTCTTCTTTGCTCTTCATCCCAACCGTGTTGAGACCACTTTGCTCTTCTTTCCCGATTTGATACCTTCGTTCTGGTCGCCGGTCGACAAATACATTCGCTCTAGCTTCAAGCCAAGCAAACCCATTCAAAATGCAGTACTCTATTCTCACCATCCTGACTCTCGTCACCGCCGTCATGGCAGCCAGCAGTAAGTAGCGGTCAATAACAGGCAGAAAGACTTAAGTATTGATTGGTTTAATCTAGTTCCTCGACAGGAGAGCAAGAGCGAAGTCGTGGTAGAAACTGCGGCCATGTCGGATAAGGACGGCAACGTTGTTCCCTTCGATTCCAAGGGCGTCAACCAGCCCAATAAGGATGCCGGCCTCTAAGGGCCTTCGAGACGGAGCATGACAGACGTCGAAATACAACTTCAATAATACTGCTTTGTGGCTGGAAAGATGACTCGTACGGGCTGTACAACGGTCGATAGGTGGGAACAGACTGCGAGGAGCGGTAGATTTCCGTCCTCCTTAGATATCATTTCGAATATACCCAGCATTTGATGCTACCAAGAGAGCCTTGTTCTTGACACCTTCGTACAAGAATAGCCATTCGAGAGTGACCTCAACCAATGGGAGTAACTTGGAATCCGAAAAACAGGAAACTCTGTATGGAAACTCTAAACAAATTCATTGCAATTTTAGCGCTGCCGCATGAAGCTGTGAGCACAAAATGGGCAGGGCAAGAGTCACGGTCCACCACGTGCGTCTGCGGAAGCAAGTGATGCTCCATTATCCCGATCAAAGCTGGTCCAGGCATTTCATCAATCTCTTTTGATTGGAGGAATTTTGAGTAATTTGCTGAGTACGTGGCGTATGGCGCTTGGGGGATGTGCCCTGGCTTGCAGAAGGGCCGCCTTGGAGCCTGATTTTGACGATGCAGTCATCCAAATATGATCAGTTCCGGGGGGCAAAGCATCATGAAAAGTAATCCCGAGGCAATTCATGATGAATCTTGTGTCTTGTTATGTTGGCTTACCAAAGGATTCCAGAAAACATTGCACTTACGTGGCTTAGCTGACCTGATCTCGGGCGGCTTTCTATTCTGAGGCTGGTCTTCCATGATGATCAACCAACACATTTCCCACCAACCTCCTGCCCATCCATCGAAGTCTCCCCCACTTTGTCTCACTTCTAGCGATTTGGGAGCCTCTAAACAAAAGCCTCTTCAAGGGACCGGAAAGCACGGGGCATAGCCACCCGTCCTATCGCTCCATCTCGATTGCAGTTCGAAGGAAGGGCGAGCTGCGCCGAAATTAACATCGGCCACTCATTCCTCCATAAGCTCTACATACTCTCCCCACCCTCAAGGGTGACTCCTAGCCATGACCCCTACTAGCTGCCTCGCCAGGGCTGAGTTGCGGGGTTTCAAACAACGCCCAAAATTAGCCTTATGTTCTAGATGGGCTGAATCGTGGCATCAGTGGGAACTAAAAGTGCGCAGCCTCGAATCTCTCGCTTGAACCTTGTGGAAGGATCGCAGCCGAGGAATTAAGCGTGATTAATCTCATGAATGATGAAGGCAAGCGCCCAAGCGCCAAGCGCTATCATCTAATGAGATCCCTATGCTGCTCTGTACCTTGAATTAGAAAATCCCGCAATTTATTAGTCCAGGAGACAGCGGTGCCCCAGTTGCTCTTGTTATTGCTTATGCCAGCCCCGGTTGAGCAGCAATATCGAAAGTTGAACAAAGGAACTTTGTTGCTTATGTTAACAATCAGGAGGCGTCAACTCCAATGGCGATCGATCGGATCGAATCATTCATCGAGAGGGGAACCTTCAGAGCTTCTCCCAAGGTGAAACGCAGCAGGACCAGCATTCCGCTTGCCAACAAAGAAACCAACTGGGGTCAGCAAGCTTCAGCCGCAGCACGCTCCATCAGCGCTAGATACCAAAGTGGAATTCCAAGGCATAAACGCGACCCGGCAGAGAGGCCTAGCCAGACATGGTACCTGTTGAACATTGGGGGCGGTGGCCCGTCACTGGATGCATCTGACGATGGTACCAGCCAAACTGTGCCACAGGCCCCCCGTCAAACAAACTATGCAAGCCCAGCCCGCTCCATGTGGAGATCGAGGCAGCAGCAGGGACGGGGGGCTATTGGATGGCGTTGGTCTGGAGCTCGAATAAATAAAAGGCGGTCGCTCTCTTGCAGATGAGGCTGGACTGTCCAGAACCGTGACTGAAGCCGAGTTCTCTGGTAGCGAGTGCACGACGACAGAGCAACTTTTGGAATTGGATTATGAGACGACACGACCCTTGATGAACGTGAACGACGACTAGAACCCTCGAGCTGGATTACTCTGGGCAGCAGAACAGTAAAACGGCATTGATTGCTGTCTGGGTCGACACTGAATTAAACACCAAACAAGAGAGCCGACATCATGTTGTTGACAGGAAACCACAGAGCTCAAGCTCAGTTTGGTCGTGCGAAATGGCGGCTCATGGTCCTCCTCCCCTTCTGGGCTATCCAGCTCGTGCTCACCATGACCATGGTCGGTCTTTTCGCCTGGCGGCTCGGCGACACCATGAAGACGTACAAGGATCAGGACAAGAAGGGGAAGGCACCCGTTATTGAGGTGGTGTAAGTCGGCTCCTCTGGTCTTAACCGCTTGCCGATCGAGACGGGTTTCTGACTATGTGAATAGCTGGGAGGCGACCAATATCGTGCTCGCGTTTGTTGCAACCCTGGGCACCTTTTACGAGATTGCCAAGTATTTCGCCGAGGCGCTTACTCCGTGGACGATGCTCTTTACGCACGTCATCAAGATGACCTGTGCGATTGCGATTCTGGCCCTCGATGCTGTGGTGTACGCACAGCGCCACGATAGGCACTACTCGCTCGTCGGGTTGGGTTTGGACGGTGCTTTCATGTAAGTCTTCCTACATTGGAAACATGCACCCAGGTGCTGGATTCATGCTAATGTGAGCAGCATCACTGCATGCGTTCTCGTCATATATTCCGTACATTGCTACCGCCGCCTGTCCATGTACGACGACTACGCTCATCCCGTCAACGTGAAGCCCTTTGGTTACGACGATGTGGACCGCGATACTTCTTACTCCAGCAAGGTTGGAGCACCTCGTCCGTCGCTGGATAAACGGCTGTCGTCGACATCGTCACGGCTCAGCATAGGATCGATCAGAATGAAGAATGAGCCGCAGCCTGTCCCGATGAAGGCGCTAGAGCGGACACCCAGCCAATACAGCCACAAGCGAGATACGCAGTTTGACGCCTATGTCGCTCGCCGCGGCTCCGTCAACGTGAAGAAGGACGTCGACAGGGCTGTCAGCGGGGAGTTTGGGTGGTCGGGAACCCCTGGTGACTTGCAGGAGGAGATCGCGCGGAGGGAGTCCATCACCAACACCGGCACCGTGCCCACGAGACCACGGGGTGCAAGCATGCCTCGCGCACCCAGCTGGGCGAGTGACCGCGGCCTGGTAGCCGTTCCGGAGGAAGAAGACGAGCCGGATAAGGACAAAGACGTACGAGACCGTGAGTCTTTGCTAGTGGATAGTCGGAGGGAGAGCGTGGATCAGCACAGCATCGGCCACAGCGTCGAGCAACCGGCAGTGCCGCAGGAGGCAGACTTGGCAGAGCCAAGGTGGCAACGACAGTGAAGAAATTTAGGACGAGGAGGCAACGAGTTAAGAGCGACCAGGTTGAGCATCCCTATACACACGATATACCCACGATGACGGCGTTTGGAGCGGGCGGCTTTCTGGGATATGGAATCTAGAGCAGCTGTTAGACACGAATACAACGTCCCATCTTAGGGACTTTGGAACCAACCCCGTTTTGAGGCTGACTTCATCAGCCGTCTTGTTAGGTGAATCATGCTATGCCGTTGATGCTCGGCTTCGGAAAGGATCCATCGTGGAACCCACGAAATGTCTCTGGGCCTAGCATGAAGGATTGGAAGATAAGCCGGCGAGTTTCTACCGCCTCGCTCGCTGGGATTGCCACCTTTTCAGCGGGGATTCTGACTATTGAATCCAGTAGTGAGGCTTAATGGTTACATCAGTTGTTCTTTAGGTCGAAATACTGCGATCTGCGTAATATCTTAGTGCCAATCGGGGAATACCTCAGATAGAGCTACGTCATTCTATAACATCTCTTGCAGCTTTTAAATGTCAGAGGGCCTCAATTTTGCCAGGGAGGGTATGGCCTTGTGGGCTAGTCTAGGGATGAGAAGTGAAATGCTCGCAATAGAAAGCTAAATGAAATGATACCCTCTGCTGATGAAGGAGCTCATAATAAATCCTATGCAGCGGTATATTAGTGAGAGATACTTGAATGCATGCTTTATGGTCTATTCTGTAAGAATGACGCCGACATCTTTGGATGTAGGGTAGGCGGGATTTACTACGCACGGAGGACTGGTGGTTGATGTAACTAGTTAGCAGGCGCAAGAGAGCAAACATCTAAAGACTTGAGGAATCTCCGGAAATCGCCCTCTATCAGATTGGCGAAGTATCATTGCTGGCATTCAGCCATGCACGCATTTACATTGTGTGTGAGCTGGGTCTTTCTTCTAACAACTCATCAACATAGAGCATCGGCGCACTTGAGGTCTAATATAATACAGGTATATCGACTCTTCTATTAATTGGCTGAGATTTGAAGTTACCTTCACTTCAGTCCTGGGTAGTCTTGATACTCGACTTGTAATGGCACAGGCCTCCAGGTTGAGGGTGAGGGTTCAAACTGGCGGCGCTCTGAGCCAGCAATTGAGGCATCGCGGCGCTCAAGAACTTACATAAAAAATGCAGAGGTATGCCCTAATAAATAATTTAACTGTAAGTTATGAAAGGAGAGAATTTTATATCCCGCATGAATGCATATGGGTAAGAAATATAGGTTGAGCCCCTTGCAACTAGATTGCCCATTTGATGTGAGCCCTGTCTACTCCTTAAAAAAGATGAAGGAAAGCTAAGACAAGGTAACTTTTCTCAAGATAGAGATGAGCTGTGTTCAGTCCGCACACGTTAGTTCGAGGTGGCCAATTCTGGTTCGGTCCAATGCGTTCTCTTAACTTCATTCGAAGCCGGTATCATCTTTGTTCAGGACTTGCCAGGAAGCTACCGCAACAGAGATTTAACTTAAGTGATGGCATTCAATTGCAAAAACCTTACCCACTTCTTAATAGTATGGATATGCCTCGTAGATGGCCATCTAGTGGGAGAATGCTGATGCTTCAAGAAGATGTGGGAGGTAGTTTTATCTTGGAATCCTGCGAACATCGTCAATAAACCCCTGACCGGACATAATTCCATCACCAACAGCCCACCTGCAATGCAATTGTCACAATGCTCTGTGACTTCTTGAGAGAGGTAGATGTGACAGAATATCTACTCTTGCGTGCGAAAGACAGTAAAGATCCCGCATAGCCGGTGCCACTGGGTAACAATGGGAGCTTGAGGCTGTTGCGTCACAAGTGCCGGTGCTGACGAAACGTGAATGGTTACCGAGAACAGAATGATTAGCTGTTATTCAATAAGGATGAAAAGAGCTTACTTATACTCAACTTCATAGGCGCCCTCGACAGAAGCACAATCCAACTAGTTAGGTTGGACGTTTAAGCTGTGTACTCCAGTTTTGCTTGATTTTCTTACTAGTAAGTCGTAATCTCTGCCCCTATTGACGTTTCTGCCAGAAGGAGAGCGGGACAGACGGGCGGTGGGTTTGTGGTTCAGTTCGGTATTGTGTCAAGGTATTGTTAACCATATCCACTGGTGGTGATGACTTTTGAACAAGCCAACATTCGGAACTGCTTTCATGAACCTACTGCCTCTCGTCTCCGCTCCTCCGTATTGAAAGATATATCGATTTCGAACTACGGTACCTTGGCCAATCCTCGAATGACCTCATACTGCTCTATCACTAACTGAGGATGCCTTTGGTTCCCTAAAAGCCGCTCCCACAGGTGTCGTTGGCACTGTAAACTACCTATTTCGATATTACCTTAATTTCTGATACTCCAACCCTCCCTTTGACTTCTTGATTGGGCCTCAGCCCAGAAAATCTTGCAAGGTGCGTATAAGGAATCGCTCGTTGGTAACAGTCGGGTATAAGTCAATAGTCACTGCACCTTGACTAATCTGACAATGGGGCATCCAGCATGTACAACCGTTTCCACGGTAAAGCTAGCTTGAGAGTGAATCTTCAAAACAAGTTGGGATTCCAGGGTCAGTCTATTGGGGAGATAAATCAAGGATAGTATCAATCAGTCTCTCTTTCTGGACATTTAAACCCAAGTTCCGGTCGGTGCAGCTGTATCACTTTCGGGACGTCACACCCCTGAAAGGAAAAGGTAGTTCGATTGTTCAGGAGTTATCTAACGGCGCATCTTGCAAGCTTGTTGGCAAATGGACGGCATGGCGTCAAGGGGAAATGCCGAACTAGCAAGGAGCAAACGGATGCTGACTATAGAATCATCGTATAGATCATACCTTCTGGGCAGATAAACTTCGGCGCAGCAACGGAGGGCACGACGTGGTATCTGTAGCAGATCTTGAAAAGGTAGGAGGGTATCTGGATGCGGGACAAGCCGTTGAGAGAAGCCGAAGAAAGTTGCCCTGGGCTTGGGATCAGCAAGCTCATCGATTCGTTCAAGTTAGTGTCGTAACGGACGAGGCCCCGTTTAGGGGTTGCATTCGATGTTCCAAATTCGACGGTGACTAAGACTATATGTTGCGAAGCATTAGATGTCTGTACTGAATGTCTGTACTGATACGATACTTACTCATCGTTTGGTTTGTATGCAATCGTTGCTCGCGGTAAACTTCATTGGCACACTGAAGTTTGCATCCTGTTATATGGCGTGTGGCGAAAAGGGTAGCTAGATAGCACAACCACCCCGAAGATAGGAACCAATAGTAAGAGTGTTGTACAGATTGACCCTGTTCATGGCGCTGAGCTCGTGGTAGGTCCGCAACGTTTCTGCTCAAGGGGAAAGGATTCCTGTGTCCTCCAACCTTGTTTTCGCAAGCCGCCAAGAGTTGCATGAACTCAGGTCATGTTGACTTGTTGCGGATGACACCTAACAGTCGCTGCGGCTGTTCTTGTGCATAGGAAGGAGGGCGTGGGAAACGAGGCATGTGCGAGAAAAGGCTAATAAGGGTGATCGGGTGATGACGATCGCCTCCTCTTCCCTTCCTTGGCCCTTCTCCCTTCCAGGCAAAGCCGAGGCGGCAGAATACTTGGGTCGCACAGAAGTCTCGGATCTTGAACTCTTGAACTGTTCAGCGATCGGAGTTTCCATCCTAAGGGCCTGAAGAGAGAGCGATGGCGACTAGACCCTTGCCAACACTTTATCCGATGATAACGGTGTTAGGCGACTTCATCGAGCCCCCATGCTGCATTGATTAACCCACACCATGCGAGAGTAAGACGAAGCCATATTCACGCATAGTGGTGGATGGAATGCTGTTGAGGCTGGGTTCTCGATGAAGGGAAAGGAGGGATGTGATCGACGAACGCACAGGGGCCCTTGGCCGTGGTTTGAAGCTGGATCTGAGCAACTCGATGCTGATCAAATACGGGAGTTCCTGAGACCCTATTGCAGTCTAGACTCTTTCCCTAGTCATGAAGACTCAAGATTATCATCCTCGAGATGGATGTCGGGATGGCGGCTCGTGGCTGTGCAGTAATAACGCGACGGCACTGGCTAAGAAGATCTCGATTGATCAGGGTCCGTTGAATCTATTGTCGGTGTCGATTGTATGGAGAGTAACGCCAGAAGTACGCAATAGGAGACTTTCAGGGTCGAGTTTCTAATGGAGGCGAGAACTTCCCGTGAGCGAAGACGTACGTTGGAAAGGAGAACAGATGGTTCGATTGGTATTAGGATTAATGAAGATAATGGTTATGATAGTAGTCAATTCTGAGACTGTGGTTATGGATATGTTTGAACAGAGTATTGACGGTGTGATCGAGGATAGCCGAAATGGTTGGCAGCATGATCAAAGACGGGATGAAGGATAAGATTCCAAGATAGGGGTAACAGATTCGAGACAGAGACTACGGAAGCGTAAAGAAGAAGCAAGGGAGGAATTTTCTGGGCTCGCTGGTCTTGACATTTTGCACGCTCGGGAACGATGGCCGGGAAGGGCAATTGTAATTCACGGTTTATTTAAAGTTCAGACCAAACGCGTAGCTCGCGTCTCCCGTGACGTGACGGATGGGCTACCGAGCCTGATCTTCGAGTAGCCAAAGACAGGCAATGGAACAAAGTTTCCGAGATAACTCAACCCAACGGGTAGACTGGAGAGGCAGGAGAATCATGAGGTTTGCTCTGGCCTCTTTACTCCCGATCAACTCAATCACACCGCTGCCTCTAACTTACGTCCATTGATAACTGTGATATCGCCAGGAACCAACAGATGGATGACTTCGGCAAACCGGTTGGCTGTGTCGCGACCAGTGGGTTAGGGCGGGCGCAGGGTACTGAAACTCTCGCGCCGCGTGGTCTGGCAGGTGACCCAAAGGTGTGATAGCCATCGAGCTCTCCGCCCGCTCTGCCGTCCGTATGCTGGCTTTGGTGATGAATTGGTACGGGTTTTACGGGGTTGATGAGCTGAGGATACATGTTAATGGGGATTGGAAATGTGAGTTGGGCTGTCGAGCAGCTACTGATTTCGAGTCAGTCAACACGCTGGCAGCAGGCGAAGGAATATTGAGGTTGATTGACAGCTGGGCAGGCTGATTTAGCGCTGGGTGACTGTCGCCTTGCGGTGATGATGCTTCCAGCTGGTTGCCTAAGGAGTAGATTACTGCCAAGGCGGGAGCTCTGGCAATTTTTTCAGAGTCACACGCCCCAACTGACATCAGAATTGTCGGTGAGGCATTCGTTCGGCAGCCAGCCCAGTGGGATCATCATAGTTTCCCGTCGCGGTGACGACGCAAAAGTCCTCCTGCCAGGAGCTTGCGAGGTTTTCTGTTTCTGTAGAATCTAGGGGGGGGGGGGGGGGGATGGGAAGGCTCCTGAAGCAGGCACGAGGAGGCTTGCATTAGTCTTCGTAAGATGATCATCCGTATGAGCTGATGGCTGTAGTGTAGAGTGAGGCGAACATTGAGTCGAGCCGTGACAAGACCGGTGAGTTTGAGGAGAGAGGTAAGAAGGGTGAGAGGATCCTCTAGCAGGGGGTGTGCATGCTTCGGGGAAAGGAGACCCGTCCCGTCACAACCTTCAGGGGTGAAAGCTTTGAAATGGTTTCGCATGCGGAAAAGATGTGGTTGCTGCTTTGGCGAGGTGTCGGTGTGGCTGAAGATGCATTCCAGTCCGAACTCAAACAAGCCGTGAACCTACTGAAGCTGATATGTCGGAAAATGGTGAAGAAAGAGACAACAAAGCTAATTAATCCCTTCCATGTGGCCGAAGCCAGGATCGAGCTACCACCAGGTATTCTGAGGGTGGGTGTCCCGGGATGTCCGCCCGGTGTGCTGCATTCGGGATGGCCTCCAGTTCTCAGCTTAAGACACCTCCCCTCGATACCCAATCTCTCGGGCCGAGGCCGCCTGGAAATGTTTAATTCGCAGTTCAACCCCCTTCATATCCAATAGTTCTGTTCTCTTTGGAGAGCCATGTTACGATAAGAGGTGCAGAAGCGGCTAGGGAGCGGGTGAGAGGGTCTCAGGGGATAAGGTCACTCGGGTTCTGCCACCAACAATGCCGCTAGCTCCAAGACCATCTCCTCGATGAGAAGTGGCTTGTTATCACTCTGCATCTTCGCAGGTACGCGCCGGAAACTGTATCTTGATTCAAACAAAATTTTCAACTGTAATACTGGATCTACGTTGTCTAATTACCCGGTAACAGTCAGAGACTGAGTCGTCTTCGACAATTGGGCCCGCACCATGGAGAGTTGGACCGGCAGCTCTGCAGTTCATGATAGAGGTAATGGGAGTCAACATCAGTGAGTACGTTCCAGCCGTACCATCGAATTAGTAAGGGACTACTTAACTCCTATGCTCAAAATCCTACGGAGATGTGACAGAGATATTGCCTGGACGCAAGTAAGATATCAGCTTTCGCTAAGAAGTTTGCTCTAGATGAGATACATTCGCGGGAGAGGGCAGGTTACAGATCTAATACCACGATCACTGGAGGCGTCGCTAGACTTGAGTGTTTAGACTTGGAAGACATGGTGTTGGGCTGAACACTTCAGGCGAACTGTTGCTTACTCGTTACGCAACTTGATGGCTAGGCTGGCTGCTGGTCGAACGGTTCGGGCTGACGGCTTCCCCGGAAGTCAGGTGGGAACGTGCCTACCGGGTGTCGGGCCCACAAGATCCAAGAGTAGGGGCAACTTTTACATGCGGTTGATGAGCCTGATGATCTGTGGTATACGGTCACTAGGACGATGGCGTAACCAGCTAAGCCATTTCATAGAGACGAAGCTAACTAGTCAAGGAATGTTGGTTAGCATGCACGAACTTGAGAAGATTTACGCTGCCCTCGTACCTCGAAACACGAGGATTTACATGGATGAGTTTTGGGGCCCCCCACAGTCTCTCCATGTCCGAGCTAGGAGCTCTTGCTTGCATGCGATTCAAGGGTAGCCCTGGCGGGGTTCACCCCCTGGCTCTTCTCGACCACTAGAACAGTCTATGGAAAAAGCAAGTATGGGTGTGCGCGACCTCTTTCGGTTTCTGCCGTGATCTCCGAGGATCGCCCCAATTTCTAAAATGGATTAATTTAATCCACCTGCAGGTCCCAGGTACAGTACTGAAGATAACCCGGATCCCTTCTCCATGTACTGCGTCACCTTTTGAACGGTCGTGCGTGCCTATGATGTGCTCTAAGGACGCGCCATTGGAGGAGACGGAGGCGGCACCTTGTAAGCCAAGCCAATTGAAGCACGGTATTCAGCCAGCGATCCAGATTCCTTCGGCGGGTCGATTGACAGTCCACCGTAATGGAGGGTTGCTGTGCGCTCTTGTTGGCTGTTGACATAACAATGGATTATACCGTTGGACGAGTCCTGAAAGTCGGTGTAGGCTTGTGACGATGATGGGTGGCCCCAAAGGGGGACCGGGGCTGTCAATGCGCATGCGTGGGCTTAAGCAGACACGTCTGCAGTTCAAGGCTTGGAAACTTGAGAATCTTAGGGGAGATCGAAGCTCATCCGACAGGGCGGTCACCGCAGGTGCACCGGTCTTACTGCTAGCCATTTTGGTGAAGGGTGTGAACTACGGGGAGGCGTAAGAATTCATCTAGATCGAGTCGACAGTGCCGGGAAGTAGGGGAGAACAAGGGCGGGATCTTTTTGTCAACAATAGCCCGATCGGATCCATGCCTGCAACTCTGCTCATCAACGAGAGAGGCGGCATCTTGCGCATATTGAGAAGGCACTTTGAGGAAGAAGAAAGATTACAAGTCTGTTACTAACATAGTGAAAACCTGGCCATAATTCCAACCCAGATGGCCGTGCCGAGCTCTCGATCGCTGCGACGAAAAACACACCTCTCCTTAGACAAAACAACTAACACTGAAGATATCTCCTACCCGACGTCCTTTTCAATCACCCCTTTTCTTCACCCCTCATTCTGTAATTTATGACGTTCCCATCCCTTGTGTTGTCGACCCCGTGAAAAGATTTTGCCACGATCGATCCTTTGCCCGTATTATTAGTTGCCCCGTAGCCTGCGGGAACTACAGGTTAGGGCCCGTCTTGTCATTCGAACCAGAGCCAGATTCCGATCCATCCTTGCCCATTTTTGGTATCGGGTCTGGCAGTAGGATCTTGCGCAGGCGGGGCAACATCTTGTCTGGAAATGCTTCAGTATTATCCGTGACTTCCTTTAAGAAATCGCGGATGCGTTCAGGGTCGATGTGGCCTTTCTCTGCGGTAGAGGCTGTAGTTGAATGCTTGCAGCATCTATGACTAATTAGTCGAAGAAGCGGGTAAAATACTTTTGAGTTGAGGAGGGACGGACTCGCAAGGGAAGTCTAAGTTGACCTCCATCGAAGACGTAGTGGTCTGCACCGTCCGAGACATCTTTGCGCTTGTGTGCCAGGGGGACAACAAATAGTAAAGCCGGTAATTGAATAATGAGAGAGGGAGAGCGTCCAAGTTTGGGTATCTGAAGAATCTGGGGAACAGATGAAGCAGACTGTGTTGGAGTTTATATACTAAATACTAGAGATGGTGTACTCAACACCACGACTGTCAACAAGAAATCGTAGATTCCACGCCATGTTCACAGCTCAGGGGTTAGACGAGATTGTCGACTTGCTCACACAACCACGCGTGACGCTAGTCGTGTAATCCTGGACAGTCTCAAGCAACGGACATCCGAACTCGACGGACCTACCAAGGTACCAGCCTTGAGAAAGTTGCTGGCCTTTCCGGTCCTCCAAGGCCAACTGTGCTAATATCATGACCCATGCTACGGACTAGACGGGTCTGGTCCGTCAGATCCTCCATGTACAGCTTCAAAACCAGAGGCCAGACGGTTTCGTAGCGCACGGCGGTGTCAAGACTGGGTCACGCCACACCAGTCCCTTGGGTTGCGCTGCTTACCTTCGCTGAGCTGGTTGCCGGGATATCTGACGTTCCTGTAGGGTGGGATATGCAGACGGCACGGCCCATAGCCATATGGAAAGCTTCACGAAACTGGCGCCGGCATACGGCAAGAGATGCAAGATCCTTGTCTAAAGGAACTGGAACGGCCGCAGCGTCACCTCAGCTCTCAGTCGCCCCCATCCGTGGGGGCATGCGGAGGGTCGAAGAGGTTAGCGTCCCGGCACCGGCTGTCGGATCCTTACCTACCTCACCTTAAAGTAGGACGTGGGTACGGGGACTAAAGGTATTCGACAGCCTTGGTGATCATCCTTAGCCAGACTAGACCCCTTGAACTGATGGGAGAGGGTGAGGGCGTGTTTTCTCTTTGGATCTCGTGCCACGTCTTCTTTCCTCAAATCAAGAGCTACCGGTTGGTCAGACGTTGGTGCACCACACCGATTCCCCAGAAACAGTTACCCGAGCCCGATTTGATGAAAACGGGTATTGGGAACTATTTTAGAGTAGACTAACTGCGGCCGACCATCTGTCAGTGTTACTATATGGAAGGCGCTAATGCTACCGACCTCCGCTGTCTTGACGTCCTGTGTCCACCTCCACTCCTTTCCGCCTTACTACAGATTGGGGTTGTTCTGTAGACTTTTGACATGACATAGTCCGCGGGTACCTTGGGCCATCACCGGTAAAGGCTTACCGTTTTGACTGGACGATGCAAAACAATGGAAAAGATTGCAATGCAATGCACGACGGTGGGGCGTTCTTTGTTCTCTCTCCAATCAATGCCTCTAAGGTGAGCCTAGAAGACTAACTACTGCGACCAACTATGCGACCTGACAGGAGTTCCTATCAATGATGACAAGTATTGATCGAGAGGCCCTGAAAAAAAAAGTTTTTCCACTTCAGAGATAAACCCCTATGCACCTGTCCATCTTTGGAGCTGACCAATTTCGGTCATTTGGATGTCTTTTGTTTTGCTTTCTCCTTTCCTCGACTTCGTCGTTTCTCAACCGACCCATGGCTCTTCAACGAGACACAGACCAGCTGCAGAAAGTCACTAGAGGCAAGACAATAAACCCTTGTTTCATATCCATCTCCCTCACGGCGCATGACACTATCAGGCTGGGACCTGTCTAAAGCTCCTGACCGGGGATCAGTCACCTGCCCTGACAGCCTGGGCGACCCAGGACTTCCGTCTATATTACTATTCCCACACCGTGCTACCAAATTTTATGCCGAAAACGAAATCGAGCGAACCTTGGCCTGAAGGGTAATCGGCAAGGGCACCGTGGATGGTGTTTTGTTTCACGGGACAGTGCCCTGACACATTGATTGGGTCGCATCAGGAACTTGGCAGGTTGGCTCTCCCCGAATGTTAACAGGTGTATTCCAACTACGAACCATGGACCAAAAAGGAAAGCCGGAGGACGCAACCAGGGGTTTGTATGGCCGGCGGACCACAGCCGGCTCTTAGACAGGGATTGGCTGTCAAGGGAGTCCCTATGCGACGACTCAACACGCACCGACGCGGTGTATGACCCTTCATACCTGGCGGATCCAACTCTCAGGATGCTTCGGAATTCATTGCTGAATCTCCGACAGACTCAAGAAGGAGGGATAATCTAGATGAGAGTGAGACACCGCCATTGCGTCTGACACACACGGATTGTTATGGTGGCAGTGTCCAATTTAACCTGCAGAGCCTTGCCTTGTAGCCTGTTGCCTCGCCCAACACGTGAGCACATCACCCACACCTGCTCGCAGTAATCTCCAGAAGAAGATTTTGCTCCCTGCCAAAATCTTATGTCTTCAGCTATCCTAATGCCGATGATGTCTTTTGTCAATTGACGGTTCTTGATGGTGCTTTCGGTGGTGGGCGGCTGTGGCTTCCTAGCCGAACTTTATTCGTTCAACCCCCCCAAGACGGAATCATCTGCCCTTGTGACTCCTCTTCACGTACCTACCGACCGACCCTTGGACTGAGCTTCATGATTCTTCTCTTCTAAGCTGCCCAGAAATCAAAGACTCATACGGTACCACGTCCCCCTTTGCGCGCTTCCCCCTCCGTGGACAAGGTCTCTTACTTGTCGAATGTTGACGTTTAGCTGACGTTTAAACTTAGTTACTACCGGGCGGCTACCTTACGCAGATTTATCACGATAATCGACTCCAGCTTTTATCGTAGACTATCCTTCCGGTTGATCCTGACCGACCCTACCCCGGCCGGCCATGTTGATCCTTAAACCGAAGACGACGATACCGAATCGAATCCTCCTTGTCTCGTTCTCCTATATCATCAATGCCTACTCAAAGGTCATGCCGTGAAAGGCCTCGATCGTCGAGTCCAGTCGAGCGGCTTTCTTCCGAATCCCAGGCTCGACTGCATATGCCAACATCTGCCACCCGTTCGAATTCCAAACTATCGACCTCAGTCAGAGAGATATTCACTTAAGACGGGATAGACCTGAACAGTGCGCCCCAGGTACTATTGACGTACATAATCGACTTAGGGGTACTTCTACATCTCCGATGTAAACAACATGGAGACTGTCACACAAACTCTTGCCCCGAAAACCCTTCCCAACCATGAGCTGCATTCTGAGACACAAATGAGGGCAGTTACCCTAATGGGATTAACTTCCACTTGATGTTGAGTTCGATCCACTATCTCTCCTCAATCTCCGCGCTATTGACCTTATTCGCAATTCCGTCCTCCCAGCGGATCTGGATCGTCTTCATCGTGTATGGAACGTGTTTCCATTGCCAACGCCCCAAGACCACGAACTCAGCCCTTCTCATCTGGAATCCATCTTTTGTTGACCTTGGTGGATAGGCGGTGGGGTCCAAGCCACTTCCGGCTTTCACATCGAAGGGGTCCTCTTGCCATTCTGTCCTTCCCACAACTTCGTCCTTGTCGTTTACCACTTTTCTGCCACGGATACTGAGCACAGCCGTACTCGCCCAGAAGAAGAGAAGGAGCGAGTCTGGGATAGAGTTGAGTCGCGCTGCTAGTTGCGGATGATGCGTCTCTATATCCCGAAGGGATACGGAAAGGGGTTGGTCCATGGGGCGCCAAACATTGGTTGCATCTTCGGAATACGGCCGCTTTGGGTCGAAAAGGTAGGCGTCTATCTGACGTGAAGCATCGCGGGGCTCATCTGTGGATCTAACGCGTGAGATTGTCAAAGGATTTGTTGTGCGGCTATGACAGAGAACCTCCGGTCCGTCACTGGAGTGTGTCAGTCGTATGAATCTACCAAGTCAACAAACAAACGAAAGGAATCCCACATCCCACTTACCGGCCTGTCATAGTTGGGTCTAAAGATATGTTAATAGGGCCAACCCATCCCATCCAGGACCAAGAAGGAAAATGAACCGGTACTCGATGAGGCGTCATAGGCAGCATTGAAAGAGCTGTCCGACGTCTAAACCTGGAGCCTCCTCCGCCTTCCAGATCAAGCACTTCTCAAACCTAGATCGTGGCATCCCCCAAAGGAAATCATCCATGGTGCGATTTGTGTTGTAAGCCACGCCTTGAAATATGGCGAGAAGCCCGTCGTAGATATCACCTTCGTAGGTAAACGTTCGCGCTGGTGCGTCATGCAAGAGCCTCTTTAAAGCGTCGAAAAAACGATTGTCTCTTTGTATGTCGGCACTGTATTTGTTTCTGGGGTTATGCTGTGCACGAATAAGGCGCTGTAGAGATAACTTCTGAAAGTTGGTGACCTCGTGGTCAAGTCTTTGGTCAATAGTCTCCAGGTGTAGATCTTCCCTCCAAGAACACTCTTGACATGACCAAAAGGTTAGTTCGTCAGTGAAGATCGACATCCGGGCGGGCATTGAAACCCTCTTGGAGAGTCCAACCTCTCGTTGCCCACCGACCATTTGCCGTTGACCTTCTAGTGGTGAATAGCGAAATACCAGGACACTTCTCTCCCCGACTATCAATGGTTGGAAGACTCAATACTTTCTCCTCTGGGACGAATTTCCTTTGTCTGTGGCCTATGCCAGCCAAACCGGCGTCGGCGCCTTCACCAACCGCTTCCATAATCACCACGGTTGCAGCATGGTAGACGCTTGCCATCAACGAAATCCCGTCCGATCGGTCTTGTTCATCGTCTTGCATGATACACAACGCATCACGCCACAAGAAGTCGACGCCGAGGGACTTGGTCAGGTCTGTGGCATCTTCAATTTTGGCGGAAACACCGTGGACTCCGTCTTGCTGGCTCAACAAATGGATGTTATCTGAAGTCAACAGCAATTTGTGAGCATCTCCCTACGCGTAACTAAGAGCAAGGGACCACGTTGTCGCGATATCGTGATCTCTCAATGTAACAATTCGTCGTTCGTGGACTTGTTTGAAACGAATAACCGGTGCACTAGTGCTCGTCAGAGGTTTGCTCCCCTTTCATATAGAGATAATAGTACAGCACCATAAGGACGAGTAGCCCAAGGGTATACTGCAAATTTCCTTGTGTCTTGACTCACAGGTTTTTATCCAACCGCAACAACTGGCGGTCTACTGTAAGTGGCCGTCTCCGCACGCCTCCGAGCGTAGAGACAGCTGAGGGACTTGCAAAGGAAATAGGCCCAGTGGCTTCGGATAGTGGCCCGGGTCTAAATTCCGCAACAGACAGGGGTTTCCCAAGGCTCTCGGGTTGCTTAGAATCGTTGTAGAACATTTGCCATGCATCTGACCACTCATTGATCTCGTCCACCCTCCGAAGCTGTGCCCAGGCGGACATATAGACTGTTAAGCCTCGGATTTTATAAGTTTCGAAAGGTTTCGGCTCGTATGTAAAGGCACGATCTTCGTCTGGTACTGATATTTCGTACATAACGTAGAGGATGTGATCCTCGTCCCATTGTAGGCTCTCTAAACAGTTCCTTATCAACATTCAAAGTATGATGCCAAGAATTTCTCCTCTATGTAGGCCATCAGCAAGAAGAAACATACGCTCTGTGACTGCTTTCATTATCCACTCGCACACCCAGTATGTCCTGCCACTTATATGCACTCTAGTAGCCTTGCCCAAATAGGTTGTGCCAGACAATACATTACAGAAGAGCATCTCCGCGTCAGATGGAAGTATCTCGCCCCCTGGGTCGATAATATGACGAGTCTTGGTCTCTGTATCCTCTTCAGAACTGTAATCACAGCACTCGAGGTCCCGTTCAAATGGTTCGAATTCGCCATGCTCATTCAGTACATGAACTTCGGAAAATCGAGAGTAATAACGCAAATCTTCAGCAGAAATAGGGAAGTCTGCGTTTCTCATTTCGTTCTCTTGAAGGAGTCGGAGTTGATGGAATGGAATCTTTTCGCAATATCGGCATAATTCAGATGTCTTCTCGATCTTCGGGCAGGGTATTCTTTCAACAAAGACAGTTCTGTAATTTGACTGTGATAAGAGGCCATATGGTATGCATTCAGCTGGTACTTTCTTATAAAAGCACTGTCTAGACATGGTTACGACTTTGGATCAGCTTCACCGTTATCGAGTTGTGAGAGATGGCAATGCAAGGAGGGACTGCATTTGTATGGCGTGTTCCAAGCTGGGTCAAGTTCGCTAGGCAACAGGCCGAGCTTCAATTGGCTGGGCCCACAATATGGGAATGCGCTATGCTGTTATTAGCTTACCGTTTCAAAAGTAAACATAAAGTAGAAAAACCAACATGAGCTAGAAGATGATAGTTGTTTTCTTACCAAGTATTATTTATGTTAATTAGTAAATAGTAGTTTATCTAGACATAGGCTAGGGTGAGCGAAAGGTGGGCGAAGGTGGGTCTAGACTGAGATGGAATAAAATGGCCCTTACGTTTGTCCTCGGCAAAAGCGGCGTGTGTCTATGGTAAGCTTAACGGCTTCCCAACAATGTCTACGAACAACTCGAAATCCAACCCGGCCTCCAATATCCATTCCTAATCTTACTCAGTCCTCCTCATGCCAAAGCCTCTGGTCTTTGTTTACAGTGCTATCCCCTAGTACTGAGGCTCTAAAATCGGATATCCTGTGGATACCCTATAGTAGTAACATCAGAAACGGTACTGTGCATTAAATTGAGTAGGTGGCTGTATCGCTCTTTAAGCTCGTCATGTTCATGAACTAGTAGTGAGTCCAAACATACATGGGTGGTTGTAATATATCAGACTCCGAATTTCAGTCCAAAAGCTTTTGTGGCCAAATACTCAATGCGACTCTTCTAGCACAGTGGGAAGGGATACATCGTAAAGTTCAGTTGCCTAACTTTATTATATATTATAATATAGTGATCTAACAGAGACAAAGGAGTCATTTAAGTAGAGAACTTTGATAAAACTCGTTATTATCCCAAGAAAGCAGTAAGACGCAACAAAGCCAGAATAATGGGCAACGTTGTTTCCTATACTTTAGTCAAACCCATGCTTAAATGCTCTAATATACGTCTAGAAAACTCTTCTATATACTGGTTCTCGTGCCAATAGGTATTAAAAGAGACATTCATGGTTAGTATGCCATCCCACGTCCCCAAGAACAAAGCCACACCGGACCCAAGGGGCTCTGCTGTCACCCATGCACTCGAGACTGCGAAGGCGTCATGGGTAGCACTAACGACGGATGAGATGTTACCAATGGAAGAGAGTGAGACTGAAGAGAAAGTTGGTTCATGATCTGGATCCGAAGGGATTGCTGACGAGGGAGCATTTACAGGCGGTGTCAAATATTTCCAAGTTAAGGGGCTGACAGATATCTGATCTTTGACTGAGACAGCATCCACACCCTTCAGTGATTTGTAAAACTCTTGAACTTGTTTGGCAATAGCTGTAAACTCGTCCAATTTCCCCTCCGCGCTTGGAATCGATGCAGAGGATGGGACAACAAGATCCACCGCCAGTGCTTGGGCGGACAACATATGATACACCGCTGCCCCGTGAGAATTAGAATTGTATGGTGGACGGCAGGCGTGGCGTATGTTGACGAGTATTTGATTGAGATAGCGTATAGGCATGGGGTGCTGACCTCGAGGCTGCATATCCCGAAGGGTCATGACGATGGCTGCAGAGAAGGCGTGCGTGATGCTAAAGCTACAGGCCTTGCACGCCGAGAGTACTTTAGAGGTCGCTAGTTGCGGTAGTGACAGGGAGATGTACTGGAGTCTGCCTGAGGGGTTTGATACATGTTTCAGGGGCAGACCCAGCAGCGGGAGGCTGGTCTGCAATTGCTTATTGGTGGCCACAGCTGTCTCCCAATAGGCGATCTGCTCTGGCGTAGGCAACCGAGGAATAGCGGCAGCATAACGCAAGGGCGGAGAGAGATTCTTGTCTTCGTCGCCGAATGTGGGCAGTGTGTAACCGTCCCGCAAGTCATACGCCCTGCTGGCCTGGGCCAGTAATTGCTGGAGGAGACGGAGTATTCCTATTCCGTCGGTGATGTCGTGGGGTGAGCGCAGGAGAAGGGTGTAAGACATTTTGTCAGCATTGCCAGGAGCCAAGCCAGCTTGTTTCAGCAAGAAAACGGTAGGGAAATTGAGGTCAGGAGGGTCGTCACTGAGCCACTCAATACCTGTCATGTCAGTCTCGACAACGACGAATGTTGAAGACAGCCATTTCTCTTGCTCGATCTGCAATGTTGAATAGAGCTTCTTCCACTCGTCATTGTCCATGTTGTACTCTGTCCATGATGCAATCGTAGGGCATTCGTAACGGAGGGAAAGCCAGGCTTTACGAAAAGCCGCCTCAACTTGAGCGTCGATTTTCTTGAAGGGTCGTGGTGGTGGGATTGAGAGAATCGCCGTTGCCCTTGAGGACGGCTGGAGTATCGACGGGGGTATCGACTGGGGCATCGACTGGGTTAAAAGAAACTTGAAAAGAGACGCAACCTGTCACAGGGAAGCATGAGCTGCCCAAGTTCCTGGCGATGTGTGCAATTGACGCGTAGAATCGCTCTCCTTCGTCGAGTTGGCGTTCCCACACCCCGGCCGCCGACGTTCGCCACAAGAATGGGTCCCATTCTGCTGCGTCTGCGACGACGCTAATGAAACTGTCAGCCATGATTGAAGAGTTAGAGAGTTAGGATGTCCTACCAACAAACAAGATGACCGTGATACTAATAAGACATAACTTCTGAGCTGCGGAGCCCGCCTCGGGGTGCGTCACGCCCCGGACTCCACTAAGGAAATTGGCGTGCACTACTGTGCGTGCGCTAACACGGCCCGGGCCCTTTTGCAGTGATAGCCGCACTAAACACGGGAGGAGCTGTTAGTGCGCTCACAGGCATATTCGAGGTATCTAATTTACTGAGATGAATTAGGAGATAGGCAACGTGAGCAATGAACCAGGGGCCGTAATTTGGACGAAAACTTGGCACAAGCATCCGGAGTTGTCATGTAGTCGGTTCGTTGAAAACCTTTGTACTTCCCCATGCAATGGTGGCACAAGCAATAACATCACTCACCGAGATTCGATCATGGCGCCATCTCCACCCGCGCCCGTTCCATGACATGCTTAGACCTACAGTAGTGTCTCCATCCCACCCCTGGACTTTAAAAAAGCAACGAGATGCTACCCGAGGCCCTAACCCGGGGTTCTGTTTTGTGTAGCGGGGGCAGCTGTGTCGGCGTCCCCGATGATCGGCATTAAAAGCTGACGACATTCTAGAAGCCTTCCAATTCGGTATAGCCTGATGCGCCAATATAATTGGCTTATTTAAAAGTGTAAACTAACAGGGCCACAGACAGAAGAGTCATAAAGCCAAGGACTAACAAGGGCTGGCAGGCTGGTAAAGCCCTGGCGTTTCGACACGCTCTACTAGTGATGACAGGCTGGAAAGCCTGAGTTGTGGCCCAAACTAGCGTTGATGGTGATCAAGCCGAAGAGTACTTGGCATCTAAGATGTAATTATGAAGAGATCTAGTGATAAGCCTTCGCCTCGATCGAGTCTAGAGAGATGGTGAAGCACTATGATGGGACGGGCGTTTCCAAGAAGAACCCGGGGGTTGACTAGGTCGACGTGTGCCAAGCGTTAGGGAAATCGCCACAGGCGACAGATTTCCGCCCCAATGTCTTCGTTGTAATGGACTGGGTTAAGAACTTGGGGGAGTCCTTCCCAGGCACACTTCTCTCGCCGACTTAACAACACAGAATTAAACGATAACAGGAATAAAACACGGATTTTATACGTACAAATACAATGGTTCCTTATCCCAATACGATTATACGAAGTCTACCCTCGTTTTTTGTAAAGCAATCAGAACTATACTATTGCTCAAATTCCAAAAAGCAAACTCCAACTTTTCCACCAATTGTTTTTAAATTACAAACCGGGTTTGTGAGTCCCATTTCTTCCCTCATCCAAATTTTGTGTTTGTCCTTTGTTCTTGGGGAATTGCACAAGCTTTGCAGTGCGAAGGAGGGAAATTGCAGCAGCTCAGACTAGGAAGTGAAGGGCGTAGAGCGAAGGGATAACAAGCTAACCCCTCTGACCTTGAACATCTTCAATAGAAGACAGTGGCCAATTTCTGTCCGTGGCTTGTGGGAAATCGAGTTGACGGGTGACAAGATCGCAGCGTGCCAACGGGTAACCGATAAAGACCAATAGGAACCCGAGCTTATTCGCATACCGACTAATATAGAATAGCGCATTTACTATCAGCTGATCTTCCATCATCCCTCCCTGATGCCATTCGGAGGGACGAGAGTCATTGGACATGCAGCTTAAGGTAAGGTAAGCTGATAGAGGCGGTCAGTGACACTTGTTGAACGGGCATGCCCATTATGTGTCGGGTTCTCCACAAATTTTCTGATCCGTTCGCGTGCTTCGAGGAGCTTCTGCTGACTCTGCTCTGAGGTAGTTGACCTAGACTGAGTGTCACAGCACCTATGCTTGTTAATTCAGGAAAATGAGCATTCAGGACGAGACGCAATGGTGTGCTTACTGGCAATTGTTACCCAAGTGTACTTTCAAAGACGACGTCGTACTCTGTGGCATCTTGCTGCGGGAGAGTTGTGACTCGCTGGGTTCAATGTATCGAGGCGAGAGAGAGAAAGATTGGGGCAATCCGAACAAGCTTGATTATGGAGAGGAAGAAGGTAAAGAGGTTGTGTGAGGGGGGTTTATATAGTTAAGAACTTGACGGAATGTGGAAAACTCAGTAACTATTGGCAGACTCGATACTATCATACAATTCCCTTTCACAGTAGAGAGACGACCTTGGTTGATAAATCACATTATCGAGTCCAGCATTGCACGGCCGTTGAAAGGCTATCAGCCCTTCAAGGTTACCGGCTCGTATCTTGGATTGATACTGAAACGGGTCCACTCCACTTCTCCCCAGGCATTATGTACCATGTCAGCTTGAGTCCTTGTCTTTAGACAGCGGACTAAAAGCGGCAAGGCGGCTCGTACCTCGTGCGCTAATGCGTAGACCAATTACTATCCTAACTCCCGAAGAACACGAATATAGGCAACACGTAGGAGCGTACGCCAGACGGTAGTAACGGGCGCTATCGTTCTCCGGAGACGACAAGTGGCTTCAATACGTCCAGGATCATCCTTGAACAGAGCAACTCGGACCCTGGCCCCAATGCTGGGAGTCTTTAGTTTCCACGGCACTGGAGGGGTGAAGCCTCGATCGTTCTGACGGCCTCAGCGTCGTAGGCCAGATTGCGCACCGATTGGGTGATTGGCAGGGGTCTCGGCCGGGGGTGGCCACGTGGTCGAACACAGGGATGCGTTGACCGTTGCTAACGCGCTCAACTGAGCTCAGCGCTCGCCCTGACTTGAAAAGGGGAAGGTCCTGCCGTTCCTCTGCCGTCCTGTCCCCTTCTCATAATACGGCAGAGAGGTAATCCTGAGAGGGGGGGATCGTCTGATGACTTTTTCTCGGGTACGCTACTCTGACTGACATCGTGAAGTGATTGATCGGCAAGGTAATATTAGATAATCGAGAATAAGTGAGTACTACATGACGTTAGGAAGCCCCCCCACAATGGGAAGCCACTGTAGCCAATCCCGTATAATGGTAATGGACCTCCCCCCCCCCCAGGGAACACTACCTGGCTCCCATGATCTTCATCTTCTCCAACCTCTGGCACCTTGCTGCGCACTTACCACTTACCACTTAGCAAGTCAAATTAAGTGGCTTCAATCCCTTGACATCAATGGCTCATTACCCCGACTGGATGGCTCTGAGGGTCTCAACTGCGGCTGCAGGCGCCTTGAAATGGGAGTGGAGAGACCATCTTCCATATGCATTGGCCCCTTGGCCCCTTGGCCGGCCGCCTGAAACTTAAAGCAAAGTTGGAGCTTACGCTCCTTGGTTGATACGCTCCTGCGGGGTAGTTCCTAGGTTTGCATGGTCCGCAACGTGTGTGCTTTATCTACTTCACCGCGAGATTATCGAGTACTTTCCCCACCAGCTCTCCCTGGTCACAGCTTGACGATAGCTCCCACACAGAAAACCACCAACCACGAGTCTTCTTTCTTTTTCTTCATCCAGCGACGCAATTGTGAGTCTGGAGTCTTCCTACTCTCCCGCGTAGTGGCGCGCTAACTTCTGCGGCGATCGTTGGTCACCAAGGACTGGCGAACATCCGTGAACTCGCGTTACACACACACACCTTGATCTCCTATCCTGGTAGTATACAAGGCAATCGGTCCCCCAAAATCCTTGTAGGGGCCGTCGTTCAAGAGCGGCACAACAATGAGGGATTAGTCAGGAGCATGGAGGAGTGTCAAGCGGCTGGGAAGTTCAGATGCAGGTCGCTTTCTTGGTAATCACGTTGAACCAATGGTCTGAGACATTCTGATTGCATAATTTTATTTCTGGGATTTGACTGCATTAGGATGCACGAGAGTTGAGATAATGAAACGTTCTAGCCAGCTTAGGTCCAGATTTGGTCGCTTAGAGGTTGCCTCGAAAATAGTTAGTTTGCCTTACACCGATCTTTGCCAACTTGAATGAGGCGATTGACTGGCTGTCACGTAATACCCTGGTCTTGGACGGGGGCATGATGCTGAAGAACTTTTCTTGTGTAACCAGGTGTGGCGTCATGCCATGCTATTCGTCGATATTTGCAACAACAAACACACACGCGGCGCATTTCCAATATTTTGATATTTCACTTATGAACCTGCGACACGCCAAGAAAGGAAAGAGGTTCTGGATGCGGATGAGACAATGATCTCTTTTTTTTTATGCGGCTGAATGGTGGTGGTGCGAGTGTCAATTTGCTGTGCGGCAAAGCAGAGCCTCGTCGCCTCGTTGCCTTCCCATCACATGAACAAATACATCATCTTGCCGAAATTGCCCGCTGAAGAAACTTCTCTCTTGCAAAATAATTCAGAGTCAATATTTCGTGGATTGAATGAAGTCTCATGATTCTCGATACTTTCGTGGTAATTCATGTAGTCGTCCGCCAGCCTCTGCCCGCTTCGTAACCTTCATTTCTTTCACTGCCCCCCCACAACGAAATCGCGGCCTTTGGAACACTTGGCCTCCGCACCTACCGATCTAAACATGCGCTGTGCTCGATGCTCATCATCGTCTAAGGCGCTCGAAAATCAAACGCTGATAGAGCACCGGCACTGAACCAAGGCAGGTTCCTCCATTTTCTTCGACAAAAGCCTACTTTCCCCAACATGAATTCCAGAGCTGATGGTTCAGTATATAGGTCCTCGGTTCCTGCCAGCCGTCGCGCGATGATTGACTTCGACCCTCACACGGATTGCCCCTTTTCCACGCTCAGTCACGCATGTAGGGGAGCGTTGAGTATATTATCCAACAAATAGAAGACAAAGTATGAACATCGAGATCCTTCTCCTCCTGTTAATCCATTTCAAGACGAGCAACTCGGAACCCTAGTGCCGCATGCCCTAAAATGCAGACAAGAGTCGCTTTCTTTCAGCCTCGACAAAGGAGCCTAAGTCTCGCTGCCAAATCTAGACTACAGCAGCGACAAAACCCTTTTCGATAAAGGTCACATCGAATACGGCTGATGGGTACTGGATTCATCCAACTATCGAGCGGAGCAAGCAAAGGTACACCATCAAAGCCCACCTGCCTCTCGATAAACAAATTAACTATTTGACAGGTATGTGGACCATATTCGATACAATCTAGGGTGATAGCTACAGCTGGTTTTCTATTGTGCTCTGAAGTAGTTTCCCCTTCCAACTGTTATCATCCTGGTTTCACTAACTACCTTAACCTCTTGGTAATAGTTCTCTCGGCCGTCGTATGATGGATAAGGCTACCCTATAGCAACGGTCGAAAACATCGAGACCCTAACGACGGACGGAGTGATCACCATCACGTCTGCTAGACAGCCACAAAAGGGGAGACTTGTGGCGGTCACAAGTCTCCTGCCACCGAAAGATTAGCGCTGAAGGAGACAACGCCCAGTCTGGCTTGAAGGGCTTAAGACTCGACACGTCTCTATATTGCTTTCAAAGAACAGGAGGATGGACAGCGTACAAGATTATGATATTGTACGCTGTGGTGATGAATACTTCAGGTGTTTATTTCAACCATCTCCGCACTTTTGTGGTACAGGTCCTCGACTCTCCTATAGCCCGAATAAGGTTCGTGCCGTGTGACTACTTGAATAGGTGAGGATCTTTCAGCATGCTCCTAAACTAATAAACGAAGATATAGCGCCTTCGCAGACGTGATTTTGCTCACATAGGAATCGATGTTGTGGTGTGGTCACTGATTTGGCCTTCTAATTTTGGGACTAACTATAGCTACTCAAGGAAGGGACTCTCCCATGCGAACAGAAACCGAGCAAGCTTCATACACTCATATCGGCCTAGCTTTATCCATTCATTACGACCTCTTCAAGAGTAATATTCTACTTCAAGTTTTCTCCTTCACCCTGATGATCAAGCACGAAGCTCTTGACTTGCTTCATCTTGTATTCTCAAATTGATAGCTCGGAGTGCAAGCAAATTGAGGCTCTTTTCTCCCTTCCACTAAAATGTCTATTCTTTTGGGTCAGCTGTGTTTCTTCCTCCAACAAGTATGTGCTGCAGTTGTTTGTCGTTGGATAGAGTCTGTGTGGGCTCCAGTGATTGTGAGAAATCCTCTTCAGCCAGCGAGAGGCCAAGTGAGCAAAGGCACGCAAGTGGTGTAGAAAGGATAATCTAGAACCCATTCATGCATATTTATAACATTCCGGAAGTACTTTTACTTTCAAGAACCTTTTCATCTAAACTCTCAAGCTTTTCTCAACTTTATTGTGGGTGGAGGATGGATAAGGAGCTCCTTTGGCGAGCTGCGAGGATGAATGCTTGTCAAAGGATACAAGTGACTATTATATTCTCCTTCTCCCTTCATTCTAGCCAAGGGCAAATATCTCAGAACTGGTGAGGACTGTTAACTCGCAAGTTATGTGTAGTTGTTAATAGATACAGGACCACAACAGCATTTCCCCTTCAGCACCTACAGAGGTGGACCATTACGAGTATTGATAGACAAAAAGATACCCTTCTTCAATACCTCTTTTTCAAAGGAAGAATAGGGAATAAAGAGGCTGAAGTCCGAGATCCACGTGTAGCAGGGCTGAAGCCAGAGGCTTCCCGTCCTGGGGTTTGGGCCGAGATACCTTGTTCAGAACACCTCAACCAATTGGCTGCATTGAAACCGCCGCGCCTCTCCGCCGCGCCGCCATCCTGCATAATACGGACTACATAGCCGCCCACGGAGTATACATATACCTTCTTTTCTCCCCCAACGCCATTTCTGATTTCGTTTTCAATACATTAATCAGGCCATATCATGGCGCCTTTTTAGACCGCAACATGCAAGCATCCTTGCCTATGGTGGCTACCCTTATCTCGCTATGACATCGCCAAATTCTGTTGGGCCGCACACCTGCGTGCATTGCCAGGTCATATTGGATATGGAGGTTTCACAAAGCTTCCACAACTCAGTATTTCGAATCCCGCTTCCCCATTCTCTAAAGGAAGCAAAAAGAGCAGCCCGCGATGGCTGCCCTATTTTCGTTACGCTGATGAGATCATATTCGCGGCATAGCCAATGGCGAATACTCCTCAATGTACTCCGAGGCGTCCTGTACGGCCATCGATCTTGCGCCGCCGATGAGCTTAAACGGATTCGATGGCTGCTTAGGAGTTTAAGCTCCACGCCATTTGAAATTGCTTTCGGGACATATGCGAACGACACCCAGCCTCAAGAGGCACGTTGGATTGAAGGGGCGTACATAAAATGCAGCAACCTCTACACGTGGTCTCTAAAAGCTTATACACATACTGGTAAGTCGAATGCGGGGCCAATTTCCAGTCTCGACCCCTCGCAGAATCTCATGGCCTGAGAAGAGAGCAAGGTTGACTCATAGAACTTACTGTAGGAGATGCTGCCGCTTCTATCTTCCCCTCATTCGATCTGAATGTCCACACAGACGAGATGGTTGGTGAGGTCAAAAGATGGCTAGCGAATTGCCAATGTCAACAGGCTTCATCACAACCGCAATCCTTTATGCCAACACGCGTAATCGACCTTGGGAGCGAGGATATCCCTAAGACGGTTATGGTAATAGAAACGAGAGGCATTTCCGTCTCGGAGTATCTCTGTCTTTCATACTGCTGGGGTGGGAAGCAACCAATCACTTGCACCACCCAGACAATGCCTAAGTCTGGAGGGTGGGATATCCCCATAAACATTCTTCCAGCAACCATTAAAGACGCAATACAAGTCACCAAGAGTCTAGGATATCGATATCTCTGGGTAGATGCTTTTTGCATCATACAGGATGATCCAACCGACGTTGAACGAGAAATCTCGAAAATGCCAGGAATCTATAAAAACTCGCAGCTGACTATCTGCGCAAGTTCGGCTAGTTCATGCCGCGATGGGTTTTTACAGCCGAGGTCAGATCGAAGCGAGTACATGTTTCAAGTGCGCTTGCCTGGAAACAAGCTTGGAACCTTCCACCTTGATAGCATGGACGAGCTTTCTGCTCGAAGAGTAGGCCTGGAACCGCTTGGAACCAGGGCATGGGCTGTACAAGAAAGAATCCTCTCGCCCCGTCTTCTGGAATATGGCTGCGAAACCGCAAGGTGGTTTTGCAGATGTTCAAGGGGATATAGTGGCTCTTCCACGTTTTCTGCTCCTCAACAGATACTGAAGTACGGGAAATCCCCTACTTCGTATCTTGATACCTTCAATTATTTGAACCATCAGGGCGAGAAGCCATCTATACCTCGGTCACCTGATGACCTGTTGCAGTCTTGGACCAACTTAGTTGAGCATTATTCTAGTTGCAGCCTGACGTTTACGAACGATAAGCTGGCTGGAATTAGTGGAATGGTGCGTGAACTACGGGAACAAACTGGTGCAGAATATCTAGCGGGGCTGTGGCAAACGAGAGACTTGCCGCAGTATCTAGCCTGGTATGTCAATGTACCACTCAAAATCCCGGAGAATAGAAAGCATACAGAGGTCGAACTTCTCCGCCGTCGACCCCTGAATGTATCTCGAGCTCCTTCATGGTCATGGGCGGCCGTGGATAACCCAGTGTCGTTCCACTTTCACTTGGTTTGGGAGAGTGAGATTGTCTTTGAGAAGATTGACGTGGTCGGTAGCCTTGCAACTTCTGCCCAAGGCACAATGGTCTTGCGAGGCGCCTATCTCAGTACGTCACTTTGGCAGGAATACGAAAATGCTTTGGCGAAAGAGGCGGGTATTGTTTCGAGTGTTACTGTGGTACAGCCTGATCATCGCATACAAATATTTCCGGACTGTATGGATGAAATAGTTACTTATACCGGAAGCAACGTATCATTTCTACAATTGGAAGTCATGTTCTTATTGATTGGACGAGTACGGGTGCGGGATGGTCCTGATGCGATCCATGGGCTGTTGTTGAAGAAGGAATTGGATCAGTACATCCGTGTTGGGCTCTTTTCATCCAATGAGACAGGGCCTCTGTCACCGAACAAGTGGAAGATGGGAACTTTCACTGTGAGGTAGGGATGGCCACTTAGGAAGCATCTCTTTTTCTGGACACACTCTCAAGATCGGGCTGTCCGGGATATCACTATGTTCATCATTATATTCAAGTAACCGGTAGAGGCTTGAGTAAGAATGCGAATCTAAAGCTTGGATAAATATTGTCCTTGGAGGCAGACCTTTGGTAAGGCAGCCTGGAAGAAGTGTTGCGAAGCCGAACTTTTACAGGGATGAAACCTCGAGCTCGTGGAGTGTAAGAGCGCCCATGCCTATCTGTCAAGTATGAGAAGCTAAAGGGGGTTACGTATGGGGATCGACCACAAGAGTTCAGTGGAAAATACTTCTGTGCGTTGTTGTGTATCCGGTTTAGATGCGTCAAGTCATATAGATATATCGGGTAGAACTATTATAACCCTGATGAAATTGATCAAGTCAACAACCGTTACGAAACAACCCGCATGGTAGGGATGCAAAAGAATAAACTAACAAATATATCGCTCCCATGGTATCAAATTTCTTTGCATATCTGGATGACTATATAATGCCATCGAGTCCCTAATCTAACATAATTCAATTGTCGCCTTAGAAGAACTTGCCCTTGAGCCCGCCTAATACCACATTTCTCTTCTGTCTGCTGATGAACTTGTTCACGTCATCTGCCCATCCCGCGCTGTTTTGCTGTAAATTGTCCATGTTGTCTCCCATGATGTTTAATTTTTCTGTCCGTTCATTTAGTTGCCTCGTTAAGTAATCGCCCCATCCCTCCTGGCTCGATGACGATGGTCCTTCGCCTGATCTAGCGGCACGTTGTTCTGCTGCCGCTGCGTCGAGCATTCGTTTGCTTGGTGGGCGATCGGGTCCCCCTATCAAGAGATCTAAATCAGTGGGCGATACGTATTGTGTTCCTGATATCCATTGAAGATTGGAGATGGTTGGACGAGGAGGGCATTCAAGCTTGGGGTTGATAAGAATGTCAGGGGATTGTTGAGGACCCTTGCCGGTGCCCCATACATGAATCACGGCTAGTTCACTTGGCCCAGACCAAGCAAAGATATCGCCAGTTTGCGTAACCACTGAGGATGTGCTACGGGTAATGTCCACCATCGGTAGATCTGCCCTACCGAGATCTCTAAGGCCCGGTATCGAGAATGCTCGCGTTGTTCTATCTCCGAAGATGCCCACCACGGCGAAACCCTGAAGTTCAAGCTCTGACACGCAGGCAGCATCGCAAAGAATGTTGTCAAATTCTTTCGAAGCCCCTTTTGAATTGGCGGGTTTGAAAATCCGAATCTCGGTCTGGGTTACTACAAATAGTCAGTTTCCATCGTGTTTGTGTCGCCTACTTTACTTACCTGCAACAACGACACCATTAACCTGCCGTCCCTCTCTAAGGCCTGCTACTATATGACCTGTCGCGACTGCAGGCTTGCCCGTGTCGGCTTCAATCGGGCACAATGCAACAACCTTACCATCGACCGCGACGACCCCTGCGACCTTGGCGGAGTATGTTCCATTCTCGCCAGGTAGTAATTTGAAGGTAATTACCTTACCCAGATTCGTCCCGACAAAGCAACAGATGCTTGAATATTTATCCTCATCCAGGGTCATGACGCCAAATTCGATAACCACGGGCCACTCTTTCTGAGGTTGAGAACTCGAATGATGGTGGCTCTTGAGGAAGGAAGTCCGCTTCTCCTGTTTGGCAAAATCGGTCATCGGCGCTTGATAAAAGATTGTAGGGCCACGCAAGTCAATCAAAGTTAGAAATCCCAGCTCGGATCCAACGGCAACGAAGCCCACATTCGACACCTGCACAGCAGTAATAGGTCCTTGCATCATCTCGTATAAGACAAACGGTTGCAAGCCCTCCTTAAGGGTTGGCTCCGCTCTTGAGCTAATGTCTGTCAAACCCTTGGGGTTTGGATCAAGCTGCTGAGGCTGGTCTCTTCCAAAGAACCGATTGCCACCCCATCGGAAGATGACTGCCTCACCAGTACGAGTGCCGACCACGAACTCGCCAGTGCTGCTCGCCATGCTCATCGTGGTGATGTCAATGTCGTCGGATCGATCGAGCGCTCGAGCGACATCAACCTGCAGTTGGGCTCCATTTTCTATCTCATCCGCGTGGCCAGAGTCCCAGATTCTGACGGTGCTATCGGCATGAGCTGCTTGAATGATTGTCCGCTCCTCAAATCTCTTTCGTGGCCTTGGACCTTCGGCGCCTCCCTTTAATAGGGGTTCTCCCTGGTTTCGTTTCTCTACCATGGACAACCACCTGGGCCGCTCTAAGCTTGATACATTCATTCTCGTGATGAAGGGATGAACGAAAAAAGTTGATGGATGAAGTTGGTTTGTAGGGCTGATTAGATATCCGGAGGGAAAACTTAGCGTAATCAGTTCTCCTGACGACAGAAGCGCGATGATAGCGATTGGATCTTGGGCACCGCCGAAATGGGGAGAAGAGCGAGGAATGAGGAGAAAGTCGACTGACTGAGCACCAGGCGGGAGAGGGAGAGTGATCTGGCGCTTGCCGCGGCAGTAATCAGATAAGACTTGCCATGAGGACGTAGCGTATATCGGTGTGAGTCCAAGTTCGATGAATGTCATTCCTCTGGGTGAGATGTCGGCACTCTGCCCACCGGCAATCAGTAGCCCACTATCCTCACAGTTCTCCTTGCAGCACCAAACTAACTTAGTGAACGGTTCTGCGGTCGTAGATTTGGACCCGGGCTGATTCACATTCATATCAGTCAATGTCCTCGCCATAATGATCTTCTCCTCCTTCGCATCCCAGAAAACCAAGCTTCCATCCTCGTGAGCTGTAACAATGAAGGTTCCAGAGGGATGCCAGAGCGCATGGGTGAGCCTAGGCTTTCGCACCGTGTCAACCGCAGCGCTGTTTCCGCCCGGTGTGCCCTGAGGCAAGACATATTCGAAGAATTGAACTGGGCGACTCTGCTTGAAAGAGTAGATAACAGCACCATTGGTGTACGCAATTAGGAGCTTTCCTATGTCCCTCGGGTGCAAAGTGATAGAAACGAGGTTCGAAACCTTGACACCCGGGTTTTTCTCCTTCCAGAAGTTAGGCAACCGGAACGATCGAGCAAGACTTCCACGATCCAGGTCAAACGCCAAAACATCTCCATTCTGTAATCCGATGAAGGCCCAGTCAAGCATGGGATCCGCCACAAGAGAAACAACCCGACCAGCAACTACTAGAGCGGCAACACGCTCTCCAGTATCGAGGTCCCATACTCCAAGTTCATTCTTGACATCGACGCTGATGAGGCGGTTCCCGCTAAACTGGAGAAATTGAAAGGATGTGGTTCGTGGCGGCTCGAGAATCTTTTGTACACGACGCTGCCCAAAGATGTAAATCTTCCCCGCTCCGAATTTGCTCTCATTTGTACCGATCGCGAGAAGTGATTGAACGGGCTCGTAGGCGAAACAGCTATTCAAGTTCGAGGTCAGCTGCTTGCACGGACGGGTATTGCGGGCATCCTAGGGAGGGCAACCTTATCTGAGAGTTGATACCGTATCTAGCCTGGTCGTCGGGCATCAAGAGCTCCGGTCTGATGCTCGCCGACAGGTCATGTTGCATGCCAGTCTGCTTGCTTCGTAGGAAGGCCGCCATCTTGACGACGTGGTTGAAGAGGAGAGGTTGGAGGAGCTGTCGGGTCGTAACATTCCAAGTTCTAGTGGGGTTGAACAAGGGAGCTTCTATGCCAAGGTGGGGTGGTGGGCGCGTCATCAGCACTAATAATACAGCGCGCTAGGGTAGTCGATCTGCTGTATTAAGTACACGTGAGACTCAACCACCTCAAAAACCACAGTTCTTCCCTTCGACACAAGATCCGATCTTTCCGAGAGCGGCAGGGCTTGCACTGTAGCCTTTTCTGGGTGGATTAATACACTCAGAGCAATCCGCCCGTGACCGGGCTGATCCTCTAGCATACGCTTAGTGGACCCGGGTACATGATTAACTCACTGTCGGCCGCCTGACCCAAGGTTACAATGCTTCTTTGCTTAAATATTCTCCATTCCTTCAAAACGAATACAGGACCAGCCGTATCTTCATTGAGAATTAGAGATTGATGTCCTTAGATCAATTCTTGATGGAAACTTCAAGCACACGGGCCACAGATGTCTTTTGCACAGCCTCAATTCTCTGCCGAGGTCGATTGGGCTACCCTGTTTACACTGGTGGAAGAAGGGCTTGTATGGTTCCATCCTCGTGCGTTCTGACACCGAAAAGTAGGAGTTGCCAAGATATGCGACGGAAAACCGGCACCAATATATATCTTGGCGAGTGAATAGTGACCCCGATAACACCAGGAACGTGTTCTTCAGATGGTTCGAGTAAGTGACAGGTTTACGCACTTACATCTACAAAACCCCACCCAGACTTTGGAGTATATCCACCTTTCCAAGATATAATGAAGGTTTCAACGTGTGGGAGAGATGCTACCGCCGTCTACTCGGCGTCCGGAGGAAGCAGAATCAGTGACGACAATCCTCTTGCTGGCCAGCCTTAAGCTACCTTGCGTTTTGCGTCACCACTCATCAAGACCACGGATTGTGCCATCCATGAACCAAACTGATTCAAAAAAGTCCCAGGCGAGGGAAAAGTTTGGACCTCTGCGAAACGAACCATGAGTCAGGGCAATGTTACCTCCTCGTAGATTCTTCAAAATCTTGGCCACTGAACAAAGAAGAACAGAAACAACAGCTGAGCGATGGATGAGTGGCCCCCTCGAGCTCTTCGTAGCCAAAAGTGGAAATCCAGCAGGGGGACTGGTCTTGAGTTCTACCAAGGAGCTTCATTGGGGCGATTTGAGAAGTTTATTGAGTGATGACTCCGTCAAAAGCTCTTCCACTTTGAACCAGGTCTCCACGGACGATGGGATATGTAAAGCCCAATCAAAATTTGGGAATACCAAAGTAAACTTCGTGGATTATTCTCGTCGCATCTTGCTGATTCATTGGCCTAAGAACCTGTTGGCTACAAAGCCGAATTGTCAAGTATGCCTCTACTGTAAGACTCCCCAAGTTGTTGAGGTCTGTAGAAGTATAATATTCGGGGCTCATCTTCGCGCCTAATTTCTCCGTTTTGTTCATTCTCTACGTCTTTACTATCGGCTGAACTCGTGTTTAGAGATCTTAGCAATATGAAACTTCCGTGGATTTGGGCGGCAGCCTTTCTGCAGTCAGCGCTTACTATGGATGTCGTGGCAAAGGTACCGTCCGAGGCCGGGGCATATACAGTTATTCCAGATCAAGATGTTGTCAAAGTCATCCGTAGCAACGACCGTGACAAGCTCGCAAGCGATTGGACCAAGGCTCTACAACGACCACGGATACAGCGAGACGACGACAAGATATACCTGTCCCCCGCGGACGGCGAGTACAAGCTCGAGCCTGCCAGAGAAAAGTACTGGGCTCCTCCACCACCCCCAGACCGTAGCAAAAAGGACAAAGAAGTTGTTCCCCTACCACCAGAGATCTCGATCAACATCGTATGCTTCAAAGATCGACCAACTCCGCTGAGCTCTGGGGACTATTACAACGCCGTGGAGCTATTCGGGCACTATTGCTCATACTATCGCATTCCTCCCCATGGACACGTCGCGATAGTCCAGGGTAACGTCGTTATATATGCATGCAACTTTTCTGGTGGTTGGCAGGGGTGCAGCAAGAAAGAGTACCTTCAAGCGGCATTGGAGGGCAACTCTGACATTCACGAGCGATATCATCGCATGGACTCGTATTGCGGTCACAACGTTCCTGCATCGTTTTACATCTCGAAATGGAAGAAGGCCTATGGTCGTGATATCATCGGGCGCGCAATTTGCCCTCGAAAAGGATTGAAGGATAAAACAAACAAAGCCCAGTTCGTTGGCACACCCGCGAAGCAGGAGTGAGCGAAATTCCTCTGACCTGGGGATCTGTGGAGGGTCAGGGAATGGGCTGTACTGTGGACAACCACCTTAGTTAAGCCCGGTCATCAACGCGTGTGCAGATGGGCTTCATTCATTGAAAACATAGCAGCACTCAAAAAATCCTCTAACAAAAGTTTCATGACGTGGATTAACATCCACTTGATCGTGTTGTTCAGCCCTGAATGGATCGCCCTTCACCCGATTTCCACACTGATCGTGACAACGCATATGCCGAGCCTCGTCTTCACGAAACAAATAACGAAGCATTGAGTGTAATTTGATTCGCCCTGGCCAGCCGTGAGCCCCAGATACTGATTGGATATCTGTAATTTACAAGCCCGCTTGATGTCTTCATTGGCCGTGCCGTCCCAACATCTTGAGAGCTGAACCACGCATCGTCGGGTTGGGCATCATCTTGCCTGACGGTCGGGTTGGTTGCGGCTCAAAGAAGAGATGACAAGTGTCCGACAATTTTAAACCTTTGAAGTAAGTCACAAGCCTCATGTGCTCTCCCACATCTCCGTTAGATGCCGAGATTTGCCCATTGGTATCTAAGCCTTACTTAAATCCAGCCCTGTTAGGTCTGTTCAGCTCGACCGAGCATAAGCCTGGAGCCTGACTTGTTCAAGGTTTTGGATCCTCATGCACGTTTCTTTGCCACTCCTACCATACAGCCCTGTGCTGATAATGGACATTGTTGTCTTATATCTACTTCTAGAAATTCGTCACGAGATTCTTCTGTATCTATAGAGCGCGAAAGTACCACATCATTGAGAGATACCTGCTAAAAATGAACAGATTCTCTCACTCTATTGACTCTAATTTTCTGGCGAGCCTACATTCACTGAGACTAAATCCTCATCTTCAATGTCTCATATGATGGAGCCTCACTGGACGTCTCAGGACCAAGCCGACCCGTCTATTTCCCGCACCGACGCGTCAAGCGAGATGTATAATTATCAGTTGAACACCAGCAGCTACCGAGAGGATCATCTTTCTAGTGCTATGTACTCAACATCGGATAGCAGCTATGGTCATGCATCATGGCCAGAGGTACTCACTGGGGAGACATCTCAATCCCACAGCCACATACCGCTTGCTGGAACAACATCAACTTTCCCAGAACTTCAAGACGGCAGCTACAGCTCATATTATGCAATCGAAGATCGCGAACTTAGAGTATGCCACTGTGGAAAGGCGTTCCGCCGTCCGTCGGATTTAACGTAAGTTCTGTCACGTCCCAAGTCTAACATACTAATTCCGGACAGGAAACATCAGAAGTACCATGTGAAATACTTCTCCTGCCTATTCTCCGATTGCGATAGAGCATTTTCAACCCAGAAAGATCTGTCTAGACATGCTCGCACGCATCGTAAGGGGGAAGGGGGTTGGCGATGCAATGTTGAGGGCTGTCGAAAGGCTGCCACGGGGCATGTATTCAGTCGGAAGGACAATTATGACCGTCATATGCGCACCGCGCATTCGACGCCTTGAATGTTTCTTGAGGGGTTTTGTAAGATTATTCATGATGGCCAAGGTGCAATGTCTATGTTTTTGATTAACCATAAAGCGAGCGATAAAGGAGTGGTTTCGGGAGGACCAGGCACTCTGCATCACACCACGAGTTATTCCTGGCCGCTTACACCTGGGTGAATCCGAATCAACAATTGAGCAGGTTTCATTCCTGTATATGCTTGCTAGTTGATTCCGCGAGCCACCGTCAGATGAACCCGCGTAGCCCACAAATGCATATGAATAGGCGATTCGGTCTAGGTGTAGTCAATACTTCCTATCTGCTCTCTTGAATGTTATGAGTAGTCGATATAAGTACGCATTGAGTCTTGTAATACCTTGTACTTGCCATTTTCTACTAGCTTGCTCGTTCAGGAGATAATGTACAAGTGCCCCGTTTGCCCGCCCATCACCAGGAGCGCCAAATCCGACATCATGATAGGCCTAAGAGTCACGCGGCCTTCATCTCTCTATGTATTCATGACGTTTCTACGTAATGGCGGTGAAGACGTCTTGACGATAGACTGGACATCTCGGCACACTTGGGCGTCCGACGGCATCGGGGTCAACGTTTTAGCCTACGGTGGCAGCCAAACGGAATCTCTCGTCATTTCCGGTAGGAAATCATTGGCTGATATCGTAGTGGTGTTAGCGTTTTGGAGCGGCTAGTGGTGATAGAGTTTCGGGCGGTTGGCTCAACAGCCGTAACTGACCTGCTGCCAAAACGTTAGCCAGCGTCGATCCGTCAACAATAGAAGAACAATAGAGTAGAGGGTGGAGCTGACGTACTAAATTGGCCTAGGCCGTTCGGAATCACCCGAATGCTGGCCTAGTAGCACATTTCCCTTCAGGGACATCCACAGAAGACGTGTGTTCCTGATCCTGGTTGCCTGGAATGCAGAGATAATCATAACTCCAGCCTGAAACGTACGAGGAAGGCTCTAGACCAGATTGAGTGGTGGGCCCCCGGAGTTATCTAAGTATATAGTTTCCCGTGATAAGTCGGACCTCTTGACAGAGGCGGCTTCGGTACCGGTTAGCTTCTGACGCTTATAACATTCATCAACTCGCCCGCTTAACAGTATCCATCAATCCCTCTTCGGATCTCTCAGAGGATATTTGCTTTAGTAAAAATCTACAGTTACGAAACCAACTCCTTATTTAGCCGCTTACACTACCAACCACCTCCCGTCAGGTCGTACCCAACAGCCGCATTCCAAACCAGGCCAACAACCTGATACGTGTCAACAATATAATGTCTTCTCCAGATTACATTACCACTATTGGGAGCAGCTCTGGAGTGGCTCTGTATGACAATAGATCTGGAGCCCGTCGCCGCTTAATGTACGGAGTTTTGCCCCTATCCCTAACCTCATGTTAATAAAAAAGGGGAATGCATCATTGTCGTACTAGTCAACCGAACTTACTAACTTAATTTGTTACTCTAGGAGAGTTACGAATGGTATTCCTCCCGGTATCGACCAGCAATACATCATGATGTATATGCAGGTGGAGTTTTCGAACCAACGCTTCGAGACGTTCCTCGTTCCGCGAGACTGCTCATCGATCATTGTACATGTTAGGGCCAGCCGTGTTACTGGTTTCTACCAGATGGAGTTAGATGGCGAATGAATTCGTCACGACTTTTTAAGGTAGTTGTATATGCTGACACGCTATTGGGATTTCGTATCAACTCTCTGTGGTATTTTTATGACAATTGGGTCGAAAATCATCTTCGACTTGGTATTACTGGTCAAAGATTTTACTACCTCCCTTTGGAAGTCGTTTGATAAAGAGAAAGTAGTATCCGTCACTCGGAGTTGTATCTCTGTTGGGTGTGATCTTGTATTTAGAAGGACGAGCTTCGCAGCTATTATGGATGAATTCATCGCGCTGAAATATGAATTTTGGTAGGGACTACCTAGGCTTCTGTTTTACTTAGTTTTGTATTCATACAATGGGATGCAGTTGGTGATCGCCTGACCGGCCGCCGTCGATTTAATCCAGGCATCTTAATATAGGCACCGCGATCGCGGTCCTGCATTAGTGCAATAAGTTCTCCGCATGTTGATGCAAGCGTCAACTGTAGAGCATGGGCACTAGTCTACATAGATTGACTTAATTTCCAATCCGTTTGTATATAAGATAATTCTCGTTTGGTCAGACTTTAGAGCATAGTCCTTGCTCTTCCCCTGCGCTGTGATCGAAAGGCCTCGATGGGATTGGCAGTGGAGGGTGTGATGGGCGAGACCATAGGTGTCCTGACCCTGTCAGCAGTCACGAATATGAATGGTTGCGACTGTGTCGGTGTATAGTATTGAGATGCAATGTTGGGGAATCACAATCACAGCTCAGCAAATGAATACAAATTCCATGCAAGCGTATGAATCAACCATCCATCCACCCTCTCTCAGCACCCTCGCAGCGGCCTTGTTCCCTCCCCCACGCCCACCAGCTTGCTGCTTGTTCATCCTACCTCCGTCCCGTTGTGTAGCCTTTGATAAACTATGGATCAAAAGTAAGATCACTGATATTTAGATACACAGTTCTTGTGCTCGTTAGATTTGATAGCTAGAGCGAGAGTTAAGATGGTTATTATAGGAAAGAAGATATATAATAGATCGTGTAGTATTAAAAGTACTTTGATGCAGCACCGGTTGAGAGATCCCACAATTATAGAAGGCTACCATTCAATTTGACAATTTATAACGAGACATTTTACAAAAAACCACAGCTTTTTCATGGTTTTTGTCATCTAACCTTCCGTATGATTTGGCCACTGCCTTATCTATAGTGACTTATTCTTGCTGAGCTGACTCTGAATAAACTTGTTCTTGGAGACCCAGAATCGGATCTAATCGACATCAATTAGTAAAGTTACGCAAGGAAGAGGAGGAAATGTAGAGAACTAAGGTACTTACCCTCTTGCCAAAGAAATAAAGAAATAGCCCAATGACACAGGCAATGCCATGCAGGGCCCCAATCCAGAAGTAAACCACCTTGTAGCCATCGCGATCGATCCAGTCGTTCACGGCAAAAGTCATAGCAAAGGAGAGGATGCCACGAGTAATAGTGACGGCCGCGTAGCCATCCTGAGCCTGCGCACGGTGGCAGTCTAGCAGGTACGTATTGGATATTAGTGAGTTGATGGCGCCGGCGAAGATGGATAACCCGTAGAAGAAGATGGGTACCATGTAGTGTTGCTTCGCCTCAAGAGACCAGCCGAAGCCCCAGAATCCCATGAGACCGAGAGCTAACGATGGTATGGCGAGCAGGAGGCGGAACTCGGGCTCGTAGACACCCTTGTTCCTTTTGGAGAGGAAGGTAACGAGCCAGTCGGAGATTGGGCCCGGAATAGCATTACCAAGGGTAGCTCCAACAAAGGACCCCAGGACTGTAAGACCGACCTGGGAACTGTTGAAGCTGTAGGGGGGCTTGGTAAAGATCTGAGCCAAGGCGACGGAAAAGGAGGCGGCAAAGGCGACAGAGCATCCGTAGGCATAGGCAGCCCAGGATACGGCAGGGAGCATGAACGCACTCCAAGGAGTAATGAGGGTCCTGAGAAGGGACTCGTCACTGAAGCGGCCATTGTAGACGCGCAGACTCTGCCAGTAGGTCAACTTGGCCTCAGGGGCCACTTCCGTCGAAGCAGCCTCAGCATCGCGGCTGGTCTTGGACTCGCCATCTCCCAACGCCTTCTCCTGGACTCCGACCTGCACGTTCTTAGAGCCCGCTTCCGAATTGCCATCGTCGTTGCTGGTACTGGTGCTGTCGTCCACCTCTTCCCTGATATCGATATCAAGGTTTGCAGATCTGTTGTAGGTTGTCTCTGGGCAGGCGAAAAAGAAGATAAGAGTGTAAACAGCGTACGCAATAATACTAGAGGTAGTTGGGTCAGCTCTGTCTCGAGATTCTCTCCAGATATAGACCTTCGCATAGAAACACTTACGAGTAAATGAATGGCCACTTCCAGCCCTGCGCTGAGAAGATAGCCGTTCCAATAGGTTGTCCAATGGCAACACCACCCGAGAGCCCATAGTGCCAGAGGGCAAGATGGGCACCGCGCTCGTGTACGAAGAACAGATCACCAACGCTGGAGCTGACCAAGTATTCCAGGCCGGCAATTCCAAATCCATGGATTGCCCGGCCCACGAACAGTGCCACAAGACTCTTTTTGGGTGCAACGACAATGATGTAGCCGAGGGCGGCCAGGAAGTTGGATACGATGAGGACAGGACGCTTGCCCCAGATGCGTGCCGCTGGACTGGATATCACGGCGCTGACACCAAGCGTCAAGAGGATAACACTGACACTCTGCGAGACGGTAGCAATCTTGGTATGGAAGATCTTGGCCAGCGCCGCGTTGGCCGGATTGACAAAGTTGTGTGTCCCAGCCATCAGCCCCGTGCCGCTGCTGAGGAAGATGGAAGTGAGTATCTTGCGCCTCTGGCTCCAGTCTATTCGAGTTCCTTTGTTAGTCGAGCCATAAAGTATACGGACATTACAACTTACTGAGAGGGTCATTGGGTGAGTCTGAAGGCTGGGGTGCCAGCACGAGGTCGGCATGGCGGCCGGTGCCGTGCTTGAGGTGGGCTACACCCTGGATGCGCTTTTCGGCCTCCTTTTGGAGATGGACAGTGCCGGGCACCACCTCATCCGTGTCGGGCTCGAGGATCCAGAGTCCCATTCTGTCGTTATAGCTGGGGTGAAACTAGCAAGGCTCAATAAGATGCTAATGAGCAAACAGTAACACTGAACAAGGTACAAGTCTTTCAATGGATGGCCAGGGAGCAGCTGCTTTTCAAATGATCCTTCTATATTCTCACAGCAGTCAGGCGCCTTAAAAGCATTTTTGCATTTGTTAATAAAGATATTTCCAAGACATAATCCCAGCCCATCTAAATTCTCGATATCTGCCACGAGAATTGCGACTACCCTAGCGACCTGAGTTGCGTGCTTGATAGTACGCGGGGAACGCCCAACTTCCTTGCCCACGCTTACCTGGTTGAGGCAATACCGAATCACCGAAAGCTTGGGAAGCATGCATGGTCTGTCGCGTGGCCCGGTCCAAGATATCGGGAATAATTTGTTGGAAGCATGCCTTCTGACTTGACAGGGCAAGGCGAGAGGCGCGTTCGACAGAAAGACGAGAAGTTGCGTGATTGCGAGCTAGTCTTATATAACTGTTCTGGCTGGTGTAAGTCCCGCTAGTCTGGCTGGGCGTGGGGCTGTTGGCTTCGGCGATACAAGAAAGGGGACTAGATCCACGGGGGATATGCCGGAGGTACGGCACCAGATGTCCATCAGGGACCGGTGGACGCTACCGGTGGACGCTACTGCTCAGATGGATGGAGACGATGTGCCAGACACGAGGGGAAACCATGCGCTCACGCCAATATACGGACCTGTCGGCGCTGGAGCTCTGTCGGAGGGTGATACGCCGATGAGGGAAGCGGCCGTAGGCTAACAAGATGAAGAAATCTTGGAGAATACTTGTTCATCTTGGACGCTCGTTCTCTTGTCCCCTTGGCCCTGGTCGTCATATATCCCTTCTTACAGATCAACAAGATGACTCGCCAACGCGGTGAGATCGGGCGACGTCTGCTCCCGCACCTTGTGGATGAGATCGCCGCCGACGAACCTGAGCGTGTACTTTACGAGTTCCCGACGTCTACAGATCTGAATCAGCCATGGATCAAGGTCACAGCGCGCCAATTCGCCAACAGCATCAATCGCGCGGCGCGCTGGCTCGAGACTACGCTGGGGCGAGGGGTTGACACGCCCAGAATCGGATACATTGGCCCTCAGGATCTGAGGTACTTCATATTCGTCATCGCGGCCATCAAGGCCGGATACGTCGTACTGTATATCTCGCCCCGGAATAGCATTCAAGGCGACGTTGCTGTGATTCGCGCGGCGGATTGCCATACCTGGCTTGTCCCCTCCCGAGGTTCCAACATCCACCGAGTGTTAGAGCATGTCGAGCTGAAGCTTGTCGATACGCCGGATCTTGAATTCTTCCTTAATCCTACACCAGTACCACACTATGAGTATCCGAAAAGTTGGGACACGGGTAGGAGGGACCCGGTCTGGGTGCTACATACTAGTGGTAGTACTGGGCATCCTAAGCCCATCTTCAGATACCTGGATAGCATAGCCGGGGTCGATGCGAACAATCTGCTCCCCAAGGTTCAAGGACGGCCAATAAGCCTACACGATTTCTGGCACTCGAGGGCATACGTGACGTTTCCTTTCTTCCATGCGGCAGGTCTCAACAACGGCCTCCTGTGGCCACTTTGCCATGGTGCTACCACAATTTTTGGTCCTGAGCTTCCTGTCAACCTGGATCTCATGAAATCCGTGATCAGACACGTGAAACCCGACACTGTGTTTACGGCACCCTCTCTAATCGAGGATGTGTCCAAGGACTCCGAGTTTCTTACACTTCTTGAGTCCGTGAAGGCGATTGGATGGGGTGGTGGCCCAGTGAGCAAGGAAGCAGGTGTGCGCATCTGGAAACACACGAAGCTACGCCTCTCTATGGGCATGACCGAAATAGGCTGGCTGCCCTGCGTCGAGACCGACCCAGAGGACTGGTACTACGTACACGTCCACCCAGATACAGGCTACGAATTCCAGGACCGCGGCGGCGGCTTGTACGAGCTTGTCGCCGTCCGCAACCCTAAACTAGAGAGGTGGCAGCCCATCTTCTCTACTTTTCCAGACCTTCAGGAGTACCCTTTCAAAGATCTCTTCTCGCGCCATCCTACGAAGCCGGGTCTGTACCTATATGAAGGTCGTATTGACAATGTCATCGTGCTTTCCAACGGCGAGAAAGTTCAGCCAAACGCCATGGAGTTGACCATTGGCGCACATCCGCTCGTCAGAACTGCAGTTGTCGCGGGCCAAGGACGGTTCCAGACATCCCTGATCCTCGAAGTACAGCCTGAGGTGTATCCTCACATCGAAGCGGACCAGGGAGCCCTAGTCAGCCGCATCTGGCCTGCCATTGAGGAGGCAAACTCGGCAGCGCCTTCGCATGCCAGAATACAACGCGATTTCGTGATCATCACGTCGCCGAATAAACCGCTACCCAAGGCGACGAAAGGGACCGTGCTGCGCGGCCCTGCATTGCAGCTGTACCAGGAAGAGCTAGACCACATCTACTCCCAGGATATTCTGAACGGCAGTGGCAATGATAACCTGCCCTCTTTGGACTTTTCGAGTGCCGAGAAGTTGACGACTTCTTTGAGAGCTCTGATTCTCGATCTCTTACATCTGTCAGCAATCGAGGAAGATGACGATTTCTTCGCAGCTGTCGGAATGGACTCACTCCAAGTACTAACTCTGCGAAAGCAGGTAGCTCGAGCACTCCATAATAAAAAAAGGGCCGACGTTTCCGAAATCTCCACGGCTCTTGTATATCGAAGTCCCACCGTGGCCCTTTTATCGCAAGCGCTGTGGAAGCTCCTAGAGACTCCTCAAACCAATGGTCATGTCACCACGAATGAGAGCAGCAGCGCGGCTAGTACAGCTGGAGACATTTTGAGGAAATACACTCGTGATTTGTCAAGACTGGCAGACAACATAGTGCAAACAAAGGTTCGCCCGGGAAGCGACGGCCGTGTCGTCATCCTGACCGGAAGCACGGGGCGCCTAGGCTCTTATGTCCTCGACGAACTGATGCGATCAGAGTCGGTTCGAGAGATATGGTGTCTGAACAGATCAGCAGAGGCTCGGCAGCGCCAAAAGAAGCTGAACGCCGAGAGGGGGCTGAATGTCGACTTTGAGGGTCGCAATGTACAGTTTCGCCAGACCACTCTCTCCAAGGAGAGACTTGGCCTTGAAATTGCCGACTATAGCCATTTAGTGCAAAATGCGACACACATCATCCGTAAGTCTAATCGGGACCGTTTTGAGGCCCGTAAAGAAGACCACACCGCTGATACATTGACGATAGATAACCAATGGCAAGTCGACTTCAATCTCGCTGTCTCTTCATTTGAGCCACACATTCGAGGTGTGAGGAACCTAGTTGACTTCGCAGCCGAGGCCTCTACACGTCCCAAAATCCTTTTTACCTCTTCAGTTGGCGTCGCCACCAACTTCCCACCTGCGCAGGGGCTGGTTCCCGAAGAACCCATCCAGGATTTGGCCATGGCTGGGTTTGGATATGGCGAGTCGAAACTCATCGCGGAAACGATTCTTCTCGAAGCAGCTAAAAAGACCGGGGTTCAAGTCACTGTTTGTCGCGTAGGCCAGATTGCCGGACCGGTGCTTCCAGGGCATGAAGGAGGCGAGTGGAATCGAAAAGAATGGTTCCCAAGTGTGAGTAAAAGCCTACGCCCTTAGTTTCATACCTTTCAGCATGCTCATGATGTTTCTTACAGATCATCGACGCTGCTGCATATCTATCCAAGGTGCCAAACACCCTTGGAAAGAACGAATGGATCGATTGGATTCCAGTTGATCTTTTGTCATCTATTGTTCTTCAGCTCGCTAAGATCGGCCCCAGCACCTCTGAGGTCGCGGATAGCACGTCACGCATCGTCCACGCCGTGAACCCGAAGCGAGAGCAGTGGTCGGAGGCGCTGTTGCCGACGGTGAGGAAACGCCTCCAGGCCCAGTCCAAGACTAAAAATGTCGAGATTGTTCCGCTAGAAGATTGGGTAGAGGAGCTGAAAGTAGCAGCGCAGGAGGCCGATGCGAAGGACGAAGCAGCTATATCCGCATTTAAGTTGGTGCCTTTCCTCGCAAGTTTGGCCTTGGAGGGGAAGAGGCCTGAGTTTCAGACAACCGAAACACAGCGACAAAGCCGTAGCATACAGGAACTACAAGCTGTTGGCCCTCAATGGATGGATTCATGGCTGGATCAATGGGGATACTAGAGGACGGAGCGCATTATAGCAGAATAGATAGCGACAGCATGGTTCTTACTGGCATGAATAAGAGAGAGAGAGTGAGAAGATTGGTAGAATCATGGAAGTCCAAGATGTGACGTTAGCTTATGTCAGCGTAGGGGCACTTGTATTTATTGCCTGTACTAATGTTCACTAGGGGCTTTCACTTCAACCCCCACCCGTACTTGCTCCTAGCAGGAGCTTGGAGCATTTGCATTCCCCTCTAAGAGCCAATTGGCTGTGATCTCTCTATTGCGCCATCGTTTCTTGCTATTCGCAGCACCTCTCTAAAAATATGCGGCTGTGTCACTTGTTCCTGTTGCGGTGCTTGTTTGAGGACTCATGCATAGAGGGACCTCAATGGTAAACCCCGTAATGGAGCTCTTCGACATCAACCATGTCCAGTTGGACCAGGACTCGTTCAGGCGAAAACGGAAACGTACCGCTACAGCCTGTGTGCGGTGTCACGAGAGAAAGGTCAAATGCGACGCCGGTGCGTGCTCATGCTTATCCCACTTACCCATCCTTGCCCAGGGGCAGTAAGAATTAACTGACTCTACGGCAGCAGGCCTCTCCCCGGACGGCGGCCCTTGTAAGGTATGTACAAATCTAATCTCAACTCACCCCTTCAACTGCTAACCCGTGCCATTCAGAACTGCCTTGCCGCTGGAGAAACATGCCGGTGAGCCCTACCCGCAGTGTTGCAAATCATGTTTTCATCAAGAAACTGATCTATTGAGATAGATCGCACCGAGACGGTCGCTCTCGGGCAAACATAGGTCGCACAGGACTGGACTCTCCCGCCCGAGATGAAGACAGTGACCTTGACCAAGGACGTGACCGTACCCAGAGCCGCCATGGTAACCGGAACAGCGACAATGGGCGCCGCTCATCGGATGCCTCACAGCCAGCCATGTCACTCAGGATCCTGAGCCCCGTTCCCCGGGCAGCCGATGCACCCGTTGAGCGATTTGAGGCCTACGTAGAAGATAACATGGGATCGCTCGCACCCTCTTTCCGGTCTGGTAGAGGGAAACCGAGCGATGCCGAGACCACTCAAGCCGAGCTTGCTCAGCTTCACTACTTGTCACCGCCCAGTCCAGTGCAGCAGGTCGACGTCGATATGACGGCGCGGTCAACGCTGGATTGGGAGCAGCAGATGGAAGACCTCGATCCCGCGGATATGAGTTATCTCGAATCCAAGGGTGCCTTTGACCTTCCACCACGTCATGTGCAACGAGAACTGATCGACGCCTATTTCTTCGAGATACACCCCACTGCCCCTGTTATTAACCGTAGAGAATTCCTCTCCGAGTTCCACGAAGGCAGGACGCAAAGCCGGCTGCTCCTCTTCGCTATCTTTACGTCTGGGGCGAAAGCTTGTCGGAATCCGGCCTTGTTGGATCAACAGGGCTCGAACCATACAAGCGCTCGCCGGTTTCATAAGGCAACCAAGGTGAGTCTCAGTTCTTAGGAAACGAAAATATGCCTAACAAGAATTCTTCCATTTTAGGCTCTACTCGACACGGGATACGAGCGTAATAGACTGGTGCGTGTTCAAGCACTGTTGCTAATTACTTGGTGGTGGGATAAGAAGGACGATGGTGGCAGAAACATGCGTTCTTGTGCTGTCGATGCGATCAATACGGCGCAGAGCCTCGGAATGCATAGATGGTAAGTCGAATCTCCCATTCACAGGCATCAACATCCTGTCTAATGTGCGGTGTTTGTGCTAGGGATCAATATCCACGCTCGGACCGAGTCCTTCTCGGTCTATGGAAAAGAATTTGGTGGTCTTGTGTGGTACGTATTGCTGAGATACTGGAGTTAGCCAGGACCTTGGAGAATCATAACTGACGGATTACATAGAACCGTGACGTTGGTGTTGCAGTCGCTCACGGTTTGCCCTGCATGGTAACTCTCTCCCAATTCGATGTACATCCCTTGACGCCAGAGGACTTCAATGAGGGACCAACCAGCTCTCCGGGCACGCAGCGATATGGATACTCAGAAACCGAGATCATGTTTATGATCGAGCAGTGCAAGATCGCAGAAGCATTGCACCATATTCACGACATGTACTTTGTGAAGCAACGTCTCCAGCAACCAACGACTGGGTCAATCACATCCCGCCAAACACAGATCGCCCGTGGAACAATACTCCCAGGTCGGAAACCAAGGTCATTGGAATATCCGGACGATTATCAGGACGACGGCCTCATGCTCTGCCGGGTATGGCTGAGCCAAGTTCCCAAGGCTGTTCAATACAATGCCGATGACGTCCAAGGCCACAGATTCTGGCCTGCTTTTTTACACCTTCTTTTCTTGTACGCCTATTCAGCTCTGCATATAAATGCTCTCTTGAGAATAGTATAACACTAACAAGGTTGCAGCACCAACATTATGCTCCGTTTTCGCGAGATATCCGTGTCGCGGCCTACGAACAGTCGCGGCTTAGCCGAGCGTCAATATTGCAGAGCTCGCGGGATCGCCGCCGCGACCATGGTCAGCAAGATCATACGAAATATGCGAGCCCATGGGCATGTGCTAAGATGCACTGGGCAACTGTATGGGCGGCCCTGTTCCATTTTTTGGTCTGGATGTAACTAACGCCCGACGCAGGACTAACACTTTGTTCAACTGCCTTACCTTCTTTCTAATTGAATGCCAGTCGCCAAATAGCAAGGTCCGACAAGACGCCAGGCACAAGTATACCCTTTGTTTAAACCAGCTTTACGAGTTCAGTCAGCTATGGATCAGTGCATCCTTGATCCACAGACTCTTTGAATCCCTTCAAGCAAACATGCTACTCTCAAATAATAGATCACCATCAGCGCAGTCCGAGCAACAGTGGCACGAACTCTTTTCGGGATACCAAACTTCCAGCGAGCTCACACAAACCTACGTGAGGCAGTATGCCAACCCCCTCCACTCATGATTAGCCTACACGATGAAGTACAAAGACTAACGATTTTATTTTCTGTCACACAATAGGCTACTTGAGACCGACTTCCACTACGCTGGGAGCAGTTCAGACGTTCACAGCCTCGGCAGTCTTTCAACTAATGCCTGGATGCAACCTTCTCCGGAAGATCCATGGTCAGACTTGCCACAGTCGCTTGTTGGTGGGCTACCGGACACACTGGATGTTAATGCATGGTAAGATTCTTTCAAGTTCAGACCTCGATTGCGCCATGAGGGTCTAATATGAGGTCACTTTTTAGGATTGAATTCTTCGACCACGGATACGGAGATCCGACGTGGGTCTCATGAACCATGACTAGCACTGGATTCAGTCTGCGTTTGCCCTAGCCAGGGACCGTTTGCACCTTTCGCCATGCACCCTCAATACTCCAATCCTTACCTGTTTAGGCTTCGCCGATGCCATTACACCTTTAGACTTATCATCTACTAACATAGCCAAGAGACAACCGTTACGTTCTTGGCGAAATAAGTTTACAGGAACTCACTGTATTCGCTCTTAATAATAATTGTTGTCTGGAAGTACAAGCATCCTTACAGCACAATGGGCAGCATAACTGATTCGCCTCTCTTTTCGTCCATCAGGGTTGGCCATGCGGCTCTCAATCACCGGGTTGTCATGGCGCCCATGACCAGGCGCCGGGCCACCAACAACTTCGTACCGGAACCGATCATGGTCGAGTACTACAGGCAACGCGCCACGGTCCCGGGAACACTCATCATAACCGAAGCTACCTCCGTGTCCCCACGCTCCGCCGCCCTCCCCAATACCCCAGGCATCTGGAACGACGAACACATCGAAGCATGGAAACCCATCACAAACGCCGTCCACGAGCAGGACTCCTTCATCTATGTCCAGCTATGGATGTGCGGTAGAGCTGCACGACCTGGTGCCGTGAAACGGGGCGCGGAGGTAGTGTCTGCAAGCGACATCCCATGGGGCCCCGACTCGCCGAAACCACGCTCTCTGACTGAGACTGAGATTCAGCAATGTGTGGAGGAATTTCGACAAGCAGCAGTGAATGCTGTGGCTGCTGGATTTGACGGCGTGGAGCTCCATGGCGCGAATGGGTACTTGCTTGACCAGTTCACGCAAGATGTCTCCAACCAGCGGCAGGACCAATATGGCGGCAGTGTTGAGAATCGTTCGCGGTTCCCCTTTACGGTCGCAAAGGCAGTCGCTGATGCTATCGGTCGGGAGCGTGTTGGATACCGCGTCAGCCCATGGAGTCGCCATCATGGCATGCGTATGAGCAACCCGATACCGCAGTTTGCGGACCTCGTTGGACGGTTGAAGGAGTTGCGCCTCAGCTACCTCCATGTCATCGAGAGCAGAGTGCAGGGCAACGCAGATACTCCCGATAATAAGGAGTCCATTGAATTTCTCGCCGACGTGTGGGACAGGACGTCACCAATCATCTTCGCAGGCGGCTACAACGCCGACACGTCGAGGCAGCGAGTGGCAGAAGAGGAGAACAAAGGACGCCAGGCGCTCGTTGCTTTTGGGAGGACGTTCGTCAGCAACCCAGACCTCCCCTTGAGGATCAATAAGTTTCTGCCAGTGACGCGGTATAACCGCGATCTGTTCTATGAGGTTGGGGCTAAGGAAGGCTACACTGATTATCCTCTATGGAAGGATGAGGAGGGCAACTGGGATCCCTCACGGAACAAAGAGCACGTTTGGCCCGCTGGGAGTACATTGAAGATACCACTAGAGAAGTGACACATGAAATACCACTATGTCTGCGGGTAGTCATCGCCGAGTCTTTGGTCTAAGCTAAAGCGACCCGCCCTAGGACCCCGATATTACTTCCGTACCTAGTCCTTACAGAAAAGCTTTATACTAGACTGTCTTAATTCACCATCTGCACTTTGCCTATTAGAGAATCGCCGATAACACCAATGGCTTCTCTGCTTGTTAACTAGGCGAGATGATCGTAGTTCCCGAACCTTGAGGCTGATGTCTTACACCGACGCGGCAACCACAAGAAGAAACGATAACCCACTGACATCTCGCCACCGGGCCTTGGCCAGACCAACCGCCAAAGAAACAGGTGTCGCCATCATGAGTCCATCCAAAACCCGCGAGCAACCCTCGACATCCGGTCTTGCCACCGTCTCGACCAAGCCGGACATCCGCATCTTCTACGACATTACACCTCCACTCCCTCTAGACCCTCGACGACCTGTCCTCGTCCTATCCGGCTCCCTGGCTGCCACTATTGGCCTTTGGGACGAGTTCGTCGCCGTCTTCGCCAATACGTATACGATCATACGCTACGATGCTCGCTTCCATGGCGGGTCGCCCCTTTCGCGTGATGCGGGCTTCGACTACGCCGCTGGCACCAAAGTAGAGGACCTCGCTGACGACGTTATTGCTGTCCTCGACTCTCTAGAGATTCGCAATCCTGTCGAGGCGTTCATAGGGCTCAGTATTGGCGCGGGCGTTGGTGTGGTGCTCGCATCACGATACCCATCCCGGTTCAACCGCTTCATTATTGCCGCCACACGGTCCCACGCCGTGCCCTCGGACGCAGAGAGGTTCCAAGAGCGCATCAAATACATGAAAGTACACGGTTCACAGGAGCAGGCTCAGCAGAGTCTCGAGCGCTGGTTCGACGCAGACTGGATCAGTGCGAATCCGGAGCGCGGCGCCGCCATCGTGGATATGGTTGCCGCAACACCTCTTGAAGGGTTTATGGCCAGCGTGGCAGCGCTCACGACGATGGACCTACGCGGGCATATCAGGGCCGTAAAGGAGAACGGCAATGGCAAGCAATTGCTCTTTGTGGTGGGCGAGAAAGACGCGCCCCTCGTTGTGCAGGAGACGGGGTGGCTAGCGGAACAGGTCGGGGGTGAACCTGTCGTTGTGCCAGACGCAGGACATATTGTCAATGTACAGCAGCCAGAGAGGTTCCATGAGATAGTTCGCAGCTATTTACAGACACCTATCTAGGAAGGAATTGAAGAGGGCATGTTGCTGTCCTGATCTTTCTTCACCCGCGAATGACACAAGAATCCGACTCAAGCTCTACAGATTTTCAACTTATTGTAGCCAATGCCGAACTCCCGACCTACGACCTTGTGCACCTCTCAAGTCCACACCCTAGTCGCTGTCTTCAGGAATCTGAGATCGCGCCATAGCTTGGCATGGTAGCGACTGGGGAGAAAGTGAAGCTACTGACCGGAGTTAACTCGTAGTTCCCCTGTCCTTGTGCCCCGCAACCCCCGCAAGCCGCTCCGGCGATGCTCTCGGCGATGCTGTTTATGGGCCACCTACTCATATCTCAGGGCGCTGGTTCTTCATTCCCAACTCACTAGAGGACGATTCCGTAAGTCTAGGACCAATTTTCAAGCCCGATGCACACCTTCGTGCGCAAGTTTGGCCGGAATGATGTCATCAAAGTTCCCAGGGGCCTCGGGCGGATGAGTCGAGGAATCACAATCTCGGGGGGATGTCATGACCGAAGGTGCCATCGCCGGTCTTCGCGGCTCGGGTGATAGGGAGACTAATTACTGTTGTTTTACTCCATTGGATTCCCAAGAAAGCAGCTATATCGCCGTCTGCTTTCTGGGAGGCTTCTACTTCGCACCTCTTCAAGCCCAAGCCTGAATAGCTGCCAATACAAGCGCCAACATGGCTGTCACCAACGGAGTCAATGGCTATACTGCACCGCCGCTGCCGAAGCCATCACCAGTCTCTCCGGCTGTGAGCACCCTCGTACCGCAGAACAAGAGCGAAATCATCGGCTCCAACTACGTTCATGAGCCCAAGCCCGCACGCGTGATCTTCATCGGCGCCGGCCTCTCTGGCGTCGCCTTCGCCTACAAGGCCAAGCAGGTCGAGAAGCTCTCGTACACCATCTACGACAAGAACCCAGACGTCGGCGGCGTGTGGTATGAGCACCGCTATCCGGGCCTCTCGTGCGATGTCCCCGCCCACGGCTACTCTTACACTTTCAGACCAAACCCGGACTGGAGCCGCTTCTATGCTGGTGGCGATGAGATCCGCCGGTGGCTGAAGACGCAGGCGCAGGACTACGGACTGTATGAGCATGCTAAGTTTAACCATAAGATCCTAGGGGCCGAGTGGGATGAGGCGAGGGGTGTCTGGAAGGTCGAGGTCCAAGATCTGGAGACTGGGATCATATTCACGGATGAGGCCGAAGTTCTGCTGAACGGTGGTGGTTCACTAAAGTAGGTTGACCTAGATCTCTCCCAATACAGCCCTTTGTGGGCCACCAAGATCCATGACTGACTTGGGACAAACAGCAACTGGAAATGGCCAGATATTGAGGGCTTGCATGACTTTCAAGGTCAATTGCTACACGCCGCCCATTGGGACGACACAGTCGATCTCAAGGGTAAGAAGGTGGCGGTCATTGGGTCTGGCGCATCTGGTATTCAGATTGTCCCCGCAATCCAACCAAGTAAGTGCTACCGCTCATGAAAACGCTATTCGTCCGTTATTCGGTATATTAACCGTAAATGTGAACCTTGTCACAGTCGTCAGCAAACTCATTAGCTTCAACCGCTCACCGACCTGGATCGCACCGGATTTTGCTTACCAAATGGCCAAAGATGGTCGTAACACACTCTATTCGGAAGAACAGAGGCGCCAGTGGCGCGAAAACCCGGAGCAGCTAAAGCAGTACCGGAGAGACATCGAGCATGCCATGAACTCGAGGTTTCCCTCCTTCTATAAGCATTCTGAAGCACAAAAGCAAGCCAGAGGGTTTGTTGCGGAGTCGATGAAACAGAAATTGAAGAACCGTCCGGATCTGATTGAAAAGCTCATCCCAAAGTTTGAGCTAGGTTGCAGGAGGTAAGTGGGACACCCTGTCCAGGAGAGAGACGCGAGATGCTGATATTTTTGACACCCGTAGAGTAACGCCCGGCCATGGCTACCTCGAAGCTCTTGCCACGCCTAATACCGAGGTTGTCACCGCTGGCATCCAGAAGGTGGTGTCCAACGGCATCATCGACAATGACGGTGTGCTCCACGAAATCGATATCATTATCACTGCTACAGGCTACGAGACGTCCTTCGTGCCACGCTTCCCCATAATCGGCCTGAACAAGGTGAACCTGCAGGATAAGTGGCGTAAGGAGGGCGCCGCAGCTTATCTCTCGGTTGCAGTACCGGGGTTCCCCAACTACTTCTTTATCCTGGGGCCCAACTCGCCTATTAGCAACGGTTCTCTAGTTGGTGCCATGGAGCACCAGCTCGACTACGCGCTCCAGTTTGTAAATAAGATTCGTACTCAGGCTGTCAAGTCGTTTACCGTGACCGAGGACGCGGCCAGGGAGTTCAATGAATGGAAGAACGATATGATGCAGGGCCTTACCTTCTCAGGTGCGTGCACGAGCTGGTACAAGACAGGGACTGTCGATGGACCTGTCATTGGTCCGTGGCCTGGGTCGGTGAACCACTTTATGGAGATTATAAAGCAGCCACGGTATGAGGATTACATTGTAAAGTCTAAGGATCAAAACCGGTTCACGTACTTCGGCGATGGCAGGGCGCCGGTCGAGGCCAAGGGTGAGCCTCTTGGATGGTATATGAACTGAATAAACGAAGAGTTTGGAGACACTGTACATCTATCAGGTGGCATATTAATAAATTGCACTCCCCAAATTGTCAACTTAGGTCATCAGACACAATGCCCCCTTTTCAGACTTATGTTTCATCTTCTTCTTTAATGGATATCCTGTCCTTTACTGAACGTCTTTCCGGTCAGGGGCTTTTCGATATTGATAGAACTTGAAGTGAGGAATAAACTTCCCACGCAAGTCTATAAACAATTCAATATAAGAGAACTTGATTTAGGTAAACTAAAAGAACTTCGCTGTATGAAAAGTTAGAAATTACATCCCCTTCAATTTGATTATAGCGATATGAATACATGTACTATCTTCTGAGCTTAGAACATGCTGGAAATCACGGAAGGTTGATTCTTTAAGCTTCAATAAGGTATATTTACAAACTTCCTTTTCCCTCCCAAAGGTACCGAATGGTTGAATGTCTTGAGATATACCTCCTTCACAAACTTCCTCCTTTACGAAACTACCTATCAAAGCCTAAACTAAGGGCCCCAAAGCACACAGCATGCGAAGGATGTACGATGGACGTGCAGCTCTCATCAGAGAACCAATATAATAAAACTTTAAACCATCCCTTAAAAGTCCTCAGCATCGTGCCCAAACAACCAGTGCCTTCTCTCCTTGTATCCCCAGAAGATGGGATTCTTTTCGTCGTCTTGCTTCATCCAGTAGTCACGGTCACGCTGTGCCTCGCCGTCTGGCAAGTGGTATGCATCCTGGAGCCGACGGCCAGATTTTTGAATTGTGGACGCCCTTGCTTGCCGAACCTTCTGATACTTCTGCAGCGCCATCGCCAAGGTATCTTTGGTCGCAGTGCGCAACACTGTTCGGAGGGCCGCAGCATCTTCGCAGGCCATGGCCGCCCCGGATGCCATGTACGGCAGCATGGGGTGAACGGCGTCACCAAGGAGCACTGCCTTGCCAGAGGGATGTGCCCAGTTGTCCACCATTTCTAGGTCAAAAAGACGCCACTTCAGGAAATCCTATACAACACCAACACATGTAAGTATCACTGTGATGACACACAATGCCAGTTGTAGCTCATAAAGCGGGAGGCTTACCTTGCCGGCCATGCCCACAATCTTCCTCACCCTTGGTTCCCAGCCCGAAAACCGCCGCACAAGCTCCTCGTTACTGGGAATCACCAGTTTTGACTCGCCCCCCTCAAACTTTTTGTCATTCATTGTGGCCTCTGATGCGCAGCACACGACATTGTAGATCTCGCCGCCACGGACGGGGTAGCCGATGAGGTGGGCGCCGGGGCCGCACCACGACGATACCCAAGGTTGAGAAACCAGTTCACGCAGTTCCGGGTCGGCAAGCATATCTTGCCCTGGAATGAGGATTCGGTATGAGATATCTCCGGTGTCGGTAGCATCGAGGGCGTGACCTTGGAAGAGTTCACGAGCTTTGCTTAACACGCCTATGTCGGTTGATTTCTATTAGTTGGCAACTTTCAATGGCTGTGCGAGAAGGCGAAACTCACCATCTGCGACGACCAGCAAATCTGCGCCGACTTTCTCTCCATTCTCTAGGATTGCCTCCGGGGCCTCAAAGTTATAGCCATCGACCTTGCAATTCCCTCGGATCACGACACCAAGCTCCAGCGCCTTGGCCAAGAGCACGGCATGGTAATCCGCACGATGGACCATGAGATAGCTCCCGCCGAAGTCGAATTCAGGCACGCCGTGAGGCATATCGGCGAGAATTTCGCCGCTGTCGTATCTCAGGAAGCGGTTACCATTGGAGTACGTTTTTTTCATGTAGGTCAGGTCAATTCCCCAGCGCCGCAAGATCTTGAAGCTGTTTGGCGGGATGCGCATTCCCGCGCCAACCTCGCCAAACTCTGAGGCCTGTTCCAGGATCGTGACATCGTGGCCATCCAGGCGTACGCCAATGCTTGCGAGCAGCCCGCCAATACCAGCACCAATAATGACGACCCTGAATGTGTCGCCTTGAGGCGTAGGCGAGTCTCTCGCAATCATATTGTGAAGGTTTCTGATCTGCAGGTCTGTGTGGAAAGGATGCAGAGAAGCAGCCCACCGTCCTAGCTAAAGCAGGTAGATTCAAGCGAGCACGATCGTTTTAGGACGATGAGCTTCTCCCATCACCGTCCGGATATACAATCGATGAGACACATGCCTCATGCCACTGTACGGTCATCATGCATGCAACGCATGTTTGCGGGTTTCGGAGAAAGGCTTGGACTTACAACCAGTTCCAGCACCAAACTAGAAATAGCATCGCCGAGCGCTAGAATTAGCTACCGCTCTGGGTCGGATTGCGTGATGCTGAAGTTCGCTATCTCTAGCAGGTTATGTAAGCCTCGGAATGTAAGGTTGGGGGCTAGGGTAATAGTGAGTCTCGTTCCACCACAATGCTCCGATTTGGTTCAAAAGAACCTTGACAACGTTGATCGGGATTATTAATCCGATTCTATCCTTTAGGGCGATTTACGCAAAGCACGCAATTTGGCTTACGTTTATGGATATCCAGATGATTACAGCGAGGTACGATTTCATCCCCACTATGACTTTTTTCACGAAATATTGCCCTTAGTCGCAAGCTTTGGAAAGACTGAATAACTCGATACTCACTACATTCAAACGTCCTATGATTCGTCTGATGAGTCTACTCTCTATCGACTAATAATTCATTGAGGATATTGGAAACTCGATCAACACCGACATATACAGTTGCAAATTCATTAATACATATGTGGTTTTCATGACGATACCAATGAATGACATCAAGTCTACACTTCATGTTACTAATATACACTTTCTTTAAGATCTTCCTTCATTTCATATTTCTCTACAATATCAGTAGCGTGAAAATACCTATAAACTTGACAGTTCACAGTCAACTTCGGAAAAGGTTGAAGGGCAGTGTAGATTCAATTCGAGAGTCCCTTACCGTAATTAGTTCCCCTTGGTCAGGATCATCTTCCAGATATATCCTACTCAGCCAGATAAACCAGACTAATAAGACCTTCTAAATTGAATATCGTACCAGATACTCTAGAGTATACATTCCGAATCTTGTATAACCTCAATTGGGACCTTAATCTTGATGAGTAATGCCACAATGCTTTCTATTTTGAAGATAGTTCAAGTTTCAGTCTGCAATACAGAACATACCTATATTACTGTCTGACTATTAAATTGAACCAATCTGCCGTGTTTCCTTTGATGGGCTAAAACGATACATCTTTACTATTTACTGATTGATTTATCTTTTTATCTTACCTAGACCATATAGCGCTGTTTTTTTTTTTTTTTTGGTAATGTACAAATTATACTCCCAGCTAGTGTGGTACACTTTGGTACACATTTTATGTTTTATATCCTCTCGATCAGCTCTGTCATATACTTCAAATATAAGTACATGCTTGTCATAATTAACATCTAATGCGTAATATGATTATGTTCGAGAAGGTTTACTTTGTCCCCAGCATACAAACTGCTAACAGATCGTACATGAATGTCTCCTCGAATAATGAAAACTAGTTTGCTTGTCTAGGGTAACGAGGAACAACGAAATAAGGAACATGTGAGAGGTAAAAGGTACACGTTGAATCCTCTGCTCTTGGATGCTTTCTGTGGAAACTGAATCCATTGTGTCCACACGGTACATTGTAAACTCTATGTAGCTCATCCGCTGGCCAATCGAGTCAAGGGGATGATGTATGATTCCAGAGAGACCTTAGAAGCAACCGATTTCAACATCTCACGAAAGCCAGATAGTGCTACCGCCAATATGACTGGGCAAGATAAGGTCATCGACTAGAGTATGGTAAGCAGTGCTGTAGGATTAAAACCCGTTGAGAATATCATTTTGTAGCAACATGCCAGCCATATCCCATTCTTAGCTTCTAGATGACTTCCCACTCGATATATGAACGGCGAATCTGAGAACCACACCCAAGCCCAGGGTTTGTGAGCTTTAAATAGGTCATGAGCCCACCTAGGGAGCAGACGAGACATTGTTGTCAATAATAAAGATGCCATAAGCAATCATGGAGATACCATATCTCGAAGAAGGCCGAGTGTGCCACTGTTGATTTAGGTGAGGTTTCTCTGTAATATTCTATCTCTTCTAGATTTTCGGCTCGTGATGAAAAGGTCACTGTATTGGGCCTCCATGATCAAGAAATGCCTGAGACATCTGCCTTACAGCGAGCGAGGTAGGCAGCTCAAAGGACCCAAGTCTGACCACGGGTTATCGTCGCGTTGGAATAAAATTTTTTATCAATGGGATGTAACGCTCCCTGTTGCGGTGATTGAGAGTCACTCGGATGCGCTTAAGGTTAACTAAGAAGACCAATTAAGGACAGAGTGCTCGCATCGGCACTGAGAAGGCCAGTTTCGACGTCTCTGGTTAAACATCTTGAGATCCAAAACTTTATCTAGTATACAATCCCTTTCGAGTTTGGGGATTCCACGATCTATATACCACTGATAATGCAGCATACCCTCCGCCCCTCTCCTCCCCAGAACGTTTGCTAATGTGGGGGAAACCTTAAGAAGTAGTCTAGGAAGTCGGAGCTTCTTGCGCTGCATTTCGTGCAAAAGAAGATAACGATATTGAACGACTTTCTCACAGCGAAGATCCGCGAAATGGAGAATTACAGAGCGTGGCCCGAGAAGACACAGACTAGAATGGACGATTTAGTATGGGATTAGGCCGCGATTACTGGCTGCAGAGCCCCTAGGGCGTTAGACCATAGTCGCAGAATTCCGCGGTGTTAGGCCATTTTGACGAGAGTGAACATAGATGCTAAAAGTTGGAGAAATTGGTAGTGGTCAACCTTTGTCTTATGCATAAACCTGGTGATAATTGATGAGTTGGAAACTTGTGTTCAAATTACTTAATCAGTGAAGGAACTAACCCTCTCAGGGGGGTCTTAGGGGAGTCTTGGGGGAGCAGGAGGAACAATGAACCAGCACCAATTGCGAATTACAGAGCATCGGGCTATGAAATGACAATGGGAATGGTTAGGAACGGTGACAAATCCGCCTTCTCTTGTGACGAGCAAAAAGAAACGAGGTGTTTCTGCAGCTTTTCCAAAGAAGGAAAAGAGATATTTCCACAAGTTTTTTGTTTTCAACGAATGGACCTGTTTCATTTCATATGCAGGCCTCATGGGTGCTTGCCGTGCCACACTACCCGGACCAGGCAACAGGCGACCTGCTTACATGTGGTTCGCCCAGTAAGACAGAGCCGCAGCTTGTACGCGATGTCGCCGTTCGGGACCCCTGTCAAACGCAGTCTAGGTATATTTGGAAACGGTATGTACATACCGTATATAACGTCCCCCTTCGAGACCCTGGTTAGATAAGACTGTAATATGTTTAGAATGGAATGGGATGTCAGAGAACCCAATGCTGCAAGGAAACTTACCACAGTGAACCGGAGCATTTTACGCAGACCAGCCTCAGGAGGTACCTTGCCTTACTTAAAGGTGTGGCTGAACTGTCCATTCCGTGCGCTGGACATGGATATCAGCCGATCGTTGGGCCCATACAGTATGTCAGTGGTGCGGCATGACAACGGCAGAGCCCAAGAGTCTGGCAGATTCTGGTTTCGGTTTCTGGGGATTCGACCCAGGGTAGCAGAGAGCCGCAAAGGGTGTGCGCACAACTTTAGCAAAATCCATTCGACTCCACCAGTTGTATGCGGGTGGATCGGCGCGTGCCTGGGCCGTTTCGGGGTTCGCGACTACCGGGGCACTGATATTTCAGATCCTTCGAGGGAGCTGGAGCTATTGGCTCCCGCTCCCAAGATCCTTGTGGGAGTCGAGGCTATCGCCCTCAAGATCCAACGGCTCTGGAAGGGGGTGGATAGAAAAGTGTGAAGCCACGAAGCCAAACTGACCATGGTTAAAAAAATGAACAAAGAATAAAAGAAAATCCTAGCACCAGTCCAGGGTTCGGTTTTCTGACCGAGCCCGTGGGGTGTTTACGAAGACACCTACCAGACATGGTAGAAGCTGGAGGCGACCAACTGCACGATAAGGTAGACAAAGGCATGGCATCGACAGTAAAACCCGCCTGGCTCCGTCCGAGCAACCACGCCCCGAGACTCGTGGCCAAGTGACAGCCGCAAAACACAAAAGACGGTCTGCCGGGGGGGGTGTGAATGACAGGCGAGGGTTGTTGACCGTTCCAGCTATGGGTGCCCCCCCTGGTACCTAGACTCTAATCCTGGTCAAAAGCTCCCCGGCCGCCCTAGCACCAGTGACGGAGCTGGGCGAAAGCTGTCGACGGTCTGTTGGTTTCCGGATTCCATTGTGCTTCTGTTAGTGCCATGGCTCATGCCTTGTCCTTCAACGCAGCAACACCCCCCTCCCCCCCTTTTTCCATCTGGGCCTTGATCAGGGCACCGGCTTGGAATTGCCCCAATGTTTTGGGGCTCGGAGAGCGAACAAAGAAGCAGTACACCAGGATGCTACTGTAGCAGGGCCAGGGCGTTGAGGGTCCTGCTGCTTGGCAGATGCGATCCGTCTACCCGCTAATGCCAAGCAAGCCGGAGCAGCGACGATGCTGAAGGCATCGTGGCCTTGCAGCAGTGCCAGAATTGCTGCACGAACACTTCTGGGCACAGAGAATCTGGAATGGCCTTGACTGATCAATCGTAATAACATTGTAATGCGGAAGTATGCCTCTAAAGGTGCTTCTGCAGGGAACGAAAGCGGTTCACTGATTTTGGGGCACATCCACGTTTTCGATATTAATTGAAGGAGGGGTGATTCCGCCAATTCCAATTGTCATAACGCAAGAGAGGGAGTCGTCTGCTAAGCAGGTAATTGCGCGCATGGAGATGAACTGTACGCTTCGTGGTTTCTCCGACCTAGGGCTGGCGAGGGTGAACACGGCAGAGTTGGGAGTTGGGGAGCATCAGTTCCGTCATCCTAAAGCCGGCACACACAAGTTTGAGCCCCAGGAAGTGTTAGTGCCAGGTGCCCTTTTCTGGCGCTAACTTGAAAGCCTCAACCCGCCATCCGGCCTGCGGCGTGCTGGGGTATCTCTGAGGTTCCCTGTAGGCGCCTTGGAGCGTACATAGAATAAGTAGATAGCGTGGATGTACGGAAGGAGTGACAACTTCATCTGGCGATTGTGATTCCCTCCTTACTATCTACTACATCTAATATGAACGGGAGTCCTGTCCGCGCTAGCACTCTTGAAAGAGAGTTCACTCCTTCCGTACCTCAGGTCAAAAATCTTTTGAAGGTTAGACTAAGTAGGGCAAGGAAGCGAGTTGTTTGACGCACTGGAAGAGCTGGTAGACATGATCCGATATGCGCGTCAGCTGGTGAGGTTCAGGAATAATCCGCCAGCTGCCGGGACTGTAGGACCAACATTCTGCTTGGGGGCACTCGCATCCATGCCAAGCCAAGGTACTGTCCCTATACGATTACGGGGGCGTGGAGACCGCGATGGGAGATCTCCACCGAATAAACTGCGTTTGATGAGTTATAGGGACACTCCTTACCATCCGTACCAAGGCGGGATGATGCGAAAGCTTCAAACTCGGCGGAATCCATTTCAGCGGTTCCTGGGGCTGGCCCGGGTGTGTGGGCTCCACCCGCACCGCGCCGCCGAGGAAACCCATTGAATACGCCGCGATCTCAGCCAAGCTGGTCTGAAGCAGCCCATTCTCGGCGGCCCTCAGTAGATGCAGCTGAAAGGACCCCATCAACGGACTTGCAGTGCTCAGGACCGCTATGTACCATCATCCACAAGTGCTCTCCCTGACCTGAGGTTTCGGCTGTGCACAGCGATTCAGCCAATCGACATGGGTTCCATCCAGTCCCGGCCGCGTCCGGATGCTATCTGGGGGTGGGTTCAACTGCATGATAGGCACCGGAGCACTCTGTCCCAAGGTGCAGTCCTTCGATCGCTATATGATAGTCGTGAGGCAGTCACTAGGAGAGATGATTTAGTTTGGGATTAGGCCGCGATTACCAGTTGCAGAGCCCCTAGGTCGTTGGGTAATAGTTACCAGTCGTAGAACTCTGAGGGGTTAGGCCATTTTGACGAGAGTGAACATTGATGCTAAGATTTGGAGAAATTGGTAGTGGTCAACCTTTGTTTCTCAAGGACCTTCTCAAGGTACTTGATTTGTTCGTCACTTCTCAATCCGAATTGATTCATACAATGAGATATTGTGCCCCCGCACTCTACCTTCGCTCACCTTTGCCCCGGATGGAGCCCTAGATAACATTGGCCCACAATCTACCCCACCTCGTCCACAGACCCTCGATGGAACACACGAAACCGTCTATCCTTTTGCATATCAGTTTTTTTTAATCGATAATCAGACTTAATTAAAACTGTCCTTGACCCAAGCGATGGCGCAGCAAAGGAGCAAGACGATGAACATATCGTCGGTGATTGTAGTGGCTGCTGTAGCTCTCGCCATTGGTGTCACATCTCTCGGCTTCATCCAGTCCCTTCCTCACCAACAATTCTCAGCCCTGAAGGCGGCATTCACTGGCAAATCAGCCCCCAAACTTGATAATCTCCCTAGTCAAGCTCAATCAATATCACATGCATCCTATGCCGTACTTGAGACCGTCCCTCCTGGGCACGAAGCAAATGCTAGCACTGTGCGAGATCCCTACCAGTCTCTCCCAACTCGACCTTTGGCTAACCAGTGCCGACTGTGGTCTTCATCGATAGCGTTTCATCCCACCAGGATCGACACTCCAGAGCTTGATAGATAAGCCATTTCACGTGTATGACGAGGATTTTCTGTCCATCATCGGACAGAACCCAACGCTCACGCTCATTGCCGACGCTGGCACAAATCCAAGCTTTCACGAGGCACCCATATGGCAAGTCCACTCTTAAAAAGTTATAATCCGAGATTGTGACTTCAATGGTTTCTGATAGTATCGTTCAAAAAAGGTACCAACCAACGGATGAGCTTTTCTTCGTAGAAAATGCTGGACACCCTAGTGCTGGCACTGGACTTAAAAGGTCGTCCATCATACAGAAGATTTCGCTGCCCGAGGCTGCGGCCGTCTCCCATACACGCGATGCCGTTGGAAAAGTTCGAATCGAAGTCGTTGACTCCAGCCCTATCGTCATCAACCCAAATGGTCAGCTTAAGTTCCATCCGTTTCATCGCACCGCCGAACCACTTTTAATAGCTCTAGACTCAAACTAGGATATGGAATCACTAACGAAATTTAAATAGGAGGGACTAACTTCAACGGCCAACTTCTCTTTGTCGGAGAAGGCATGGGGGCAACTATAGCTCCTGCTATTTATCTTGTTCATGCCCTGCCGCCGTACAACTCAACCAGTCGGTTCTCTGCCGTTTCCCCTTTATCTAAGCATGTTGTCTGATCGCACGCAGTTCTTTTGAACAACTACTATGGTCGACAGTTCAACTCTTTGAATGATATCACTGTCCATCCGAAGACTAAGGAGATCTACTTCACTGATACTCTGTATGGATATCTTCAAGATTTTCGACCTAAACCTGTGCTTCCAAATCAAATCTACCGCCTAGATCCAAGCACACTGGCCGTATCTGTAGTAGCAGATGGGTTTGATTTATGTAATGGTAAGTTAACCGCAGCTAATCGTTTTATATTGGATATTGATAAGCTGAAGGTATCACCTTCTCTCCCAACGGAAAACATGCTTATGTAACCGACACTGGAATTTACCGCGCCTTCTTTGGATATGATGATCATTCCAGGCCAGCCACTATGTGAGTCTCAAAGATGATTTAACTGGCACTATACTCACGAAGACTTCTCTAGATACCGTTATACGGTCGCAAGTGATGGAACATTTGAGGATAGGAAGGTCTTCGCCCACATCACCGTTGATGTGGCAGATGGTTTGTGCAACTGCATCCTACCCTGTTGTGTTTCTATGAGCAGCTGACACGGAATCAAGGCATACACTGTGACTCTAACGGCAACCTATATGCAGGATGTGGTGACGGAGTCCACGTCTGGAACCCGTCAGGCAAGCTCTTGGGAAAGATCTATGTGGGCGAGGTAGTGGCCAATTTCCAGTTTGCCGGAAAGGGGCACCTCGTTCTGCTTGCTGAGATTCACCTTTATTATGTAACCTTGGCAGCAAATGGCGTTCTAGCGACTTGATGACTCTAGGGCAAGATTCTAGTTCTTATGGCGCTATGTGTTAAAACACCTTCAACGGTCTGGCAGAGGTGAACACCCTTGGTGTTAGTATCCGGGTTGAGGAGTCGAATGTTGAGTTCTTAGAAAGCCTGTGCCGGCGTCCCCTCATTTACTAAACTAGGCGTGTTATTTAGATTAAGAAATATTACGGGGGTCGTGATACATGTGAGAGTAGGAGAGAAGCCGAATGGTCGGGAAGAGGAAACCCTGGCTTATGGAGTTGATATCATACTCCAAGTATCTCTGGGATAGATCTGACAAGACTCAGGTTCTTGCAGAAGTAAAAAATCCCGAACTTTTCATTCTACCTCCTCCGTAGTAGGCCAAATGTTAATACGTGTCTCAGACCTGCTCAGGGCTTTGACTGGGCCATCTTTCAAACTGGACGGTGAGCGGACAACGAAAGGACAGCGAACCACGGCATAATTCCTAAGGTTTTCGGGGACTAGCCGGACCAGGCAACAGGCGACCTGCTTACATGTGGTTCGCCAGTACGACAGAGCCGCAGCAGGCACGCGATGTTGTCGTTTGGGACCCCTGTCAATACAGCCTAGGTATATTTGGAAACGGTATGTACGTACTGAACATAACGTCCCCGTTCGAGACCCCTGTTAGATATGACCGTAATATGCTTGGAATGGAATGGGATGTCAGAGAACCCAAGTTTGCAAGGAAACTTACCACAGCGACCATGCGGCATGACAACGGCAGAGCCTAGCGTATTCTGGTTTCGGATTCTGGGGATTCGACAAGGGGTTGCAGAGAGCCGCAAAGGGTGTGCGCACACCTTTAACAATTTTTCAAGCCACAAGTCGACTAGAGTTTTCGGAAAGGATGTGCACACCTTTAGCAAAATCCACAATTCAACCTCCACCAGTTGTATGCGGGTAGATCGGCGTGTGCCTGAGCCGTTTGGGGGTTCGCGACTACCGGGGCACTGATATTTCAGATCCTTCAGCCGATGCTACCGCCCTCGGGATCCTACGGCCCCGGGGGGGGGGAAGTGGGGTGGATGCGAAGGTGCGAAGCCGCGAGGCCGAACTGACCATGGTTAAAAATGAACAAAGAACAAAAGAAAATCCCAGTGCCGATCTTGGGTGAGGTTTGCTGACCGAGTCCGTGGGGTGGATATGAAGATACTTGCCAGACATGGTAGAAGCTGGAGGCGACCAATCGAATCGATAAGATAGACAAAGGCATGGGCGTCCTAAGCAACCCCGCCCCGAGACTGGCGGCCAAGTGACAGCCGCAAAGCACAAAAGACGGTCTGCCGGAGCCTGGGTATGAGTGAGACCGTCCCAGAAATCAGGGCTAGGGTGATGCGGGTCCGGCTGCTCAGCCGGAGCATTCAAGCGCAGCGACGGTGCAGAAGGCATCGCCATGGCCGTGCAGCAGTGCCAGGATTGCTGCACGAACACTTCTGGGCACAGAGAATCTGGAATGGCCTTGATTGATCAATCGTAATAACATTGTAATGCAAAAGTCTGCTTCTAAAGGTGCATCTGCATAGGACGAAAGGGTTTCATGGAATTTAGAGTACATCGACATTTTAGAAATTGATAGAAGCAGGGGTGATTCCGCCAATTCCAACTGTCATAATACAAGAGAGGGAGTCGCTTGCTATGGAGATGAACTGTACTCTTCGTGGCCTCTCCAACCCAGGGGTGACGAGGGTGAACACGGCAGAGTTGGAGCATCAGTTCTGTCATCCTAAGGCCGGCACGCACGAGTTTGAGCCCAAGAAGTGTCACTCAAGAAGCCGCCAGCCGATCTGCGGCGTGCTGGGGTATCTCTGAGGTGCCCTGCAGGCGCCTTGGAGCGCACCTACCTTAGAATAGATAGCGTAAAGGTACGGAAGGAGTGACAATATCATCTGGTGATTGTGATTCCTTCCTTACTATCTACTACATCTAAGATGAAGAATACGGAGTCCTGTCCGCGCTAGCAGAGAGTGTCACTCCTTCCGTACCTCTGGCCAGACACCCTTAAGATTAGACTAGGTGGGGCAAGAAAGCGAGTTGTTTGACGCATGCGCTGGTAGAGCTGGTAGACATGATCCGATATGCGCATCAGCTGGCGAGGTTCAGGAATAATCTGCCGGCCTGTATTGGACAACATTCTGCTGAGTCGCATCCATGCCAGGCCAAGGCCCTGTCCCGGTACGATTACGGGGGCATGGAGACGTCGATGGGAGATCTCCACCGAATAAATTGCCCTCTCCGATAGGGACACTCCTTGCTAAGACGGGATGATGCGAAAGTTCCTCAGAAATTCGGCCGGGAATCCACTTCAGCGGTTTCTGGGCTGTCCGGGCGTGGGCTCCACCCGCACCGCACCGCCGGGGAGGAGCGCATCAACCCTCAGGGGAGGCGGCTGGAAGGGCCCCATCAACGGACTCGAGGAGCCGACAGTGCTCAGGACCGCCACCACCATCCACGAATGCTCTCCCTGACCTGAGGGTTCGGCTGTGAATAGGGATTCAGCCAATCGACATGGGTTTCTCCAGCCAGAGGCGTGGCCCCATCATCATGGGCGTGGCCTCTTCGGCTAGAGAGGGACAATGTCAAATATCGACGGTAATGTCGTCGCCAGACACCCGATCAAGATATTCAGAGCCTTCAGGACTGGTTGGTTGGAAGCCGATGGGGCTCGGGGAGGGTGTAGACCCTCAGGGACCCCCCGGGCTGGCAGCGGTGCTAGGATTGCTGCATGAGCATCTCTGAGCATATAGAAGATTTAGACATCGATAGAAGGAAGGGGGATTCTGCCAATTCTAACTTTTATGACATAGGCGACGGCCTCGTCTACCAAGCAGATAATACTAGCATAGAGATGAACTATACTCTTCGCGGCCTCTCCAACACCAGGGCTCGTGGGGGTGAACACGGCAGAAGTTGGGCCTTGGGGAGCATCACCATGAAAGCCTCGGGAAACCACCAGCCGTTCTGCGGAGTGCCGGAGTGACTGAGATGCTCTGGAGGCGTCCTGGAGGGGTTCACCGCCAAGGGACGTTGATTTTCACACGAGGATGTGATCACTGTCTGGGGGGAGTGGGTCACCATCTCGCCGCTCCGCACCGCATCGCGGTACCCTCGCGGTGTCCCTACTTCCGCTGCAGTGTTGGACGCGCGAGACATGATCCGATATGCGCGAGAACTAGCGAGGTTCAGGAATAATCTCTGACATCCATTTCACTGTCTCTATACGGCTATGGGGGGGTGGAGACTTCGATGCAAGACGCCCCCCGCATCCATTTTTTCATTAAGGTAGTCGCAGGGGACAGCTTTCCGAGGCGGGATGATGCGCTAGGCATTCCTGTTCCAATAGCACCAAAGCACCATAGTGCCAAAGCACCATAGCACCATAGCACTCCCGTTCCCATCCCATCGGCTGTGCTAAGGCACTGGCATTGTCACTTACAGGGCTCGGGATCAATAAGAGAGCTGCAGAGCGAGGGTACTCTATCTTACTCTCTAATTTGCGGGTGGTAAATGTATCAGCACTTAGGCACTATACATAGAGCTACATCGCACTTATCGCAGCTGAGTATTATCATTGCCTTATAAGCCGCTGACTATTGAGGCTATTCAAGGTTATGATTTCATTCAAAGCAAGGCATTCTTTGCTCTATATCCTCAGTCTCATTATATCATGGCCTCTTGCATCCTAGGCAGGGCCCTTATTTCCTCTATTGATATAATTACATTGCTAGGAATAGGTTCATATGACGAATTTGCAGATTTTATTTCGTTAGACACTTTGTTGCTGGAAGTATGCCCCTATTTCAGGGGGGCTACGTGGGGCAGCTACAACGCCAGTGCCTTAACACAGCAGATGGGATAGCAACATGCAGTGGGATGGTTCTCCACCCGCACGGGCAACCGCCAGGAGAGCCCTAGCGTCCTGGGCCGGGCGGGTCATGGAGCTGCACGTGGAGGACCAAGAGATATGTACCAAGTAGACAACCCAAGGACAATCTTAGGACTCCGACGACCAAATATGCTCAGGAGCGCCACGACCACCCACGAGTACTCTCCCTGGGAAGGCGGCTATGTACAGGGATCAGAACCAATCGACATGGGTTCCTGCAGCCAGAGGTGTGTCTCTGGAGGTCATCATGGGGTGTGGATACATGCCTTGCACCCCTCGAGACAGCTACAATGGCAAATATACACGGTGATGTCGTCGCCAGACCCGACCAAGATATCCAGAGCCTTCAAGACTGGTTGGCGCTAAGCCGATGGGCATCGGGGAGGGTGTAGACTACTCAGGGACCCCAGGGCTGGCAGGCTCCCACACTGGGGGCTTCGTGCGCAGCGCTGCTGCGCTGATGGTGATTGAGACCAGTTAAGTTTCAACGTCCATGCCGCGAAATCATATATTAAACCCATTTTCCCTCCAGATTCAAGACTTGTCTTCAAAGATTATCCGTCTCCAACATTTGGGACCTTATTAACCTGCAAAGTCTTCATTCTTTACCCTATCCTCTCTTACATGGCTACCGTCAAGTACATTGCTCCGATCATTAACACTCGAAGTCAACAAGAATCTTGCACCCAAAGCCAGTCATCTTTCATGCACAGCATAATATTCCACCGCCGTAGTAATATCCGCCAACCTCTTGTCGTCCCGTTTATTTACCCATTTGCCCGCCATCCCGCTCATAGGAAACCTCACCTTCTCAACCTACCTCCCCACCCTTCAACTCAAGACAATCAGCAACTAATCTCCCACAATGACCACATCATCCACAAAGCCAGTCCAAGGCTCAATTGCAAGGTGAGTCCCCTCCCTCCATCCCCAAGACTTCCTCGTTCCCAACCTCCCCGCTCCACCCGCTCTCAAACTACAATGCTTCTTCCACTAACCTGTTGCGAGAACAACAGCACCGACGCGAGTCCTCAACTACATGATAGACACCGGAGCACTCTGTCCCAAGGTGCAGTCCTTCGATCGCTGCATGATAGCCATGAGGCAGTCAACGCGAGGATGCAAGATCTTGCCTATGTCCCCGGGTCAGCATCTCTAGTCCATATTCCACACACACCTACCGAGCCTATTGTTGTCAATCGCATCACTGTTGATGGCACTGACACGTCAGCTGAAGCGGCTCAAGGTTCATCTCTCCATGCTGATGCTGAGGCAACACTGACAGGTGTGGGGGCACAATTCGTATCTCGGTAGAGGTGCGTCCCATAGCGATGGTTCATGCCGATGCTCATAAGGTTATATCACCGGGTATGATGCGAACTCTGATTAATAACTTTTGCTTTTTCTGTTGGGGTCTCTTGTGTTGGGTTTGGGCTTTTGTCATCTATCCTTACCTAGAAGCAAAGCCTAGAGCTACCCATCAGCAAGTTTTTTATATGTTACACACACAGGGTGATTACAGTTGCGGTGTATGGTTGCTTGTCTATCATGACGCTCGCGGTTGTATTCCTCAGCCAAAGATCAGACACGGCGTGATTGTGCGGGGCTGTGGTTCCTTTGTATTACAAAATTGAGAACTTAAGTCTTCCTGGACTGGATATCATGACTACCTCCCACTTGATGCAAAACGTTTGCAAGTAATATATCGCTCACATCAACTAACTCAGTATGTGAGATGATCTGGGATTCTGTTGTGCGGCGAATCAAAAGCCAAATCTTCAATTCTGAAGCTGGCCAGATCTTAGATATATCACTGCCATCAATCGCGAGGGCAACGGTCCTGTTTGATACTGCTACCACAAGTCGCTTCGAGCCGCAACCTGGGTTGATGCTCTTCGTAGATGACAAATGAAACGTGGCCAGGATGAAATTCCTACTCTTAGTGGCGTTCCCTGTTGTGTTTTTCGGTCCGCAGCCCTCAACTCTGAGCTTGTCCTCAAAAGCCTGTCGGGCGTATTGTCCTGGGGGAAGATGATCGTGTTGCGCCCTTCCCGGCCGACTGTCAATGTCTCCCCTTGCAGACGCCCAGCCCACAGTAACTTATTGCAGGTAAGCTCGCCTAACATGGCGACCGTGGGTTCCGGGAGAGCGAACGGTGAAGAGCAGTGATGTAGCCAAGACAATGCCTGCGGTACGCCCGCCACACGGCGACTGCAGGTGATTGGCTTGGATAAAACCCAGCAATGACTTTGAGCCGCAGGTGCTGAAATCCTCCAATCAGAAGATCGAACCCATGTCAGAACGAAAGAGCTTGCATGGGACGATCCGCAGGGGAGCCAATCAAATGGCGGGTGCTGGGCCAAGGCGAGCTGACATCCAGTTGCACAATGGGCTGTGAGTAGCTAACTCAGCAAATACGACGACAAACATGATAGAAAAGGGTAAAATGACATGGTTGGTCTTGAACCAGACTCGTCGGCAGGTAACTTAGAAATGGTATCATCGCTTGATGAGACAGTCAGCCCTCTAGAGATGAGGACAATCGCCAACAAACGCCGGAAAGAAGCAACCGGGGAAGGGAGGTTGGAGGGAAAGATTGTATGGAGAGCGGTAGGCTGAGTTGGATCTTAGATAGCTTTGAATGAGACAGTAGTGAAGAGTGAACTGGCAGGAGGAGAGATGTGGACACTCCTTGCTCAGGTATCATAACCCATCTCGAAGACACTAACCCCCAAGAGCGGTAGGCATGATTCGGAACTTCCAATAACCGGCGGTGTTATGCTAGCGATCGAAAAAGATAATGAAGTGGAGGATACGAGTGATATAGCGAGTAGGGAGGGGAGAGGCCAAGGTGTGACGTTGAAGAAGAACGGTGCTGATTGGTCCAGACCGGGGGGTCTCATGGGATTCCCGCACACATAAAGCTCAGCTCCCCCCTCTACCTTCCTTTCCCACACTTCTCTCTCTTTCACCATCTTCCTCATTTTCATCACACAAGGACCATAAAAAGCCCACTCCACCTCAAGTCACTTGACTTTCATCATCATCAACCCCCCAGAAGCCCCCACGTCCTTGATAGGCATCGTATCTTGCTAGGTCTGGGCCGTTGCCGTCACCCTCGGTGATCAGCCAAGTCGAAGCAAGAGTATTGCCTACCTACCCCACATTCATCAATATGACGGTCCCCAGACACATGCTCCCGTTGTTGTACTCCCATGAGTCCTCGTCCAACTTCATGGATGGTCCCCACCCGGTCCACGTATCTCGGAGTAACAGTAGGTGGTATAGGGATGACCCACGAACTACCTATGAAGCGCTTGATCAGCCTTTGACCAACAGCAATGATTCGGCATCTCAGGAGTGCCGCAAAAGGAGGGTTCGCATTGCCGAAGTCGACGATAGTGTCGTCGTCGAGACACACATATCACGTGCGAGGAATAATACGCCACGTGACTCGGAGTATACCACTGAAGTCCCTGGTGATCGGGCCAATCTCAGAAAGTTCCCATACTCCTCAACCAGTCTTCAGACCTGTCGCTCATCCATAGTTGAGAGGAAGCGTCGATCAAGTCATCGGGTCTACCCTATGCGGGCCCCAACACCCCCGTCCTTGACTTTGGGACCTGGGGCTGCTGACTTGGATTGCATCGGGTCGTGGTGCAAGTCGGATTCTTTGAACAACAATAGTTTGCTTGACGACTTCCCGCATCAAGTAATGCCGATGACGCCCCGACCGCTAAAGATCCCTTCTCCTGATCTGGCACCCCTGTCTATGGACTTTGTGTTCTGCCCCTGCTGTGAAGAGGAGGACTGTGGGGGGTGCGGAAAAGAAGAGGACAGGATCAACAAGATATGGTACTTGCATGATCGAGCGAAGATGGACTCGCAGCGTGAGTAAATTCCTCTTTGACAAGGTCGTCGTTGGAGTTGCTGATTTATCCAAGTGAAAGATGCCACGGCCTATATCGCAAGGCATCAGTCCAGAGGCCAGACTATCAGGGGAGCCCTCGAGAATCGTCGAGTTTGAAGATAAGTTGAAGGCGGTTGATGCCTTCTCCCACCGGCCTTATAGTTCTTTGAGGTGCTTTGTTCTCCTATTTCCTTTTATCTCAGTGAGAGGTTGGGGAGCCGCTGAAAATGTTGGGACTGGAGTTTGGTGTTCCGGACTTCGGGTTACAAACGTGCCGACGGTCCTTCCCGACAATGTATTTCTCGTCAAGCGGAATATAATATATATCCAATAATCCACCATCAATGCGGTTCAATTAGTATTGGGGTGTTATGCCAAGTTTCGTAGTTGGCCTGGCTGCGGTCGGGGCAGCCTTCAGGTGTTCGACTGAGCCCATAGTTACTGTGAACCTTTGTCGATGCATGCGCATAAGCATAGCATTGGAGAAAGAATGTCATGGTCCCTTCTTAGAAAAGGTCCAGAACTGTTTGAAAGGTGTCTCCGTGTGGCTTTGTGCTGTTGTAATGTTATTCATTGGTTCGAGTGGAGGAGTTGGAAGTGGAGTATTGTTGAGATTCTAGAATATGGCAACCTTGACGCCTTAGGCATAAACAATTTAGGCAGCCAAGGACCCCTGAACATGCCATCGGCTGTGCGAAGGGAGCAAAGAGGTCACATACGGGGTTTAAAGCCAATCAATTAACATCACATCAATGGTACATCCTTTAAGGTGCGCAGCTGCTAAGAAAATAAGTACCGCTGATCATCAGAGCTACCTGACAATCTAGCTATTTTTGCAGGTTTTGCTTGTAACTCTTGAAGGACAGGGACAACGTGGGGCGAATAATTCGTTGCTCCCTACGCACAGCCGGTGGTATTCGTCGAGAAATCATCGTCAAGTAAGCTGTCAAGGATCGACATATGGGGCGTGCTATGATGGTGCCAGGACAGGCCAGTACCTGACATCGCCATGAGGCTCCGACAACTCAGCTACAGTTTAAGATAGACTATGGTGCATTGACGAAAATAACTAACTTCATAATCTGTTGACATCTTGATCGGCCATTCTTTCCGCAAATTCGACCCAAATCCCAAACACCCTTCACCCAACCGAACCAATTCGGGAATTTCCAATATTTAGTTCTTCGAGGACGTCACTCAAGTATTAGCCACGAGCATTGACTCCACGAGAGAAAGTGTCGAGACAAGATTGTGCAGTTGACCTGCCTCAGTCAAGGACGTGATCTGATGATTGCGAATCATCTCCCGCGAATACTTCTGGAACACGGGTTCGTCGCTCAGGTCCAACTGGCGATGGAATTCTTCGAGATGCATCGTGATGTCATGAATGATATCTGGACTCAAATTAAGAAAATCTGGAAACGAGATGATTCGCTTGGGAGGAGATGTTAGGTCGGATTCAATCCACTCAGAGCCATTATTTGTGACGATAATCGTAATGGACTCGACCAAATCCACTAAGGACCGCAGAGCCTCAGGAGCGCCATCGAGCGTCTGAGGATGGATAGAGTTGATGAGATCGGTGAGAAAGAGGATGATTTCCTGCAACTGATCCTTTAGACCGTATAGTTCACGACGGATGCGGGCGACAGCAGGGGTGGGGGGTGGTTGGTGCGGTTTTGTGCCAGAGCCTTCGACCTGATATGTTGGGAAGTTCATCGAATCGGTTCGAAACTCGTTATAATCCCTGGGTACGTAATTAGCGGATGGAGTACAAAATCCAGTTGATAGACTCACGCCTTCAGGATGGGTAAGAAGTCCTGGAAAGTAACCCGAGCATTCTCTAGGCCTTGAACACGTTCCGAGATGTAGGAGTTGATACGGAACGGAATTCTCTTGGCGCTCAGAGGCCATTGAGCATCACTATTCTCCGTACTTGGTCTCAGCCGATGCATCTGTTTAAGAACGCCCTGAAGATCGAGCTTCACGGAATCCATCCAGATGATCAAGTTGGGGTTTAGGGGCACCCCGCAGGTGGAAGTGCCCGAGCCATTCTTGATCCAATGAGAAGCATACGCAGCTTGTATGGGCTCAAGCTCGTAAAGCAGACCTGAAATATCGCAGCAAACTTCTTCCAAGAGAGAAACGGTGGAGATCTTGTTGGCACCCAGTTCCTTAGCACAGGCTGCGACTTCATCGGCTAAATTTCTCGTTTCGAGAAGCGAGTTGTGGTAGAGAACGGCGTTTTCTTTGTACTCGTCCGAGTCGTGTGAGCGTTGGAAGTCCCTAGCTAGAGCTTCACTATAGTCTAAGGTTGTAGTCCGCTCGCTAAGGCTTTTCTTGGTGGATGCAATGGGAATCGGAGATGAGAGTTCATCTTCAATGTCCTTGTTCGCTCTCCCGGCCTTAGCCCCGTAGCTAAAGCCAAAGCTAGACCAAGAGGGTTGCCGTCCAATATGCTTAGTCTGTTGTCTAATCGGAAGAGTGACCTGGCTTGAGCTGGTGTCGGTAGGGTGCGAATCTGCTTCTTTATTGAAGGACGAATCCGGGATCTTCCACCAAGCAGGAGGAGGAGGAGGACTGGTGCAGGGTTCATCATCTTGTCCAAGAGATGAGTCGGTGTTAGAGTTGTTAGAGTAAGGGATCTCTAATTGAAGAATAGGCGAAAGCCTGCCCTTGGTGGTCTGTGGGGGAGGATGCTCAGAAGACGCCTCCTCTGGTGCAACCGGCGCTTTATCTGAGCCGGAGTTGGTGTCGATGGGATGAGAATCCGCTGGCTGAAGGACAGGAGACACCGATCGGGAGAGGGCGATGAGATCGTCGCCGTCGAATGAGTCGACCGATCTAACTGACGCGGCCCCATCGACCTCCTCCCAGTCGTCGGAGATGTGCGACGCCCGGCGTTGGTCAGCCATGGCGACGTCGCCTCGGGTAAGTGATGTCGAAAGTGATGGTTTCAATGGAGAGAGTTCCTTTTGGGGATACGAATCACTGCATAGGAAGGATAAATGCTCGGGCGGCTTGCCTGATGATGCTGGAAGAGTAAAAAGTTCATGGCAAGCTGGAAAGCGGGCAGCTGTCAGCTAAAGTCCTATCGCGTTTTAGACCTTAGGCAGAATAATTGAAAGTGCAAGGCTGGGGCTCTCTCCAGTTTGTTTGGTTGCCTACTTTACAGGTACTTCGTCAGCATCTTAAGCTTCCATCCCGCTTGTCGCGGCCCGCTGCAACCTTTCGTCCACTCATCGTCCTGCTCTGAGGTCCAGAGGTGACGTGGAAGATGGTCAGAGAGGGGCTGCCCCGCGGTTATACTTTAGTGGGGATTAGTGGTTGGGGAGGGTGTCTCAGGGCATTTTGAGGCGGGGTTAGTGGATAGCGCCCGCTGGTAGGGCTGAATTCCCTCCCGTCCATTTCACGAAGTTCCACAACTAATTATAGTACAATGGAAAGTTAGCTTCCTTAATGCTTAGACTATCGTCGTCTAAGTCCTTAAAAATTACTCGAGAGGCGAAATTGGAAGAGCTTCGTTCCTTTTTTCGTGACGTTCACTCAGGAAGAGAGCCGCGGGGAAAATATAATAATCTAAGCTCCGATTCATATCAACCCTGTGCTAACAAAACAAAGTTCATCATTAACCTTAAGGGAAGTGTCTTTTCGCCCAGCTACTACCTATCCTCATATTTATGAGCCTTGATATGCTACCTAAAGCCGATTATCTCTGCCTTTAACTTACTTGTTCGCAAGTTAATACACATCGAGCGGTTTTACAGTCTTTGCCAGGTGCAGCGAGTAACTGTAAGTGGAGACAATATATTCGGTTTTGTCACTGGTTGAACTCTAGCACTTGATGAAGCTCAGGAGGCCTTAAGTCTTTATTTTTTTAGGTTAATTAAAATAAAGTTTTATGAAGCTGATACGGTCCTACATCGCTTGAGCGATACGTACAACCCCTACTCAGTTCGTCATCTCGCCAGGGAACCTCGAGGGATATCTCCACGACCTAGTCATTTCGACGGCATCACTTATGTCATCATGTAATCTACTGTAAATAAATAAAAATGACATCCATAAGCTCCAATACTCTAATGGTTATATTCAATCAGAGGAAGCATGCTTTGGACCATGTGGGGGTCTATCCTTTTTAGGGTTCTTGTCGCTACACAAGAATATCTCGTCGACGGAGGGTAGCTTTCTAATTGATTGCGACAGAAAAGTGGAACAAGACCTCCCATTACTTAGGTGGGGAGTGCAACCGAGGACAATGGAAGCAAATTTTGCGTCTAAGGAGCTAAAGCATGTCAAGCTTGGGTTCGGAATCCGTCTGTTTAGCTACATAGAGGAGGATGGCACGAAATAACAGAAAAGCCAGCCAGCTTGTGCGTGTGGAATTGGTCACAAGATCAAGAGTCTCCACAGCTGCTACAAGAGCGAAAGAGCTCCATCATATATCTTCTCGGATAGGGTGTACGGAAGAATACTTTTGCCAATTACGACAGCGCGGTCTGAAGGGGCATTCCGAAAAGACAGTGCAGATCAGCACTAAATGCTGGGCTTTAAATTGCAAACCTCTGTCCTTTGGCAAGAATGATAGCGTCGGGGTTGTCTACCGAGGTTTGATAAGCCTTGTGCCTTCCAGGTGCAGTCTCCCTCGTTCAACGGATGTTGTGTTCCCCAGGGGACAAATGACTACAGTTTCTGCTCGCCGGAGATGCTCCGAATGCTGATGTATGGCTCATTACTCAAGGAACCACTTGTCTGCCTCAGGACGGTGCCGTGAACACCATGCATGATAGCTTGGTTGGTGTCAAAGCATTGTTTGTCCCCCACTGCAGCGCAGAGGTGAGGTCCTTTATCCGTGGTTCCAAACAATTAGCCACGATCAGAAGTCATCTCACAAGCGACATCAATCTCCTACTATAGCTTCTGCATACATATACACGACCTCTTGTTTAACTAAACCCATCCAACAACTGTGGCGTCACCAGATCTAAGTCCGACTAGTCACCATTCCGCCGTCACGAGCTCTCTCGAATGATATGTAACTCTTCTAAGACATGATAAGAGGTTACATTCCTGTGATTTTATGGCTAGACCTCGGTAATTACTGCCAATGTTGCAGCTTCGTAGCTATGCAGCATGTAAGATAGTAGGCTGATCCTTGTCTAGAGGTTCTTTACACAGCAGGCCCGCCTTCCTCCCTAGCAAGTTCACCGCCAGCACACAAACCTCAGGCATGCAGTAGCTGCACTAAATATTTGTTCTCAAGTTTGAGCCAACTCATCGTACTCCCCACCAGCTTCTCCTACCATAGACAAATTCATTTCCATTGATTAGGGCCAATTTCCTCTCTCAAATCGAGGTTGTAATCGCTGTCTGCTAAGACACATCAAGGTTTGAAGAAATAAGGCATAAACGGTCTAAGAAAAAGCGCCTCAATAGCCCTAATTAAACGTTTCTTTCAGTATGCATACCTACACCTTCAATAAATATCTCTAGCGCCAAGGCAATGCGGTGATTGTAACCAGGTAGGTCAAATTCTTATCGGCGTCCTACCAACTCGAAGAAACCGCGGCGTAGACCTAGTCTAGAACCAAGCAGCTCTCAGACCATCTCAGCTATCAGTGGGTTCCAACTACTCAAGATTGGTTGGAGAAGTCCGAGGGAGTATGCTCGTGAGTCGGTGAAGTGTGAAAGCCACCATACCGGCCGCCGGCCTCACCGACACAACATCCCCCCCTCATATAGAGCAGCAATTTCGATCATCAGCAAGGTGAAGGCTAGACTATAAATCTACAAGGAGGTTTTAGATCGACATTATCCTACAAATCCATCTTCTTCAATTATCCTCAAACTCAATAGCTAACGCTCACGATGTCTGTCAAACGACCCCTTGACCTTGTTCGAACTTGTTCTTGGTCCTGTTCTTGGTCCTGCTCTACAACATCCCCAGTTTCTTGTTCAAATGCCATTTCTATGGCATCTTCAATGACCTCCTCAATGGCAGCCTCAATGGCCTCCTCAATGGTCTCCTCAATGGCATCCTCAGCAGTCTCGTCAATGTTTTCCCCAAAGACTGGTTTATTTGCCACACGAACCACATCAGGATGCCACACCATGCCTCCTGGCTTCAAAGCTCGTGTCGGAAACCTTAAAACCTTCAGTCTCCCCTCCCACGTAACGTTTTCTGGCACCGACCGCTCCCTGGGCAAAGCCATAATTCGAGCCCTCCGACATGACGGGATCTTTCAGATTTACATGAGCCCTCTCCAGCAACATCTCTACAAGGCTGCCAACTCCATAAGCAGGAGCTTTTTCCGACGGCCACCTGTTGAGAAGGCTGCCTGCGTTGACCTTGATAGTTATTCCGGGTACGTCGCCTCGGGGGAGGAGATCACTGCCGGCATTGCTGATTACTCTGAGATTTTCACGGTAACGAAGGACTTGGATAAAGAAGATAGAAGGGTCTCGGAAGGGTGGCCATGTCATGGACCCTGTCCATGGCCAGATCGGAAGATGAAGCAAGCCATTGATCAGTATATGGATTCTCTTGCTGAGAATGGCGAGAAGCTTCTTCAGTTGATTGAGTTGGGTCTTGGCGTCCCCGAAGGCTCCTTGACGAAGTTAACCCAGGATGGGTGGCATCATATGCGGATTCTCAGGTAAAAGCACCTTCCCAGATGTATCTATCATACCTAACGAGACCACGCAGGTTTCCAGCCAGTAACAAGACCAATGGCAAAGGCAAGAGGGGCCGTGGGATAGGCTCCCATACAGACTATGGGCTTCTGGTGATCGCTACCCAGGACGAAGTGGGTGGTGAGTCTCACTGCCGTCTGATGCTCCTTGTGTGATACCTAAGGGGCCAAATAGGCTTGTTTGTAACTCCTCCACGAAAAGGCGAACACCACGAGAACTGGAACGAAAGCACTGCTGGTCTTAACGAAAATGATTCCAATTGGGTCTACGTCCCGCCTGCCCCGGGAACATTCACTGTATTCCCCGGTAAATCTTCCCGCACTCTATTCATCAATGAACCTTCTTAACACTCATCCAGGAGACATGCTTCAATACTTAACCAACTCCGTCCTGCCCTCAACACCACACAAAGTCGGGCTGAACACGCGTGAACGATTTGCCTTCGCCTACTTCCACGAACCCAACTTCCGCACCGTGATCAAGCCACTACCCGGTTACGATAATGGCCAGGAGCCCAAAGAGGGGATTCATTACGGGACGCACTTTACGAATATGTTCTTGAGAAACTATCCTGATCGGGTTACGACGAGGAAGCTGTTGGATAGCGGGAGGTATGCGCTATTGAACAGTGAGAAGCTTCGTGATGAGGAAATCTGATGCAGGCGATTCAAGACGCTAGAGGTCAGATCGAGCACGAACAAGTAAAAGTCTTAGGCAAACAGGCAAGGATTAAGGTGAGTATTAGCCATAGCCATTTGTTTTTCTTTTTAGTAGACGAAGGTTGTTCCGTGTTTTACCATCCTCTCGTTCTTATCGATAGCTTTTCGTTCACGCTTCGCTCTCAAGCCAGCTTCTTTGCACCTAATAGTCTATACACCTAAGTCATCAAAGTTTTGAGCGCCATTCCCAGAGACATAACCGAGTGATCCTCCCCTTGTACGCCCGGCGGCTTTTTATCTACCCCCATTAGACCATAAACAGCCATCTGAGCCGATCGGACCGAGTACTCCATCGTAAAAGTAACCTCTCTGGGGATCTCAACAAATTGCCCCATGAGGCCAAGGTTTTTGCTACCTTTAGGTATGACGTCGGGTCGGTCACCTTTGCGACGCGTTAAGAAAGGGCTGCCGATTAGGGGCATGAGGCAAGGGATTGTGATTGAGTTTTCGAGAGTTGGGTGTAATGGGAAGGCCATAAGAGACAGGAGTTCAGTGAGGATTTCGACACCAGTGCATTCGAGCATCGATTTTTTCATGTGCCTTCCGTGCTGGTCGGGGAAGAGTCCATACCCCCAGAAGACGAAGACATCTTCGGGCTGGTCTCTGAAGTACGGTTGTTCGGGAAGAGTAAGAGATATCATCCAAGGGCAGTCCTTGAGGGTGATGAGCGGCAAGGCGCCAGTTAGAGTGCCTGACCACTTCTGTAGGTATTTGAAGAAACTTGGTTCGCGGAGGGTGACGGTGAATGAGAGCCAGCTAGATTTCGACGGTCGGTCGAAAAAGATGTGTGGGTTGCCAAATACTTGAGGACGTTGAATGGCAAGGTTATCCCAGAATTTCCACGCCGCATCCAGTACATGAGGCGCTGAGTCGCGAAGCTCCATCATCGGCGAGGGCCTATCATTCCCACCATAACTCATGCCAGACGTCAGCGATCCTAGCGTAAGAAGAACAACGTCCGAAGGGCCTAGAGCGAAGTCCACATCTTCACCGGCTTGTTGTGTTTTCAGTCCCGAGACTCGGAACTCATCGGCTTCGTCTTCAAAGTCCATCCCTGTCACCTGTATTCCTTCTAAATGTTAGGCAACAGCGAGAGAAAAAGAGGTCGCGATAAGAAACTTACCATGACGAAAATCGACATCCATTGCCTTGAGATATTGTGAGAGGGGTTTGATAATGGCCTGAAAGTCTTCCTCGGGCGCCTGCTCTACTCCCGAAAGAGTACCCATATTGGGAAACTCGTGGAGAAATCGATGCAGATATCGCCTAAACTCAGCGGCGCTGCACCATGGATGAAAGCGATTGAGCGAAGACCATAAGTCCCAGAAGTTGGTTTCGAAGAACTCCGGGTCGAACAGCGCCTGGATCTCTAGTCCCTCGAATTCCTCCTCTGTATCGAGCACCACGCGCATTAGCTCGCACTGATTCTTGACGCTCAACCCCATCGTCGTAACGTCGACCGCTTCAGGTTTGTCATTTCCGTTCTCATCGAAGACTTGCCTCACAAGTCTGGTACCCGATGGTCCGAGTTTTCTCCTCCCCTGATTGAACTGATTCAATTTGCCCGCCAACGTTTCGCCCTCGGTGTCGGTTGGTACCTTCTCCAGCATGCCATACAAACATCGATAAGTTAAGCTCAGCTTTCTGATAGCCGAAACTCGATATCCTGTCTCCCAGGATGGTGCTGACAGCGCCGCGATTGACCCCCCGGGACCCTTTGACGCCTCCAGGATGTGAATGTGGTCGCCGGGCACGTGGGCATCGTCGATCAGGTACACGGCAGCTGCCAAAGAGGCGATGCCACCCCCAACGAGCCAAACATGCGGTTTTGTGGAGTCCGAGGGAGAGGATCCATTCCTAATCTTGGTGTCGTCGGTCTTGCATGCGCTGGGCTCCTGTGCCTCCTCCATGCCGCGACTGGAGGACGCGATCTAGGCTAGATGTAGTCGGAGAGTTTGAGAAAGCCGCTCGGTAAAGAGAAGGGATCCTTGACAAAATAAGGGTGGATTCCGATTGCCGTTGGTGATAAGATCCTGCCTAGGAAGATGAAAAGGGAATATTCGTCATGGTGGCACGCTTTCTCCGGCTGGCGGTTTTAGTCTGGATGGATCGCGAACTTTGAGTCATATCATTCAGTGGAAAATTTTCTCTCCTTCAACCTGTCATAGTCGACGGTCTTAGAATAGCCAATCGCATCCAACGGTAGGGGTTAAATATCCACGGTCCATGACTCGGAAAGCTTCCCTCCAGATCCTGGCGTCATCTTGACGGGAGAGCGTTTGCTTCGAATATATCGTATGATCGAAAGAGCGGAGCCTTAGCGCTCTACCGTGTGACCCGGCCGTCCATCGGAAGCGGGCCGTTGCGTCGCAGCTTGCCTGCGCCATGCGGAGGAAATCATGGAGGACCGGTGGGAACAGTCCGGATGGGTTCATCTGTTCATATTTAACCTACATTTAAGCCCCGATGCACAAATCTGGTCGATAACTAAGTGATTGCACCCAAGTCTGCAGCATTATGTTCTACCTGCTTTCTCCAGAAGCCTAGACCCGGACTTCGCGGATGCACGCACGACGAAAGGCTATAGCGCGCGCTGGGGACGTTCTCTTATCATTGTTAGCGGCGTGGGGATAACCACAATCAATTGATGGGGAAATGCATGCTTATCACCAGGGATTCTTGAGAATCTGATAATTTCCCGTGTCTCGCTGCACCAAATCATTTCATCGATGCCGAGGGAAAGGACTCACGCCGACCAACACGCCGTCTCCGAAATAGGCATTACTCCCAACAAATGCCGCGATGCTTCGCATTTCCCCATCACGATACCACGTCGTCGATATCTCGGCCTTTTCGAGGTGTGGAGGCGTGCTCTGGCCCTGACCGCAACAGTACGAAATGGGCCAGGGTCTCCTCCACTACACAATCTGTCGTCTTCAGGTCATGGCAAATATTGTCAGAATCTGGTGATAAATACCTGTCGCACGGCTAATTGGTGACTGAGCCCTGAAAACTCACAGCCTCTCAACTGGTCAGGATCCAGGGTAATCGCCATGTGCGACGCGAACCGTGCTTTTCCGATTTATCTTTGTCAGAAAAGAGGTGATAATGGATCGAGGGATGCATCTTAGACGTTTGGGTTTCTTTGCAGGGCAGACAACGTCGCACGCAGGGGCAATCACTCATATTGGGGATGGGAAAGCTAAATCCGGTAAGAATATTGCAACCGATATTGCTCGCAGGAACCAGCCGACAGTCAACTTCGTGAAAAGTGGTCTGGTGGCGCCATGTAGAATTTCCCTCATGTCATCAACCGAAGTTCATCGGGCAAGCGGGTGTATCGAGACTAGACATTATCGTTCGGAGTGAGGCGTGAGAGAGACGCCAATGCCGACTTCTCCGCTGTAATGCCACAGAACCATTGTGGCCGGGCGCGATAGCAACAACTCCTCCGATCCGAACGCTCGGAACCGGCCGCCCGCTCCGTGTCAACTGTCCGGAATCCCGGCGTCGCCGCCGGAGCCATCGCACGGCGGGAGGTTACGCGGGAAACTGGACTGGCTTGAGCTAGAAAGGGAGAACTCGGGGGGTTCGGACCCTCCAAGATGCCCCATTCTGAAGGAAGAAATCAAGATCCGATTCGACGCCTAATCCATGCATGGTGTCCCCGTCAATGGGTCGGCAAATCGGCGAGACAGCTGAGGCTTATAGCCATCAATACTTTATCACCGAACTTTCACCAATTCAACACTCAAATTATGTGAACGACTTTTATTCCTTCTCATTTCCTTTTATAGTTGCGAACCCAGCCCCTGGTAGCCCGGTCAAAAAAAACTCCCATCTTCGAAATCCACAACGATCGGCTGTCTTTCCAACAGTGGCCGGAGATATGTGACGAATTCTTTGCGGACTGGGTCATTTTCGATCCAGTAGTCTCGATGCTCAACGGACTCGAATTCGATGACGAAAGCGTGGGTCGTCCCGGCCTGCAATTGTTAGCCTCCTGCTTCGGACTTGGCTTTCTGTGCTTGGCTTTCCGTGTACCAAGCCAGAGATGATGGGCTCACGTTCAAATCCTGAGGCGATATATTCTTTCCGCCTCGAATACTTTTGATGTAAGGCGTTTGCGTGATCGGGTGGATGCACTTATCCTTGAGCTGCATCATCTGGAGCGTGGCCTTTTTCACCGATTAGCATCGCCACCAGCCCACCCCTTTCTGGACGGGGTCATACTTCGGTTTCCTCTGAGGCCGACGTTGAATGTTTGAACTCGAAAAGAGCAAGATGTGTTAGCGACTTCCGCTCAGCTCTGTCATGATTTCTGAAGACTTGGACGGACACGCCTTCGAGGGGGTGGACAATGGAAGTGAGGGTAACCAGTGTCAGGAAGACCACCGCAAGCCCTGATAAAAGCCAACGCGATCGCATTGTGATGATCTATTAAATGGATATCAAAGAGGGACAAGAAGGACAGGCGAAAGAAAATATGCGCTGCCAGTGGATTTGAAGAAACAAAGGATTCGAACGTGTTTCGTTACGACGGATCCATGTATGACGACAGCTGCAGCTTCCTCGTGTTCTCCGAGTTGGAAAAGCGCCAGCGACCAACAACTACGTATTGGCCTGCGTCTCTTCCGGGGCTAAACCGAGCGAGGCAAGGGTACGGCTAAAACGGGAAGAATAAGCTTCCTCTAGGTCGTATTGAGCGTTTCAGGTCTGTATTTGTGGATTTCTGGGTCTTTGTTCCAGAGCCTCAGGGGCCGCGGGACAGAAGGTTTTGTCTTGATTGAGAGTTTGTAAAAGAGAGGGGACCAGCAATACGAGTTTGTTCCAGCACTGGAATAATAAATATTCCAAAGGGCGTCAATAGTGAACAGATGAAACTTAGGGCTCGACTTTCGTAGTTCTTTTGCCATATGATAGCAGTTTTGCATGCAAACGTGCACGCAATGTTAGAAGAGATCATCATGATGCTATGGGGGCAGATGGCGCGTCGTTCGGGCGATCGGCAGCGCCAAGCCTCCTGGCAAGGGAGATCTCCAGGGTCTCCTTTCGACATGCCTTCGACTTCTAACACACTGGGCACCTATTCTTAGCTAGAGAACTCGCCTAATACAGACTTCTAGCCTCTCAGACACGGAAGTGTGGGAGTTGGCTCTCTGAGTCAATCGCCAAGAGATTATTCTCCGTCCAAAGTTCCAGGCGAGTTGGGATGCCATGTCTGAACTACAGGGTTATCATAGGCGGGCCTGGCGCCTCGAGACACGTGCAATGTCTGAGCCAAGGCTTAGCTTAGTTCCTTGAAAGAAAAACCTACCTTTTAGCTTCTGGAACGAAGATCAAACCTTTCTGACCTCTAAGTGGGTTAGTAGATATCCAGCCAATGGCAACTTCAGTAAATTGATCAAAGCGGAGCACCCAGTGCGAAAACTGTAGCCCTCGCTCAATTACTCAACTTTTAACATATTAGATTCACAGCCGTGTTGTCAATCATTCATCAGCAGAACGGCAACTGACGACTTATGACTTCACGATAGGCCAAAATCTCATGAAAAATGGAAGAGGACAGGCGCGAAACTGATCTTGGTATCGCTGCCGACATCGAGGAAGCACAGCTTGCTCAAACGAGCCCAGCCGCTGGGGGGACAGAGAATGACGATGCTCCGGTGAAGCAACCCAAGAAACGATTTGTTGGTAGACGCGCAGCAGCAGAAGCAGCGGCAAAGAATGGAGCTACATCTAACGGCGAGAGCGGCGCTGTTGCAAGTACGTCTTTATCAAACGCATTTAATGCTAAGTGAGTGAGAATTCGGCTCACATCATCTAGCTGCCAAACCTCGAAGGGCACCCCGACTACTGAACCAAGTCCCAAAGGAGATCCTTGAAGACCCAAACCTCAAGTCTGCCATCGCTCTACTGCCAGCAAACTACAGTTTTGAGATCCCCAAGACGATCCACCGAATCCGGACCTCCGGGGCGAAGAAAGTTGCTCTACAGCTACCTGAGGGCCTACTCCTTTTCGCGACAACCATCTCCGATATCCTCACGCAATTCTGTCCCGGAATTGAGACTCTAATTATGGGCGATGTCACGTATGGTGCATGCTGTATTGACGATTACACCGCGAGAGCTTTGGGGTGTGATTTACTAGTCCATTATGCGCATAGCTGTCTCATACCTGTGGATGTCACGAAAATAAAGACGCTCTATGTCTTCGTTGATATCAGTATCGACGCTTCACATCTTCTAGCATCTTTAGAGCGCAACTTTTCCAGCGGCAAGACCATCGCCGTTGTAGGCACGATTCAGTTCAACGCTACTATACACGGCGTCAGGAGTAGCCTGGAGCGGGCAGGCTTTAAAGTTATCGTCCCGCAGATTGCACCCCTCAGCAAGGGCGAGATCCTAGGTTGTACATCACCACGTCTCAAGGAGGAAGACAGTGTCGACCTCATTCTGTACCTTGGTGACGGACGCTTCCACCTCGAGAGTATCATGATCCACAACCCAACTATCCCGGCATACCGCTACGACCCCTACTCACGTAAACTCACCCGCGAGACATATGGTCACGACGAAATGCAAACAGTCCGCCGCAGCGCAATTCAAACAGCGAAGAAGGCACAAAAATGGGGCCTGATTCTCGGATCCCTCGGCCGCCAGGGCAACCCGCACACCATGACCCTCATTGAGAAGCGACTTACGGAACGCGGCATCCCGTGGGTCAACCTGCTACTCTCCGAGATTTTCCCCGGAAAACTAGCGATGATGGGAGATGTTGAGTGTTGGGTGCAGGTGGCGTGTCCACGGCTTAGCATTGATTGGGGATATGCGTTCCCAAGGCCGCTGCTGACTCCATATGAGGCGTTGGTAACGTTGGAGGTGAGAGAGGATTGGGGGTCAGGAGTATATCCAATGGATTATTATGGAAAGGAGGGGTTAGGAAGGACGAAGCCGATTGATGTTGGTGATGGATGAGGTACGGGTTAGAAATTAAAACAATGAATCATGTGAAGGCACTCCTTTAACTTTTTCGAAATGTGATGCAATTTGATGCCAAGTACGGTTTCACACTGCCAATTCACACTGAAAACGGAGTTAATATTGCGCCCCAGTATTTTATATGCCGCAGTGTTGAGTCATAGGCCACGGCTCATGAGTAATGGTTGTTCCTTTATGCATGCTCATCGTGAAGATCCCAACCATTATAATCTCCGTACCCTTCACCTTCTACCACATACGACCATAGCTCTTAGGGAATACGGGATCCCGTCCGCTCTCCCATAGTCAAACTGAGAAGCGCTGGATTAGTAGTTGGGTCGGTGACTACCAGCGAATCCCCGGTGTTGTATGTAACATTTTCTTTTTTTGCCATTTTATACCTCCCGTATTATCTACTACCTCACTGCCATCCTCTGTGAGTAATCCTTAATTATCAGCGAGGGGCTGAAGCGCTGGCAAAAGGCCATTCGCATTTTATTTATTCTTTCCAGTTGACTGAAACCAATCCATTCCACGCGAGAGTTAAGTTTCGCAATCTTGAACGCCACCTCAACCTCATTAGACAGTATTTACTAAGATCTTTCACTACTAAGGCTCATCGGACCATCAAAGAGAATTTAAGAACTTAGAAGATGCGGGTCTACGACGGGGGATGGTTCAATTCACTTACTTAGGGAGGTCGGGTCTTTGTTGATAGAACTCCACTATCACGCCGTGCGGCTGCGTAAGAAACAGCGAATTACTATTTCAGAAGTAACAACCTTGGGCGGAATGAAACACTGGGGTATCTGCCAGCTTATGTTAGAAGGGGGAGATAAAGACACCCACGAGACATGCAGGATAATGGCTCCTCGACTCAGCAAGGCAGGAAAGTAGGAAGACCAGGTCCTAGCCTATAATACAGAAATCGTCGGGGTAAATATCGTTTCATCTCCGCTGTTACGTAGGTAACCTGTTGTCCGGCCGGTTGGTTCTCTTCCGATGGAGATAGTCAGCTCCTCAATGTCCGCGTCACGATGAAGTGGCACAGCCCTATGAATGAGTTAAGAATACCACCAAGCTGAAAAGCAAATCTGTAGTGACCACTGCTGTTCAGTGATGGCGGTTAAACCATATTTCTGCTACTTTAACTTTTCTAGGTCAACATATCTGACGAGGACCTTTGATAAGATCGAACTCCACGGTTGATTGCTTCCGAACTACTTTTAATAGTAGGGGGTTAAGGTGCAAAGTAGTTCCTTTTTAGGGCAAGAGTTGTAAATGTATGAATCTCTAAATGTCTAAAATGGCTACCGCTGATAAATAGCATCATGTGGCTTTGAGATTCAAGTTCTGCGTCATGACCGCCGTACATCCCAAGGCAGTCCGATGCGTAGTTTATTTACAAAAGTCGTTTTTAGATACATTTACTACAGTCTGTTAGCTTTCAAGGAATATCATAAAGGTTTGGTCGAGATAAAAACTTACAACATCGATCCATCTAGCCATCCACTTCTCGACAGTCGCCTTTGCCTCATCAACTAGGCCAAGTTCTAGTGCAGCTGGGTTAGAATGCCTGACTTCCGTCAGGGGCGGGGGATGTCTATGCTCACCTAAGAGGAGTTGAACGCCGCCTCTGATGCCTGATTCCAATGCTGATGCGATCCAGGCGTGAGTATATGATGTATGCTCACCCACAAAGATCATCTTCTCACTACGTTAGCAAAAGGACGCCAGTCACATTCCTTGACGCTTACATTGCTATGTGTCTTGAAATATTCCGGGAGGTAGAGCTGGTGCTGTCCGACACTTGGGCTAGCCCAACTCGCAGTCTCCAGAGGATCCAGAATCCAGCATCGCCGATTATAGTTGCCTGTGTATAGCTCCCTTGTAAACTCACCGTGAATCTCAACCATAGCATCTAACACATATTGAACATGCTCATCCTCAGACATACTAGCAAGACGTTCTCCCATGTCTCCGCTTATGTAACTTGCCAGCATAGTGGCAGGGCCAGTGCCGTTGAGGTTGTATGAAGGGTAGCATATGGAGCCAATTCCAGGGATGTCGGTGGTGGTGCTGCATCCACCAAAGATTGGGTTGGGGTAATGTTCCCAGAAACGCTCTGAGAACTCGAGGGCGACTTTGCAGGCTGAGGTGTATGGGAGTTCAGTGATAGCGTTAGAGATGGTGGCGGGTAGAGAGGGAAGCCGCCATTTGCGAACAACAGAGAATGGAACTGCAACGACGGCGTAATCATATGTCGAGTTCTGGAACGTATCATCGGTGTAGTTGTGCCTCCATTGAAGAGTCACCTTGTCATCCTTTTTGGAATACTTTACGCGCTCAATCTTTCTACCCATCGTAGTGACAGGATCAACAAGGGGGTGGAACGAAAGGGGTAGTCGGTTTAGCCCGCCATCGATAGTCTTCCAAGATGCGGCTTCGAAGTACATGCCCTCATATAAAGAGTCCCAAAATGAGCTATCGGAGAATCCCCCAAGCATATCCGTGCTGTTGAGACTTCCGTGAAGATGGTTGACCATGAAGGCGAACTCTGACCACTGATCACCACCAAGTCCATTGAGGCCAGTCTCAAGCCATTCTTTATGGGCCTTGAACATATTTTTCGCCATGGCAATGCTAAAGTTGGAACCTGGCATGTAACTCTCGACCTTTGCGTCGAGAGCCTGCGTTTTCGCGTCGAGGACTGAGGTGACTCCAAGCGATGAGTTGTCTGATATCTGCTTCAAAGTTGGTGGCATTCCACTAGGGAGCTTGTACTCATTCTTGTAGGATAGGCCGTTTGGACTGCTTTGAATCCAGGGGATGAAGTCAACACTCAAGTTTTTGTCGTGTTTGTTGATTCCGTTCATCTCGCCGGCGAGAGAAAAGACCAGTTGGTGATCGGTAATATTGTAAGTCTCATTAGTAGCTTTGTCGGTGTATGTTTCGGGGAATCGCATAGGACCCATCTCTTGGTAAGAATAGTTGAACGGACCACCACTAAGATATTCTGTATGGACTCGGCCACCCAGACGCTCACCTGCCTCGATGATGCTGAGGTTAGTCAAGCCAGCCTGGGACAAGACCAGGTATGTCATTAATCCTGACATGCCAGCACCAACGATGGCAATCTCCTTCGCTTTCGCTGCGTCAACATCAACAGCAGAGATTTCCTTCTGGGCGAGAAGCTCGACGCCATCAAACCAAGGGCCCCAGGCCTCAATTCCATTATCTTTAGTCATAGCAATGCTATCTGTTTGCAAAATATCAGTATGACATGAATCGAATCGTTCTGAGGTACAACATACGATCATCTCGTTTTTGGGGTGCCCGTCTTTTGACCTTATGAAGTCTTTGAGGCTCACTACGTCCAACCAAGGTACCCGCATTGGTCCAGGCTGAAATGCATCCCTCGGTTTGGGCATCTCGAGGGATAACCCATACCAAGCGAGAGAATTCCTGACCCTCTGACTCTCCAATAAAGTGGTGGGCCTCATGACGGGACTTAGTTGTACAAGTACCGTAAGTGAAAGTGACGGCTCCGTCGATTGTATTGCTAAAGGAAAGATGGATATTGGTCAAGTGAGACGTCAGATCGCCTCTTGTCTCCAACTTGACAGGGAACAAAGTAGTCGCAGAGAGAACTAAGCTCGCCCAAAAAGGGAGGCTGACCAGCGATTGTCTCATTTCGATGGCGATTTCGAGATATGAGAACTCCCCTGCTCTTCCTGGCTTTCATTGTGTTTCTCCCAAGCTCTTAAATATTCCGCCGTAAAGTCCAGCACCGATGTCGCAACTCCCTCAAACCATACACCGTGTAAACAGCCTCAATTCAGTAATGGATTATAGATCCCGGCGTTCCGTTCACACATAGAAACCTGGTCCACGCCTTTCGGCGGGATAACCAACAAAGCCCTTGTGCTAGACGACGGCAATCCCACTTGAGAAGGTCCATGCGAACCCGGTCGAAATCAAGGCCTTGCAACCCACGACTGACGTAGTAGTTTAACCGATTCATGAGGGGTTCACAGGCCTTATCGAAGCTGCGAGATAGGGACAAGGTGGGGATGAAATCGGTGAATGTCGACCCCGGAAGTTCAGGGTTGCCAATGTCGAAGGAGCACTTCGTACGCAACAAACATACAACATGAAGCCAATTCATATCGAGATCATGGCATGTCATAGAATTGAATAACGCCCACACCTAACATATTATCGGGTAGTTATCTCAGTTGCGGAGTTTGGGAACATGCAGTTATGTCGTCCGAACCCAGGATCCACAGTCTAGGATTCGCATAGTAGACCAAAGCGACGATCAAATTCCCAAAGCAGTTTTCTTATCTTTGCTCCGACATGATGCTGTCAAAAAAAGGGCGTTCAGGATCTCCAACAGGGTTGGTGAGAGTCAGTGCGCTTCGATTCGTACTAGTAGTGATGAACCTTGAAGGGCCTTTATCTGTCTCATTGCTATCCCTGTAGGTTACCAGGGGATCGGACCATCGCATCCACTAGGTCAAGTTCTCCAGATACCAGCGCCCCAATATTATAGCTCGTGGAGAAGCATAATTCTTTTACTGAGTGTGGGGCGTGTTACCAGTGCAGTTATTGACTTTTTTCTAGACGCATTTGATTTAAACTCTTTGACATGAGCTCGCAAGAGTCCAACCATGTTGACAAACAAAGCAGAAGAAAATCTAACAAGAATCACTATTTATACTTATTAACTCGCCAACCCTCATGTTTTTGAATAAGACTTCGTCACTTTTGTGCAGATTGAGAGAAGGAACCTAAGTCACCTTCAATCACGAAAACTTAAACAGCATCGACTAGTGGATGTATTGCATCTACCACCAATACTCGACCTTGCGTCTTCTCTGCAGAATCTAAACTAAATGGTAACATCAACAGTGAGGGACTTGATGCGGTGCAAGTTCTCTACAACTAAAACGAGCCTCTCCCACCCGACTTAAGAGCAACATCTTAAGGCTAGAATCAATAACAAGCCGCTCTAAAGCCTGAGGTTTCCGTACTCCGAATATCTGATAGGAAGGAATTTGTTCTTACGAGCTTTGTTTCCGTGCGGGTGGCATCCAAAGACTCTAATATTTGAGCAACATATCGGTTGAGGTATCGAAAGGTGGCTTGACTGCAACTGTATTGACATTGGGGAAGTTACAAATACATCGAGCTATTTATGAGAATGTAAAGGAATTTCTAGAACGGAGGATTCCAGGTCTCGATTTTGATGTCGGTGACGAAGAGTCAGATTTGTCGGACTTGCCTAAACGACAGGACAGCCGACTCTAATGGATTGAAGCACCCTGTTCCTTGACAAATAATACGAGCTATTATCGCTGATGTCAAATGGCTAGAAAGCAGAGTAAAGTGTACCATGGGGGTGATGAGATTGAGAGGTATGGGCGAGGCGGGGACGGCCAATCGCGGTTCAAGAGATTCAGCAACTCCGCGGCATCGGGATAACTTCTTTGAAGCTGACAAACCTCCCCATCGCAACTCGAACAAGTGTCGTACCTTCGTTAGGTCATCGGCATTGATTGATCATCGCATATAAGCAGAGATAAGAATTAACCTTGGACGAACTACACAAGTTCCTGCATCAACTGATAACGATGGCTTCGGCTGCTGCCCCGCAAGATACCCCGCCATCGCAATGGTGGGAAGCCTTTCCCGAAGCGCAATCTTCAGTCCCTCGAATCGAAGCTTCTGAGGTCAAGGACCTTCTGGAGAAGGACTCCGCCGCCGGTTCCGGAGCTACTCGGGATTTCCTGCTGGTCGACGTTCGGCGGACAGACTGGGAGGGCGGGACTGTTGCGACGTCAATCAACCTCCCAGCACATACCTTCTACCAGACTCGGCCAGTCGTGTATCGTCTGTGCAAACAGGCCGGCATCAAGAGGATTATCTTCTACTGCGGTGAGTTAAAGTGTAAAAGGCGTCAATCACAAAGCTGACTCGGCTTTCAGGGAGCTGCGGTAGCAGAGGTCCCCGTTGCGCTGGCTGGATGCAGGACTACCTCAACGAAGTGGGCGAGACCGACATCAACGCCCTGATACTCTCAGGAGGTATCAAGGGGTGGGTGAAGGCGTACGGTGGCAAGCTGATGGATTGGTACGACGAGAAAACTTGGGCATAAATAGGGCAAAGCAGATAGGATTCGGTCTGCACTGGTCTTTTGGGTATTTCCTTTCTTGGTATCTAGCAAGATCGAACCCACATAGTCCCATAGACAAGTCTCATTTTTGACCGTGAACGCCAAACACGTATCTCAGATTCCCAAGCCAACTTATTCCGCCATCGTTTATCGGTGGTGATCGCGTCGGTCGTCGCCGCCGATTCGTTCCAATGCCTCCAGCATTACCACTGAGTTACCACGGATGACCTAAAAGCAATGTGAGCGTCTGTCGATTCATATGGAACAATTTGTAAGGGAACCTACGACCATGCCGAGTCTGACTTTCTCGCCGCCCTCCTTCTCCTCTACCGCCTCGTCCAGCACAATGTTCAAGAACACCTAGTCCCGTCAGCGTATATCTCAGAGAGTCGGAACAGGCTTGAAGCCGCTTACATCGTAACCACGGAGAACGCCGATGACCTTGCGACTGCCGTTCAGCTGCACAAATAGTCGCTTGTCGAGGTACTGCGACGAAAAGTCAGTTTGATACTCTCATTCAATCCTGTCGCGCTGATGCTGTGACGTAGTCTCCAGCGCGCTGGCTGATCTACAACAGCAAACAATCTCACTTCATCAAGTACACAATACAACATACCTTCTTTAGCTCAGGTTGGGCGGGCGCCATCTTGAGCAGTCAATGTTGGATATCTTGAAGGCTGCCAAGTTACAACGCGATCGCAGCTCAAGCTACCAACCCGCCGCAAACAGGAAAATTGAAGTCACGTGGCGATAAGATAAGAAACTTTGACTGTACTCTACGCGACTCTGTCGACCCTCTGGCGACGATCGTCATTCAACAATTTTCCTACAAATTCACAAGTATGAGCTCTTTTGGAGGAAAGCGCAAGGCGCGCATCATCAAGGTTGACGATGAGGGCGACGCTACCGAAGCACCGCCCGCGGTGGCCAGTGGTGATGCTATAAAAGATGGTGAGTATTCTTTATTCTCTTACGCGACCATTGCTGATGCAGACCAAGGCTGACCGATGCGATAGCGGCACCTAAACCAGTTTTCAAATCCGGCCGAAAACCCTTCCGACAATCAGGGTTAAGGAAAAGCTTCAATCCTGCAGATAGTGATAACCCAGAAGGAAGCGAGGCGGGTAAACTCGAAAATGACGACGAAGACGATGGACCAGCAGTAGTACGGCCATCGGTCAGCCGATCGAGTTCTTTGAAAAAGAAACGTCCAAATAAATCATCAAGGCTGTCGTTTGGAGGAGACGAGGCAAGCACCGCTGAGGACGAAAGCAGTGAGGTGTTCACGCCGAAAATGGTTCCCTTAGGTCAGCGGGCTTTGGAGAATAGTGCTATTAAAAGGGGAATTGCAACCAGTCGACTCCCTCTCCGATCCCTCGCAGACGAAGATGAACGGCCAAGATACAGCAAGGAGTATCTTGAGGAACTCCAATCATCAACGCCCAATACACCTCAAAACATCTCTACGTATCCGCCCGAAGATGCGGATGCAATGGACCTTGATACATCCGAACTCGATGGCGCCCTTATTGTCGATGCCCCTGAAATAACAGCCTCAAAATCCAGTACCACAGTTCTCACCGAGGTAGAGATCCGAGAGAAGAAGGAACGGAGGGCTCGTTTAGCAATGGAACAGGACTTCTTATCCTTGGAAGACGACGAAAATGATCCCTTCGGCCGCAAAAAGAAGGACGATACCAGACTGGTTGCCGAGGATGAAGATCTTGGAGAGGGATTCGATAATTACGTGGAAGATGGTGGATTGTCGCTGGGAAAGCGTGCTGAAAAGGAACGGCGCAAGCATGAGCGTCAAAAAATGGCAGAGCTCATTACAGCAGCTGAAGGGCACACATCAGACTCCTCATCTGACAGCGATGCTGAGCAAAGGATAGCATACGAAGCAGCACAAACCCGAGCAGGACTCGATGGTCTGAAGAAACCCAAGAAGAAGCCCCACGAAGAACTTCTCCAGGTACCTCCAAAGATCACACCGTTACCAAGCTTAACGGAATGCCTGGCACGACTACAAACAACGCTGAGAGGTATGGAGGAGGATCTCAAGGGGAAACAGGCGCGTGTGGAGACACTAAGAACGGAAAGAGAGGATATTGTGAAGAGAGAGGGAGAGGTACAGGCTTTATTGGACGATACGGGGAGGAAATACCAGGAGGCGATGGGACAGGGAAAGGTTGAAGAAAGTGCTGTGCAGAGGAGTGGTTTAGTAGCGGAGGTATTAGGGGAAAGGGGTCTAGAAAATCTAGGCACGCCAGCGAGAAAGGAGGCAGAAGGGGAAGATGAATTATAGCCAATAGATGAAATCATACATCAAATGCTCACAAATCTCGCCGGGATGGTTAATGGTGGACACTCATCGATAGTTCCTGAAAAGTATACGAGGTCTTTACCTCGGAAAAAGTATACATAAGTTCGTGACGAGCGAGATTATATGGAACCTCCAGGAGGTTTATGCCCTATTGACTGAATGCATGGTAGGAATTACTCTTCCAATCTTTACCATGTATAAGAACTACTTGGCACCAATTACCCAGGCAATCGATAAATCCTCTGTAGGTTACTCATTATTCCCATGCCCGCCCTCGACCTCCCCAACGTCGGGAGGGACTCTCCCTCGTGGTGTCAAGTCATCATTCCTTAACCTCGTCCTACAATATCGAAGATCAACGCATGTGGACCTATTTCAGTTACTTCGTAACTATGACTTCCCAGTCGCATAGAAGAACCACTCACGTCACAGTAGCTCAAGTCCTGAGCACATTCTTATCCCACGTAATCTAAGCTCTTTGCTTCTTAGTACCGGGAAATTGACCAGTATAGAACGGAGGGGGGATGTATAATATTTGCCTTATGCTAGAAAACCCCAATTGCCCTCACTACAACAATCGCACTCGAGCTCACCTCCGGGTACGACTTTAAAGCTCTAGAAGCGGCAGAGTACTCATAACTTGCGAGTATCCAAAACTGCAAAGCAACTCGAAGGAGAGACAGCGCAAGGGTTTTTCTTGCCCTACAATGGACCCTATCCTTGACCGCGCTTAGCGACTACACTCTTGGTGAGCAGCGGGTCAATTGTAACTGCAGCCTAGGGTCTCTCATAATTTGGTTCCCGCAACTCTTCCGTTCATCTTGCTCCTGGCATGCCTCCCAAGCTCTCACATAACCGGCTCAACCTGCCATATTTTTTCGAACTTCGCGTGCTCTGCCGCGCGCAACAGTACTTCTAGCCTGTCGAATGTGCAAATCACCACCTGCTCATATTCTCTTTGCAGCACTTCAATTTGCTCCGGTAACAAAATCGACCCTCGAGCGAATTCTTCCTGTATTATCATCTTCTGCTCAAACAGCATCTGGAGCGTCTGGATGTTGTGGTCTGTAATTTCGACCTGGTATCGATAGTCGAGATGCGCCATAGCTGGGAGGTCGTCATGACCTCGAAGACCGCAGGTGCACACCTCAGTACTAGGCGCGGCCGCGTTGGGAAGCCACCGAGTGGGTGACTGATGTAAAGTAGGCATAGCTCGCGCTGGCCCTTGGGTGGGTATTATGGCTGTTTGACGGGATGAAGTGGAAGGAAGACTGAGGTAGAGGCTGTGGAATGTGAAAGGAAGAAAATCTGAGATCGAGATGGAACGAAGTGTTGACTTAAATACACTTGCTCAGCGAAGGTTTAGGTGAATGTACTGGAAAGGTGGCTACATCTAGGAAAATCAGATCGCTATATCTACTTGAAGTCTGTACTTGGTTGAAACCTTGCTTGCTGTTGAGTGGCAACTTAAGGACAGTAAGGACAGTTGAATTTTTTGGCATACGGTATAGTAGCACTAGTATACATTGATATACTAGGCCCCGCTACAAGGACCTAAGGTGTCTTTTGTTCCAGTCAAGATATTGCTTCGTTTTCTAGCAAGGAGTAGTGTTACAGACTCAGCAAGTAGTTAGATTGAGAGATTGAGAGATTGCAAGAGGAGCTGGAATGCATTAAGTAGAGGTAGCAAAAAGTCAAGAGCTTGGGGAACTCAAAATATAAAAAAACAAGTGTTACAGTTTCAAGAACCTCTCGCTCTATAAATGTACCTTGTAATCCGCGTCATTGAAGGCACCGCCAACTCAACACCTACAGCCGTGTGGACACATTCTCCGTGAAAATGAGGTGGCCTATGGCAAAATCTGTCTAATTCAAGAATTGATTAAATCGAGTCTATGCTCCTTGCATCATCGGATCCATGAGAACAGAACAGGGGAGCCCTGTAAGGTGATAAGGAACCCAGATTAAAGAATAACAAATTAACTGAGTCACAAACTCAAACACCTTACAAGAGCAAGAAGATTTTGATAAAAGATTTAAGTTAAAGATGAAATCTGGCACTGCCTCAAAATTATCCAGTATTCGAGTCATCCTAAGCTGTCATTACGGCCAGTTTGCCTAAGTAAATAGGCAGATCGATGGAGTTCCGTTACCCTGGAGTTGATGCTAATACAAGATGTCTAGACGTTTCCGCAGCACTCAGCCTCGTGTGGGGATGGCAGCGCACTGACCATGTGCGGCCAATGAGCAGCTCGCTGCGGGGTCGGCCATCGAATGAGCTAGAAGGCAGCTGTCGTCCTTTTCTTCCCCACCACAGAATGCCTGTGAGACGAGCATCTCTTCATAACTTCGATTCTCAAGTTCCAAGCTTTCTGTGTACTATACAAACTCATTTTGCACTCACAGAACCTCTTCTAATCACTAAGGATACCCAATATGGCTTCTGCGGACGAGCTCAAGGCTCTGGGCAACAAGGCGATTGCCGAGAAGAACTTTGACGAGGCTGTGTATGTTTAGAGAACCCGAGGTCGCGGACACTGTATGGACGGAAGAGCTAATCATGCAACAGCGACAAATTCACCCAGGCTATTGCTCTCCAACCCGAAAACCACATTCTCTACAGCAACCGATCTGCCGCCTACGCATCTAAGAAGGACTGGGACAACGCTCTTCAGGATGCCGAGAAGACCACAGAGATCAAGCCCGACTGGGCCAAGGGATGGGGCCGAAAAGGTGCTGCCCTTCATGGCAAGGGCGACCTATTAGGTGCCAATGATGCCTATGAGGAAGGCCTAAAGCTCGATGCGAACAATGCACAGCTCAAGAATGGTCTGGCCTCTGTTCAGAAGGCTATGGAGCATGAAGCTGGTGGTAAGTGACAGTCCCTGATCCAAACGCCAGGAAACAGGTGACTAATTAAGTATAGGTGCTGGCGGTGATGATCCTATGGGACGCATCGGAGCTATGTTTGATGACCCCAATTTGATTCAGAAGCTTGCTTCGAACCCCAAGACAAGCGCACTGCTCGCGGACCCCTCCTTCATGGCCAAGCTGCGAACCGTCAAGCAGAACCCACAAGATCTCTTCAACGACCCCCGAATGCTGCAGGTTATGGGCGTGTTGATGGGCGTTGACATGGAGATGCGGGAGAGTGATGGAGCCGCGGATTCACCTATGCCCGATGCGCCTCCGGAGCCGGTGAGGCAGGAGCCCAAGAAAGCCCCTGAGCCCGAGCCTGAACCAGAGGAGGTGGACGAGGAGGCCCTTGAGAAGAAGAAGGCCAAGGAGGCTGCCGACAAGGAGAAGGCATTGGGAACTGAGAACTACAAAAAGCGCAACTTCGACGAGGCAATCGCTCACTACAGCAAGGCCTGGGAGCTGTACAAGGACATCACCTACCTTAACAACCTCGGTGCCGCCTACTTCGAGAAGGGTGACTATGACAAGGCTATCGAGTCCTGCACTCAGGCCGTCGAGGAAGGTCGCAACATCTATGCTGATTTCAAGCTCATCGCGAAGAGCTACGCCCGTATCGGAACTGCGTATGAGAAGAAGGGAGACCTGGCACTGGCCGTGGAGAACTACAACAAGTCCCTCACTGAGCACCGAACCCCGGATGTCCTCAACAAGCTCCGTGCTACTGAGAAGAATAAGAAGGAGGCTGAGCGTCTTGCGTACATCGACCCTGCCAAGGCTGAGGAGGCCCGAGAGGAAGGGAACAAGAAGTTCAAGGAGACTGACTTCCCCGGCGCTGTCGCGGCATACTCGGAGATGATCAAGCGAGCTCCCGATGATCCTCGTGGTTACAGCAACCGAGCGGCGGCTTTCATTAAGCTTTTCGAGTTCCCCAGTGCGTTGGATGACTGCAACCTGGCCATTAAGAAGGACCCTACCTTCATCCGTGCCTACATCCGCAAGGCTCAGGCGTACTTCGGCATGCGCAAGTACTCTGAGTCGGTTGATGCCTGCACGGAGGCCCAGCAGGTTGATCAGGAGCACCACAAGGGTGCCAACGCTCGGGAGATTGAGCAACAGCAGCAGAAGGCATTCACCGCTATGTACTCTGCACGAGACAATGAGACTGAAGAGCAGACTAGGGAGCGCCTGGCGAAGGACCCAGAGGTAAGCCGATGACACCCCCCTTTCCTTTCTTTGTTGCTCCCCTTGAGCATTGCTGACACTACCTTAGATCATGGGCATCATGCAGGACCCCGTAATGCAGTCGATTCTGCAGCAGGCTCAATCTGAGCCCGCTGCCCTTCAGGAGCACATGAAGAACCCTGGAGTGCGATCTAAGATCCAGAAGCTGATTGCAGCCGGCGTCATTCGCGTGGGCCGATAAAGGTGACGTGTACTTTGCAAGATTACAGAAAGCATAGCCGTTAATGAGGCGCTTCGAAGGAGTTCCACTGAGGATGAAGGCAGTTCCTGGCTTTGTTTGCGAGTGAGGGATGACCTGTGAGATTGGGCGAACAACGAATATCCTAGGCGTGTACATAATACTTTGCAGATGATGGCATCTAATGAGAAATGAATTGCACTCGACTTGCAAGCCACGACTGGACTGTGATGAGACTGGAAATGACGGACGCGTGACTGACTGGCCGAGACGCGCTTGATACGAAGAACAACAATAGTCAACCTAGGGAAATAACACTCGCCACCACAGGGACGTACGGCACCGCATAACGCAGCTCGCAGGACACCGCAGAATTACGGCCAAGGGCCTCGTGGACTGCCTCTCGTACCACACCAGACCTAACCACCAAAGTGACACATGGGATGGACTTCCCGGTCGCCTCCGTCTCCGCCTTGCCGCGTGGGAGGCAGCGCCGTTGAAACCCTTGGTGGATGAGACGGGGACAGCCTCTCCCGCGGATAGTGTCAAGGTAGAATGGGTTTGGAGTCTATAGCCTAGCGACTTTGGCAGGCAGAAGAAACGACAAGTGAACCACACATGGGAGGAGCCACGCGGGAAATGGAGGAAAAACGTGGAAGACACGTTGGAGCGACGATGGTCAGAGGGGAGTATCACGCAAGCGGCGTCCGAATTCTGACTTGTGATGGGCGAGGAGCGAGCGCTCGAGACCCACGGAAGCAAGACGAAAGGAGAAAAAGAAAAAAAAGGAAGCGAATAGGAAAACTAACGAGGGGAGAAGCGGGAATGGTGCCATGCAGCGCGCAGAAAGCCGTTGGGATGCTGCAATTGGGAAAAGCCCGGAGAGAAAGTCGGGCGACGGATGTAAAACGCCGGACCTGCGGCGCAGGATGGAGCCAGAAGGAAAAAAACCTTTCGGAAAAAGAAAGGAAGCAGAAAAAAAGAAGGAAAAAAATAAGACCTGTCGTTCTCCCGAAGCGGGATCCTCCATAGTGGGGTGGGTTGACGCCGGTCCACCGGCGGCGGAGGACGGCGCCGGCCCATGCTATCTAAGGCAGTATGATTATCCCAGGGTGGGCAGGAAGACACAAAACGAGATGATCAGAAGAAAGGGTGGCAGAAGAGGAAAAAGCAAACCATCGGTGACGCGCCGCGCCGGTGGGAGTCACTCTCTAAGAGTAGTGATAGGGGCCTAGGATGCGAGCTAATTAACGAAGACAGCTTAAGCTCGTCTCGACTTGCCATGATCTGACGGCAGCCATAGATTGCATGTGTGATGCACTCATGGATGTTGTTCATGCTAGGGACAGGTCAGAAACGTGGTGTTTTTCTTCTTTCTCGTGGCCGCCCATGCCGGTCGAGTCCATCATAAATCCTGGAGACGAGAAGGGGGGCAGACAAGGAGACCATGCGTTTGAGTTCTGACCAGGGCGATGTCAGGGCTATCGACAACGTGGTATCTTCGTGATCCCCAGGGTTTAATCTATCTAGGCAGGTCTAGATCCCCAAGGCCATGCAGATGTGACTCTGTGAGATGGTGATGATTTGGGCAGCTAGCTATTACGACCAGTCGGAAATGACCAATCTCGAGCGTTGGACCTGGCCAGGAAGCCTTGAAAGGCATTATCGATTCTCCCCCGCCATCTTTCATTCGCTTATTAGTCGCTCCTTCAGGATTTAGAGAATAATCGTGGAGGTTGCATGGAGGTGGTTATTTGAGAGTTAGGATGAGGCTCTCGTGGCTGGTAAGCACATACCACTTTGTGCACCTTGTGAATGTGACAGGGACCGGACCGCCGTCCTGGGCCACCAGTGTCTGGAACGAGAAATTGGAGATAGGTTTTTTCGCTTGGAGAGAGGACGAAATTGGACCTTGCCTTGGCGAGAGACACAGATCACTTCCGGTTACTGGGCCAAGACCAGATTTTTTTCTAATTTACCCATCGTAGATTCAGTAATTCGTATCATCGTGGCAATCAATCACCGCCGCAGCCCAAACGAGAGCATGAGCTTGCGGATCTGTCGTCCATGATTTCCTGTCTGGTCTGGGGATTGACGGCCGGGAGACGTCGGCGCGTCAAGCACGGTCGGCGCGAAGGACCTGCCTCGGCGAACAGACGTTTTGCATACTCCGTGGGGTAAAGGTAAGAGAACGGGCCTAGAAACGGCCTTTCCATTATGCTCAAATGGGGTTTGTGAATACGGATACGGCAAATCCGGAGCTGCATCTGCCCATTTTGACTTTCTCGAGCTTTTCAATTCGGCGTGCGCCTCAGCCATGGTGTCGGTGGACAATTGGGTTTGAGAACGATGCCCAGTCTCTCCGAGTTCAAACCGAGCAATTATCAACAAATTCATTGCGTTGGTTGGCGATGGGTAGGACCCATGGACTCCAATCCCTTGCGTCGTACCTTGCGTTTGACTTCTCGTCCTGTGACTTGTTGCATAACTGTAATCTTGCCTATGTCGGCAATCGATTGGGATATCCAGGGCCGGCGAAGTCCATGCGAAGCTATGCGAGGCCAAGACAACCGTTGGTGTTGGTGGTGAGTCGTCATACAATCATCGAGATCTCCTAGTTGGCGGTCCAATGGGAGCCCCAGCAAAGACCCCATGACGGCATGAAATCACCTCTTTTTCCCAGACGCTGGTCTGACAAAAAAGCAATACCGTCTTCGCGCTTCTCGTTGAGCACATGGGAGAAAAACGGCTCCTGAAGCACCCTGGAGGGGCATTGGAAAAAGAAAGGCGGTAAGAAGATATGACAAGTCAAGGCCACCGCTGGGCTCGGCCAAAATCGGAGTTGCTGTCATCTGGCCCCAGAACCCGGAGCTGGTGAGAGGCAACAGATCAGGCTGAGAGACTTCCCATGAGAATCCCACGAGGAGCAAGTCTGCAAGGGTTTCTGGGCTTGCCATTCGTTGAGGCTCCGGTGCCGAGGTTTCGCCTCTTACTGGAAAGAGCTATTTGCAAGGTCCTGGTTGGTGTTTCCCACGCGCTTCCTTGCCGACATGCCCTCAGAGTCCAGGCATAAGTGGGTTTTTTCTGCACAATTTCTACGCTCTGGTAAAATCCTTCACCTCACATGTTTACGATCCCAGCTCACGAAAGCTCGTCGACTCGTATTCCTTAGATGCAATATGCTCATGCTCATCCGGCCACTCAAGTGAGCATCCAGTGTCACAGGTGAGAGCATAAGCTGGCGCATTAGGTTTTCGGCGGTTGTTCCCTAAAAGTGGCTGCTTGACTTAGGCGCGTTTTGGCAATATCCACGCCTTCATTCGCAAATTCCCACCCCAAGTGGAGGCGTTGGTGAGGATTGCCGACCACATTTAGCTCCAGGTACCGAGAAGCTACGAAACGCTACCGACCGAAGCGGCAATGTGGAAGACAGGCATTCGAGACATACAAGGGTGCTGCATTGCCTCTTAGGGGTGCTGAGGCTGGATTTCGCCTCCAGCCCGGGCTATCCCCAGCTTCATTGAGCTTTCGGCTTCAGCCTCCAGGGCGTCTTCTCCCGGCTCCGTCCCCATCTTGCTGCAATGCACTGCCTGCAACGGTCTGCATCTGCATAGCAGCTTTCTTTGTTCGGGAACCCGCAGCCTGTACCTGCTTCTCATCATCCCATTGACGGTTTACCGAACAGTCTCGCCAACATGAACGTGACGGTTTACCCCGAGCATTGGCAGGCTATGCTCAAAGGAGCTCCGTCACATATCACTCGAATTGCCATGCGCTGTAATGCACTACGCAACTTGCACCACGCGAAATGATGCAACCCTTTCGTTCCTGGGCGATAACTAACGAGTGACCTTATGGTTTGCTAGAGAGTTTATTAAGCTCTCATAAAGTGACAGAGTGACATTCATGGCCACACCCTCCCCCCCACACGCGGCTGGGCTGATTCCACTTTCTCCTCCAAGACCCGGCAGTCTCCAGTATCTCCACCATGCCATGGACCAGGCACAACTCTGTCGCAGGCCCTCCGAGCTGGTGCTTCTCTTCGGGGCGGCTCCAAGTGGTGTGGCGCGAAGAAAACAGCCCCTGCATTAGATCGTACGACAACTCAACTGTCAAGGAAGCTCTGGCTTTCGCGGCCTTGCGGACAGCCACGAGGAATCGTCGGCTTGTGGAGAAAGAAGAAAATTCTTCTATCATACTCGGCGTGAACATCCGCGGGATGACGGGGTAGGAGTCATGGGAGCCATGCGAGCGAGGAAAGATAAAACATCCGGGGTGGAAGCTTTTGGAGAAGATGAATCTGCATATCCGCCGAAGTCGAGTTTCATCCCTCTCTACTACGTTCCTGGACTGACCTTTCACTTATACTAAGCGATATATCATTCTGTTCTGTCCCATCTTACAACGCTAATAGCAACGAAACCCTGTCTTCGATCTCATCTACACTCACAACACAATGGCTCTGTCCTACCAGCAATCCAAGCTGATCCGGGGCACTATCCCAGCCCTCACCGACCATGGAGAGCGTATCACCACCATCTTCTACCGCAACATGTTGAGGGACCACCCTGAGCTCAACAACTACTTCAACACAGTCAACCAGGCCAACGGCCGACAACCTCGTGCCCTCACTGCCGTCATCCTCAGCTACGCCAACAACATCAACCACATCACTGAGCTCATCCCCAAGATGGAACGCATGTGCCACAAGCACTGCTCTCTGGGCATCATGCCTGAGCACTACGCTATCGTCGAGAAGTACCTCATCGCCGCCTTTGCTGAGGTCCTTGGCCCTGCTATGACTCCTCAAGTGAAGGAGGCTTGGGAGAAGGCTTACTGGATGCTTGCCAAGATGTTGATCGGAAGAGAGGCTCAGCTATACCGCGACTTTGAGGCGTGGCAGGGTTACAGGAAATTCAGAATCTCCAAGAAGGTTGAGGAGTCTGATGACATCTATTCCTTTTACCTGGTCCCTGAGGATGGCCGACGACTACCTTCCTTCCAGCCTGGCCAGTATGTGTCAGTACGAGTTAATGTTCCGGAGAAGGGCTACCTCCAGTCCCGACAATACTCTCTGAGTGATGCTCCCCGCCCTGACTACTATCGTGTTACCATCAAGCGCGACCAAGGCCTCCACATGGGTAAGTCTGGCCGATACCTCGGTGGCGCCGCCCTGAACCCCGGCCTCGTCTCCAACCTCCTCATCGACGACAAGGAGGAGGGTGACATTGTTGAGATCACCCACCCTGCCGGCGAGTTCTACCTCGACATGTCCAATACCTCCAACGTCCCCATCGTCCTCATTTCTGCTGGCGTTGGTGTTACTCCTATGATGTCCATCCTCAACACAGTCTCTGAACGCATGCCTCATCGCCCAATCTCCTGGGTCCACGGCTCTCGACGCAGCGTCCCCTTCTACGACCATATCCGACGTATCGCCCGCAACCGACCCAACTTCAGGACCAACATCTTCAAGACCCATCTTGCCGACTCTGACCTCGCTGGCGTTACCTATGATCACGACTATCGCATGGACCTGCGCAAGGTCCACCCCGATGATCTCTGGCTAACCCACGGTGGCGCTGAGTACTATATCTGCGGCCCTGAGCAGTTCATGCTTGAGATGGCTGAGTACCTCAAGACCAAGGACATCGACTCTAAGCGAATGCACTTTGAGCTCTTTAGCACTGGCGACATGGAATTCAAGGTCGACAGTTTGAGCATCATTTCCGGTAGCTCTGGAGATTATGCGCGAGACTCGTCCTCTATGACCGATTCGAGCTCCATTCAGACTCCCCGAGACTCTACATCCTCTTTCGTCTCACGAAACAAGCCTCTGGTGTGCCCGAGGGCACCCAGCGGAGCCCCTCTCAAGTGCCCACGGGATGCGACCCCCCGCACATACTCGCGCGATGCGGTCCCTGTCCAATACCCCCCGCATCCTCTCCCCGCTTCATACTCTCGAGATGTTAGCATCAGCGTTGGAAAGTGCCCCTTCAGCTAAACGAAATAATACCTGAGAATCGTGTCGAGTCGGGCAGTTATGAACGGAGTTGCGAGGAGTTTCGGAGATGGGCATTTCTTTTCTTTGTATCCTTTTACTTTGACCCTAATGTTGGCTCATATTACCTTTTTTCCTGGTTTCTTTAACGGTCGGTAATTGGGGAACTTCAACGAACAGTACGGATGAAATCTAGAGGCGAAATAACGGGCGCGCAAAAATTGCGAGAACAAATTCATTTTTCATAGCTCATACTGTACTACATATCAGACGAAAGCGGAATACAGCTTAACCTTCTTCAAACGAACGTGTGTTTCCTCCATATTTGTCGTAATCGTGTCTGAAGTCCATCTCCGACTTTTTCCTTGATCGTGTGATGTCGGACAGGGGAGGTGTGTAAGTGAGAAATCCTAACGGACGCAATGATAAGCCAACAAGGAAAACAATCCTAAAATGAACAACCCATCAGATGAGATCGAATCACTTCTTGCAAATTCCCTTCTTAATGTGTTTGTGGCGATTGTCTGGTCGGGTGAATGTCTGGCCACAGGTGTTGCATACGCTATCCTCCATGGCGATCCCCAGGTTCTTTGCGTAGTCCTTGTGCGCACTGCGGTAATGGCGGTCCATGTCCCGTTGCTCTGCAGTTCTCTTACCGCAGTTGGGATCTGCTTTGCACCTAATAGGTGTGCTGTGGGTTTTGAGGTGCTTGCTATCGGAAATGTTAAAAATGAGCTTAGAAGATGGAGTTGGGCATTGGTACTTAAGGTCGCGCTGTCGGGGAAATGTGCGATCGCTGCACTTGGGACGGGGGCGGGGGCATCGAATATTGCCAGGCGAAGATGGCGATGGTTGTTCAATCGGGTCTATTAGCGTGAAAAGTTAAGATTGAATGTCTTGTATCATAGAGATAGCATACCTTGTGGTGTGTTTTGGTAGGCAGAATTGGCTGCGGCACCCATTGAGCTGGACTCTCCGTTATAGATAAGATCATTGGGATTGACAGTTGCTGCAATTGGATAATAAGTATACTGATTTAGATCTGGATGGTAAGCTTGGTGATCACCCTGCCACCCTGAACTACCCCCGACGGCGGAGAGGTCGACCTCGGGTGTCAGGTTCTGGCTATCGGAGCTCTAATGGCCTTGACTTGGGTTCACTTGGTCATAGGAAGGTATTGGAGCGTATGTTGCTGATGAGGTGTACACTTCTGAGCATGGATCGATAGAAGTGTCATCTGCTATATATTCAAAGGGGTCGAAGTTCGAATCAGGGTGAATTTCGTCGTCTTGGGTCTGATGAGACCTGCTTGAATGACGACGGTGGCCGTGAGAGCGGTCTCGACCCATGATTAGGCGTGAGCTGAATCAATGCTAGTCTATCTTAAGTTGAAGATATATCCAGCAACTGGATAAAAGTAAGTAAGTGGGTTCGCACCTTCAAAAATCGAGAGGGTTGTCATGTTGATTAGAGGAAGACTCACCAAGTCTTGATAGTAGTTCCAAATAGCACAGCGAACTTACAAAGCTATTGTGAAAGCTTGCAAAAAGACCGAATCCAACATATGAAAACGGGCTCTACTTATAGACACTTCTACATTGTGATTCTAGTCTATCAGGGACATCAAGGAGGCCCACCAGAGGCCGAACGCGTGATGACGACGATTTACACTTTCGGCCAAGATATGATAGCACATAGCCGCAATCACCCCGAACAATGATTGGTGGTATCTGCCCAATTACCACCAACACATAGGCGCCGGGGAACTGCCTCGTTGCCTGGTTGGCCGCGGCCTGGCCGACTGGGGGAATCGGTGAAGACATGAACGTTAATTGGAGTTGAATATGCAATTGTGCAATGAGCTGAAAGAGGCCGACCAGGAGTGTAGCTGGGCATTGGTGTGATGCTGGTGGGCCTCCCGGATCATGCATGGGATGTTCGGCTTACTTCGAAGAGGTTCTTGCTCAGCCCGCCTGGGTGAATTGAGCGGTTTGGCATTGCGACCTTTTGAAATGCTGAATGAAAAATATAAGATGCCGAAGAATAGAAGACACAAGCTCTCTCTGAGTAGGTCAGTCATTTAACTCGAGTGATCTACGTACCGCAAGTCAAGATGAGAACCACTGAGCTGAACTCAAGTATTGGAACGATGGGTAAGTTTACGCAGGAACAATCATGTACGACTAACTGATGAAATAGAAACAGTATCTCCTCTAAAGCCTAAAGCCCTCCGCCGGTTCTATGAGCCCCTTATCCTCGCCAAAGCCCTCACAGACATCTGCCAAGAGGAAGGCTCATCGCGAACCCCGGAGCCTACCGAAATCCCCAGCACTGAGAAACAAAGGTTCTACTCATTAGTGAACAAGCTCGCCAACATGTGTGACAGACAAAGGGGAGGCAAAACAGTCACTGCACTCGCAATTTTACAACATGAGCATGGGATCATGTATATCTTTGCGTCTAATCAAGCATCCAATTCAGCACTGAAAGATATAGAAGAATTTGTGTCGAAGCTGCTGGAAAGGGTTTCCGGCGTAAACGATTTGGAAGAGAGAAGGAAGAGGAGGGAAATCGGTGCTATTCATCGCCTTATCCTTACTTTCAACCGCCCGCGGGTTGAGTTCTATCTCTGCGCCCTTCAGAATGAGATCAAGCAGTGCCTTGATGCCTGCCATCCACTGACTGACAGTCAAAGTAAGAAAGTAATCACCCACTACCTTGCTATGCTGAGAGTCCTGACTCTTGTTCTAGCGTCCACGCTCAAGGAGGGACTGGAGAAATTGAATGAATCAATGAGCGACCTGAACCTCAAAAATGTTGAGGATAGTGAATGTAGGATTTACTATCCCCAGGAGAAGATATACAACTGACAATGATTAAGACCTGACTTCCTGTTCCAACTGCCTTAGTGCAATCAAGGTGTTCTTCAGTTCGACAACCAGGATCCATGAGCTCATAAACGAGCGAGCCCGCAAAGGTCGTATGCCAGGAATGAAGAGCTTTGAATGCTGGTCGGATCTACGACACCACATATCTCGACTGTTATCCTATGAACATGCCACATTGGAATTCATCCAGGCCGAGAGCGAATGGCCGGAGCTATTCCAGGAGTTCACTGTAATCCCCCTTCCTTCGAGCCGCGCGGATCCTAACCCGCTTGGAAAGAAGAGTGAAAAGGCCCACAACATCATTGGCCGTATGATAAGCAATGAGGAGGAGATTGCCATATATCGAGGACTTGCACAAGAACTTCAGACTTTTGACCTAGATCTTCGAATCAAAGGTCAATCTGAGAAGTCAACGTTCAAGCCTTACGTGCACTGCGAGATTCTGGTCCTTGACTGGATTTCCGCCAACTCCCAAAAACTCAACTACCATTTCTTTCGGAGGTTCAAGTATATCGGGTGCAGTAAGCCAACTTGTAAGTTATGCGACTACTACATCAAAGCACACCCGAGCCGGATTGAGGCACGACATACGCATGGAAACCTGTATCCGAACTGGAGATTTCCTGACGTGTTCAAGGTCGATGGGGCTGCTGCAATTAGACAGCGACAGAGCATATACAACTCAATGACTTTGAGTATACGCAACGATGCGCTTCAGATCATGGAAGAGAAAAGGCCAACGTGGAAGAAATACGATTCGAATACGTACCCAGTCATGTCGGCGAGGCAGACAGATGCTCAGACCGATGCATCCATCGATAATTTGGGAGAGCGGTTGAGTACGAGATTGAACTTGAGGAATGTGTCTAGGTATGAAGACCACGAGGCGCTTGTATCGGATGATGAGGACGGAGGCGCAAGCTTACTATGAATTCCTGGGATTCTGGGATGATTACAAAACGAAACTGCACGTTGGATTTCGAGTGTGTATTTGTATTTATACTAATGTTGTTTCTAATCTTTGCCAACTGCTCTCTTTAAGTTTTTGGGCAAGGATTCTAATAGTCATTTCTGGCACTATACGGGGCTAGGGCCTCGAGGAGATCCTTGTGAAGCTGAGCGTCCCCGCTGATCTTGTAAAGCTCATCCAGGTAGCCATTCCGCTGAATGAAGATTAAAAAACCGGCCCACTGGAAGTCAGCATAACTGATAGTCTTTCCGAGGAAGTATGGTCCATCTGAGTTCTCCTTGAGGAGAGCTTCCACCTCGTGAAGGACAGGCTGGGCAGCATCCCAAGCTTGCTTCCCGCCGTGCTCCCTCTCCAGCTGGTCTAGGGGCATGCCGGCAGTGACAGAACGAGTGGTGTACCAGTACTCTTGACTGGCCTCGTTGAGAATGCTTCTCGGAACCTCGGGGAAATAAACCGGGCGGAGGGGGGTCATGATGCGGGGCATGATCGCCTCAAGCTTTGCAAGGACGGGAGAGTCCAGGTGCACTGAGGGCTCGGGATACTCTTTCTCAATTCGGTTGACAATTTTCCGGGAGTCCATTATGTAGCTGCCGTCAGGGAATTTGACAGTGGGAATGGTCCATGTTCCGGTTGATTCATTGGGGCCAACACTTGAGACGTTTTCAGTATGTGAGCAGAAGGATGAAGAGTCTCACGTACTATGCCTCCAGAGTAGGCTTGATGTCGGGGTACTCCACCTAAAGCTTTGATTAGTATCCTTGGAGGTGAATGCTTAGGGAGAAATATACCCATTTCGTCGTGTAATCAAGACCCTTGAAATTGAGGAGGAAGCGAGCTGTCTCTCATATTAGCTGAATGCGCCTACCAAGCACGTCATGAAACTCACTCTTCCACGGGTTCAGAGACCAAGCCGTAGACTTGCTAGCAAGGTCAAAGAGGACGAATTGGTTTGAAGACATGGTGACGCCCTTGAGGTTTAAAGTCGTTGCCAGTTGGAGCGGAACTCTGACGTTGATATATGTGTGGGGGAAGTGGGGATGGATGAGTCGTTGAATACTAATTCTGCCCTATTTTATCGGATAGTGTCCACTGACCATCGGCCAATCAATTTGGGCAGTTTTTATTCCCTTAACAAGGAAAATGGCCGATTACGCCCTCCGATGACTACTAAATCTACCTTTCTAGGTACAACCATCGTAAATGAGGAAGGAGCTAGTGTTATTCCCACACTCTTGGTGCTATTAAATCGGCTTGATTCGTAATCGCGGGCCTCCATCTTACCAAGTGGAACTTGAGACTCGCAATACGGAGGCGCGCGAAGCGCATAGTGCGCATATTGTAGTTCAATTCGATAAGCTGAAGAAATCCGACGAGTAATTGGCTTGAAGGACGGACTAGCTCTAGTTGCGACTATGAATTGCAGATTCTCTTGATGTGTTCTGACTTCGATAGGGAGCGGTGCGTAGGATGAAATGCCGCTAAAAGGGAGTTTGAGGCAATGCTACCTTCCCCGTAATCACAATGGTCATGCTGTTATATACTTACTCTTGATCCTTGGTCTATCTTCGACATGCTGTACTTTTTGAGCCAGGTTTTTGGAAGCGAAAACATACTACGTAATCGACTTCAAATCTCCTCCGTGTTCGGACCATATTTCCACTGGAATTACTCCAAAACAACTCACATATATATCGATTTCTGAGTGATCACTGGCTGACAGTCGGTGGAATTATCGACACCTCTAAATAAAAACAAAATGAGTGACGAGTTCTCAATTGTCATGGCTCCTTAGCTCCGCTCATTCGAGATGGTCTATATCATCTCTAGATGTATTCTAACACAATCCTGAGAGAGCTGTTCAAGATGGTACTTCGTAGAGGAATCCAATAGGGCTTGCTGTCCTTTCAAGCTTGTGGCGGCATCAACCCTACGGCCAGTATGCAAGCGTCCCTACCATCAATGAGAGAACCCAATCCTTATAAGATAGTGGCAGTGGTAATGGTAGTGGCAAAAAGAGGGGAGGGCGGAGCTTCTATAGGTCAAGTCATTAACGGGGAGATAGGCATTAACAACAGCCTTACGTTCATAGAGCAAGTCAGCACCGATCCTCCGGCATCGGCTCCGGAGTGGAGTCCAATCGATTGCCAATCCCGACAATCTAGGATCTCAGTCAGCCCGCTGTAGACCCACCTCTAACGGCCATCTCATATCTCTGGGCCTTTAGGTACAAGCTATAATGTACATCGTCGCTCCTGGGCTATCTTTCAGGGAGAACTTAGAGCAATTTGAATGTAGTATTGCGGCATTACCAACTGGAAGGCGAAGGGGTTGAGCCAAGCCTTCGTCACTTTTGCCGCATTTCAAAACATCCTCCTGCCACATTAGAGTAAGTCTATTGCGAATGTCTAGCCCAATTAGCATAACTATTCGAGGAGGCATGATGCCCGTTTTGGAACCAGGAGAACCTAGAGGGTCCGTCGGCCACATCATGAGGCCGTGTCTTTGTTCGTTAATGGTAACGATCGGAGGATCCCCTCATGAACTGACTTGGCTGCCTCGGCCCTCGGGCTGGCGGGGACGGCAGCTTCTACGACCACCATGAACAGCAAGTCTGGCAATACACAGTAATAAGCTATCAGACATGACTAGTAGGACTTGAGCTGAAGTAAGGAAATTTCATTTAATTGAAGACTAAAGTGGCGTTGAATGAGGTATAATCGGCGGGGAAAAGAATGGAAAAGGTTGAGCCAATATCAGCGCTTCGCTATTTGGGTCAGGGTAGTTTGATCAATGTGAATCTTTCGAAATGCAACTGATATAGACTTAACTATGTCTGCTGGAATTCCCTGTGAATTTTGCATTGAAATGGCACATGCTACAGTACTAAATGTACAACGGGCCGGGGTCTCGGTAGGATTCATAGGGTCCGGGTCTAGAACTTAGTGGCGGTTGGGGTTCGGGAGTTTGTGGGACCACCAGCATTTAAGCTCAGCTTCCTTCAACAAAAAAATGACGGCATCGCTCAAACCACAACCAGACTCAATTGAGCTCCAATCCCTCTCTTCCCACTCAAGCCCGCCATAGGCTGGCAAACCTTCACCATGAGCGAACCCGTCGAGCACCACGACATAATCATCCTCGGCGCCGGCCTATCAGGAATCAACACGGCGCACGTCCTTCGCGAGTCCCTTCCCCACCGTTCCTTCACCATTCTTGAAGGGCGATCCATTATCGGTGGCACATGGAGCTTCTTCAAGTATCCGGGCTTCCGATCCGACTCTTATATGACCTCATTTGGGCTCAGATGGCACCCATGGAGGCACAGGCACAAGATGGCGTCGGCCAGCGAGATTGTTGAGTACATTGAGGAAGCCGTTGAGAAGGAGGGTCTCCGGGAGAAGATTCAGTTTCAACATAAAGTTGTAGGCTGTGAGTGGCGGACTGACGAGCAACAATGGAGGTTGGACGTCGATGCGCAGGGGAAGAGAAAAATCTTCACGGCGAACTTTGTGTTCAGCTGTGTAGGGTATTACTCCTACGACAAGGCATTCCAGACTACTATCCCTGGGATTGAGAAGTTCGGCGGCCAAGTCGTACACCCACAATGGTGGCCCGAAGATCTCGACTACTCTGGCAAGCGCATCGTTGTCATCGGTTCAGGAGCTACGGCCGTCACAATCGTCCCCTCGTTGGTCGAGAAGGCAGCTATGGTGACCCAGCTCCAGCGCAGTCCATCCTTCGTCATCTCACGCCCTACATACTCGGCCGTCGACACGTTCCTTCGCATGTTTCTGCCACTGGCGTGGGCGCATTGGGCCATGTGGTGGAAAGACACTTTGTGGGAGGTGTGCGGTACGCAATTCCTCTTGAAGTTTCCAAACGCGGGAAGGGCCGGCATCACGAGGATGACCAAGAAGGCGGTCCCCAAGGATGTGGATGTGGATGTTCACTTCAATCCGAGTTATAATCCCTTTCAGCAGCGACTGTGTATGTGCCCAGATGGGGACTATTTCAAGGCGCTGCATCGGGAGAATTGCGAGATCGTGACAGATGTGATCGACACTGTGACAGAAGAGGGAATCCTGCTCAAGTCCGGGAAGCAGCTCACGGCTGACATCATCGTCACGGCGACTGGCCTCTACTTCCAACTCTTCAGCGGTTTCGTTCCCTCAGTAGACGGCCAGCCCATCGACGTAGGCTCACACTACGCCTGGCGTGGCTGCATGCTTGACTCCCTGCCCAACATCGCCTTTATCATGGGCTATGTGACACAATCCTGGACACCCGGCGCGGACGTCATGGCGAAGACAGTGGTGCGGGTGATAAAGCATATGGAGAAGACAGGATCGACAAGCGTGATGCCAGTGTTCGAGAATGCTGAGGGTCAACCGGCGAAGTTGGCAGTAAGTGCGACGAGTAATTATTTTGTGAAAGCGGCAGATCGAATACCAAAGGTTACAGGGAAGGGGGTTTGGTATGGACGGACACATCTGGCGGTCGATGCGTGGGCGTGGCTGTTTGGGAGCGTGACGGACGGGATGCTATATGGGGGGAGAGACGGCAAGAAGGATAATTGATGAGGACAATGATGTAAGAGGATAATGATGAAGTGGACGATGATGATATGAGTATACGAGATGAAACTATATAGGATTTCGAACTGAGCAGTCCTAGCTGGATGTGCTTACTCTGAAGTTCTACCCACAGGATAACATTAGTGTCAGTTCTGAGATTACCAACGGACTAGGGCTTGCCCGGGTCTTTTGAGGAACGCGGAAGATCTGCTGGGAGTCAAGGATGCCTTCCTTCCCGAGGTCTCGGACAGGGGCATGGGTCTGCTGGCCCAATATTTTTATCTGCTTCAATATCCCCGAATCCTCAAGAACCCACTCCGAAAGGATCCTGACTCGGGTTCTGCTACCCAAGAAGGAATCACGATCGGATGTCCGCATCTGTCAGCCTGCATGCGCCGTCCCCATCCTTCTCACTTGCTCACACCCTCTCCCGCGTCCCCGACGCGTTGCAGATTCTGGGCCTCGACAGACCCTCAGCCTCAATTCCAGTTTAACAAGTCGCCGTGGCTTTGGCTGAGGCCCTAAGAAGGTGCCGTGTGAACCCTGATCTTTAATTGTTGGAACATGATTGATCGACACCAGCGGAATGGATTCTTTGTCTCTTGTTCCGCTGTGGAGATGATACCGGCGGAGTGGTATCCTCTGAGTCTCCCAAGGTGTCAGACACACTTCATCACCTTACGAAAGCTGTGATTGGGTGTTGGAATCTGCAAGTTGGGACGCCTTTCACCTTTCACTGAGACAGGCTCGCACTACACAAGGGACCAAGATGGTTAGCTGCTCGGAACCTCCAGCCGTTGTCCCCTTCAGGCCCGCCAAACCTGCTAGCTTCGGCCTGCCCTTGTCGATCGGTCCCGGAACCGCGGGGTGGGCTCTAAATAAGGACGGGTTCCCCACATGGCGATGGCGATCTTCTTTCTTTTTCTGGTGTCAGTGATTAGAGGTCGGCTGTTGGGACTTGGATCCTTTCGCTGTCTTGTGCGCGGTGAAACTTGGTTCTTCCGCAGCTTCTTTATTCACTATGGCTTTGCTGGTGGATCTGAGGAGGGACCCCCCGTCTACGGGCCTCATCTTCGGCGCTGCCATCGCATTGCTCGTCACTCTCATCGCACGCCAGGCTCGTCGTTGGTATCGCCTGCGACATATCCCCGGACCAAGGTTGGCAGGATGGTCCACCTGGTGGCAGCTCCGTGAAGCACTCAGTGGACGCTATCACGAGCGGCTTAAACAAGCCGCCGAAGACTATGGTATGATAAAAGGTTCTTACTATTGTACCAGGCCTGGAAACTAACCTGAACAGGGACCCTTGTTCGGATCGGCCCAAATGAATTACTGTGTACCGACCCTGATGTCTTGCGTAGCATGTCCGCCGTGCGTAGCACATATACGAAGGGCAATTTCTACGAAAGTGGGAGAATAGTCCCTGGTGTGGATAATGTAGTCTCGATGAGAGATGAAGCCAAGCATAAGGCGATGCGAGCGAAGATGGGCCCAGGGGCAAGTCCCAACCACTCCTCCCCTTGAAACATCGCCCACTAATCTTTGCATTTAGTACTCAGGCAAGGAAAACGAAGGTTTCGGTTTTGAGGCAGGCATGGACCGCCAACTCCTCGCGTTTCTCGCTCTTATCAATCGCAAGTATATCTCTAGTTCTGCCACTACTATCCCTGTCGACTTCGCCGAGAAGACGCAGTTCTTTGCTCTCGACGCTATCGGTGACATTTCACTAGGGCAACCCTTTGGATACCTCACCCAGGACGAGGACCTGTACAATTATAATGAGATCAACGCAAGCTCGCTACCGGTGATGAATGTGGTGTCAGTGCTACCATGGTTGACAAAGGTGGTCCATCGATGGCCACTTTGCCTGGCGTTACCTAAGGAAGGGGACCAGGTCGGCTTTGGCAGGTTGATGGGGTGAGTGATATACTAATCTTGCTAGAGGGGGAAACTTGCTGACATCTATGCATGCAGGTTTGCGAGAAGTTTCGTTGAGAGGCGAACTGCCCCTGATGCGCCGCCAATGAAGGATATGATGCAGGCACATATCAACAATGGTATGACCAAGGAGGAACTAATTCAGCAGGTCTTCATTTCTATGTCAGTTCCATAGCACTTCTACCGTACTGATTTATGTTAAAATAAGCTAACATGTCAGAGCATTGCCGGTTCCAACTCTACTGCCCACGCCCTCCGCATGATACTCCTCTCCCTTATCACCACTCCGACCGCTTATACAGCCCTCCTCGACGAAATACGCCGGGTAGCCTCCTCAGTCTCGACTCCCATTACCTGGCTGGAGACTCAAACCCTTCCCCACCTTCGAGCCGTCATTCGTGAAGGCCTCCGCATGTGGCCGCCAGTTGGTGGTCTGGGGTTTAAGCAGGTCCCTCCCGAAGGCGACCTAATCAGCGGATACTTCGTGCCTGGTGGGACGCAGATCGGCCAGGGCTTCTACGCCGTCGGTAGATCGAAGCTGGTCTGGGGTGAGGACGCGGATTCTTTTCGCCCTGAGCGGTGGTTGCTCGCAGAAGAAGAGGAGTTGAAGAGAATGGTCGCAGCTCTGGATACGCACTTTGGCTACGGAAAATATTCCTGCTTGGGCAAGCCAATCGCGTTGATGGAGCTACACAAGGCTGTTTTTGAGGTACGTAGACTTGAGGCTTGCATACATGGACGAGTGGAGGCTGACTGAAGTGCTTAGTTGATGAAACGATATGACTTTGCTGTCCTAAACCCTGAGCAGCCTATCAAGACGCAGACGTCGGTTTTCTTATTTGCTTCGGATTTTTGGGTGAAGATAACTAAGCGTTCTTTAAAGACCAACCTGGCACAGTCTGAACAGTTGGGATAGGAATGAGGAAGGTATTTCCTATGAGCGCATAAGCTTTCGAATTACGTGAAACTCTTAAATATTGAAAGTTTCTGCGGCTAAGAGCCTCCAAGCGAAACGTGGTATCATCTTTAGCAACGAAGAGGCACTTACGTCTATAAACCTTCAGCTCAAGGTTTATAAAGCTAAGCTGTTCTGCGTCATCATATACACCTTTCTTGCACCTTTTTCTCCTCGCGCCAGTTCCAAATCATCACACCTTCATCGCTCGAACACATCTGGAAAATGCTTAGGCCTCAACTCCGAGCCGTTCGTGCTTTGCACCAACATCAGCTCTATGTCTCTCGCTTCTTTAATATGTCTGCCTCCGTTGGTGCCCGTCGATCGCAAGGTCGTCGCCTGTCTGGTTACGACCCACGTGGCCCTACGTGTCGTCGCCATACCTCCGTCGAGACGCACAACCTCCTCACAAACAAGGAACTCGGACAGTCGGCAGCTGTCTGGAGAGAAACCAGTCACATTCTGCAAAACATGAGTCAAACGAACAGGGAGATACGGAAGCTTCTGGACAGGATGCATGGTCAGGACATGCATGATTTATACTGGATAGCTGAGATGTTTGAGCAGTTCCAGAAGCAGGAACAGGAGCGAATTGCAACATTGCCCTGATACCGGAGGTGGCATGGGAAGCTTGATCGTCTTACCCCTGATCATTTTCGCACATTTCCATGAAAGTCAGTTGAAGCAAGATTACCTCTAGCTCGAGCTATGACTGCAGATTTGTGTTCAAACCTCTTCACCACCATGCGGGCGGTATAGCCTAGGGTCTGAAATAATTTCTCGTCTCAGTTGTTTCGATAACATATAAACATTGTGCTTACTCTGTGCCCTAACTAGTAATTTGGTAAGAAGTAGAGTGGAAGGATAGGTGCCTAGAATCCACTGCTATTTGTTCTGATATAGTTGTTACCGACTGGTTCGATGTCCTCAGCCCTAGCGTCCACTTCAAGGGGTAAAAGTCTGTTCCCCAATAGCAACCTTCGCTTCCAGGACAATATTCCCTGCTGACTTCCCAACCATGAATCTGTATTCGCCGGCCCTAACCACCCATTTCTGCGCATGTACATCGAAGAAGGCAAAATCACGAGCTCGAACAGGTAACTCGACAGTCGCGGTTTGTCCAGGCTGAACTGTCACCTTGTGGAACGCAACCAGCTGCTTCACTGGGTCCTCTTGTGCAGTCTGGGAATGGCCGACGTAGAGCTGCACGGCAATACCGCCGACAACGCTCCCAGTGTTGAGTACTTTGACGCTGGCAAGGTAACCCTCGTTAGACTCCTGAATAGCCAGGTCGGAGAAGTCAAAGCTGGTGTAGGAAAGACCGAAGCCGAAAGGAAAGTTGATCTCGTCGGCTGGTAGACGATCGAAATGCCGGTATCCAATGAAGACACCCTCTTCGTACGTGACCTTGAGCTGGCCGTTGATGTACTCGCCAGGGAAGTTGCCATATGCGGGACAGTCCTCGATCTTCTTTGGAAAGGTGCAAGAGAGATGGCCTTCCGGAGTCTGCGCTCCTGTAAGAACATCGGAAATAGCGTTGCCGCACTCCTGGCCAGGATACCAAGTTTGGAGCAGGCCTTGGACTTGATCTAGCCAAGGCATTGCAACCGCTACACCAGTGGAGTTGACGACAATAGTATTTTGGTTGACAGCGGCGACAGCAGCTACAAGGCGGTCTTGACTGCCATCCTTGGGTAGGTTAAAGCTAAATTGATCTTGGCCTTCGGTCTCCCAGCAAGGCTCATGGCCTGTGAAGATGATGGCGATGTCGGAGTTCTGGGCCACCTCAACAGCCTCTGAAAGCAGGTCCTTGTCGTGCTCAGCCTCGGACATGTATCCAACACGAAGGCCAACACGGCCATCAAGAATTCCAAGATCAGCGCTGTCGTTGGGCACAGGCGGCGCAGTATAGAGCAGCAAGTTGTACTGCTTTCCACCTTCAAGATAGACCTTGAATTCAGGTGCGGCGGCTCCGCCAAAAAGGAAACCCATAGCATCATTGCAGTTCTCCTTTTGCTCGTGGACAACCTTACCGTTGATAGCGAGTCTGCTAGGGCCGAGGCCCGAACATGTGAAGTAATAAGTAGCAGTCTCTTGGGCGGTGAAAGTACCCTCGAGGGACACCTCCTTGTCCTTAAAATCAAAGGAAGTGAGAACAGAGACTTCGGAGTCTGGGTGTCCATGGGTCGTCTTAATCGGAGCAGGGTTTCCAGGCTCGTAGAGCTTGTGGGTGAATCCTTCATTGCCATCTAAACCAACGACATTCTTTGAAATCGAGGGTAGGATGCGGAAGGTATGGGCTCCTTTATATTTGTTAGAATTCATGCATCAATCCTTCATTGGCCTATAACTTACCCTTTGCATACGAAAATTCCACAGAGTCACCTAATGCCTCCTGCATGGCATCCCAGGGTGTGATTTTGTAGTGGGCGTTAACCGACGCACTACCACCACCGTGAGCGAGGCCAGTTTTAGCATACCCGAGCATGGCAATCTTCTTGCCCCTGACCCTTTCCTTAGACAAAGGCAAAACATTGTCTTTGTTCTTCAACAGCACAATACCCTTAGAGCCTGCCTCGCGAATCAGAGCTCGATGCTCCGGCTTGTTGATGGCTTGCTCGTCGGGTGTTGTTGGATCTTCGAAGCATTTGAGGCGCTCGAGAAATTGAAGAACGTGGTTAGCTCTCTCATCGATCGTCTGCTCGGCGACCTTGCCAGCCTTGATAGCGGCAATTACATCCTCGGGTTTCCTCCATCGGGTTGGGCCAGGCATCTCGAGATCTAGACCCGCATTGAGTGAGTCAGGGGTTGAATTGGTGCCACCCCAGTCGCTCATGACCAAGCCGTCCCAGCCCCAGTCTCCACGTAGGACCTTCTGTAGTAGAAAAGGGTGAGAGTCAGCATGGTGTCCGTTAACCATGTTATATGCCGTCATGACGGCCCAAGGTTTGGCCTGCTTCACAGCTATCTCAAAAGGCTTGAGATAGATCTCCCGTAGGGCTCGCTCGCTGACAGTCTCGTCCACGGTTAGTCGTTCAGTCTCCTGTTCATTCACAGCGAAATGCTTGATCGTAGCAGAGATTCCTTTGTCTTGGCATCCCTCGACAACCTTGGCGGCCATGTTTCCCGTTAGAAAGGGATCCTCAGAGAAGCTCTCAAAATTACGACCACCTAGTGGATGGCGATGCATGCACATGGTCGGAGCAAGAATACAACGGGCTCCCTTTGACCGCGTTTCCTCCGCCAACGCAGAGCCAATTCTTTTGGCTAGATTGACATCGAAAGTAGATGCCATGAGACACGCTGCAGGGAAACAGGCAGCGGTGGTGCCTCCAGCGAAGGCAGCTCCTCGAGCGCCATTGGGACCATCAGAGAGTTTGACCGACGGGACTCCTTTGGACGGTATAGATACTGTTTCCCAAAGATTCTGACCTGCAAGAAGAGAGATCTAGAGATCGATTAATAACGTATTGACCAAGAGAAGGCGATCTTCAGATGGGTATTACGACTGACCTTCTCTTCAAGGGTGAGCTGGGAAAGGATAGCTTTTATATCAACCGAAGACATCGTGATAGTTACGTGAAGACAGAAGTCTAGAAGAAGGATGAATCGATGGAGAGAAACATGATCAATTTAACATGGGCAAGTCAGGATACTTAAATCTCGAGCGGCCAAACGCTTGGAGGGCACTAGAGCAACAACAGACTTGGCCAATGCCATCTTGCCCGGTGTTCATCCGGCACAAAAGGCGTCAGCTGGCATCCTGTGCCCACTTTCTGCAGAAGAACCGAGGGCCATGACACTTATCATGTCGCTTGTCCTAACGGCAGTAGGAGTCGGTTCGTGTATCAGCAAGCTATGAGTGGGCCTGGGTGCTTGGAGTTGAACTTTCCGATGTTAACCCAGCCATAAGTCGACTTTGCTCCACTATTGAAGCGCTTGATTGGGGCGCTAAAGGATGCCGGCCCTTTGTTTTGCCGTCGTTCAAGCGAGCGACATCCGTGCATCCCCGCGACAGGTTGACGCATCCTTGAAAGTGATCAGAAGCAAGATGAGGAGGCATATCGCCTATCGATTTATTGCGCTGAAAATTCCCGATCACCCGGTGTATTGCTGAAAGCTCTAGGGCTTCTATTAGCTCTACATCATGGCGAGGAATTCCCTTGTCCTCTTCACTCGTTAATGGGAGGGTTTTTCATTGTCTCCTTCTCATGCATACCTTACAAGACTCATGGAAGGAATGTGTGGGGAATGGAAGCCATGTTCCACTATGAACCGAATAGCCCAACTCCCCAAATGGGCTTTCGACAATCACGGGTTCAAGGTCTGAAAATGAAAGACAATCGCAGGAACTGCCTGGCGCGAAGGGTCCTGCAGGCCCCCCTGGGTGATGGGTCCCAACAGGCATGCCTCCATTCGGAAGCATCGTTCATAGTCGTTACTAGCGCCACATAGTCTGCACCCTCCAACAGTTGTCTCAATTCATAAATTGGTCAAAAGATTCGAGAATTACTGGTCAAAATCATCATATTGTAGTAGTAGGGCCTCTCTATATAATCCTGCGGCCTCAAAGTTAACGAGAGAGGCTCCTATCATCTGCCGAGGATTAGGCGGAGAGTACGTAAACGATCCACTAGCTAGCATGTCCGTCGAATTCCGGGCAGTGACGCAGGAGCCCTTCTTTATCCTCTGGTCCACCCCCTGGAACTTTATCGACGACCCGAACATCGTGTCCTCTATTCGCAATGAGATTGACGGCGACGGCGCGCAGATAAGGGAATACTAGGGTCACAATGAGCGCCTCTACAGAGTCGCCGAGAGGTATTATGCTTCCCAAACATTCGCGGACGCCCCTTGCTGACAAGCGCTGTCGCAGGAGAATCGTGGTCTTCCGTCCCAACGCATCTAATCCTCGCCGAACTCAAGCGACGTGCAGACGATGGAGAGAAACCAGCTTGTGGGAGCAGGAGCAGAGGCTCATATGACACCTCGGCGCATGTTTTCGCTCTCATTCTAATCCTCGTGCTGAGCACATTGGGTAGGCTGTCGGGATCTCCTTGATCGAAGACCTTGCTAACTGGGAGAGCGCTTAGCATGCGCATTTCCTCTAATATCGCGTCGCACTACGTCTGGCCACCGACAACATTCTATCATCTTCTACTGCCAGCATATCGGCACTGGCGTTCTCCTCGCTACAGCCTTCGTCCATCTCCTTCCGACCGCCTTCGAGTCCCTTACCGATCCATGTCTCCCCTACTTCTTCAGCAAGGGCTACACGCCCCTGCCGGGCTTGATAGCGATGGTTTCCGCCATCATTGTCACTGGCGTCGAATCATACCTGACTGCTAGAGGAGCTGGACACTCCCACTCACATTCTCATGGTGCCTGGGACGAGGACGATACCGACGAATCCGAGCATCAGCATCAGCATCAACAAGAAACTACAGGACTGGCTGAGCGAAGGGCTGGGGGGCGACCGACAGACATCTCCCTGGATGACTTGGAAACCCAGGGTTTGGTTGCCGGCGTGTCACCTCTCCCCGAATCCACCCCTACCATCCGGGAAAACGGAGAGTCAGTGGATGACTTCAACGATGGAGATTCGGATCTAGACTTGGACATGGCTGAGCTTGATCCGATGCCAGCAAATGGCTCCCATAGTCGCAATGGGCAGTATTCCGCACTGAAGCCGGACGGAAACCGGCGAAGTCTTTCAATAGCTCAACCACTTCAATCATCAGAGGATTCCAAGCGACAAATGCTCCAGTGTCTACTTCTTGAAGCAGGAATTCTGTTCCATAGTGTCTTTATCGGTATGGCTATCTCCGTAGCTACCGGGCCAGCTTTTGTGGTGTTCTTGGTGGCTATCAGTTTCCATCAGTCCTTTGAAGGGCTGGCACTTGGCAGCCGCATTGCTGCTATCCAGTTTCCGCGCAGCTCGATCCGGCCATGGCTTATGGTCCTAGCGTACGGTACTACGACACCAATTGGGCAAGCTATTGGGCTCGTTGTGCACCAAATGTATGATCCACAGAGCATGGGTGGTCTACTCGTCGTTGGCATCATGAACGCCATTTCTTCAGGCCTTCTGCTCTATGCAGGCCTTGTCCAGCTCCTAGCGGAGGACTTTCTAACAGAGAAGAGCTACAAGGTTCTCAAGGGAACGAAGAGGTTAAGAGCCTACCTTTCCGTCGTTGCTGGTGCCATATTAATGGCATTGGTGGGTGCCTTTGCCTAGACATTTCTTCTATACTTATCATATTTCAGCATGGGTGGCGTTGGACAAGATAGACCTGGGTTTAAATGGTTAGGGAAATTGTGTCCTCTGTGTATTATTTGACGATGTGTTCCGGTCTGGCTTCATCGACCTTCTTTCTTGTTCCAAGATCAAGCCTTCTAGTTCTGTGATCAAAGGCCGTGACCTTAACCACTACCTTCGCAGCCCCTGGCCCTAGCCCAGCTAGTATTTCAGGGTGAAACCCGCTTAAAGTCTTCTGTCACCTTGAGCAAGATAGCTATCGAGAGTGTAGCAGTCCCTAGGATCAACTGCTCTACTTCTAACCGCAAGCAAGGTGCTTCGATAGGTCCAAGTTAGGAAGTTCGGAGCCGGCCGTGGGGCCGAAGACGTTCGGCAGGGCGGGCCAATTTAGTGTCCGCCTCCCGGGCTCTCTCCATGGCAACGTGCCAATCAACCTTCGGCCTTTAATCAGCTCCGTCCCACACCAGCTTCTAGAAGCGAGCTCCATTGCATGACGAGCTCCGGACGCACGACGCCGCGATCGAACGATACGCAGATCGTGCCTTTTATCTAGTATTTCTATTGTTGGTCTCGGCCGATTTCCTTCCTTATCATGTCTCGCGCGCGCATCGCCATTTTCCTGGCAATTCAAGCTCTTCTCGCTGCTCTCTTCCTAAACCGTTCACCGTACCTCATGACTTCAACTGCGCCAACTAAAGTATGGGCCGATGGGCCTATGAAGCTCGTCACAACGCCCCAATATGAGACTAAGAAGGTGGGTGAGATATGCCAATCCAGCGATGCAATTCTGATGGTAGAATAGACTGATATCTTCACGACCGGCGCGACGCACATGGCTTTGCTGCACAATGCCATCATTCGAGGCTTCAATTCCATCTACCTTCAGGCGCCTTATGTGAAGGATGCGGACAAAGCCGATTTTATTGGATATTCTTTGACTTGGTTCCGCTTTGTCAAATCGCATCATGATGATGAAGAGGACAATTTGTTCCCCAAGGTGGCGGACCTCTTAGGTGATGAGAAGGTCTGGACGGAAACCCACCAGGAGCACGGTAAGCGTCTCGGAATCCCTTCTATCAACAATCCTAACAAGTCATGTTCACAGAATCTTTCCTTGGCGGCCTCGGAGAGTTCTACAAGTACCTTTCCACCCTCCCTTCCCCCACCGACCTCTCCTCGACCGAACTCCTTCGCATAATGGACGGCTTCAAGACCGACTTCGAGCACCACTTCCACAGCGAGATCAGCACCATCGCGGCGATCGCAGAACATCCCAAGGTCCCCGCCAACGACACCCCAGAAGCCGCAGCTGCCTCCCAAACGTTCAAAACCTGGGGAAAGCAGACCGTCACCAAAGCGGGCATGCTGGACGTGGTGCCGTTCTTCCTTTTGAACTTGGATCGCACAGCTGAGGATGGCATGTGGGCAAATTGGCCGCCTATGCCAGCCCCTATCAAATGGGGCATGGTCAATCTTGCGGGTTCGTGGTATGGATCCTGGTGGAAGTTCTCAAGTTGCGATGCGCAGGGACAGCCGCAAGAACTATATGCCTTGCGAGGTCTTCCCGTTGAGAATGAGTAGTGAGACGGGTGCTGAAATTAGTACTTTTGCGCCAGATTTGTATTGTCAACGGATTATGAAAGGTTATCTGGCAGCATATGTGAAGCTACCTCAGCTATCTAGGCGTTCTGGAAATTGAAATACCAAGGGCGGTTCCTCATTAATCTCCCACTGTCTTCTTCAACTCCCTGTCTTTCCGGTGTTTTGATCTCACAATACAGCCTTCTTTGATGTTTGTCTGTCACCTGGTGTCAAACTAAAAGATACTGATACATGCCGACACAACTGCCTGCTCAACTTCATGAAAAATGCTATCAACTTCCATCTCAACGAATCAGGCATCTTGAATTTCGAGATCCCGGCATGCTTCACTACATACTACGAGTTTTCTTCTTCCTCTATCAAACAAACAACAAAAAGACTTCAAGCAAACCAAAAGACGCCGTTTGAAAGAGGCTATGAAAGATGGTGAATAACTTCCATCTCTGAAGTTCCAAACCAGAGCAAACCAGCATTCACCTCAGCATCTCTTAAGTCTCATACTTATAAATTCCATTCTTCCCATGTTATGGTTCACGTAAATTTTTTCTTCTAGCCCGTCACCAACCCCGTCTATCTTAAGCCATGTACGCTCCATTCTAAACGAAATGACGGATACAAATCCAGATTTGGCAATCAATTCCCAGCTGCCTCGGCGTACACGGCGCCCTCGAATTCGATCACTGCAAACGATGAGTCCCAAACTCGGGACACCCCAGAGTATGCCGTTGGTTCAGAATCAGACTCAGTTTCCAACATCAACTCGCCTTTTGGAAGCTATCGTCACGGTACTGCTTCCCGGCGGTACACTTCGGGATCCAGCAGTAGCTCAGAGTCACAAGCCAACAACGATGTGTTCACCGACGATGACAAAGATGACTATGAAATAGATGATGGGTTTGGTTGTTCTTGTGAAAATCATGATGGCCCAGCCACTGTGCCTCGCCCACAGCGAGTGACTACGGCAGCTTGGGGAGCTGGAAGCGGAGTGGGCCCCGGTGTGTTGGATCAGTATCTCCCGCCGCATAGGCTCCGGAATACTGAAACCCGACGTTTTTCTCCATTTCCCCGCGGGCTCCATCCTTTCTTGAAGGCGTGTCCACACCTTGCCGGATAATCAGGCACCGATATTAACGGACCAAGACTATGGATGGACGCTTTCAATAGCACCCGTCTCAACCTATCCAGAAGGAGTCAGAACTGATCCATCTCTGAACCCGATTCCCAGTCTATCACCAGCGCTCACTCCTCAAGGAGACGAAACCGGACGCGAAGATATACACCTAGAGGAACCCACCGGCCCCAATCGGGTGGACGGTGAGCAAGCCATTAGGTCCGAAGATGGAACTTTGTGGCAGAGTTCAACCTCGGATCCCAGCGGGGTCAACGTATAGTGCCATCATTGGCATTTTAGGAGAGCATGGAAGGTGTCAGCCTACGTAGCCCAGGAATATATGGCATTACATGCTGCCTGTCACTACCTTAGTGTAGCTGATAACATATATATTCCCAGCGATTAACGCACCCTGTTCGTTTCCTATGAGAGGTTCATTGCTCTACGTATCTAAAAGTAGTTCTCCGAATTTTCTTTCGAGTCTATTACAAGTTTCAAAGTAAGCAGGCATTCTTGGAATTTGGTGTGAACGATGTTGAATTTTGTTTTGTTGTACTAGATCTCAAAGACGAGGGGGTAAAACCCAACAGCAGTAGCTAAGAACGTGCTCTTACCTCGCTGACAACCCTATGAAGTAATAAGTCTTCTTGTCTAGATCTTGCGCTCGGTCATCGTTCCTAGAGCTGGAACCGCGGCCAAGAAATGGTTTGGCCCTCGGTGGGCCGACGTCAATCAACTGCGCCTTGTCACAATTTTGGTGTAGCCCATCTGTAATCTTTGGCTCATTTATAGAGATTGAGTGCCGGGCTTTTCGGTGATGATTTTCTTGATGCACACATCTATACTTGATGCACATGTTTGTAGATGCCAAAACCTGCGTTATGCTTGGCTGACACATTTACACATCCTCCATTTGCAGCAACTAAAGCCCATAAACTGTATCTTTTGCACAAAGAACAGCTGGAGAGCACATTGAGCCAGATCTAGGCCGGATACTTGATAAATTGGGCATAACCTGCTCTCTGATATCGCTTTGTAAGCTGGGTCACCTTTGCTGATTAAGGGCCGGTACCACCAGCTGAGTATAGGAGCGTAAAGTAGAGCTCGTATACAAGCGATAAGTGCCTTCTCAAGAGTCGGCATCTAGTATATCGCCATTAGCAGTACTTTCGAGGCGACACCGTTCTGAAGCTTTACGGTGAGTTTGCAATGAACCTCCCTAATCATGATACACAAATTCGCGAGCAGTTAAGGCTCAAGGAAATAGAAAGAGAAAAATGACGAGCATAACCCCCGGTCTGATAGTCCCCATAACGTTTTTTGTTCTTTAGGAGAGCGGCATATTAGTCATGGCTCGGGCAACCCAATCATGACCTTGTGATCGCGTGGCTGGTTGTGCGCAGGGTTGATGCCAAAACGGAACAGATACTAAGAGGAACGCAACCACTAAAGATATGTCATATATTGCGATCCCAGGAGTGGTCGGGATTTGCAGTACTTCGTCTCCCGTTCGACGGCGGAGAAAGCGCTGTGGTGGTGCATAGAAAGAGGGTAAGAAGGCCGGGCTGCTGCAATTGGTCGTGTATATAACAGCAATGATGAAAAGACTCAACACAATCTAAGAGATTATATGCACTATTGTCGAGTTTTGTCTTCCTAAGCCCTTGATGAAATGAATCTAGAAATGAGAAATCCGGGACCTATAATATCCCCGGACTTCGCCACGGTTCACGTAAATTGTCTTACTCCAAGCCATCATGGATCATGTTAAAATCTGTTTTCCATGGTGATGGACTCACAGACTCAAGATCATAGCCGCCAAGTCGGACTATTGCATCACTTCAGAGTGGGGATCTCTTCAGCGTCATCCAATTCAAATGTTTCACTACCCCGCGCGTCATTGACTTTCCACCTCAACATAGTCAGCCAGCTCATTACTCTGTGCTTTCCGAGCAAACAATCACGAAGCTGTGCAGCAGAACTCGTCGTACAGTCGCTAATCACGATGGCTCCTCCTCGTCATGTTCTTGTGCTTGGCGGTAACGGACGGATCAGTAGGCACCTCACGGTGATTCTGCTGGAGAAGTCATGGTCTGTGACAAGTCTCATCCGCACGGAAGAGCAAATTGACGATCTGAAAAAGATAGGGGCGGGTTTGCCTGGCAAGCACAGTTTCATTGTGCAGGATCTTGAGCAAGTCAGCAGCCAGGAGAAAGCGCAGACCATCATCGATGAGGTGAAGCCAGATTCAATTTTCTGGAGTGCCGGTACCGCCCATTGCCATTCTGCCCGTAGGCATCAATTAATCAGGATACAGGTGCTGGGGCGGAAGGGGACCAAGACAAGGTGTGTTGAGTATGCTTGTACGATGTAGATACGTTTGTAGTCTGCTAACGACAGTTCCAGGTCTTCCGTATCGACCGTGACGCTGCATCAAACTTCGCCCGGGCTGCGGTCGCAACTCCCACGGTTAGCCACTATATTCTAGTCTCCTACCTAGGCGCTCGACGAGCCAAGGCACCTTGGTGGACAGAGGCTGATTGGGAAGGTTGGAAGAAGGTCAACTCGACCTTCTTGGCTCGGTATTATGAAGCCAAAGTTGCAGCTGACGAAGTGCTGGTCAAGGAGTCCAAGAAACGGAGCGACATTTCTGCCGTCTCTGTTCGACCAGGTGGGTTGACAGAAAAGGAGGAGGGAGGGGTGCTCATGGGACAGACAACTCAAGCAAGGGGCATGACGAGCCGTGCGACTACTGCTCGGGTTTCAGCGCTACTATTGGAAGCTCCTCAAGTGAAGAGTCGATGGCTGGACGTACTAGACGGCGATGGGGATATCACCGTTGAGGTGGAAAGGTGTGTTCGTGACAAAGTGGAGTGTGCTGAAGGAGAACCTGTCTACTCTTGATCACCCGTCCACGACAATCATATAAGTTCGTGAGAGGCAAGCACTTTTTGCTGAGCAATTCATCGCTAGACAGTCCTGAGTGAATCGAAACACCAGCTGTGACTCAGCTAGTTCAGTTGCTGCGAACTATCTGCTTGGGTCAGATTCCTAGGACACTTAAATACCGTGGCCAGGGTTGGTTCAGTATAGATTTTCCTTTGCAAATCGCATTGTATAGTCGGGAGTCGCCCATTCAGAGTACTGCACATATATTCTATATATATATCACGATGGGATGTTGTTGTTCTAAGGAGGATCGGGGCGCAAATTCAGAGCAGGACTCTCGTGATCGTCCTCCTCCTTATCAAGATACCGAAGAACGGCATCGCTCTGAAGGCCGTGGCTCAGAGCAGAATTCTCGTCGAAATCGAAGTAGTAGTCGGCGATATCATTCCGGGGGACGCACTAGGCACCGGAATGGCGGTCGCCAAGGCCATCGGCATAGGGATAGCTCCAGTCACCCTGACAGTAGTCGACGTAGTCCTGAAGCCGGCGTTCTCCCTCCTCCTCCATATTATACACGGTCTCATCACCGGAATAGAAATCGCTCTAATCACCAATCTGGCAGACCCCGTCAGGAAATAGCCATGTTAATTCAGGCTCCGTAAGTTTCCTTCCACATCACCTCTCAAGTCATATCACTAGGTTCCTCGAGAGATAGTCGTCTGCTCAGTGTGCGATGATCAACACGTCCCGTTTGACTAGACCTGACGTGTGAACAGGTCCGGCGATAACCGCAATGATCATGATTACGAAGATATAGAACTGGACGAGTACATATCTCCACCAGCACCAATATTCGAGCCCCAACCGGAAACAACTGCCCCCTCCGAGCAGGCGCGTTCTTACCCTGCTGGCACAGCTGTGTCTGAATGGAGTGATATTGTCCAAGATACTGGACTGCGACGGAATTACTGCACTGCCGTAGCGAGAAGACATAGCGCAAGTTCAAGCTCGCTCTTAGATTAGATGTAGAATATAAATTGAATTCCATTTCATGATTTCTACTATTTGTTAGTCGGACATTTTATGGAACCAAGAAGAGACCTACTTTTGGGACACACGGTATCTTGAGGTGACTTAGTATCTCTGATTTTATATTTATGTGACTGAATAGGATACAGAGAATATTTTGTGAAGCTATTATTTGTCATACAGTTCCGGTGAATGGTGAACAGATGGTGCCTTCATTCAGGTGAGTTTATTCGTGAAATTGTTCTCTAATTAAGTCACAGAATCAGATCACAGAGCCATTGTGAAACACGTTTCAGCTTCATGCACGTGCAGTGTATCATGTCTTAGACGAGAGGACAAGGCCACATGCGTTCATCACAAATACCACGCTGGTCCTGAATCACCCGCCCACCGCACCACGGTCACAGGACATTAGCAATCCCTTGTCTCAGAGGGCATATAAAACTCCGAGAACTGTGCATGGGTCCCTTCCTTTCGGCATCAATAAACAAAGGTACATGCTACACCAAGGCAATATATACTTCGAAAGTTTAAAATTGTTTCGCTCCTCTTAGCATCTCAAAGTATAAAATACAGTATACACTATGGGTTGTTGCAAGTCAAAAGAGGTTGGCAAAGGCCATAATCAAAATGGTGACCAGGAGGCGGGCCCGCGACCTGTAGATCTTCTTCCTCAAGAGTATGTTAACTACCATTGGGTAGGGTTTAATACTGATAAACGAGAATAGGACTACCGCCAAAACAGCGCCGTATACCAGCGAACCACCCCCTCCTCCCAGTACCTCGGATGCTCATACCCCGACGCCTATTCCTATTGTCATCGATCCTCCATCAGAAAGTTCGGTTTGTAATGTCGCATCCACGCCCATACCTTTAGTCGAGCTTAGTGCTGGGAACGAACATATTGCAAATTCCAACTCAAATAACGCGGTGGCGGAGGGGGATGCTCCTGCAAGGCCGAAGGACCATGAGATCTCAAGCTCATAGTCAGTTCGAGCGCTAGAAACAAAAGTTAAAGTATACATTTAAAAGGAGTCCTCAAGGCCGCATTAAACCTTCACGCAGACGACAAAGCAGATATGGAGTTTAGCCAAATCCCAATAGATGATATAGCAGATCCCTTAAATCAATCAGGTTCTGGAGCCTTCGTTTTCCTCATTATCCGTTGTGCAATCTTCAACCCAACACCTAGGAGGCCATCAAGGTAATCGCAGCCGCTGAAGATGGCCATTCGATTCCCCTGTATTTCACAATATTCTTGACCGAAGGTTTGCGTGGAGGACACTATTATATATGGTGTCTTGTAACGCAAACACTAAACAAAGATTATTCCAACCGACTATTGGTGACAGTAGCGACCAATTTCTGTTTCGGAAATCATTGGCCTAATGTTTTCTGGGCCCTTGGGGTACTCCGAACTTTGTGTATCAGTGCAAGCGATGCATTGCTAGTGCTAACGATCCCCTATTGCTTCCGACTGGACTTTGTCTAGAAAGTTTCAGGGCTGAACGCGACGGCTGCGCAAGGTCGAGGGTTTCAGGCGAGTCGTATCAATCGCACCTGGGCTTTTCTAGCATGCCAACATTCATAGAATTAGGTGAAGAACAGGTTGCTATAGTATATATAATCGGGAATAGTAGAATCTATCATCAAACGGTAGGCAAGGCTCAGGAAAACATACGATATCTCGCTCAGCCTCCAAGCAGCCGCTGCTAAGGTTCTAATGTCGTGCAAGGAAAGCAAACAGGATTTAGAGACAACACTTCTAATCAACTATATATTCAAGGTCAAACCCAAATGCTTATGTTAACTGAGCTTCGGAAGTTTGCAAGGTGATGCGCCAATGATACGATTGACGATCCCGCAGAGACGGAACGGGACTCCAATCTCGGTTCCAAAATGATGTGGCTAGGCTTGCTAGGAGTTAGTCACTTGAAAGAGCATTAGAGACAGTACGTAAAGCAACTCATTGGAATCGATGATATATCTTTTTAGGTCCAGCATCTTCACCCAATCTTCCACAGGATCCAGCCACGGCCAGGATTGAATGCAAGATTGACTTGAATTTGACAGTAGCGTTCGAAAAGGCCAATTTAACCTATCTCTTAAAGTAGTAACTAGCGATAGCCAGCCATCATCCGATAAAGTGAAGCGATAATGCGCTCTCCGGGGTCCATCCCATTCTTAGCGGGGACCTCAACAGCGACAGCCCATAGAAACTTGCTCAAATCGGCGCAAGTTAGACCATCAGTTCACTCACGAGCAGCCCACATACGCTGATTTGCGGCCATTTCAAGCCTCAATCCAGGGTTTATTGAGCTGTAATAGGATAAGGCGCCGTCTCTTCTTGTCAATTTTTCCCGTCAAGTGAAGCTCTTGGCGCTGCGAGTCGCGCGTGAACATGGACAAGCCCCGGTTGGCGTGGGTGCGTGGGGAAGAAATCTCGAGCTTCTCTTTGCATATTAAATGAATGGCCTTCGCATGTTGGTAAATACTTAAGGCTGGATAGGCCCTTCACACGTATTCACTTACCTGTAGTCCCCCCCTTGCCTCCCACCTCGACCTCCAAGCGAGCCTCGACCGGACCTTAACGTCATTCGAAACCCAACAGTTCTCGTCCAGAAGTAACGCAACGATGGATATGTCTTCTATGGATATGGCCTCCACCATGGACCATGACATGATGTCCTCCGCTACGGGCACCGTGGCCATGACCGGCACCATGACCATGGACATGGCCGCCGCGACCAGTACCGCTGCCATGTCAATGGGAGGCATGGGATCTGCCTCCAAGTGCAAGATATCTGTTCGCTGAGCCTCCCTCCCTCCTGTTGTCTTAGTCCTCACTAACACATCTGCAGATGCTTTGGAACTGGAACACCGTCGACTCATGCTTCATCGCCAGCTCTTGGCATGTCACCTCCAAGGGCATGTTCGCCGGCTCCTGCATTGGCGTGATCTTCCTTGTCCTATCTCTCGAGTTCCTCCGCCGCTCTGTCAAGGAATGGGATCGCTATCTTGTTAAACAGCACCTAGCTAAGTTTGAGTCTTCAGCTCCTAGTGCTTCTGGGGGTTCCGACGGCGAGAAGAAAAGCGCTGTTGCTTCCGCCTGCGCTGCCATCCCTCCCTTCCGTCCCAATATCTGGCAGCAAGCCATCCGTGCTCTGCTCCATATGATGCAATTTGCTGTCGCCTACTTCGTCATGCTTCTCGCCATGTACTATAACGGATACATTATCATCTGCATCTTCATCGGAGCTTTCCTTGGTGCTTTCATCTTCCAGTGGGAGACCTTGACTCCTAGGTACGTTGAGGGTAGAACTTCCTACCCCCTAAAAGTGTTCTCCCTGAAGGTACAAGGTCATAATTGAGAGTAAATATTTGCTAACTCTTATATCGCAGTGGACAACAGACTAGTGCTGCACGAGAGGCAACAGTGTGTTGCGGTTAATTCTAGAAGGAGGGTTTAATCGCCTGCATGAAGGAATGGAAGTAAGGAGAGAGATATCCGAACTGCTGTAGGGAAAATATTTGGCCCAAAAAAAACATAGGCATATTGACTTGACTTAATAAAAAGATACCATTTTCTGCTACTGCACCATTATCTCGTTTTAGAGGTAGTAGTTGCACTGGGCATTGTATAGCTACAACTGTCCCCATGCGACCGCGCAAATTATGCCGGTTTTTTTTTACTCCGGACTGGAGACGATCTCGGAACTATATGCTTTGAATCTTACCGAAATCCTAGCTGGCCGTGGCCTAAGGTATTCCAAATACTCATGGAATCACTTTATTACCGTAGCTAGTCTGTTAGCTAAACCTATGGTTTCTTGCATGAGTACAAATGTTAAGTATTATGAAGTGTAGGGTAGGTTAGGTTGCTTCGTGGCCAATTGGAAGGGTGGACGCTAAATCGGGCTATCATCATCCATGAGAGAAACGGCTGACAAATGAGTTTTGCTATGAGACTCAGCCCGATGGCCGTTGATCATAGAATTGCCTTTCAACTTGACCACGACCCAACTCAACTCATCAATTGCTAAACTGAAAGTCATCCAAATCGTCCACCCAGAGGGTTTAGCCCTATCATGGCTGAAAGAATGTCCGTGTTTCGACATCTCATGTCGGCCAAAGTCCGCTCTAATGCGGGATGTTGGACATGTCGCCTGCGTCGCAAGAAATGCGACGAGACGCGGCCTATCTGCGATGCTTGTCGCACATTGGAGATAACCTGCTATTTTGACGACGAGAAGCCAGAGTGGATGGATGCAGGGCCTAGACAGAAGGAGATGGCCGAAAAAGTCAAAGCCCAGGTCAAGAAGCAAGCCAGCCAGAGGAGGGATCGCAAGTACATGGAGATGCTCGAGACGGGCACCAGAACTGTGAGTCTCGGTGATACTCCAGAGAATGCCGACGGCCGTGTATCTGGCGCCTCGGATACGAGCCCTGCGTCTGGTCATGAGATAGGGTCGACGCCTGCTTCGAGCAACACCAGTGGTACCTCTCCACCCGAGGCCCCTTGGCATAGTGCGTTCCTCGTCCCACCGGAAGATCCCACCAGCGCTACAGGAGCAAATACCGAAACTCACTTCGTCATGATCTACCTCGACTACGTCTTCCCATACTTCTTCCCATATTACCGCCCTCCCGTCCTGGCCGGTGGACGCGGCTGGATCCTCGACGTCATGCAGAGCAACAAAGCCGTATGGCATACCGCTATCTCGCTGGCCTCTTACTTCTTCAGCATTGTCCTGGCCAATGGAGAGAAGGAGCATGAAGAGTGCACAAATCGCATGGTTCATCAACTCCAATCACAGCTTCAGCAGGGTCTCCGGGAGTTGCAGAAGGAGATGTGCGCAATCAATCTGCCTGGGTATCGAGCAAGCGCCAAAGAGCGACTCCTGGTAATGCAGAGCATCCTGCAGATGCTTATTTTCGAGGTTGCGACGAGTAACAAGGAGAACTGGAGGATGCATCTTGACGCCGCTCTCGCTATGTTCATGCAGATCCTCCCCAAACCAGAGCTCTGGACTGAGACTCTGCACAACTTGTATAGCTTAAAATGGCCTCCCCCATCCATTGGGATTCGACGACCCTTTAGTACTAATCAGGCGGCATTGCGATTCTTCACAGCGAATATCTTTTACGTCGATGTTATGTCTAGCATTACCCTCGAACGCGCCCCTAGGCTTCATCACTACCAGGCCACCATCATCCCAGGCTGTACTATGGAGGGCAAGGGCAACGCTCAATCCGCTGGTCCCCTCTTCATGGAGGAATTTCTGGGCTTACAGAATTGGGTGGTTCAAATCCTTGGCGATATTGCAGCATTGGACGCCTGGAAGAAGGATCAGAGAAAGAAAGGATCCTTATCGATGCATGAACTGGTGCAGCGCGGACAAGTGATATCAGAAGCCATCAAGGGTGGGCTTCAGGCTATGGAGCAAGAGGCAGAATCTAGGCCGAGTGAGATGAAGAATTCCTTCTATACTATGCCCCTGGACCCGATGCCATCTCTGCAAATCGGCCGGTCCGACGAGCACCCCGCGCTACTTGTCAACAATATCATCTGGCTCCAAGCCGCACTCACATATATCTACGTCGTCATCTCAGGCTGGCAACCCTCTAGTCCCGAAATCCGATACTCCGTCTCGCGAATGACGGAGCTCCTAACCAATTTGCCTCAAGATACCTGCCTTAGGAGCCTTTGCTGGCCCTTCTGCATCGCTGGGTGTCTCTCCCCGCCCGAGGATGAGGACAAGTACCGCGCAATGATGGCGCGTATGGGACCTTTGCAGGTATTTGGAACGATCAAAGACGCAATGGAGGTTATGGAGAAGGTCTGGGCCAGGCGGGATCAGATTGACGAGAACTGGGATGTGGCTAAGTGTCTAAGGGTTTTGGGACATGGAGTTTTATTGATATGATTGATACCTCGGGTTATTCCCCTTCCATGGAAGCAGGAAATGGATTGGCAAGGGTTTGGATGGTAAGGAATGGTTAGCTGGTTGGGTTCTGGAAAACTTGCGCCGTACGACTGATTTATTCCATGAGTTAATTTATCCCAATTTCCCTTTGTTTGCTCATGCCTGTAAATGCATGGGAAGAACCGAGTTGCAATCTAAGAACTTGTTTTCTTTGCCTTTGTTTTTAATGATGACCGTTAATCTACCTAGTAGACATTACATTTGTGACCCAAACTAAAACACGAACACGACCCACGACATTACTTCCAAATCTCAACCACACAAACCAAATCTAAACAATCTTAAGCCCTTCGTGATCCACCCCCGAACAAGGTCTGTCTCTTATCTAGTAAGTTCAGATCCCACCATCCTTCAACCCGTTGCATAATCGTTCTTCGCTTCGACCGCACTCTCTCGAGTAACGGACTTCGCGGACCACCATCCACGGAATTTGGCGACAGCATTGCAGGCAGTGGAGGCAGCGGCGGCATTGTCTCGACTGGCCTGGGGCGAACCCTGCTGTCACGTACAGGCGCCGTGGGGGGCGGGGGGAACCAAGGCTGGCGTATGCTCTCAGCATCGGACGAGTCGCTATCAAACCGCTTCTCCCTCGTCGCCAACGCCGCGGTCCCCAGGCTCCGGCCCTTGCTCAACATACCGGGACCCATTCCCGCAGCCCCACGGCCGCACCCCTAACCCTCAATGTCCTTGGGAGGAGGAGCAGCGCCCTTGGTGCGCTTCCACAGACACATGGACACGACGGCGGAGAAGGCGAAGAGCACGCACAGAGCGATGCTGAGACCCCAGATGGCCTTTATCTCAAAGCAAGAAGCCTTGTCGGCGTCGACCCACATGAAGGTGTTGCTCTTGTGCGAGTTGTACACGTTGTGAAAGAGTGAGTGGATGAAGTTGGCTGTGTTGCCATCTGTGGGAAAGGATGGGCAGGAGAGGTAGCTAACGGGCTTGCCGACGCTGCAAGCCACGACGATACAGGCGATGAGAATCAAGGAGTCAGCGCCCGTAGCGATAAGCAGGGGGAGCATGAAGTCCCAGTAGAGGATGTAGGTGATGACGATGTAGAGCGTAGCGATGCAGGCCTATGCTGTTAGCATGAAACTTCAACGACTGTAGAGATGTAGTACTTACAACAACCAGTGTGCCAATAAGGGCCGAAGGAGCGGCATAATCGGCCATGACCATCTCAGAGATGAAGTTGGAGGTTAAGCCGATAATGACAATGAGCGAAAGAAACTGCATGGCTCGCATGGCAGTGAAGGTTACGCCCAGGGCGCCGAGGGCCGGAGGAGAATGCATCTTGGCAGCGAGAGACTTGGGAGTAACTAAAGAAAGACGAGGTCGGGAGGAGCTTCTAGCGGTGCGAAGCGGGAGGTGCTTGGAATAAAACGGAAGAGAAGGTGTAGGGGATGAAATCTTGGAAAGAGGAGACCCGCCCAAAAGGAGGCGAGGGCTTGTTGTTTATAGTAAAGATTGGTTGAAGTGATGAAGAAAGAGGTCGTAGAGTGGATAGAGCGATCGTTGAAAGAATGGATGGATGTCCGGACAAGGACAATGCTAAAGATCCAATGCTGACGCTTTCAAAGACACAGATAGAACTTTAGGAAACCCAACCGAACCCAGAAGAGAGAAAGGAAATAAGGAAAAATGAAAGAAAAAGAGATAAGATAGGAAAGGAGATGCTTTGTCTTGATTGTTCTGCTTGATGGAGAAAAAGAGAAACTCTCCGACAAAGGCACTCGCCCATTCTTATACGTCCTCTGCATCAACAAACCTCCCAGGATAATGGCCGTCGTACCATCAAATCGTCTTACTGTTGCCAAAATCAGCAACCGCTCAATGCGCGCGGCCCCATTAGCGTCCAGACGCGCATGTTTCAGGCGACGTCCTGCGTCCTCTTTGGCGACCCGGCGATCAAATCTTCGCCTCATGCTTTTTCAACGCGAGAGATGATACACTGGCTTGTAGAGACTGCCGCCGAGTGGAACCAATCGGGGCGTTTGGCCGGGGGGGGAGCTTTACCGCAGGTGAGATCCTTGGACGGCGCTGCGATTGGATCGGCGCTAAGAGTTGGAACAAGGGTTGGTAGCCGCGCAGATGGGGAACGTTGTGAGGGATTGGATCCTTGGACGGGGTCGGAGATTTGGGTCGTTGGCAAGGAATCGATTGGACGGGAGGGTTTGGTTGGCGTTGAAGGATGGTGGTTCGTTGTTAAGAGGCTGAGTGTTTGAGTTGCGGTTGCAGATTGGGCGAGATGAACGCCCTGCTTTGCTGGGCTCGTTATTGCCTGGGTAATGCCATCCAAGAGGGACCAAGACCCGGTAGATTGGACATGGTGGCTGTTGAGTTAGTCTCAAGTCTGGATGAAAATGGGTGTACATGTACCTGCATGCCCTGCCCTGCCTAGTTTAGAAGAGCCGCTGAAGTCAAGACCAATACGAATAACTTAGCAACTATAACCTGGTCGCGCCATTTTGTTGGGTGCTATTGTTAGGACATGGTTGAAGGCGTTTGACTAAGAGCGACTTGACATGTCAATTCATTTTGTGCGCCGGACGCCTATCTAGGAACCTATCATTAAACATATTGCACCATTCTTTGTTATTCCGTACATTCACAGGGACTTGGTACCTGATCTCGCGACTGGCCAAAATGGCATGACAATAGCTTCGCTTCGGTTGGCTCATCCAGGCCTCACCTTGTCATCCTAGCCAAGGAGATCGTCGAAGGCAGACCCGCCAGTTTTGGGTGCGTTACCAGCAGCAGGTTGGGAGGCAGGGGCTCCCCAGATACCCGCACTGCTCTTTTCCTTGGCTAACTGGCCCATCGTAGGTCCTGCGGTGGGAGTGCTGCTCTTCTTGATGCCGGCACTCGCTTTGCCCCACAGAGCACCAAACGCGTCACCTCCAGCAGCAGGTGCCGCAGGCTTGGCAGAAGAACTGGTTACAGGCTTCATGTTGGCCATGGTAGTGGGAGTGTTGGAGGACATGCTAGACATTCCGGGTAAACTAGACACCGATGGGGGTTTAGAGGCTTGTGCAGTGACCGTGCCAAAGTAGTTCGGTCCTGAAGCCTGAAAGCCTGCGGGTTTCGCAGGCTGAGCAGCTGGAGCAGCAGGAGGTACACTGAAAGCCGAGTAGTTTACTCCAGGCGTACCACTGGAACTTGGAGCTGGTGAGATGGACGACAAGCTGACCATCTGGCTTATGTCGGCCTGTTGTGGGGCAGACAAAGGCTGTGGCGCGGCGAACTGGGCGGTTGTCGAAGCCGCCGATGTCACTGCTGGCACGGCAGTTTGCGCAAAAGCGTTCGAAGGCGCTGCGGTTTGAGTCGAAGGTGTAGCGGACACGAAGTCGTCGAATTCGTCTTCATCATCAGGAGGGGCGGCGTGGCTCGGATTGGCCAATGCAGCGAATCCTGAGCCATTGGAGTGAGCTGGAGCTGCTGAGGATGAGGATGGCGCAGAGTCATCAAACGAAAACAGATCAACCTCCGGCTCCTTCTTCCTGGGTGGCTCCGTGGTCTTCTTTACGCCCGCGCGCTCCGGTCGCTTCGAAGAAGCCCTAGTGGAGCTTGGAGCAGGTCGCTCATCGTCGTCAAACTCGTCGTACTCCTCAAATCGATCCGCCCTGCTACCGGAATCCTGGAAGTCGCTTTGCTGGCCTCCAAAACCCCCACCATCGCCGTAGACGCCGCCAGAGTAACCACCGAAAGTTGTAGAACCGCCGCTGCCGCCTCCACTTCCTCCATACCCGGCCGATTCACTGCCAAAGCCACCATAGCGACCCCCGCTGCCGCTAGAGAAACCACCTCCAAAGGTTGCACCACCCTCTACACCGGTGTATTTATTCTTGGAAGCTCGTGCCTTCTTTCGCTCCGTTCGGATTCGATCGACATCGCTGAGAAGCTCGGCCAGCTCTTTGGCTCGGTTCCTAACGTTTATGCCTTGGTCCTTGCCATTCTGATCTATAAAATGGAACTGGCGCAACATCTTGAGGAGAGCAATGTGTCCACGGGCATCGTCTATGACCCGCTCAGAACCATGCTTGATCAGGAACTCGAGTAATTGGAGAGCCTTGTAAATCTGGCGCCACTCCTCGGCGGCCTTTTCTGTGAAACGACGGTAGATCATGGGCATGATTTCGTTGAGAGTTTGGCTGGTCGCGGTTAGCAATTGCGAAACGCAGCATCTAGTTGGGTTCCTAACTAATTAAAGGTACCGTTGGCGATCTCCTGCATCAGTGTCGATGAGGCTCCCCATGGCTCGTTGTTCGTAGCCTCCCGCACCTGAAGTTCTATTAGTCTATGAAGTTATCACCATGTTCAAGTCGATTACCAACCTTAGCCTCCATCTCGGTAAAATTCATGACAGCTGGCAGCCATGTTAGCGACCCTTTGCGCCCAACGACCAGGCCACGAGCGTACCATTTTGGGCCTTCCTGAACCCGGCCTTGATATCATACAAGGTCAGGTTAGAGACCGTGCTCTTCAGGTCGTTTAAATCCATACTAGCAGATCCAAGAAGTCAATGACGGGAGCGAGGGCGGGAGTAGAGCTCGTTGCGTTGGTTTTGGGATGATTTCAAGATAAAGTCCCCCCTGCGCCAAGTGATCCTGGACACCTGGACTTTCTGGCAACGGCGACGTGTGCCAAAAGGAGACCCAAGCTTCAATCACGTGACTGCTGACATCAGACTTTGAGGCATCTAAGGTAAACGCGACGGGAGGCAGGTAAGGTATGCGGAGATGAATGCTCCAGCCCATGGACCTTGAAGACCAGATAGAAATATGCATGGAATTTCCGACCGAGGCATGGTCTGAATGAGACTTAACTTTTCTGCCATTGGAATGTTAGAATTGGACATTGCTGGTGCTTCAGGGGGTCAGAAGAGTCCCCATGAAATGCACCAGCCCATTGTTGTACCTGAGAGTTCAGGCGCGAAAACACCACCTCCCCCAAGCTATAACGGTTTGTCGGCTGGCCAAAACTTTTCCCCTTTCAAGAGACCAGTTCAAACTCCAGCATCAACGCGAGTAACAGAGTCAGGTTTCTCTGTGTAACACCATCTCATCCAATTCCAAGCTCTGTACTTTTATCTTTCCAACTGTATTAGTCCGCGTCAGGTACGTAAAGCTCGATTCAATTACTCTTTTCCATCGTCATATTTCATCACCACCCCTGGAGCTTCCTGTCAATGGAAGCAATGGTCGAATAGCCACCTACCCAGAGTATCGAAACTATTCTATACCACATTTTGGCCTATTGCACTGCCCCCAATCCAGCCGGCTCCAATTCAATTACAATTGGCATCATTGGGAACGTCACTCAACAAAACGGAAGATGTCGGCAATGGCGCAACCTCCAGAGGCAGTCGTCCCTCTCCTCCTTGGTCACATTCTGGGACCCTTTACTACGTACCTACAGGATGCTCCCCCGCTGCCCGGTTTTAAGGGACTTTCCATCAGCTGAAGGAATGGATGAGGAGGGGCGATGCCGTGGTCAGAGTCCACAGCAAGCACCACGTTCCCCTGATCCCTCCAATGGGCAGTCATCCCTGATCCAAACTTTGCTGCAGCTTGGCGGCATCGGGCCACTCTGCTTCTCTGACCTTGTTTGCGGTCAAACAGAGTGGAAGTCACTGGCGCCGCTGGGTAACCACCCGCTGAAGCTTACGCAGCCAGGCCCTTTGGAGCTTTCTACAGAAGCTCAGACTTCTCAACGAGAACCCCTTTCATGATCGGCACCAGCGGCTATTGAGGGGACCTTGAGCAAGCTGAGCATCACCACTCTTGGTCAGCAGAGCTGCTGCGAAAAGCTCTCCCGCCCCCACACCAGTAGCCATGGTGACCTCATGAAAGGGAAGGAAGCTCCCACACCACCGACTTGCCCGGCCGGCTTCACGTGACTTCCCTCCCGATCACGCCCCACTATTTCCCGTTTACCCCGCTTTCATTGGCCATATCCTTTCGCGCTAACGTTTGCCCCTCCAGCTTCTGTTCAAAATGAGACCTTCTCTCCTTCAACCCCTCCTACCCCGCCATACCTCCTCCTGCTTTGTTCCCAGAACTTTCTCTCTTCCTCAACTTGTAAACTCCAACAACACCTTCAAAGCCGCCCGATTCTTTTCCGCATCAGCAATCATGGGTAACAGCAAGGTGTAAGTACTCTCAGCTCACTACAGAGCGTCCCAATTGTCTATAGCGTGCTGACAATGCTTTGCAGTTACTTCGACCTCGAGTGGGAGGGTCCCGTTATGTCTAACGGCCAGCCCACCAGCACCGTCAAGGGTAAGCTTTGATTTCCGTCAAATCTATCACTTTCCATCAAGCTAGAGCTTCACTTTCATCAACGGCTTGCTCCTAGCAGTAAACTGGCCCTAATCGTTCCCTCAATTCTTGTCCTCGCGGCATTTCTCAATACTTTCTCACCACCGCTCATCCATAGCCTAAACCCCTCTCTTTGTCGAGCTCAAGCTGATCACGGTCTCTTTATAGCCCAGAGCGGTCGCATTACCTTCAACCTGTTCGACGATGTCGTCCCCAAGACCGCCGAGAACTTCCGAGCTCTCTGCACTGGCGAGAAGGGCTTCGGCTACAAGGGCTCTTCCTTCCACCGTATCATCCCTGAGTTCATGCTCCAGGGTGGTGACTTCACCCGTGGTAACGTACGACACCCACTCCTCTCGCAGGTTTAAACCATAAGCTCACCGAGTGTAGGGAACCGGTGGCAAGTCCATCTATGGCGAGAAGTTCGCCGATGAGAACTTCCAGCTAAAGCACGACAAGCCTGGTCTGCTGTCCATGGCTAACGCTGGCCCCAACACGTAAGTCTTCTATGATTATCTACTATCTTTTATCAAACTCCTAACACGTAATAGCAACGGTTCTCAATTCTTTGTTACCACTGTCGTCACCTCTTGGCTCAACGGCCGACACGTCGTTTTCGGCGAGGTCGCTGATCAGGCCGGCCTGGACATCGTCAAGGCTCTTGAGGCTACCGGCTCTGGCTCCGGCGCTGTCAAGTACAACAAGCGCCCCACCATTGTCGACTGCGGTCAGCTGTAAGCTGTTGACGCTGTAGTATGTATCAAAAGGACAAGGTGATTTTGGGATTTGGGAGGATACCGACATGAAAACCTCGGAGAGGACTAGCATTTGTAGCTAGGGATTCCATAAGTTGGCTTGTGGACCGTCAGCATCTGAGCTAGTTTGCATATAACAATGCCAACATTCAAACCCCAGACCCAAGGCCTTGCGTCGTAATGGTTCAACCCAGTTTTCGCTGGAAAGTTCATATAACTGCATGCTTTTCCAAACTCCGCGATGACTTGAGACCAGTCAAAAGGTCAGATTATAGAATATTACGCGACGGCGTCTCATTAATCATCACTCTGGTTCAAGATGGCTTGACATTTTCGACGTAGTTTCGGCACCCACAAAGGACTTGAGACCATCGTGTTGCTGATGCTAGATCTGATGTTCGCATTTTATTATACAAGTTGACAACTTCGCTATACTGCTGTAGTAGCTTTGGTAGGTATGATACATCAACTCCCATGCGTGCCTCTGTCTCATCAAAAAGGTCAATTGTGATCTTCTATATTCCTGCGCCGCTGCTGTGCCTCCCAAAATAGATCCCTGGGCCAAAAACTCCGTTTTCCTTTCCTAAGTATGCATACTTCATTCGTCCAGTCCCGAAGGAACCATCTACCATGAATGGGTTCACGGTGTTTGTTATCCATCGGCAGACTCGTTTCACTCAAACATCTAGCCACGTCTTGAAGTACTCGCAATTGCTTGGGCCTACAGGACCGCCTTCCTCACATATCTCAAATACCGGGCACCTCCCACAGGGCGCCTCGGTGAAGGAGCTAATATGGGGTACAGGGCCAGCATCTCTTCCTGTAGGGTCCTCCTGGCCGATCCAGCTCTCAGCGGACTGCTTGGCTACTCGACACACCCGGTAGCCCAATTTGCCGGCGACCTTGACGGGCTCGACGAGGTTGTCCCAAATCAGGAGGTCGACGAGACTCTTAATGTGGGGTTCGGTGAGGACGGTATTGTGCGTGACACCCATTGTCGAGATGAGGCGGGCGATTTCGCGGACGGTTGGGTAGCCTGTGTACCCGGCAGGTAGGGGGAGGAAGGCATCTTTTCTGGGCCCTGCCATGGTAGAGGTCTTGATGGCTTTCGAGGGCGGTTCGTTCATAGCGCTCGCATCTCGTTTCTTGCCCTTGTCCACCACGCCCCCTTTCACGACACCCTTCTTGGGAACTTGTGATCTCGTGGCGCCGCCGCCGTGCGTGCTGTGGTAGCTGCTCTGTCGCTTGATGACATCGAACACGACTCGGGACATCTCGTCGATAAAGGGCTCGTCGAAGTTCTGGTCGGTGTACCACGGGCCTCCAGTAGCGCGGTCGCTAGGCCGGATAGACGCCTTGATGTACATCTTCTTGTTCGGGTGCTCAACATTCTTGAAAGGGGCGATGAGACCCTTGGTTTGAAGCGTCTTGAGGGTAGTCTTGAGGACGGAATCATGCATGTTGAGCCGACGCTGGAGGTGCTGCGACCAGATGCCGTCGCCGCCTGAGTCGTCGATCAGGGAGTATACCATTACTTCTTCTTCTTTCGCGCATTGCTTATATCTGAATTCCCGCTGTTAGTACACATCTCGATCCCTCGCATCTGTTTGAGGGCTCAGGCCGTACTTATGCGCCTCCTGAGCATCTCGCCACTTCCATAGCACCTGGCCCGAAGCCTCGCGCATGGTGATGAAGAGCTTGTCATCACTGAGGGACTGCACGACGCGGGCCAGCAGCATCAGGTCGCGATTGGGGATGATATCTAGTCGCAGCAGATCATCCTGGGAGAACATGTCGGTGCCGGAGTCTCTACATCGCTCGTAGAGGGCTTCTTTCCAGACGCCGAGCTTGGTGCCCTCGGCGTCGCCCTCCACGGCGGGGGTGGGCATGATGGCAGCGAGTGAGTCAAGGCGGCTGGGTAGATCTAGGAGCGTGCGAGAAGCCGCGGAGGAGAGAATCCGGAACGAATCAAGTTAATGCTACATTGACGAGAGGGATTGGATTTGCGGGAGGTTGCGAGAGAGGTGACCGTTAAGGTTTGGTGGTGGGAGACGAGGTGATGGAGGGCTGGGTGCTGGAAATAATTATTTTTTGGTCCCCGCATCATGAGCTACAGGGTGGGTATCGAGGGTAGCCAACGCTTTAGCGTGTTAGCCTTGCGGCGGATGATTCGGTTGAAGTTCGGCGATGGGTCATTGCTAGAACGTGGGGAGGACGTGGACTGGCGGCCCTGGGCGGGAAGTGGAGGGACCCTGTTTGCGGGCGCCCACCTTACCGGGCTACTACTGAACCTCAACTTTACATTCACCATGTAGCTCTGACCGACACTGGCGCATAGTTGTTTAATCAAGTGACTTAGCCTTTTGAACACCAGACTGCTATTTAAGGATATCGACAATAAATGTACCTATCATACAGGCTAGAGTCTCTGCTTGTTGACCCCTGAACATGATGCCATCTGCAGGACTTCCCGGCACTGCCAGTTCTGCCGGTGCTCGATACCATATCTACTAGCCTCGAGACGCCTGAAAATGGTCCCTCCTGATACTAGTGTAAGTCGTTTGACTTTAAGCGATCGTTCACATGGCACACAATGGGAGATGTTGTGGTACATGCCACATAAAGACCCCAAAGTCTGGTCTCAGTAGGATTCGAACCGAGTTCTATGAGGGTGTGTGAACAAACGGATGCCTTTTTTTATTGTTGGCTTTCATTCACCCTTCTGGACATCGACACTCTGTGAATTTTCTAGTTGCCATCTGGTGTCCTTGTACCTTTGAGACTGACCTGCAGCTGTCGGAATTCCCATGATTGCTTCACAATAGACCCACTCGAAACCAAACATTCACTGTAAGGTCCGCTACGGTAAGGTAGAAGCTCATTCACATCGGTGATTCCTGCCGGCCCTTTTCAACTTTCGCTCACCTGTATCTTCTTCTACTTTTCCTTACCTTCAACTTTCTTCTTTCTCCAACACATCTCACACTTCATCTTCATCGACTACTGGATTTAGTCGACTATTTTCTTCTTGCATCTAAACCCAGTACAAACTTCCTTCATCTAGACTCGACTCTACTCTCAGATCTCAGCTTCCTTGTCATCCTCTGGGTACACCTAACGTGACACTTTGTCAACAGCCACTTTCAACGAACCTCCACAGACAAATACTTGTTCCGACATATCTACGTCCGTCTCTATACACACGCTACTGCCCTCAAATATATAACGCATACTCTTCATCTCTCGTAAGTGTTCATCAAGCATTATCGGTTCGCCTGATAAGTTTCGAACTCGAACACCTTAAATGACTTTCTGAGCATCAGCTCAACCTTATATATAACAAGATATCAAGGATGGCTTCCTCTGCTGACAACATGCGGACTCGAACTGGTGATAACATGGATAAGGTACTATTCCTGTTCCTATCAGTCGTTTCATCACTAATCTCCCCGACCAGCCCGGCCGACAGCCTATTGAGAAGATGGGCTACGATGAGGCGAAGAGACATTCCGTCATTCGACCTGCCATTAGGGGACGTACTACGGAGAGAAACATCATCTCTAAGACCGGGCCTAAGTTCGTCAAACCCATCTTAACAACAAAGAAATCCTATACAATCCCAGCCTTGCACCGCCGACAGATGGGGGATCGATCGGCTGTCAAGCCTTACCCTTTCGCACCCGAAATCCCGCTACCTACTCTTCTAAAGCAGTTCCGGAATTATGTCAACAATGTGGGGAATATCGCCGAGACCACTGACACCAAGATTACTCCCGCTCAACGGATTGACGTTAACAACGCTGGCGATGAAACGATCAACATTTGCCTTACCGTAGCTGAAGTGGCTCCGGCCCAGGTTCCGGCTGCCGAACCCTCTCCTACTTATATAAATCCCATCGATGCGATATTGATGGAGAACGTGCAAGCTCGTAAGAGCCTTATATCGCGACGGAGGTTCCCCGTTCAGAGCCCTCTCATCGGAAATACCGGCGACGGGACCGTATATAACCACAATCTTGTGGAGGAGGTTGAGAAAAGCAGTCTTGAAGATATCGATCGTTTGCTCGTGGGAGTTATTGAACGTACTTGGTCGAGCCATATACATGACTCTGCCGACGCTAATAACGCAGTCGAAGAGCTCACGAAATCTCTTTCGGCGGCGAAACTCATTCATTCTACCATTGGGAATGAATCGAGACCCGCAGCGAAGTATATATCTTCTGTTGGAACTGTCCCCGTAACACTGAAGACGTTCGAAAACCTCGCTGTCTCTTTTTCTGAGACTACCATTTCGAGTCCCCCAGTGCCTTTGAATGGTAGGAATCCTGTCGAAAAGATGCTTTCTGTCGTTGCAGGCAGGGATGGCTCCGTCCAGGGGCTCCTTACCCACTCCCCCTCGGCGTCTTCCACCAACAATACTCCGGTCCATACCCCTGAGGTATCCCTCAGAGAGGCCATTGCGGCTAGGAGGCCTGGGAAGACTCTTGCCCAAAGGCGAGATCTTCTTAACAGATTGAGGGCTCGCGCTGCGACTGCTGCGCAAACCGGCTTGCCAGCATCTGCCCGTGTAATTAGCTCCGCCGGATGGATTGAGCGTACTAAGTTTCGCGGAGTGTCCTGCCCAAGAACTTCTACCTGTGGCATCTGCAATGACAGCCATTGCAGCTGCAAGGCAGATCTTCGCCGTGCTCGCCTGGTTACCGCCCTCTGGGCCAACCGGCAGAATAATAGGACAATGAAGAAGCGTGGTGGCATGGAGCTAGCAACGCACAAATGCGCTTGGACATCCAGGCGCTGACTGAATCTTTATCATCACTGAGGTAGTGGTGGTAAAGAGACCGGCAGCGGCCTATTATATTGAGTTCAGCTGGCAAGAGTCGCATGATCTTTTTTCCTTTCGAAAATCCCCTATATAACATCTCTCGAAACGTCTCCGTTTATATGAGCTGGCGAGGGGTTGCGGATGTGGAGGAATGGCAAAACCCTTCCAGTTCTGCCATCACCAAATGAGACACCAGAGCCCCTTGCCTTCGTAGAGGCCCTTTCAGCAGCGCAAAACGCTTCCCACCCTATGGATACAGTCCCTTTAGACATTGCAAAGGTCATTATTGGCCTTAAGGAGCATTACGATAGCAAGCTGGAGGCCGAGAGGAAGCGCTCTTAGCAACTTAAGGGAAGGCAGCAAGAGATGCAGAATGAGATAGAGATGATAGTGCGAAGGCTCTAAAGGCATATCGTATCAAGGATGGCTTTGTCAAATTCATGGCCCAGGTCAAAGAAGGCAAGTTTGCTATCGCCACGATGGAATGCCTTGAGTTATAGATTGCTTGATCCTTTGGGGGGATTATTTGGAGGCTATTTAAGCAAGCGAGAAGCATGCGCGGTCAAGTATTGTCTTGTATTAAGCACCATACTGTTTGCATAAGATGCCAGAGAAAGTAAATGGACGAATTCGCGCACGATACTCACAGTTGAGAGAGTGAGACCATTGTGACATGATTGTAGTCGTATTTTGCTAATTTGACAGGTAAATATGCTACCATAGGCTGGAGATTTTTCCCGAACCCAATTATTGCAATCGATTAGCAGTCTACCGGACGATCGAATCCGAAGTGAACGTAATTATAATCGATATCGCTATGCAAATCCACAAGAACAGCCTAAATACAAGTTAAAGAATCCGTCTAATGAGTTCCGAGGAACTCCAAATCAAACCCCTCCCTTCTTGAGCCAGACTTTGCCCTCCTTTGTATTCGGAATGCCGACGCCGCCACGCCTAACCAACAATATAGATACACAATGATCAATCCAGGCTGAGTCTGCAAGGGCTCAATGCCATGGAAGAACTATCCCCATAGTTCAATACGGGGTGTAGCCCACCCGAACCGAAGCCATCTAGTTCTCAGGGCTCTTACTCTTCTCCTTTGTCTCGGCAGGTTTCTCCTTTTCATCATCAATTTCCATTGCGTCAACCGGTTCTTCATCCACAACGCTCTCCTCCGGTGCCTTTGTCGGTTTTTCTGTTTCCATGGTTTCCTCGGCGGGAGGTTGCTCCGAAGTAGATTCCTTTGCCTTAGGCTCGTCGGCGTCGGCGGCTTCCTCGGCAGCAGGGGTTTTCTCTGCTGGTTTCTCGCTGGCTTCTCGCTCAGGGGCTTGTTCAGGCTCGACGACCTCCTTCTTGATTTCCTTGGGCTCTTCTGGGGGTGGTGAATCTTCCATTCCGACATCACCATCGCCATCGACGTTGTCCTTCTCGACCTCCTTCGCAGACTCGTCTTCTTTGTCAGCAGACTTCTCAGGTTGTTCCTGGGCCGAGATATCTTCAATGGTATCGTCATTTATGTCATGGGTCTCTTCACTCGCTGGCTCCTCTGGTCCATTGCCATTTGTACCATTTGAGGGAGATGCGTTGCCACTCTCAACATCCAATTCGCCCTTCTTGAAATCCGTGAAAGTACGCTTATTAATGGCTTTCCGGGTTGCTCCGTTTTGACGAGCTAGGTCATCATCGTCGCTAGGTTCAAACTCGTTTTCGCGTTCGGTATGTTTGTCCCATCGATGCTGTGTTGTGCGAACGTCCTTGTTCTCGTCCTCATCGAGGTCATCCAATTCAGCCTCTTCCTCGTCTGTCATGCCGCCAAACGGCTTACGTGGGACGTCTTGCATCTGAACAGAGGGGGCGGGTATAGTTTGTCGAAGGTTGTCAATGACTGCTGCTGTAATCTTCTCCAGATATTCCCTGCTGTTGGAGTTCTCCATGTTTGAAGACCGCACGTTGAGCTCGAAGTCGGGAGCGTAGTACTGCGATAGTTAGTAATGCTCAGGAAAATGTAGAGGGTGCGTACCTCGTAATATTCGTTATAGGGCAAAGTTCGGTCCATGTGTTGTCCGACAAGAACACCGGTCTCAAATGCCCACGTTCGCGCGACATTACGCATAGTGTAACCGCCGCCTCCTACCACTAGGGTGGGAATGTTGAAACTCTTGACAAAGTTGACGCAGTTGGCATGACCGTCCATGCTCAAGTTGAAGCAACCCAGCCGATCTCCAGACAGACTATCTCCACCACATTGCAGGACGACTGCCTCGGGCTGGAAGAATTTCATCACATTCTCGATAACAGGTTGGAAGATTGACCTGTAAGACTCGTCCGTTATTCCGTCGCGAAGGGGGAAGTTGACTGCATAGTTCTTGCCCTGGCCAATTCCAATGTCTCGAAGTTCTCCAGTTCCGGGGAAGTACTCGCCGTACTTGTGGAAGGATACTGTCATGACGCGATCGGTCGTATAGAACGCCTCCTCGACACCATCGCCGTGATGAACGTCGATATCGATATAGAGCACTCGCTTCTTGAATCGAAGAAGCTCAAGGATTCCCAGGACGATATCTGAAGGCTGTCAATCTAATGCCGCGCATAGTGGCAGGTATTTAACTCACCATTGACGTAGCAGAAGCCACTTGCTTCACACTTCTTGGCATGGTGAAGTCCTCCGGCCCAGTTGATTGCGATGTCGCACTTTTGGCGGTTCAAGCGCGCCGCACCTTCCATGCTTCCACCAGCGCTAATGCCGCAAAATTCGAATAGGCCATCAAAGACTGGACAGTCATCACCAACATTATATTTGCCCTGTTCGCGCATGAAGCTATCCATGTTGTCGGGCGTTACTTTCTGGAGGAAATCGATGTAGTCGTCGGTATGAAACTGAGTCATCTCGCCCCTCGTCGCAGGTTTCGCGCGCTGACATGATGTTAGCAAGTGCAAGATGGATGTAGGGCCATTTGCAAGACCGCGGCACAAAGGGATCACTCACGTAAATCTCCATCTTCTGGTAAAGGTTGTACTGCATAATCAAGCTATGCGCCAATCGAATACGATGTGGCTTCATAGGATGCCCAGTAACATATGCGTAGTTCCCGATATCGGAATCGTAGAAGTAGGCGACTTTCTTTGGCGAGCTGCCATTGAGGGCTTGCGAGCCGAGATCGACCGTGATGTCGCCCATGGTTGCGACTGTCCGAGCCGATTTAAGAACTGTAAGTGTAAAGGGAGGATGAGGTTGCTGAAACGTTGAAACCAAGTTTCTATGGCTTTATCGGAATCTTCCAATGATGCCGACTCAGAAAGAGCTCGACATTACCGATCTAATGAGCGGTGATGGTGGGGGAAAGATGGTAGAATTCTGGGGAGATCACGAAGTACACGAAACTTAGAGCTGGTGAGGCGCCACAGACGGGAGGAAGACCACCGGATAAAGTTTGGTCCGTTGAGGCTGGGCGCTTCTCACCTTTTCCTCAGATTTGAAGACGTATACTGCCATTGGCCAGCCTGACTCAACAAAGCGGGCGTCTGTCCTGTCCCCACTACCTCCAAGAGTCAGGGTAGCCATGCGAGGCTGAACTAGCCACAGGGTGCCATATCAAGATGGAGCACGTGACATTACTAAGCCCAGAGCTGTGGCTTCTAGGCTTCCGGGCTGCGTCAACAACGCTGGCAATACAAGCTCCGATCACAACCTCGAGCTAACAAAGCTGCATCATCAACCACAACAACAACCTTTCGACCGTATCTGCCCTGTTCCTCCCCCCCCAAAAAGCCCCTCTTTGACCCTATAAACCAGCGTTTACACAATGGAGCGGTTTAGGAATCTTCTGGGCGGCGGCGGTATGGGCCTTGGAGGCGCGGCTCATGGCACTGTAAGCTCCTACCCAGCTCTTTGAGCTTCTGTCGCAGCAATATTGCAACTGTAGAACTCACACTAACGCGTCGCTATACTAGGATAACACTAACCTGATTGATAACTCCGAAACTGTTTACATTTCCTCGCTTGCCTTGTTGAAGATGCTCCGACATGGTCGTGCGGGCGTTCCGATGGAAGTGATGGGATTAATGCTTGGCGAGTTTGTGGACGATTTCACAGTTAAGGTGATGGACGTGTTTGCCATGCCACAAAGTGGTACCGGTGTCAGTGTCGAGGCTGTCGATCCCGTTTTCCAGACCAAGATGATGGATATGCTGCGACAAACAGGACGGTAGGTCGTGACAGCTCGCGAAGCAGACTCAAGGACCATAACTAACTGATCTGGAATAGGCCCGAATCTGTGGTTGGTTGGTATCACTCTCATCCTGGTTTCGGATGCTGGCTGTCGTCAGTCGATATCAATACCCAACAATCATTCGAGCAGCTCAACCCGCGAGCCGTCGCCGTCGTCGTCGATCCCATCCAATCAGTCAAGGGAAAGGTTGTCATTGATGCTTTCCGTCTCATCAACCCTCAGCTACTCATGATGGGTCAAGAACCACGTCAGAGCACGAGTAACTTGGGACACCTGAACAAACCCTCCATCCAGGCTCTCATTCACGGATTGAACCGACACTACTACTCGATCGCAATCAACTACCGCAAGACGGCGCTAGAGGAGAACATGTTGATGAACCTTCACAAGCATGTTTGGACCGAAGCATTAGAGATGGACGATTTCCGAACGGAAGGATCGAAGAATAAGGAAAGGCTTGAGCGCCTTGTGACTTTGGCAGATGGTTATGAGAAGCGTGTCAAGGAAGAGACTGAGTTGACTAAGGAACAACTCAAGACTCGATACGTCGGCAAGCTTGATCCAAAGAAGCATCTCGAAGATGTTGGCCAAGAACTCATTGAGGACAACATCGTCTCTGTATCAAGACAAATGATTGATAAAGAGGCGACAGCACCTAAAAAGGAGGGGCTAGCAGGACCAAAGGAACAGGGGGGTGATGATCAGATGGAGGTGGAAGAGGAGCTATGATGATGGAACGACACGGGCATACCGAGCTCTCGGAATTGACTTGTAAGATTACTGGGGCGTTGGAGTCGGTCGGTACGGACGATATAGAAACCCAGCCATGTACACGGACTCTTGCAGCATAAGGCTTGCGTCGTATTCAGGGCATTAATACTGGCATACTCCGTCACATTCCCAGAGAACCAATTTTCACCGGTGAGGAGGATGTTCGTTGACTATGCGGGGCAGGAGGTCTTTATTCAGCATACTGACTGAACATTATCTTTGTCCCGTAAGAACAAACCAGAATGGTGCCCAACATCCGCACGGTCGATTGGTTGTTCAGAGGCAAATATTGTTTAAAAATGAACTACACCGTCCTGATTCCCCGTCTCCTTGCCATTCTATCCTTCCTTGCCGACGTCCTAGAGAAAGCTCCAACATTGCTCAACCCGTTTACCTCACAAACATTCACTCCCATACATCCAATCGGTATTTTGTCACTGGGGGGTTTTTATTTCTTTGCATCTGAAAGGACACCATACCAAAACCGCCATCGTCATGGGTCTCGGTTCATGGATACGATCGTTGTGGCGTGAGCTCGTTCCATCTCACAAGAGCATGATCGTTTATAACGTTCACTGCGACTCGAATAGGAAAAAGCCTCTCAAGTCAGCACTTAAGAACCCAACTATTTCAGTACCTATCTTGTCTCTGAGTACGTTTCCCTTTGATTCATGCTCTATAATTTCTCAGAGAGCGTTCCCCAGCTTATATGACACAGATCCTCCGTTGAGCGAGAACGCTCGCCATGGTGTTCTCAAACCAGGTTGTCGTATTAACAACTTTAGTCACATGTCATCTATTTCTTATAGCGTATGCTCGCAAGAGCGAATGAGCCCGGAAGTCGTCGCTGAGGTTCTTCATCTTCTCGGTGAAGTCTTCGACGGGATCCCCTACGCGGTCAACGGCATCGCCGCTATGAATCACTATGGCTTTGATGGGCGCTACCCTTCGCAGGTCAGTGCCGTGGCTCCATTCTCCTCGGCAGGCGTCATGAAGGGCTGGGCCGCTGCTAAGGGTATGTACAGCTTCCCTAGTGTACAAGGCGCCTTTGGCATCGCTACTCAAGACGGAAAGATTCGACAAGTTCGCGTCAAGTTTATCTCCTATGCCGATTTCGACAAGCTCAGTATCATCAATGTCGGTACATCTAAGGCCTCGGTTTACGCGCTGTGCGGTGTGGCCGATCAAATTGCGGAGGCTTATGTCAATGAGCTCGCTACTTCTGCTGGTCAGAGACAAGTTTCATTTGCTCAAGATATGCACTGGGTTCTTTGTAAGATAGGAGAAATGGGTCGTCATGAGCACTGGCTGGCTCCATGGCGGGTTCCCCATATCGTGCGTGGTGATTTCTGGGTGCCCTTCACGCTCTCGTTCCCGGAAACGGTGCCTTTATTCTCCAAAGCTGGCATTGCCATCGATGAGACTGGCTCAATGATAGTACCATCGATGGGTAACCTTTTTCATGTGGCCACTGAGCATGATTCAACTTTGATCGATGGGGTAAACGACGCCAGTACGGATCTTGGACACATATATGAGTCCCTGAGCCTCCAAGAGGAGATGACGATGCAGGATAGCCCACTTCCTCATCAGACGTATGAAAGCTCAGACATAACGGCTTCCAGTGAGAGCCCTCAAGAGGGGGATGAATATCACAGCCTTCGACGGGCACATCCATCACTTCGCTCCCTTCGAGGCCAGTATATGGAGGCTTTAAATGTGGCAATATTGCCCATATCTCCGATAGAGATCGGATTTTTAACAGATTATACGGCACCTACGACACCTGAATCATCAATGGTTAGTAGTGGTGATTTTCTTTTAGTATAGTAGAGAGTAATGTGTGTACTGGTTCGGTGTTGGGAGCAATTCGTTCAGGCTAACGCAGTCACATTATCCTCATACACCAAAGACTTCATAAATTTATCCTTAATGAATGAAAATTTGATAGAGTTTTTAGGGTCTTCCCCCCAAATGCAATTTCCCCCGAAAAGTGGCTGTGTTTTCCCTACCAAACTCGCATCCGTCATTTTCTTCCAGGAGTAGAGTCACCCAGATGCAAAGTTGACAATGAGAGTGCCATAAGCTCAATTTGCTCTGGAAAACCCCAGTATGGCCTTAAGGGCGTATGCGTTTCGGAAGCAAGGGGTTGTCCCTTTTCCGAGCCAAATAGACTAAGTATTGCGATAACCTTTGAAGGGGGGACTCGCATCGCCGGAAGAGAACTGCAGCACAAATGGGGAGCCTGGCTCTCTGAGACCCGGTGTTTAGTATTATTTTCAATAGAAGTCTTCAAAAATATAGTTTGGGACAGTTTAAGTTTTCAGGCTCGAAGTACATCTCACCCTTGTCTAATACTACAGCAGATCTAACGATCCACCACCTGGATTTGATACCCACCAACTGTAAAAGCGCAAGGAACAAGGAAAGATCCTAAACGTGTGTCAATACCGAGGTATTTGCCAACTGTCACTGTCTAAACATCATTGGCCATGGACACGGCATACTCTGCTGCGATTCCGCCGTACTTCTCAACATAGAGAGCATGAGCAGCAAGGCTATCACCACTACCACATACCATATCTCCCTTATCACAGAATGATATCATCTTGGATTTGACAGCATCGCAACCAGCTGGGTTTCGTCGAGGAAATATCTGAAGACTCATTAGAGTGTGCATTTGAGGTTGTGTCGATAGACATACACCATTATTGAGAGAACTTCCCACATTATATGGTTCCGAGACCACGTAGCTAGGGTCACCCATCAGGATGATGGCAGCAACTATAGTTATCAGCAGGATTCATGCCATCTTAGAGTCACCGACTTACCATTATCGGTTACCTTCTTTCCGACGGGTGTAGTAGCAGGAAAGCCATTCTCACTTGCGCCACAGACGGTATCAGCAATTACATGTGCACCCTGTAAATACTACATTAGCTGGAACTTCTAAAATGAATGCATCAGTAAGCCTTACCTGAGAATACCCCATAAGAACCAACTTGGCCTGGGGGCATAGTTCAGTATAGTTGTTGATAAGTCGAGTCAGAGCCGCAACTCCTAAGGTCTGGGATAGGAGGTAGGGATATAACCGAGCCGGATAATCAAGAGCTTCTATATCCGAGTCAAATACACGAGCAATAGTAGCATTTGCAACCTTTCCAATAATTCCAGTCCCTACGGGTTCCATGGAGCCGCGGGCAACGATGATGTGGACACTGGGACAAACAGGGCGGGACTGGGCAAAGACAGTGGCCTCCAGAAGAACGAGGACAGCGACTATAAGCTTCATCTTGGCAATGTATATGTGTTATTTAGTGCTAATGTTTTGCGAGCTCTGCGGGCCTGGATCAGTTAGTTAGAAGAACGCATAGGGGGTATCAGAATAATTACGCCTGCCGAGTATACAGAGGGCCGTACAAACAAGAGGTTTCAAGATGAGACGGGTTAATCGAAACGAGAAATCTAGATCAAAGAAGCTATCTGTGATGAAAGTTAGTTTTCCCGTTGATTTGCGTGGAAAGGTTGTCAAACCTCGGTGAAGGTGCAGATCCAGTCAGCGAGGCGTTCAATAAATAGGTTAATCGCCCAAGCAAAGGGTCTAACAAATGATTATGGAGGATCAAAGTTGATACAATCATATGTGAAAAGGTTAGGTGGAGTGTTGGGGTGGTTTGGGTAGGAACAGCACGAAAATAAGTTACGTGGTCCACGAACGGACAGCGAATGTACTAGACAGCCCTCAAACGATAAATAAGAACCTTTCTGACCTTTTACATAAGTCTCCTGGTGGGGGGGGGCTGGATCGCCAGATCAACTGAGGGTGCAGTTAAATCTCAACGGGGTTGAAGGTGCTGGAATGTGGACGAATGCCAACATCATCCAGTGTAAAGACAGTGTCTAGAAATTGGAACGGAAGGGAGGCAGTGGGCGTGGATCTCGAGTACGGAGATACACTAAGGGTTTCTTTGATATGTATTAAGAGACTGACTAAAAGTTTACCTGATTTGATGGCAGTTGACGCTCCGAGTAGTCTCAATCCTTCTTCGCACGCGACTCGTCAACTGATCCCCCAATTGTCCCTCCACCAAACTTCTAGCTACAGATGTAGATGTGCCTTCAAATATGATAACTTGACTACTCTAAAATAATACAAATATAAAAAGATATTCATCTCTGACCTGAAGTCTCTCCAGGTTGTGTAAGAATTGTGATCTACTCGAGGGATACATTTAAAGCGCGATGGTTAGGTACTCTCAACGGAAACCCTAGTCTTTCTCCCGAGAAAGATATGATGGAGAATATCTTCAAATCGGCAATACACGCCAACCCTACTTACACTTTCAAGAGCCCCGAGGCATCACTGAAAACTTGATGTCGAACAAGTAGGCAAGAAAGTATCTGGGTAGCGTGTGAGAGCACCCAGACACGATCCGAGTGTGTACGGTACTGTTCATACCGACCATGAGTGTTCCAAGGGGATAACTGGCATCAAGTCCTTCGGGTTTTGGAATACCTGTTTACGGTCTTACTAAGAACAAGAAGAATGTTCGACGTCAAGTCTTTGTACTGTCGGTGCTGTTACTAACCCAAAAGCCATTGCACTTAGTGATCTTCTTTTACTCTAAAGACAAGAACTAAAATCCCCTCCATATGCTCTCAATGAGAATGATAATGCTCTATTCGAAGGAGAAGAGATCCAAGACAGTGCCCACAGTCCAGACGATGATGGGTCTTCAAGTCCATTGTGTCCCCGACCATATTGACCATAGCTATAGTAAAGTCCGCGACGACAACTCCAAACTCCTTGGCATATCCCGTGTGAACCGGAAGGTTGTTTCTACAATCGCCAAAATATCGTTGGCGTCGCAGAATTAGACCATGTTGCCGGCAGCTGTGTTGCATCTGCCCGAGTTACGTCCCATGAAGTTCTGCCAGAAAATATCTCACACAAGTACACAGCAGAGAGTTATTATAACTCTTCCTTCAAGCTACATGGATGCTTCCAGTGATGTTGAAAATATCTTCTCACCATGCTCGATGATACAACAGGTGCTAAGTAAGAATTTGCTTTCCATGCCATACCCCGAAGACGTAGTGGGCAGTGACTGGGTAAGACGGCGATCCCTCATTGAATTCGTAGCATACTCGCACGCCTAACTTTAACTTTTGTAAGATTGTACTCAGGGTGGGAGCACGGAACGTTATCACATTCACAACTCGAAAATAAGACATGCAATATCAACAATTTTAGGTAACTGAATAGAGAGGAGAATTTTCCTTTAGTAGTACGAGGTATATCTACTCCAAGATGAGTTACAACTCAGATGAGTTATCAAGTGTATGTACACAAGCGTCGCAACGACCATCTAAGGAGGACATCCTGAGAACTCCAGCCGCTAAACCCCTAGAGCAACGCCCCATATTGAGACGAAACTGAAAGACGTCAGCGGCATCTTAGGCAGCATTACAGCTTGCCGAGAGCGAAGTTGGCAGCAACGCCGCCGAACTTCTTCACATAGCGCATGTGAACGGCCAAGTCGTCGCCCGAGTCACAGAATTTGTCCTTGGCGTCGCAAAAGGACACCATTCTGTCGCAGATGGCATGGCAACCATCGGGGTTCATGCGCGGGAAAATCTTCACGGATGTTAGCCTTCATTTTCAATTCCGAGGTAAAGCCAGCGAGTACTTACCCCGTCGTTGGTGGCAGTTCCCTGATCATAGGTCTGGTTGGCGATGCGGCTAGGGTCACCCATAAGGATGACAGCGGCAACTGTATTCCGTTAGCGTTGATAGACCTCCAGATAAATCGTTCGAACTTACTTTTGTCGGTAATATCCTGGCCCTGTGGGACAGTATGAGGAAATCCAGCTTCGCTGGCTCCGCAAAGGACGTCGGCAGTAACATGAGCACCCTATTTTATGAAGTCAGTCATCACATCAAATGGGCAATTAGTTCATATCAACTCACCTGGGAGTAACCCATAAGGATCATCTTGGTGTCAGGGCAAATCTTGGCGTATTCCTGGACCATTCGAGTCATGGCGGCGACACCCTGGGTCTGGGAAGAGACATATGGGTCAAGGACGGCCGGATAGTCGACGGCCTCGATATCAGAGTTCGGGATACGCTTCTGAATATCAAGGGCAATAGCACCGATCATGCCGGTGCCAGCAGGCTCAGTAGAGGCTCGTGCAACAATCATGTGCAGGGCGGGACAATAGGTTCCCTGGGCGGCGATATGAGCCGCAAACAGGGCGACAAGTGCGAAGATGGACTTCATCTTGGAAAGCTGTTTCGTATTCAGAAAACGACACTAGGTAGCGAAAGAGTCGATTAGCCAGCTACAGACGAGGCTTCCAGGGGCGGATCGTCTTACCAGGTGGGCGAATATTGCCTTTCGTTGTGCACGAAGAGCTTCCTAGTAAGTCGGGCTCTGAGTAGAGAAGGTGTCAGCTTGAAGTGCTCGGGAGCTCTGAGCTTGGTAAGACACACAGGCTAGCAAGAGATGGTTTGCTAATACAAGTAGCAGTAAGCAAGAACTGGAGAGGCGTTAAGCCAAGCGTGGTAGGAAGAAGAGATGACGAAGGCAAGATGGAATCCTTGGGTCTAACTGTCAAGACTCAAAGATTAGGGTTGATGGTGAGGAGAGAGAAGGAAAGAAGAAAGTTGAGAAAGGGAGCGAGGGGTTTATATAGACGATTTCAGCCAGTGAATTCACGGTTCCGACCTGGTCTCCCAGTCACCCAGAAGATGAAATCGAAGGTGAATGCAAGGCAGAGCGAGTGGGATAAAGCGAATGTTCGACGGGCTGTAGGTGAAGGAAAACACGGAGGACGACGTCGCCAGCTGGCAGGTAGAAGGCTCAGGAACACCCCCCCGGCAACGCGGATCCCTTAGTCAGACAGCCGTTGGAGCATGAACAGAGGTACACGAGGTTCTTAGGAGATGTATATCTATCGAGAAGATCAGACTGACAAAGATGAGATGTTATATGTGGTAGTGGTTGACGGAGACGAGAGTCTGGAGTTGCTTGAGACCGCTACGCTTACGAACACAATTGTAACAGATCGCATTATGAATGCTTCCTAGATATTCGAATAACGTCTTTGGGACTAATTCAAGAAACCGAAACACCTCCATCCGTCAAGCTACGCTGATCCCCGTAGCACCGTTATGTATGCCGACTGATAACGTAATAATAGTAAGACCCTTGCTCTAAGGACACTTACACAGTTTGAGAAGCGTGGAACAACCCATTTCAACAGTACGAAGTTAGAGGAAGCGATTTGGCGCCTCGTTGACAGCGGCTAACATTCTAGTGTCTGCAGGTTCATTGCTGGGTATCGTCGACGATGATGTGGAAACAAGACCAGGGGTCTCGATATTCGAACTCCGAACAAGGAAACAGTGAGGAAAACAGGAGCGGCTCTCATCCTGACTAGATCGACGTGTCTACACTGTTGTATTATACCAGCCAGTTTATTTCAACTTGAAGCTAACCAGGCGAGAAGAGTTTACTCAGATATACATCAAGGGGATGAGAAATATCCACACGTATATTGATAAAATAAAGACTGACGAGACAATGACTGCTGAATTAGGATGCAACTTGCCAGGTATTCTTATCTGGCTATGAGTCCAGAATCCATGGGCGAGGGCGAAAGGAAACTTCGCGGTGTCAGCTGGTATGGGGTTCTGACAGACCAAGCGCAAAAGGTGAAAATACGTATTTTGACGTCACTAGTCACTTGATACTACAGATCTAGGCATTAATAAGTCCTAGGTGAAGTGAATACTCAATGCGGCCGAAAGTGAGGCGAAGACAGATGCCCGCAATTCTGCTGGGTGGAACTACTCGGCGCCAATGTTGCCCCAGTGAATCATTTCCCAAGTAGTGACTAGAGAACGGACGAAGCTGTATGAAAAATGTGCTGTTCATGTTCTCTTGGAAGATAAAAGTTGTTCATGGTTCGGACGATTATGGTGGTAGATAAATGGAGGTTGTAGTTGTTTGTTCAGTAGTACATGGACCCTTGCTTACGATTCAACGCGTCTCAAAAGCAATTACCGCAAGCCCCAACGCGTCGAGTAAACCGACCGTTGACACGAACCTTGAAGTAAACGACACTTTGACAAAATGGCCAATCCAGAAGCCCCTCAGCTAGACGAATTGATGAAGGCACCCGATTATCAAATCCGGGCAGTTCTTATAGCATTGTGTAACGACCGTTGGATCCGCGAGAAGGCCCTGGTCCTTTACAGTACCATTCGACAATACGACCAACCTACATTGAAACGCAAAGCCATCAACGATATATATGTCTGCGTGAATTGCGATAGCCCGTTTTCTAAGGAAGATAATGTGGATGGGTGTTGTGTATACCATCCGGGTGAGTTTGACGGGTTTGGAAAGGACTGCATAAAATTCTGACGAGCATTCACAGGAGAAACTGAGATAATAGATGACGACGATCTCTGGGCAGATACCGATGACTGGATGGAACCAGATTCGGAACATATGCGAAAAGACTTCCCTGAGGGTTTCGAATGGAGTTGCTGCAAGAAAAAGAGTGATAAGCCTGGTTGTGTGAAAGGTAAACACGAGGCCGATTCGGATCGTTCAAACTGGACTCGAGGTTCAAGTGCTTCATTGAGCGCTTTCGATGCTAAGAGGGAGGAGAATGAGGGAGATGAAGGAGATGAAGGAGATTCTGGCGAAGAGGAAGATGATTAGTTGCACTTCTTCTTGTACTGTTATTATCGTCTCGAATACCCGCTTCACTTCAACTTGATTACCTCAAAGCCGAACCATTTTGCCAGTATAATCAGCTAATAGCGTTGGCGTGCTTGATCAACATGAACTGCAAACCACCATAGCACCCGTCTACAAGTCGCCAATAAATACAACACTAGAACGCCGTTGAAGTCACTAGGAACTGCCCATAGAGAAGCTATAGGACATAGATTTGTGCGATGATTGGAAATTGAGATGGCCATTCAGTGTTAACGCAAACTTGCTACTCCCGACAGGGCCGCGGTGACTCTCAAACGAAAGGCGGACGACGAGCTTCACATCTGCGTGCAATACGATTCCCAAGTTTCGGATGAAGAAAAGTTTCTCAGCAATTGCCAGTCTCGTCAAGTTATGGTACCCAACGACCCGCCACTGAACCAACAATCAAGCTAAGGATAGCCATACTAGATTCGTCGAGGACTCGGATGTTTCAATGACTAGATCTCTCGCCTATGTTGGGATGATCGGACAGGCCCCGATTTTCGTGGCACCTTTCCATGTGCGTTGAAGTGGTCTTGTCCAATTGCATGGAGTGCAAGCATGGGGCACATCTGAAGACGTAAGGGGAGGGGACGTCTTCTTCCTTTCTCATCTCCTTCCACATCGAGATCAGAGTCATCCTAGGCGTACGGAGCGAGATCTAGGATGAGATGAGAACGGCGAGGAGAATGAAGAAGATCAGTACTAGAAATGATTGTACCAGTATCGCCAAGTAGCCTACTTCCCCAAAGCCTTCCCATGGAGCCGGAATCAACGCCGCAGATATCTATGCTCTGGGAGAACCAGCTTTCAGCAAACTTCACCTCCCTCCGCTTAAGTGTACTGCCAGGCCCCCCAACCTTCCCACTTCCTGGCTCTCAAATTCACCCCAACGCACCCATCCCACCTCCTCGTCTCGTTCCTCAACCTCAACTTCCAAACCCCCTTATCCTTCCCCCTACATGCAACCCATCCGTCCGCACCCTTATTCCCGTTCACAAACCCACCTCCCTCAAAAGCCCTCCATCTCCCTAGCTTTGCCCCCGGCGGCAACCATGCCGAATGCGCTTTTCCCACCCCAATCCCCCAATCCTTCGTCAAAAACATCATTTGGCCACCAGGAACCATAACCGCCATGCTGCTCAAACTCGCGTTGTTCAGCACCGTTACATTGCCAAGGGGACACTTTCCCAAGGCGCGAATCGGGGGTGGACAGTAGCTGCAGGTCTTGCCGCCGATGTGAAGCTCATTGTTACAAACTGTGACCGGACGGTTGTGTAGTTGGGGGTGTTGAGAGTTCGAAACGGTAAGGGTCATATGGCCAGTCAATTCGGGGAGAGGCAACGGCCGGGAAGTGTGGTTACAGTTGTAGAAAAAGGTTGAGTAGCAGTATTTTCCACAGAGAGAGAGGGGCTCGCCGTTGATGAAAGGACAGAGGACATCCCCAGAGCGGCAGACATACTAATACACAATAAGCTTCCTATTCCATGAGGTATTCCCAGGCATACATACCTGCGATGGGTCGTAGGCTATATCGCCGCACCTCTTCTGATGTGGGTTTTCAGGTATAGGAGTTTGTTCAACCTCTACTGTGCAGTTCGAGACTGTAACGGTTTCGGTAACGGTCTGAATCTCTAGTGCGCATGTTGTCGGGCTTGGAGTAGGGGCCGCTCTATACCTTCTCTTCTGCTTACTTCCCAGCCATTCAAATGATAGAGTAAGATTCACCACAAGGAGCAGTACGAGTCGCTTCATCGTGTCGAACGTACACCAATGAACCCATCAGAGGTATGGATGGGTAGGAGGGCAAAAGGTATAGGTTATATCCCATGTTCGCAGTGAACACTTACACCAAACCGGGCGAGAGCGATCGTAGCAACAGGATCTATGGGAATTGTGTTCAGCAATCAACCCTATGTTCCGCGAACTCAGCGGGATTGGAGGAAATGTAATCGGTGTTCAAGGTTGTGTGATGACACTCATCCAACGCCGATGAAAGATCTGTCCTTGTACCTATCTATCGTGTATTTCATCCACCTGTGCACAGCCAACCGTTAACCATGCGACCTGGTACTATCCTTATGTACGACTTGTTTAATTATCGGGCCGGCACTTGAATGCGTCACAGCTATGAACGGAGGTAAAGAAGAATATAGTAAGAATCTCGAAAATCAAGAAGATACGTTTTCGATTCTTGTGCCGCCAGTCGTAGGTTTGGAAAGGCATTATGTTCAAAATAATAGTTTCAATGTAAAGTATAGTTTTAATAATTTCATCTTCGTCTCGCTCATCTTATACTCATCCACGATGCAATATATCAACAACCTCAAAAACGACAGGAATAGGTCGGAGGCATTCTCCGACACAGCGTCTCTCCGGAACTGAAGGTCGTGTTTCAAAGCGTACAAAATTCCCCAACTCCCAGCCTATGGATGCGTGATATCTCCCCGTCCCTGACATAAGACTAAGACAAGACATGCCGGCGATTGGGACCAAGATCCATGGACAAAAGACACTCCCTCGTAAATCCTTTGGCCGGGACCCGGTCCAGGTTCATTTGCCCATTACTCCATGCGCCACAATGTGAACTCGAAACATCTACTGACGGTTGGCATTGGCCAGTATATCCTCTTCAGTCGAACACGGGCTCGCTTCTCGTACCGTCACAACGACATCTGATCTAGGCCGGTCTTCCATCTGCATATTATCCTCCAAATAGAACTGAAGCTCATCCTCAGGTGTACAGTTGACAGAATATCTTATGAGTTCCGATGCCCGGTCAGCAGTGACTTGCCCCATGGCAACTGCAGCAGCCGGAGGCTCTACATCATTGGACCCCTATGCCCCCATGACAGGAACTTTCTTGCTCCGCTTGCCCAATAAGGTAGCATTGTCCAGGTTCAGTTCGAAAGCCCCCTTCTGACGATTCCGATCTCTCACCTGTTGTCGAGCGGCGGCGGTAATAGCAGCCGAGTGTTGGCCATATCCTCTTTCGTTTTGAGTGGTTCGGTTTGTTCGCTCGCGTTCCCGGCCTCGGGTGTTTTCTTGATCGGCAATGTTGGTTTTTCGCATACTTTGCTCGAGGGCGTGAGTTGCCTCGTTGGGTTTCTGCGAACCCTGAGCATCAACATCCATGCGGTCTTGGTCCTCATCTTCCTCTTCCTCTTCGTTGAGGCCACCCAGAAATCTTGCAGGTGTACCCTTGGGACCAACCTGAGCCCGTCTCTTACTCTCTTCCTCTTGACGGTGCACAGCATAACCAACATCAAACACCTCTCGGAGGTTGACAGCTCCAGGCGATCGGAAATCATAACGCTTACCACCATCCTCAAACTTGGTAGCGTCAAATGGTTTGGGTGCAACTTCTGGCTTCTTCTTCTCTTCACGAGGTGTAGGGCCATTGCCCCGGATCCATGGGTGGGCAAGGAATTCCCTAATCGTATATCGCTTCTCGGGATCGACTGTGAGGAGATGGCTGATGAGATCTTGAGCGGACTTGGATATGTCGTCCCACCATGGTGACAGGAATGTATACTGTCCCTTGGCGACCTTCTCTGTGAGCACCTCGATGCTTTCGTCATAGAATGGCGGGAAACCGCAGAGCAGAGTGTACAGGACACAGCCCAGGGCCCACATATCGACCGACTTGGAGTATCGCTCATCCTTTACAATCTCAGGAGCCGTGTAACCGACGGTACCACAAGGCGTCATGGTCTGGTTGTCCCACACGATCTTGGACAAGCCAAAATCGGCGATCTTGATCTGGCCGATGCCGCCTGCACCCTGACCCGGAATGAACTCGCCCTCGTCGACCTTGTCCTCATCTCCGGGTTGCTTGGGTTTCGGGTTCTTGGAAGCTACAAAGGGGATCGGATTGAACAAGATATTCTCGGGCTTGATATCACTGGGTTCAGTCAGTCGTCATGTCCAACAAGGCCATATGACGTCAGGAGGGGCACCACCACGATGTGTTTCCCCTGACGTGGGTTAGACTCAAGCAATGAGACTACTTACCGATGAACAACACCCTTCTCCTCATGCAGGTACTCGAGAGCATTGGCAACCTGAACAATGACATGTCGTGAAAGCTCCTCACTGAAGTAGGTTAGGCGAACAATCTGGTGGAAAAGTTCGCCACCGGGGGCGAGCTCGAGGACGATATAATAATATTGCCGTGACTCGGCGAATTCGACAAGCTTAATGACATTGGGATGATCGAGTTGGCGCATAATTTGAACCTCCTTCAGAATGTTTGATCGCTAATATTGGTGTTAGCACAATGCGCCTGCACTCGGTCTGTTCGTCATTCTCATCGGTAAACCAACATAGGCAACTACAGAGACGAGAACGGCGAAATCACGTAGAAGAGTATTTGAATAGAAATTTCTCGCACCTCTGCAGCTTTCGGGACTTTCTTAAAGTCCGGATGTAAATGATTATGTCCCTAGGAGGGGGCAACCCCGTGTGTTGGTAAATGGGGACGGAAAAAGAAGAGAACAGTAAACAGAAGGAGAAGGGCGAAGTCAGCCAAGACAACCCTGGAAATTGCTCACCTGCATGCTATTCATCTCGTACTTTCGAACGACCTTGATTGCGACTTCGCCAGAGGCACCGGTAGTGTCACGCGCCCGGTAGACGTTGCTGAAAGCGCCGTCGCCCATCTTCTCGACCAGCTCCCACCGCTCGAGACCAGGGTACCGAGGAAACTTGCTCTTGCTCGCATTCTCCTCGGCCACGAGCTTTGCTAAATTGGCGTCATCAGCACGCTTGGATTTAGAGCTCTTGCTATAGTTTGGCTGGGCGGGTTCAACGTGGTGGGCGGCAGCATAACCAGCCTGAGCAACTCGGTTCTGGCCACCGTCACCAGCGTCCGAGTAGGCCTCCGCAGGATCTTGGGCAGGAACATTATGGCCGTACACGGGTTCTGATACAGGCATGTTCTTCTGCTGAACGGGTTGAGGCGCTTGAGGGAGAGCGGAATCATTCTTGCGCGATGGCTCTTCGTTATAGTTTGCGACGCGGGCTTGTTTACCTAAAAGGAAGTGTTAGTGAGACAAGATGCAAGGCCTGGGCCAAGGCTGATTGTTACAGCAGCTAAAGCGCTCGAGGGTGGCCGAACGCGGGAGGTCACATACCGTGGCGAATGAAGTTCTTGAGCTGTTGGATGGTCGACATGGTGATGAAGATTGTCGCGGACCCACGACTGGCTCAAAGACGGGGAAACCGAACCAAGAATTGTCTATTGTGGAAGCAAATCTTCTCGAGGCGTCTCTTTTTCTTTGTTTGGTCTTTAGTTGTTGTTCAAGCCGAAGCGGTCGTTCGTTGTGAAATCTATCGCTGTAGCACAAAGGAGAAAACGATGTCGTCAGGACGAGCCTGGGAGGGCGGCGGATGATGCGGGGTTTAACGAGTCGGGCTGCAGGCGTGGTCTGTCACACAAAGACGGCAGTGGAGTCAAGGAAAGCCCGAGATGTGCAAGAGTGCGGAATGGGATTGAGGAGAGGAATGGAGAAGCAGAAAAGTGAAGAGGAAGAAGGAGGCGGAGGGTGAGAACTTTGGAAGAGGAAGAGAGATTATGGCTGGGCCTTGGTGGTATTGTTGGAACAAGCTCTGGTTGGCCACAGCTGGGATTTGGGGGAGGGAAGTACCTAAGTGCAGGTACCAGCCAGTGATTATCAAGCAGGGCAGCCACTGAAGCGAGGAGACGATGATGATGTGTAGAAGAGCGTAGAGATGAATGGCCAGGTAACTGAGGCGAACGGGCTTTTTCTTCAGTAGGGGCGTGGGAAGAGAATCAAATGGTTCAGGCAATCAAAGAGAGGCTTCGGTCCTTGGTTGAACTGGTCGGATCTTGGTCTTGGCTTGTGGATTGGATGGATGGATGGTGTGCATGGGCAAAAATGGCAGAACTGGGCGATGAAGTCAGACCTGGATTATAGCGTGACAGAGCAACGGGTCCAGGCCTGCTCCCGCATCCATCCGCGCCGGAGCAGAGGCTGCTGACGATGATCAGTTTTGCTTTCCGCCGCTATCATCATCGCTTTCATCATAGCGTGTTTGACAGCAAGCCATCTATAATTAATAATTACTCTCGTGCCTGTCTTCTTTCTCACGGCAGTGGCTTGAACTCAGCCGGCGACACCGCAAGAAGAAGCCAATTCTCCTGACTCTTCCACGAGGCAGAACCCCTCCAGCTGGGCAGAGAACTTGAATTAAACCGGATTGCCCTGGGCCCAGGCAGGGGACAAACGCCCACTGCAGAAATGGCACGTCGTCGAGGCCTGGCCCGCTCCAGGGATCCCCGTTTATGACGCTGCTAACGACGTCATACCTACAGCAGCCCACCTATGTGGAGGCGCTGTAGCGCATTCTAGCCCTTCGAGGTGCGAGATGGTGCCCAATCACGCGCCGTAACAAGCCTGTACGGCGTTGCCCCAGGCCCCGGCTACGGCGCTTGGCATGCCCGCTTCCAGGGCCAGAGAGAATGCAAAGCAAGCTAGAGCAGGAGCAGCTGGAGTAGCTGGAGCCCTCGAGCTTAGATATCAGCATCACCGCCATCATCAGTTTTCCTTGCGGTTCTGTATCAATAAATCCAAGCCCCAGCGATCATTCCGTACTGCTCATTCAGGTATGGCGTCTATGATAAGTTACTGTTTCATAGTGATACCGTAAATGGGTTGTTCTCTTTCACAAACTGTACTTACCTCCAATTTCCCAAAACCCAGGTTCTTCGGCCGTGGCTTTGTGGCAGCAGCCTCCATACCAACGTGATATTCACCATCCAGATCCAGATTCCAGACATCGCAGTCCCGCACCCGGCAAAGACAACCATAATTGAATTGGATTAACTCATTATTCCCATCTCCTGTCATCCACCCTCCTTTGGTCTAGATCCTTGTCAGACGAGGTCCAGATGTCCGCTGAGTGGTCGAGCTCCTGTTTACGTGAAAGCTCGGCGGCTTTCCTTCGCTAATTCTCAATTTAGCTTTCGGCTTCTAATGGGCGAGTTCATTCTCCGGGGATTGACTTCTGAGGGTTTCAACCTCACGCTTTGGCAATGTTCCTTGTCTTCTCGAAGAAACTGCATGGTCTCCCGGCGTCACCTCACATTAGAGCATCAAATCTCTTCCAGCCCTGTCGTACTTCGTACCGCTGCCTTGCTTCATCCTTGTTAGCACCCCAGATGTCAATCTCCGCAAAACTGCACAAGCCACGCACGCAAGCACGAACTTCCCCGGTGATCTAACATTCGCTAGAGCCCCAAATTCCAGGGGCCGGCCCGGCTTATCGATGACAGGACGCAGCCAATAACTCATGCAGCCGGATGTGTCTCTTCACATCCGCAGCCTGGCTCTATCACATCGCACTTGCAGAGGGTACGACGAAAAGGAATCTCCAATGACGCGGCTCCGCCGCTTCGCCGCTTCTATCGCACTTCCTCGTGATGTCATGACGCGGCTACCCATCTTCATCACCACGTGCTGCTATCATACCTTCACCACTTACGTACATGTTTTCCTGTTGACTCGGTGCCTGTCCTTGAGGTTAGTCCATCAGACATGCCACTCATTTTAGTCGGGCGGGACGATCCAGGTTTGTTTTCTCGGGTTTGAGGCTGAACGAAGTTCCCGAGTAGTTCGTCCAAGAATAGAGCTGGCGCCAGAATTTTCCATTGGATCCAACCTTGAATCTATTTATTTCCTTAACCTGGACTATCGTAAATTAGGCAGCTCGGTAATTGCAGTTTGCTCTGATTAGCGAACCATCCTCCATGTCTACTCATATGCGGCGAGCGAGATGGTAGGTAAACAAATAGAGAGACTGTAATCATTACGTCCACGTAACAAGTATGATGGATACATCGAGCTGGGCGTCTAGTATTGGCACCTAGTTTATTTGTAATAGCTCTTCATCGAACTCTCTCCCCGGTGGTATTTTGTCTGATCGTCGTTTGCTCCAGGGTAGGCACTGATCTGAGATCCTAGGTTTAGGATGTAATGGGAGTTCTAGCGACTTTTAAGTGGTGTCAAAAGTGTCAAAACGAGCTCCTTGGAACCTAATAACCATAAATGCTGACATAAACTTTCCCTGAATTGAGTGTCCATTTTCCAATACCAGAACATCCATGGAACCGAAACCATGCTAAACTATTGAATCAAGAACTCACTAACGTCCTAGCGCTTTCCCAAATCATAACGACGTAACAGAAAGTCCCTCCTCTGTTCCTCAGCCAGTGATCTATAGCTTAAAACACCTGTAAGGAACTTCCTGACTTTCGGCAAATTCCCTCAACTTCTTATTCTTCCAACCATAAAACAGCCTCAATCCAAGCGCCACAACGGACACAAACAGCAACAGCGCCGCGTTCGTCCAATGTCCCGTCGGATACCCCTTCTCACGTTCTTCAGCCTTGTAGATCCAGACCCCCGGAATCTGCCCCAAGCCGCCGCCAATGCTGACGTTGATAGCGATGGCGAGGCCTGTCGAGGCTGTTGTAAAGACGTTGGTGGTTAGCCAACCGATCATTGGTGGAATGCATGCGAAGGAGCCGGCGGTGGCTAATATGAGACCACCGTAACGTGCCCCGTAGGCATCTGCGGGTAGTGCGGCAGAGACGATGAAGCCTACAGCGCCTACAGCGGCAGCCATGGCAGTGTGAACGCCTCGGGCGTTGAAATGATCTGCTGACCAAGCCACACCGACTTGACAGACTACCCATTGTTAGCATGCAAAACACGGCCAAGTTCTGCAAAGATCGATAATACTAACCATACGCAATGGCCCATGGAGGCACCGTCATCAACTGCGCCTTAAGATCAAGGTACCCTAAGCCCACAGTAATCGACGGCGCGAACAAACTCAAGCTTGCAAACGCCGGGCCTGCGGCGAAGTAGATAGCATAGTGCGCGTATAGCCGCCCATCTGTCAAAGTCTCCTTGGCATCCTCCCAGCTCATCGTCGGGTGGGAGGCCTTGCTTCCCTCGTAGTACAGCCGCTGTAGGGCCATGTCTTTCTCGGCTTCGCTTAGCCACTTGGCCCGTTCGGGGTAGTCGGGGAGGAAGAAGAGCACGAGGAAGGCAGAGAGGCAGGATGGGATGCCTTCGATAATGAATAGCCAACGCCAGCCTGAAAGTCCAGAGATGCCATTCATGTGGCCGATACCATATGCGATGGCACCACCGAACTGGTAAGGATGTCAATATAGGGTACTATGAGCGAACATGATTACTCACAGCTCCTGCAAGTGTTGCGGACGCCAGGATAAAAGCAACCCTGAACCATTTAGTAAACGGCTATCGAACGCTCAAAGCTCAGGAGCGCCAACTCACCTAACACTTCGTTCGTCATGCTTATACCAGAAGGTCAGATAATACACCAACCCCGGGAATAAACCCGCCTCAAACGTACCCAATAAGAACCTCACAGCCGTAACACTACCAAAGCTGTTCGTGCCTGCCGTAGCAATCGTCATGCCACCCCAGCAGAACATTAGAAACGCTAGCCAGCGGCTAGGCCGCAACTTCTTGAGGAGGATGTTGCTGGGCACCTCAAAGACGGCATAGCTGACAAGGAATACCATTAGACTCAGCATAAATCCATAGTCGGTCATGTTGGTTTCGTGCTGCATGTCGTTGTTGGTGGATGAATTGAGGATTTTGGCGTTGCCGATATTGGTGCGGTCCAGGAAGCAGAGAAAGTAGATGGCGGCTGAGAGCGGGATGATGCGCATGTCTTGCTTCCAGACGAGGCCCTTTTCGAGAGGACTTAGGGGAAGTTGATGCTCATAGTAGATGGGAGGATCCTGAGAGGGAATTAGGTGCTAATCATGGGAATACGCCCACGTGAAGACATACCTCTTTGAGGTCCTGGAGGATGGCTGAGTCAACATCCTCCATGGTCGTGGGAGGCGGAAACTTTTCCTGCGGTGTGGTCGCCATCTTGGGCCTTCCTCCCGCCAGGGATTGATTGAAATATACGGACGACTATGCGATGTTGCTCCCACAAGGTATGAAAAGCAAAGAGAGTCGAAAGTGGCGGATATTCGAGGCGTGGCGATGAGACAACGAAAACGGGATGTGGTTGAAACTCGAGCAGCCCTCCAGGGTCAAGACTCGAAAAAATGCGGGGGAATTGGGGAGACGCAGCCTTTTTGACCAAGTCCATCGGCAAGGCTCCACTGCCGATCAGATCACATCAATCAATAACCTGAGCCCTGCCACGGCGCCATATCCGTAGAGTCTTCATCTTTAATCAAAATTTCTAGCGGATCAAGGTTTGATTCGAAAGACGGTAGCAGGGATACGCATGGCCGGCGCAAAGTAACGACGTTGCAACCCCGAGGCAACAAAGTCACTGCCGCATCCTATCGCCCGACCTCACTCACGTACGATGCGCGCAACACTCCGCCGTGATAGCGAGCACCGAGTAGTAGTCAAGGGGCCGCAGATCCAATCCGCCCCAAGCCACTGCTTTTGTACCACGCGACTCAAACGCTCCGTGGGTCGGAGTGGGCTCGGCAATCCGCAATCCAAATGCTGGACCACCGCCAGATGGCCACGCCGGCGATAAGCGGGGAGCCGGGGACAGGGAAGAGGAAGTTTGGTAGGGGTCCGTATTCATGGGGCACGAAATTGAAGGCACGACAGTGATCCGATCCGTGCATCTCGCTGTTGTTTGCAACGCTGCACCGGATAAGCTTTTGCAATCTGGCGATGGCAGCTTGGCGGATGGCAGGTACAGAGATTTCGGGCCGTGATGCGTCCTGTTGAAGCCGGACAGTGACTCGGAGGTCGCTCCGGGCCGGGTGGGTCTAGTCGGGTGACTGCCGGGGGTTCAACTGCCGTGTAGGCGGGTAGTTGACGATCATTCAATGCAGAGTTTCAAGGAATCCACGGGAACTTTCGCCTGTGCTACCATCCAACTCAATTTACAGGGTGCTTGCTGAAAAGACGGCATTGTTGGATGTGACCTTCGGCAGCAACGGACCGACTTCGATATCGACATGACGATCGACATGATTTAACCAATACCTTCTATATCTAGGTAGTACTAAACTCCACATAAATCTATAACATCTAAACCTAGAAATATCTCCAAGTCATAATACGCGGGTTTATCGCGGTCTATTCTCTAACCCAGCCCACCTCTATTCATCAAACTCCTCCTCCTCCGCTGGCCAAAAGAACCATGTAATAACCATGAATAGTTTCAACAACGCCGCCGCCCATAACGCCCCAGCGATACCAATCGAGCTATGCGCAAATAGCCCACCCACAACCGCCCCGAAGATTAACAAAACCGGTGCCACAACTCTTCGATTTCGTTCCACGTTATGCAATGCGAACAGCTCTCTATCTGCAAAGAGATCGCAGTAGATACTCGTCAAGACAACGCTGATTAGAGCGTCATGCCTCAACGCCCGACTCGTGACAGCTTGGCCACAGCTCTGGAAGGCGATGAAAGCAATCGGCACGAGGACATTCCATTCTAGGGAGTCGGACCCGTGGTCTGGTGGATAAACGTTGACAATGATCGCTGCGACGCTGGTAAATAGTGTTTGAACTGCGAAAGAAACACAAAGAACCCAGCGGCGTTTGGGCGAGAAACGGTGGTGGAAGCGGCCGAAGAAGAACGAGCCGACGCAGAAGGACAAGATCGAGATGGTGGATTTCAGGAGTCGTGCAGAAGGGGCAGTGGTCGCTAGAGATGCGATACCCAGGCCGACGTAAACGGTATTTCCTAGACAACAGTAAGTTCTATGATCTTACGAACCGCAGAAAACTCGTCAATCATAACTAACCAGTCTGCATAGACACAAATGTGCCCCATACTTGGATCGAAGCACTGTCAAGAAGGCCAGTCACAAGGTAACAGAGTAACAGAACCACATCCGCCCACGAATGTGAGACCTCAGCCATCATCATTCCTCTCCACCCCGCCTGTGGGCGAAATTTACGAATCAGAGGTAGTTCTTCGTCAACTACGCCACCATTGCGAACAAGCATCGAGTTCCTGGTAGTGCCATAGCCACGTGAAACAGTCATCTTCAACTTTTTTTCAACAGCGGTTTACAGTCACCGACAGAAATCCAATATTAGAGAGTCTACTGCCCATCTGGTCTACGTTGGGTCCTAAGCCGCTACTTATGAGTGATGGTTCTTGTGGGGGCGTTGGGGCGAAAGTTTGTTCTAGCACGGGCAAGGCGAAAACCAAGCGAAAACCGACCTCGGGAGAGTCGTAAGCGACGATGGTGACGTTAGAAGCGCTAGTATGCTTCCCCAGTTATCTCGAAGAGTAACTGTGGGGGAGTTCGACAACACAAAATGAAATGGTCATGACAATAGACTGAGATGATCGGGTGTACCGGCGGCTTAGAAGACCTGCCAGTTGACATTATCAGCGCCGAGGACATGATTTCTCGAGAAGATGTTATCTCGCCTTGTGCCTTGCAAGTGAATAAGGAAATGATCATATCAGCAACTCAGCCATCACATGGAAACAATGATTCAGTATTCGGGATTTGACCGGAAATGTCGCCCTAATCATGACCTAAAGAAGGTTGTTAGTGATGCAACGTTGAAAGAATCCACTGCTTATCAGCCTAACGGGCAGTATCCTAGCAGGAGGTCTCTCTTCAGCTCGAAACGGTCCCAAATACCAACTCCTCCCGACACATGCTCTGAGAGTAAGAACTATCACCTTTTCGGCGATAAAATGGGGATTAACGTAATAATTTGGAGGAAGCTTTGCTTTCGGGAGAGTTCTAGGTCAAAATGCTGCTGAAAGTTCTATCCATAAAACCACAAGTGAAGAAATCCACTATCATTACTCAGGCATCAGAATCCTTACAACCGTGCGGTGAACGTTCGGTGAGAGTCTAGATCCTCCGCTGAGACGGAGTGGGGTACTCGGTCCCCGGCCGGGGAATGGAGAGAAGACCTTCCGAAGCCCCGGATCGGCGACGAAAACCCGAATAACACACGCTGAAGTCTAGCAATCCCTCAGATAAGCTTGAAAGTCCTAGAGAAGGAATAAAGCCTTCAGTCTCCCATATTCTGATGATCTTAGTCTCGATGTCTGATCAAGGTGGACAAGTAGTTCATCAGTGCCCAAGGTCTGTGGAGTTCGCTTGAAAGAGTGGCGTGATTCTGCGACTCCAGCTCCACTACCACATGGGCGCCGAGTGGACCTTTAAGCATCCTCCCGCTCCGAGTTACGGCGACGGAGACCAGGGAACCTTATTGATGACCTCAGAAGGATCATGTGTCAGTATCTCTAGAATATTATCCAATTTCGGTGCTTGCCTTGACTCCTTCTCGTACTAGGCGCAAACCGAGAACGGAATGATTGTCTCGTGGAGCTCTGGCTGTGCAGAAAGAGGATACACGTACTGTTTGGAGGTATTGGCTTGGCCGGAGCTACCCAAATTAGGACCCCGGAGCTGCGAACAAACCAACAACCGATCCTGGTTATAGATCTGCAAGATGACCAAAAAATCCTACGTATGACGACACCGATTGGCTGTGTCAAGGGATCTATTGAATTTGTTATCAAGCCGTTGTCTTTTTGGTTCGGGAACCTTGATGTGGAAGCCCCATCGCCAAGCGAACGGGCACCCTAAACAGAGAAAAATTCGCGATTGAGCAGCTCCGCTAATGATCGTGAACGGAATTGGGGCTGGTCTTACTGGCATCCGTATCCGTCAAAATTTGGCTGTCCATGTCAGATCGAGGCTAGTATTCCCATCGAGGGGGGAGCATAGGCGGCCTTGACGACATATTGAGGAAGTCTGTATTTGAAGACGAGTATATGGTACGACGCGAGTTCGAACGGATAATACTTCGTAATCAGAAAGCACATCTGAACGGTAAATGCTGGGTGACCTCGGGGAAGGATCCCTCGGGCAAGACCATGGGAATACAAAAGCCCTAGAGCCATCAGAGGGAAGCGTCCTTCAAATATCATGCTTATTTATTCAGACTTTAGGCATAGACACGTTAAGAAAGTCGTTATTTAAAGTAATATAGACCAGTAGAATGTAACCCAGCTTCTCTCCACCTATCCTACACTATGCAACCTCTAGTTTCTCGTTTTCCGCCGCAACCAATAGCCTCAAGCTTTCTTCTAAGCAATTGCGGTCACATACACAGTCGTCGTTTCAGTCCTGAGGGGCTGGCACGGTTTCTTGCTCCCAGAGGCGTGTGGTCGTCGTGTGTGATGTGGGTGGCGGGTGTGGTTGCGGGTTCGAGTTAGGAAACCGCTCGTGGCAGACGGGATAACACCTTGAGCAGACGAAACGACGGGAGCGGACGGAATAATGGCCGAGGTCTGAACGCTAGAAGCGGATGATTCAATAACAGCCGAAGACTCAACAGGTGCGGCGGACGTCGCAATGGGGAGGTTATTGGATACACTATCGGAGAGGGTAACGAGCGATGGTCGAGGGGCGTCAACAGGTAGAGACGAGGACGTGGCAACTATAGCGGCAGAAGAATCCAAGATAGGAGAGGAAGATTCCTTGCCAGCTGCTGATGTCTCCACTGGAGAAGCTTTGGAAGTCGCAGGGGGAAGATTATTGGACACACTCTCCGAAAGGGTGATAAGAGAAGGACGAGGAGCGCCAACAGGCACAGAAAAAGTTGTGGCAACGGTAGAAGTGGAAGACTCCGCGTCAGTGGCGGAGGTTTCTACTGGAGAAGTATCAGAAGTCGTGGCAGGAAGGTTGTTTGATGCACTCTCAGAGAGTGTAACGAATGAAGGTCGGGGGGCTCCAGCAGGAAGCGACGGTGTCAGGACAGCCGTAGTCTCCTCAACAGCGTCGACAGTTGACTGAATACCGCCAGCAGTAGTCGACTGAACAGCTTCGGCGCTGGTGGCCTGAGAAGCAGCCTGAGACGTTGTTGCGACGGCAGCAGAAGACGAAGCACTTGAGCTACCACTACCGCTGCCACTGCCATTTCCGGAGGCGCTCATGCAAGCAAAGGAGATCTTGGTGACACTAGATCCCTCAGTAGGACCGTCAAGACTCCAGTCCATGAAGACATAAGGCCAGCAGATTCGACCGTCGGACAAGGTAACCATGTCTCCAGCAACGTAGGTATCTTGAGACGTGACGACATCGCCAACCTTCTCACCGTCGCTGTTAACCAGCTGGAACGAGGTACCAGCGAACTCGCCCTTGCAACCCATAGCCTCAAAGGGGCAGATCGGGTTCGAGATTTCTTCCCACGAGATAAGAGCACTAGAGCTGTCAAAGGCCGCGGCGTGAGCGTTAGAGCAGTCGTTGGACCCCTGAGTTATCCAGTTGACCTGGCTATCACCATCGGCGGCACCCACCTCGGAGGTAGCCTGCTCACCATCGAGGGTCTTTTTGTCTGAGAAAATCGCAATAGCAACATTGCGGTTGTTGGTGCGGTTCTGTGCCTTGGTGTAGCCGGCGCCCATCCAGTCGTTGAGGGTTAAGTCGATGGCACCGCGGGACACCCAGGAGAAGATGTAAGAGCCAGAGTCGACGAATCGAGCTAGGGAACTGTAAGAGCCACTCATCCCGCCCATGGGCTCGTTGCTGGCGCCGTTGATTGTCATCTCGTTAGAGACCTTGACACCGTTGTTGCCCATGCCCTGAGTCTCGGTATTGAGCCAGATAGCACCCTGATCTTCGGCGCAGAGGGAGGCGAAAGGAGGTTGGTCGGCCTCCTCGAAAGCGATACCCGTGTTGTGAGAGCACCCCCATGAAGATGATGCGCCGGTAATAGTCTCAAGTTTTCCTTCGGTTGTAACATAACGAATCGCGTCTCCGAAATGGCCCGCAGCACTACCTGAGTACGAAGTCACCACAATATAGGCAGCGTAATAGCCAGACTTCTCTGAGAAAACAAGGTCCCCGTTGATATCGGGAGAAGCGAGCTCGTTATCCGCGTCAATTCCCGGTCCACCAAGAAGGGTTCTGAAGGTCTGTTTTCCGTCGGTATATCGGTAAAGAACTGCAATAGGCACACCATCGGCCTCCCCAGAGATGACCTCATTAGTCAAGAGGGCGAAGCCGTCATCGTGAGCAACAAGACCGCCGGCCTCTTTACCAGCAGAGAGAGACACGGCATCACCAACAGCAGCGAATGTCTTGGGGTCCACGCCTTGAACATGGACTCCGGTGCCACTTGAGTCAAGATATGCCAAATATGCTGACTTTCCATCTGGAGATACAGCAAAAGGCGTACGACGGTGGTGTGGAAAGCCGGTCCAGTAGGCTTCCTTGATGGGGTTGAAGGAATTGGATAAAGTCAAAGAGTCTACATGGTTTTCCAGCGACGAAGCAGTCAGCTGAGCAGCCACCAACACCAGGTTGGCAGCAAAAGTGAGAAAACGTCGCGACATCGCGGCCAAGATAAGACAAGATGAAGGAAGACGAAGAAGAGAATGTAATAAGTTCTGCCAAGAGAGTGTAGAACAGAAGATAAAGTAAAACAAAGAACGAAAATTGGGATATCCCCAAACGAAAACCAGAGCCCTCGACTGACTTGAAGTCCTCAGACTCTCCTTCTATGGGGCGTCTTGAGTCTTTAAACAAACAACGTCGTTCCCTCGGTGGTGCGCCAGGGGTCCGATCATGCATCCCGAAACGTTCGGGGACCGGTGGAAAAACTCCACATCGAAACGGAGAATTCGGGTCTTAAGAAAAGGGTTTACCCTCAGTAGCCAGTCATTTTACATCAGACGGACAACGGGTGAGGGGTCACGATGCCCAGGTTGTGGTGTTTCAAGCCCCTGTCGGACTAGGGCCGGGAGCCATCCGCAATCTTGGGTACAACCAAGCCATGGCCCATAAGCTCACCCCGCTGAGCTTTTCTGTCAGGCTCTCGAGACAGATTCTGTGGATGGAAGAATGACACCGCGGCGGGTGGAGTCTGTTTAGTTTTATCGCCGAGTAAAGGCTAAATTGAAGCGTGGGTTTGGAGCAGCCAAGACGTGAGAGGGTGTTTCATGTCGCTTTCTGACGGTAAACGAGATGTTTGCAGGATTGACCCGTGGGCGACTCCATGGATCTCTCATAAAACCCCTATTCTTTAGATAGAGCCTCTCTCTAGACCCTACTGAGGCTTTCATAGGGATCAACTTGCTTTCTTTTCGATCTGTATATTGTTAGTTCGTCGATGATGAGTAGCATTGACATTTTACGTTTTAGTACGAGCTTGCATTCGTATAAACTCGACTAGAATCTTTTGGACAGTCTAGTAAAAGCTAATCTGCTGACTGGAAACCGACTTCTTGTTTCGAGAATATTGTTTCGTGCTCTAAACGCACCATGTGTGTGATGCAGTACTGCCGACGGCCTACCACCCTATGAAACAGATTCTCGCAGGGAAGTTTGATTCCCTATTATGACATAGACCGTTACAATTGATCCCAATGCCCAAGATATTTGCCACTTTGGGCAATTTGGGTTGTGAGACTTCAAGATTGATAGAGAAATATCCGTGGAAACGCCATTTAGCTACAAGACCAAGCAATCCTGTCGTCGAGAGACGTGCAGTAAAAATCTATAGCTCTCCCCTGCACGCTATCATCTCCCGCACACCTATGACGTGCGCATTCGACCGTCTGGATCCGAGAAGCCGCTTGACACAGAGGAAGCTCTTAGACACGCTTGTTTGTAGCTTTGTACTCTGGTCTCGGGTTCTCTCCATCCCAGGCATCCCGGATATTTTTTTCGATCCTGAACTGAATGGATTTCTCAGGTTCTGGCAGTGAAGCAATTCGTAGCTGCTCCTGGTTTCTTCGTGCCTCTTCGGTCGCCCAGCGTTCATCCCATGCAGACTCTATTCGTAGTGGAACTGATGAATTAGTATATCGTTCTTCTGTTTCAGCAGACATAACTAACTAGTAGGAGGCTGCTCTGAGGGCTGTTGACGCCAACGGCGAAGCCAAGTCGACTTCTTACTCTTGTTTCGCATGAATAATAGACTGTTATCGACAATGACAAGATCAACCGGCCGATCGTCTGCTGGTAAGGAATAGAAGAGGTTCTTGAATGTAGAGAAGACTTGGTTTTGGAATATAAACTCGTTGCTGAGGATGATGTCGCACGGTAAGTTCTCAATAACGTGAAGGTCGCAGATGAAAGTCGATTTTGACATCGTTCTCTCTCTAAGCTAACCGAGGAAGGGAAAACTAGAGTTGAAGTTTAGAAACCGTGTATAGTCGAGTTCATTCAACGGTGAAGAAGGCGCATCGAATTCCAACTCAGCATTGAGAACCATTCCGTCTATTCGAATTATAGAACCATTTGCAAGCTCTATCAATACTCTATATTGATTTTCACGGTAGATCTTGAAATTATTGCGACGGGCGAAATCTCCTGAGATGCACATGACTTCCGAGCCAGTATCCGGAAAAGCAGACGCTTTAGAACCGTTAACAGTGCAGCGAATTCGGCTTGTTGGAGATTCATCAAGCAAAAAGAGCCGGCTTCCGGTCCGTACAGAAGGACGCACTCGTTGAGAAATTCGGTGAGTTGCCTCTGTTAATGCTTTAGTCTGGTTGAGAAATTCTCTACCTAAAATTAGATCATATACGCCATTTCGAAGCACTTGAAAAGTGCGGAGATAGGTCTGCCTCTCGCCGTCGAACTTGAAGTAACAAGAAACCTGACCAACGCACTCAATGGTAAGTCCTCCTAGTAGGTTTATGCACTTTGTGGCAGTATATAGGACTGATAAACCACTTTGCATGGCAAATTGCTCAGAAATAGCATCCACTGCTGAACCGTAATCTGGAAGTCCATTGACTGGGATCCCGTTCACTGTTCCCTGGACCTCGTAACACCTTACACCAAGAATAGTCGCGTCATATTGTAGCCGGGAAAATGCGTGCTGCGACTCTGATTCAGCTTTGAGAGTTAGTTTATCGAGGGCCTGACTTTTTAAAGTCACTGAGGGAACTGATGATTGGATCCAAAGCCTGAAATGCTGCAATTTGTAGAATTGATTCTTCTACTTTTTTTCCGTCCAGGGAATAGTATATTACGGGTGTGGGCTAAGCCATGCCTCGAACCGACACCGGTTATCATATGGTCCGCGTGGCATGGCCCTCTATATTAAGCAGAAGCCAGGCGAAACTGGCTCTTGACTCTGGTCGTCCAAAGTCCTGCTAAGCGGCAGTGGGATGGAGGTAAAATATTTGTTTGTGGTGTTTATCGAACAGTTTAGACTTTTGGGATGCGGCCTGATGGTATTTATTTGTCGGAGTGAGGCGCTTTCCCTAAAGTAGCCACGTGGTAACCGTTGTTCTCGAGGTACTGCGGCTAGAGATCTTTTCACTTGTTATTCATATTTACAGTCCCAGTTATAGCAAGAGATATGTCATAAGTAAGGCTTCGGGCGCCGTAACCTGCTTTAAGAGGATTCGGAATAGTTTCTTTTCCCCTTCGCTCGAAGTAGAGAGCTGATGTTTCGATTTGGCAATTTCGCAGATGAGGGTCTTCCCCACTTCCAATACGAGGCTTTGGGGATTAAGAGGTAGAGCGGACGCCAAAAAATTGCTTGATAGGACAAGACAGCCCTCTGGAGAATAAAAATTGCACAAACAAATATCACCAGCCTGGTGATAGCCTTAAGCTGAGTGAAAGTCGAGACCCAGGTGGGGGAAGAGGTCGTGGTTATTGAGGTACGGCCTTGGATAAGGGGAGGGTAAGTTGGAGAGGAGAGAAAACTGTCGTCACATTTTAGGGCAGTGTAAGTCATGCAGCTCTGAGTTGGCAGCAGTGCCCAAGGCACTCGCCAAGGATTTCTAGAACCCCATTGGACTGCCTTACAGAGTGATAGACTGGAGCGAGTAGTACATTAAACTGCAGCCGCTTTCTGCTTCTTTGGGTTTCGGGTTCCAAGTTGTAATGGGAAAGTGAGTTTATATCCTGGAATAAAAATTCGGGGTCGATTTTCACTAAACACACTTCAAGTCAAGCATTCCGTACACAATACTCAATCATTTATATGTCTGTAGAAAGAGAATTAGCTTTGCCACTTACAGATGGACATCGAAGCTACCACGATTCAGGATGGATTCCCTGGATTGAGTCGCAGGATAGCCGCGAGTCCGGATTATGAAACCTTTATCTTTCGAAGATTCGATAATCTCAGTGCTCGAAATCTCCTTCACCTCGAAAGCAGACTTACTTACCTCGAGTGGAAGCTGGACCGAGCAGACGAGCAGGCTTTGCGCAGTCAGGATACTGACAATGAGACGCTCCGATCTACCCGAGTCTGGGAAGCCTTCGAAGAGAATGCAAAGGATCCGACACGACCTGAGCACACTCGCATGGCAATAGCTGAAGAAATTAGAGAGGCGATGAAAGAATACCGTGAGACTTGACTTTATTGATTTCCCCACGAGGATAGCGTGCGAGCTGCTAATATATCCGCCTTAGATGAAGTACTCCTACGGTAAAACCAGATAGCATCTCTGGGAGGCCCTAAGAAGCGCGCTTTGAAGGTAGCGCACAGCCTGTCTTATAACAAGAAATACGACTCTCTTGGAACGCCATCACAAATTCCGATTCTTGCAGGGTTGGCGGGATCAAGACTGGACGAATGCCACTGTCAAGATCTCGTGGCTGTGCGACGACCAGCAGAGAAAGACCTTTTGTCGCAGTTCCTACAAGACCATTGGATGTTTAAGGTATGCGCCGTTGGACATGTTCGGTTGTTTTAAAGCTTTCTAACCTTAACAGACGACAAAAATCTCAGATAATACAGAACATATCAAAGAAAGTCACGTTTCTCGTGTAGCGGCTCTTACAAGCATTATTATAGCGGCTATCCTACTCCTTGGCGCTATTATTTCGCTGCGCCTTATAAGACAACAGGACGCACAGTTGGGTGTGATCACTATGTTCACGGTTTTCTTCGCATGTAGCGTGGGGATCTTGACAAACGCAAGAAGAGCGGAGATATTTGCCTCAACAGCTGCTTATGCTGCGGTACTTGTTGTTTTTATATCTTCTCCAGCGAGCTCAGGGAGTGGGCAAAGCTGTACTCCGTAGTATCTCTCTTGAGGAGAGATGCTTTGGTCCGGGACCTTTTCTGAAACAATACCACCACTCCTCTGCTACCCTGTGGAGACAGTCGAACTCTGAGGACTTTGTGAGAGCTTCGTGTCGAGGGGGGCGGGATGCTTCAAAAATTGTCCTCTTTGTTTGCCGTATCTAATGATGCTTTAGACGTTTGCGAATACATCTTCCAAAAGCTTTTGAACATGTGAAGGAAATGATTACATCGGAGGCATTAAACTTTGAGTTGCGCCGGGGTTTTAACCCAGCATCTAGCCCATTTAAAGGATCAAATCGCTAAAAATACAGCCAGCCAGGGGTAAGATGAGCGTTAACATGTTTTACGAAAACTCCCTATAACTAACCCCAATAGGGAGGTTCAAAGCCGCAAATCTCGTATAGCTAGGATTGGATAAAGCTGGCAATCCCCTCGACTTTGACCTTCACGATTCTCCCATTAGCACTTTCCTTAGCTAGTCATCAGTATTAGCTGTCTCGATGGCCGGCCTTCCTTTCAAGCCTACGCGGCAAGGCTTTGCTGATGGCCTCAGCGTTGTCGCCGTTCTTAGTGGCGTCATTTCAATTATCTTGACAATCGTACTGCTCGTCTCTGGCACCAGATCGATTCATCGAAACGAGAATGAAGGAGACGAAGTTCTCTTGAAGGATATGACGCTTGTATCATTCGATGGAATAGTTACCGACGACGACGAATCCAAGTTTCTAATCCACCTCTATTGGTTCGTTGGTTCCTTTGCGTGGGAATATCCCACAGCACCAGAGGGCATACCTTCGGTAGGAGTCACGTCCACCGGGCCGCGTTTCTCCTCGAACATCGTCAACGACCTCCAGGACATTTCCATCAAGCTTAATCTACCCCGCAAGGAATGGGACTGTCCTCGACCAGGACCCTATGCACCACACTGCGAGAATGTGTTCTTCGATTCCTGGCGGTCATTTGCTGCTGAGGGTGGTATCAAGCTTGGTAGCTGGATCACCTGGCTCATATCCGTTGCAGCTATACTGCTCATGACCATGGCTATATCCCACGAGTGGATGATCCGAAAGAGACCCTACTGGATGAGATGCCGATGCTGGATTCTCAAGCGCTACTGCCCGTGTCCGAAGGGCACAAAAGAAGAAATTGAGAAACTGGACGACCATGTATGGGACAAGATTCGGCTGGCGTATTGGGGCCTGGTAGCAAGCTACTTCGTCCTCCCAGCGTCGCACTCTACATTCGGCTCGATTTACCTCCTGAAGTTTATCGGATATTTCGAAGACAGGCTGCCGGATGCGCTGAGTATGAACGCGAGGAGAGGATCATCCGCTCCAATAGCTTTGTGGAGTGCTGCAGCACTGGGAATTTTGGGCTTTCTGTGTATGTTTGGGAGGTGGATGTTGAGTCGGCGGCCGAAGGGTTGGATGGAGGCTCAGAGCCTTGAACGGCTAGGAGAACCGTCGTTAGACGTTCACGATGAGCCAACTCAACCTGGTGAAGCTGAAAACTGTAGATATACTGATAACTAAATGGCTGAGAAAACGTCCCATGGGATGGCCAAGACTAAATGCGACCTTGCTATCCTGCTGTACCTGGTCTCAGTATAATCTCTTTAGCAGGATTCGAATAGCAAGACTGATTGGTCTACGCTTGACTGGGGTCTAGCCAACTTTGCCTCGTAGATTATACATTGAGGCCGAGTTGAACAACCCTTGCCCTCCGCCTCTGGCCATATTCGCTAGTCATGAACAAACAACCCAAAAATCTGGGGAGCATTGATGACTGGCCTGTCCCCCGCTGCACCGGCTGTAGTACAGAGATATCAGATGTCTCTACCCAAATCGCTAGTGATCGGCTTCTCTTGGCAATCAAATGGCCACTGTCAGATTTGTCAATTGCCCCGCAGGCTAAAAGCGCCCTCGAAGAACATTGCAGGAACTATTCCGTCTTACGGTAGTCGAAGCCGAGAGCGTTCATCGGAGCGGGGGAGGTGGAGGACCGGGAACAATCCGGTCTTGGCTCTAAACACCGGTCCGGATGGATATCTATGAGTCTCCGCGCTGATAGTACACGACTCATTTATTGTTCATCCAACCTCTCAATTAGTTCTTTCTCTGATCTAGAGAGCCCCAATTTCGTGTTACAATGATATCAACAAAGGGCCTCGGAGCTGCACCGATCCGGCGGTTAACAACAAGAAAGACGACTCAAGTTGCGGGATCCTATCGCCAATTTAGCATCTCCAAATCTCACAATCGCATCCTTATCCCAACGCAATCACACACTCCCCGAACTCTCCCCAAGCCCTTCACCGCCACCCTCCAACAATCCGCCTCTCTCGCAACCAGTGCTGAAGCTGTAGCTCATCCTCCTCATGCATTAGCATCAGAGGAAGAGAATAAACTCTTCGCGGCTGTCGCCACTGGAGGAATCCCTTACCCCGGCATACCCAAGTTCGAGGATCCCTATGAGAAGCGACAATGGCAGCTTGAGCATCTTGCTGGAGCGTTCCGCGTGTTCGCACGCAAGGGCTTTACGGAGGGTGCGGCGGGACATATCAGTGTTCGAGATCCTGTCGACCCCGAGACTTTCTGGATTAACCCGTGAGTCCTAAAAGCTAACTGTATGAACCGGAATGCTAACTATTGCAAAGTCTGGGGAAGCACTTTGGCATGCTAACAGCAGCTGACATGGTCCAAATCGATGAAGACGGCCAAGTCATAGGCGGCAACCGCGCCGCCGTCAACGCCGCGGGCTTCATGATCCATTCGGCCATCCACAAAGCCCGCCCTGATGTCCACGCCGCCTGCCACGCACACTCCAAGTACGGCAAAGCATGGTCGACTTTTGGCAAGCCTCTCGACATCATCAACCAAGACGCCTGCATGTTCTGGAACAACCAGAGCGTCTACTCCAACTTCGGCGGAGTTGTCCTAGAAGCTAACGAGGGCGTGCGGATTGCTGAGGCACTGGGACCTACCAACCGTTGCGTGATTCTACAGAATCATGGGTTACTCACTGCTGGCGGCACGGTGGATGAGGCAGCGTATTTGTTCAGTCTTATGGAGAGGAGCTGTGAGGTGCAGCTTTTGGTAGAAAGCGCGGGCTTGGAAAAAGTGGCGATAAGAGAGGACGAGGCCAAGTATACATATGAATATAATGCTGATCCGGTACGTCCCTAGATATATCCATGAAGATGCGTGAGTGCTAATTAGTTTGTTCTAGGAAACACTATATACGGAGTTTCAACCAGACTTTGAGTATGAGGTTTGGAAATCTGGCGGTCAAGTCAGGGGCAAGTAGAGCGGATGGGGTGAGATGTCCCAGATGATACTGATCAATCCTGTTTCTCAGTAAAACTTGGTTCATGACAGCACTTAGCCAAACGAATATAGTCCTTAAATTATAAGACTTTGACATTTTATTTGATATCTACTTTGAAACTGATCTATCGGATAGCATCAATAATTCATGTTGCCAATCCGTTGTACAATGACTTCTAATTCAGCGTACACCACTCGTATCCTATACCATACCTCACAACCTAGGGGCCAAAAGCTCACCCGCCACCGGTCTTAATACCGCAAGCACCTCCTCGGCCCCTCGACTCCCTGATGCCAACGCACCTTCAACATGTCCCCTCCACACATGGCTAGCCTCCGAGCCCACAAAGTGGATATTATCCTCAGCCATCCACTGATCTTGAGCGATCGTACGGAGATAGGTGGTCGGAATAGCAGGACACGGGACGTGGCGCGTCCAGTCCTCAGCAGCCCAGTCGTTCTCGATAATTTCGACGGGGTTAGGGAAGGGGTTAACGTCAACGTAAAGAGCGCCAAGCTGTGTGAGGAGAGCCTCCCGTCGCTCGCCTTCGGACTTGTCGCAGAGTTCGCGGCCGGCTTCACCAGCGATGATGCAGGTCAGGGCGTAGAAACTATCAACATCGATTGACGCATCCCGCGTCTCCCAAACCGGTCCATCAACACTCTGCGCGAACCCACTGAGTCCCTTCTCTCGCCACCACGGCTGTTCAAAGACCAAAACGGCCTCTGCATAGAAACCCGGCTGCTCGTAGGTCTGCATCCACTGCTTTTCCTCGCTAAGCGCAGGGCTAAACTCAATCGCTCCGTATACTGCGGTTGGCACCGCAAGCACAACCCTCGAACACTGGAACACCTCGCCCTCCACGGTCGTAAGGACGACCTTGTTGCTGCTCGTCTGATCAACCCACTGCACCGCCTGCGAGAAGACTACACTCCCAGGCTCGAGCCTTTCGGCCAGTGCAGCGCAGAGGTCCTGGGCACCCCTTCGGAAGCGCATCCGACGCCCACCACGCTGGGACTGGGAGATTGTATTCAGGAAGCCGCCGGCGGTCTTGCAGCAGAGCAGGAAGTACAGAGCGCTGACTTCCTTGGCGGCAAGACCGAACATGATAGATGTCCACGTCTCGGCGATCTTGCGCACGGCGGGCGTGGCGCCCTGCGAGATGACGAGCTCGAGCACGTTCATGTTACCGTAGTTGGGGAGCATGACGGTCGGGTTGTTGAGGTCGACGCGCTGGGAGAGGCCTTCGAGGTTGTCGCGGACGCGGGTGTACGATCGTTGGTCGTCTTCGCTGAGCTGCAGAGTCAGAGTGTTAGCTGTGATCCTATCATCGCATCCATGCAAGCACTTACACTGGGAACAGCCCCATGCTTGAACCTCCCAGCACCCTGCATCAAGCTTTCACCCTTTGAATGTTCCTCGACCATCTCGGTTGCCAATCCTCGCACCAAGTTCGCCGCTCGCGGTTGGTGCACGGCATCGATCCAAGCCGCACCGAAATCCGCGATACCTCGACCTCCTGCACAAGGTACAGAGCAGAGGCGACCGCCGAGACGGTCTTGAGCCTCGAGAACAAGGCATGAGATTCCAGCCTGCTGAAGCTCATAGGCAGTTTGGAGGCCACTCAATCCAGCGCCCACGACGATTACCTCGGCCGAGCGCTTCGGGGGGGAGACGAAGCTCCGGTGTCGGGAGGTTGTGGTCATTGTCGCCATTTCTTTTGGTGTTTTGGAATCGAAGCCGAAGGCGACGTCGAGGGTCAATTGGGGAGGAGTCGGCGGATCTGTCGTCTCAACGGCGATGACGGTGCCTCTTCACGCTTCACAGTCACTCAATCCAAGCAAGCAAAGAGTCAGCATCTAGGAAACGCCCGCTGGATGAAAAGAGAGCTTTTGTAACAAGCGGATCGCAGCAACCGCCTCAAGGGTCTCCATCTCCACCTTCGCAACGCCTAGCCGTCCATACCCGAATGCCTCGTTGCCGATTTGTCAATTTCGTCCTTCAACTCCACTAAGGTCAAAGAGCTCCTCGCCGTGGATTTCCTGATTTGCGACTTTCGCGATGAAAGTCCACAAATCTCCGAGTGTTCCCCGCGATGCAGAAGGCAGGGCTCCCACTTCGCCTACAACTTCGCCTAATCTAACTAAGTCCCAGCGTGCTCTCCCCACGAATACCTGATGCAGGCTAGGCCAGCTGACTGGGACTTTTACTCCTTCTGGTAAAAATTGGAGCAGGCGGCGGGTTGGCCTGCATTTTTACCGCTTTGAGAAAGGGTTGCCGGGCAGTGTGCTCGGCTGCCCTTCGCAATCCAGCCTTCAGATGTCGAATGACTCTTCGAGACAGCTTTGATGCTACGATGTGTCGACAACGAGAGCCTTTGGGGATTGCCGTCTACTTATAGATCTTGACATTTTGCTAAGACTTGGACCCGAGTGGAAGGTTTCTAGTATCCTGACGACAATCCCCAGGCCGCGATCAACACTAATCGCTTGCGGCGGCAGACGGCTAATGCTGGTTTTTTGCTACTTTCTCTTGGGTTGCCGCGGGCGGATATACACACATATATCCCCTGGGGCATATCACAATAACGTCTTTTGCCACCATCTCTCCTCCTCCTTTAGCCAAACCTTCACATTTCTCGGCTGGCTAAACCCGTGTCCTTCTCCCAGTGCGATGATGATCCCAACAATGCCACCGTTCTTATGTATCGCATCCGCCATCAACTGCGCCTGCTCCAGCAGCACGATTCTATCCTTTCCCCCGTGAAGCAACAGCAATGGCGACTTGATCTTGTCAACATGGTATAGCGGACTCCGGTCGTGGCAGATCTGATCCCTGTCTTCTGGCCTTGAATCGCGGGATAAGACTAGGTGATCGCTGTAATCTGACTCGAGCTTATGGGTGGATTCGTCCAGTTTCTTTAGTTCGCTAACGCCAGAGAGGCAAACACCTCCAGCAAATGTCTTAGGATACCGTACCAAAGACTGGAGCGTGTTGTAGCCGCCTGCGCTCACCCCTGTGATTCCAATGCCATCTGCCTTGACCTTCCCGACCTTGATGAGATAGTTGGCACACTCAGCAGCGTCATCAGAGTCTATCAAGCCCCAGTTACCCCATAAGGATTCACGATATTGTTTTCCATGCCCCGTTGAACCCGCGTGATTCAGCGCAAAGCACGCATATCCTCGCGAGGTGAAATACTGAACCCTCATCTTCAGACCTGAGCCCATATAACCGGTTGGGCCTCCATGGGATAGCATAATAAGCGGTGGCAAGTCTCCCTCAGGAGGTTCAAAGTCGGGGTTGTGTGGCATCCACAAGAACCCATGAATATCTCTTGCGGGGAGGTTTGCTGACGACAACTTGATCGACTCTGGCTTGGAAATATGGGATTTTGGTGGTAATTCTTCTGTCGACTCTCGCAGAGTCTCATACTTGTCAGAGTCTCCCACGTCGAACCGATATAGCGCCTGAAAAGTTGCAGTACCACTGCCGATGACGACGAATGAAGAGTCAGTCAAACGTGCCATTACATCAAACATGATTTCGGCCAGTATCGATGAATCAGCAAGTGGTCTCCATGAATTTGTCTGAAGGTCGATGAGGATCAGCTTCGCCGCTCCGTTGATGACTGGGGCAGCGGCCAGATACCGCTCTGATAACGGGGCGTATGTATGGCTAAGAAAATTAGAGGATAGAGTCCACGGACAGAGGTCAACTTACCTGCCCTGATACCAGTGGATCTCTCCAAATTCTGCATTGTCCAGGTCATTCAACTTAACCTCAACAGGCTCCTTCTGGCCTGGTAAGATTCGGAATAGGCGACGATACCCATTTGTTTCCTGGCCGAAGAAGAGAGAACCGTCAGGTCCCCAGCGAGGCTCAGCAATGCCCTCGCGTTTGTCCCCAGAGATTAGGTGAATTTGGGATACGGAGCCTTCAGGTTTCCACTCTGCCGAGTATAGCTTGGCCGCATCGAAAGGCAAGTCAGGATGATTCCACTCAAGCCACACCAGGCTACCTCCATCAGGACTGAACTGTGGTGTGTAGTAGAAGTCTGCAGAGTCAAGGATCTTCTTCACATCCGCTGTCTCAGTATTGATGGCTACGATATAGTTCTTGACTTTTGTTGGAGTCTCATGGGTGGCGTCGGAATGGTCCTCCCCAACTGCAAGAACCCAGTTTGAAGTTGGGTGTGCGCTGAAGTTGGCGTATCTCAAGTTTTCTCCTTTTGTCAAGAGGGTTACCTTTCCCCTATCTGGATTCAATATGTGGACTGTGTTATCCTTGTTGGAGAAGATAATACGGTCGTCGTGCAGAACATCATATGGCGATCCGCCATACTCATAGACGCTGTTGGATGCGCTATACTCGGCTGGCAGCACGTCCCTGAGTCCATCCTGTGTGATCTCCACGATGGTTTTGCCGCCTGCTTCTGTGGTCTCAACGTAGAAGGCCCTTCCAGACTGAGGCTATGGAGAACGTTAGGTTAGGTCTAGCATTCGGAATGAGGTGCTTACGCCGGCTCGTGGAGACGACAAGACCCTACTTTTAGAGACTACAGACTCTATGGTGATGGGCGACCGCCAATAGCCGTACGGGGTCGTCTTAGATCCCATAATGATGGTCGGGTGTTCCATGTCTGAATGTGGGTACCTCAGCATATGCCGTAAGCTACGCTTGCAAGTGGTGTAAGTAACGGCAAATCGCTAGAGAGGCCAAGCAGGCCTTGGACCAGGATCGACGTTAGGATCGATGCTAAGCTCGAGGATACGATGGGCAGAGCAGGGGCGGTGTAACAGCTGGAAGATGGGATTGAAGAACAGGATGAAGGCTGGCTCGAGATGATGAGGGTAACGTGGTGAGTCAATGCTTTTATTCCATCCTGGCGGGGGCCCCAGGTTTTGGAGGCCCCGCGCCGATCGCCCATCAGCTCTGTATTTATAGGGAGTGCGCAGAACACGCAACTATTTCCCCAAGACGGCAGGTGGCTGGCGTGCCTCTCCCTCGAATCACACCAGAAACCACTTCCGATTTCTTTTCACGAGCTTTTTCTCCAAAGTGTGATCATTCGAATCATGGAGAAGCAGTCCGGGGAGCCGGTTTGCAGGCTCAAATCTCAGGCACCCAGTCGGGGACGCTGGCTCCTCGGCTTGGGCTTTGTGCTTTGGCTCTATTCACTGTCTCGATACCCTCCCATCCAGGCTCTGCTCAACCACGGCCATCAACCCCACGGCGCCTACGGCAAATTCCCCAAACCTGCCGACCCTTTTCACTTCATCCCTTGCACCAGCGAATCGTTGCCACCGGCTCTCGAGGATCCCCAACCGGAGCACACTTGGCGGGGTCTTTACGACCCAGATCCTAGCCATTGGAGCTGGGGGAACCTGACTTCGGATGAAGCGGACAACCATGATCCGTACGCTGGCCGCGGTATCTATCTGTGCGGATATCTGGATGTGCCGCTCGACTATACCAACAAGTCAGACCCTCGCATCACGCGTCTCGCCGTGACCAAGTTCCAGGCCTCCGGCCTTGCCCTGGCGGATGGCCACTCAAACCCTGGAGCAGGACGCTCAAGTGAGCGAACCATCGTCATCGAGCCGGGTGGTCCTGGCGGCAGCGGTACATCCTTCACGTGGCGTGCAGCTGAGCTTGTCACAAGTCGATTGAGCAATGGAAAGTATGATGTCCTGGGATGGGATCCTCGCGGTGTCAATGCCTCACTACCCGCTATAGCCTGTTTTCCGTACAATGCGGATCGAGATCGTTGGTCCCTCCTCTCCGGCCAATATCGTGAGGTTTCCTCATCGCCCATGGCTCAACTAGAGCTTGCGGATGCTATGAATGATGCCATCTTCCGGGCCTGTTGGGAGCGATATGGAGATATCCCTCGGTTCGTCTCCACAGCTTTCGTCGCCCGCGATCTTGAGCAGATTCGGATAGCTCTGGGCGAGGATGAGTTAACGGGATACCTCGTCAGCTATGGCACAGGCATTGGCCAAACCTATGCCAACATGTTTCCAGACAGCGTGGGCCGCATTATCCTGGACGGGACCGAATACGTACGAGATCACCGGCTGTTGGGCGGATTTGGGTGGACTGCGCTCGACAATGCGACTGATGCATGGCGCGATGGTTTTCTTGGAGAGTGCATCAACGCGGGTCCAAATCATTGTTCCCTCGCCAAGTCCAAGAACAAGCATCCTGTAACACTTAAAGGGCTTCAAGGGCGTATGGAAAAACTCATCACTTCTCTCATTGATCGACCAATTCCTGGCTACACTGACTTTGGCGGACCATCCCTTGTCACGTACTCAGCCTTGGTCGATGTCATCTATAGTTCTCTTTATAATGCCCTCAGTTGGCCAGCCCTTGCTCAGATGCTTTACGAGCTCGAGGATGGAAACTCCACACTCGCAACAGCGTTCCTTGAGCGTCACTCCTGGGAATATGATCCGACTCTCCCAGCACCCTCTTCTCCAAAGCCATCATCCGATGAACTCGAATCACTCGTCATATGCGCCGATTCATACGACGCACCATTGCCACCTAACGGTCTTGAGTGGTGGGCTTCACTGTGGGCCAACATGACTAGTAAGTTTATGCATACAATCCGATAGGCATTAATCCTAACACCAAACGTCTAGCCGATGCTTGGATCGCGGGAAATTCGCGATTCTTTAGTGTCTTTCCATGTCGGAAGTTTATCAAATACTGGCCCGAACCAGCTGAGGTTTTCCGTGGCGACCTAAACCACACTCTCAAGAATCCCGTGCTGCTCATCGCCGAGACATATGATCCAGCAACCCCTCTCCGCAACGGGAGAAGGCTACTTCATGAAATGGGCGATAATGCTAGGCTTATTGCTCACCATGGGTATGGGCATTCATCGAGAGACCAATCGAATTGTACGGATTCGATTGCAAGGACATTCATACTGGAGGGCACGTTACCAACCGAGTCTGAAACCGCTTGTTATGCTAATGAGAAGCCGTATCTGTATGGGGTGGCTAAGGATAAGGTCTCTACCGCCAGTGAGGAAGCTTGGGATCCTGTCGCTGCATGGCTCGAATATACCAGACCGATGGGTGCATGAGACCGGTTCATCGATTTGGATAAGCAATCTGTACTCTATTTTGCTCATGATTAAATGAGGCTCAGGTTAGATTTAGCCTCATAATTAAGAATAAACTTGAGAATGGAATCAGGAGTGTACCTACCATCCCCACTATCATTCATATTATAGGAGGACCCCCAATACGATAGAAGACTTCGCCTCTTCAATACCCTTGCCCATACCAACCAGTGACTATATTGTTAGACTCATAAGTACTGGCGTTGTTCTGAGTTAGATCGCTACTGGTTGGTTGTAGCAAGTCCGTGTTTTAGTCTTTTGGAACATCACTGAGGAGTCCCGACGTACAAACTCTCAACTTACACTTCAGCAATATTGAAGGAATAGCGATTACTAACCTACGAGTCACAGTAATTTTCAGAGGCCCCCTCACATCTGGCAGATCTTGCTCTGCATTGCCCATCATTATTCCAGTCAACCACCATGAAGCGCTCTCACACGCTCTACACACCTCATAGTTTGAACGACCCACACCGCCATGAAGAGGGTCCTCGTCCACTTCCTAACATTCTGTATCCTTATCCGTATTCTAGTAACCTAGCTACAAACCCCTGCATCGTCAAATCGGAACAAAAGCTTCTCGCCACAAGCATGTACATGCTCACCATCGGCACTACATTTTAACGGCACACCAAATCACCCACCTGTCGTAAGACACGCTGCCCAGCCCAAAATGGTAGTGGGTGCATGACCGCATTGTGGAACTATGTGAACGGGATCGTAGTCTAGTTGCATTTGTTCTGGCTTGGTATGTAGTCTATGGGGCGAGGAGGTGGAGAGTTGTGAGAACCATACCCGAGACATTGGTGGAAAGAAGTACATAGTTGGTTTGAGAGTTTGGTAGGAATTTAATCACGTGCCTTGAGTAGAATGAAGGCGATGAGAAGGTTGTAGTTCGTGATGACACAATAGAACTGTGCATAGTGTTGGCCCCAATCGTGTGTTTGTTGTCAAGCGATCATCTTAAAAAAGAGGGGACCAGAGCATGATAACTACTTCTAGCAAGGATTTGGACGGGAGGAATAAATACTGTATTGGCATGTTGGGGGAAAACGGCTAACAAGATAAGATATATATCTGATCGATGCTATTGCAACTACTTCAACAAGTCTTTACACCTTCCACACCTCTCAAGCAAGCGATCTTCTCTTTCGGAAGTCAGTAGGCACTAAGTGCTCTCAGTGCAGATGTCACTACTACTATGGGTCTGAAGGACCTATTTTGTATATCCGACGTCTTGTTTCCCAACTCTGAACGTGCAACTCAATCACACTAACCAAGCGATAACCTACGAGTCACTTTCTTAACACGTCAAGAACTCGATGGTTAATGTTCTGAGGTCGAGCCTGGTAGACTTTATCGTCTATCTTTGAGCTTCCCCTGTCTTTATCGATAGGCCAACTCAAGCCGCGACCCTTCCCCCTATTCGAATATCGGTCCACTGCTCAACCTCGATCCGCTGGTAGTTTAACTACGTACCACAAGCCCCAGCAACAATGGTGTACATCGATCTTTCCCCAGCCATCAGTGAAACTGTCTTGTCTCATCCTTTCTTGTGTATCGCTAGGTTCTAGAGGCACAAAGACTAATAGCTCGGGCCGTTTGAGGCTCTTGTTACTCCTACCCCCGCCGTACTATACGTGAGACTTGAAAGTCCGCTGCATCTGACCGAGACTCACTCACTGGCTACAATTCCGCGGTCGTTACCGGACCATGCGATGTATCCTCTGTTGTGGCCGCCGAAAAGCTTCAGATAGGTGACACGGCAGCGGACTGACGCATGGTGGACGTGTCATCTGTGATTCACCACGGCGCTTTTGCTAGGTGGAGGTCTAGGACTTTGTTCTATGTCATTTCAAGCTATGAGTATTCTTCTTCGCTAATACAGGGTGGATTTTCGGTGTAGCGTTGCCCCGATCTCAGTCGCCTACAGTTACCGTATTTCAGGCCGGAAACCATAACTTCCTAGTCGTCGGGAGGCTTCGAAAGCAGTACCCCATATCCTAAATTAACACTGGATAAGCCCATCGTTTGACGGGGCATTCACGCATTACCATAAGTTACTTCAGTGTGAATTACCATAGCATACGCTCTTACATCGACGCAGTGAAGGATGATCGTACTCATAGACTAGTCTATTCCTAGCTTGGAGGCAATTCTTTGCCTGGTATTAAAGAAGCTTACCTTAAATCGAGTATTATGACAATCATCTTTCTGGGAAGAGCTTTCCCAAACGATAACTAACACAATATGCTAATAAGATGTCCATAGAAGTAACCCTCGTTTCATGACTGTTCTTTATTGCCTATATTCATATGTGTGGTTCTCAGCAGATGATCAATTATCATATCATTACATTTTAATGATTCCGTTTGCCTCATATCGTCATGCACTTCGGTATCTAGAAATGGCCCAACTTGAACCGCAGGTTTGTTAACCTTCAAGCACCGACCACCGCCTCGAATATATCATTAATCACAACTATAGTTCCGTACCCTAAGTTTGAGGTTTTTATTCACCAACCACTTCCCAACGGAGAACCTCCCAGATGGAACACTTCCTCTGGGACCTCTGCTTACCAGTTACTATTGAATCCGCATATATCGTGAACTCCACTGTCATTCAACGAGGTCGAACGAAGCGAGGAATAGAGCCCGCGAGAATACATCACAGCTTGAGCAAGCATAAACCAACTTCCTACTCCCTATCTTCATGTGTTCTCAACTCATGTCGCTTAGGCACTCAACAAGATCTGCAAAGCGCTTACGAGATAGCGCTGTATCTTGTGTTACACCAGCGTCTATCGCCAACAGCGTCTATTGATTTCGTCGCTTCCGTCAAATATCATATTTCTCATCTGCAGTCGATGACGAATCTGATCTAGTAACTCCATGTCAACCGACAGCGCGCCCCCACCGCTCAAGGGTCAAGGGTGGTCATCGTAAGTCTCAGTTTCTGCAACTTGAATGCATCAACTCGTCAGCAGTGCTTAAAGTTCTTCAACGCGTTCTGACAGGTCATAGTGCAGCGGGAGCTTGAATTCACCCTAGGGAGCAGCTTGCAAACCGGCAATACGGGGCCAGAACGCTTCGCTCGTATAATTGGCCAGCCCAGGGGGTTGGATGGGTGTTTGCAGGGTGTCGGTGGGCAAGACGCTCCAGAGCCTGGTCTATTAGTGAATCGCTTGAGGAGAGGTCATCAATGGCTGTGCACGGCACGGAAACATACGGAAGTGCTTTAGGAAGAAACTCTCCACCGCATTGTTTGTGTTCATCCCAAGTCTGAAGCTAGAGATCTCGTAATATGGCTTATATCCAATCTTAAACGCCACGCCTACCGACGCGTGGGAGCCCGTACGACACGAACCAACGTGGACGCCCAGAGATGTCAGTGTGGCAATGCAGTTATCCTGCAGCAAGGATCTTGAGCAAGGATTAGGCCGCCTCCTTGCTGATGATGGCCGTTTTCATGCTGCTTCGACTCGAGATGGAAAGGACCACGAACGAACTGATACAATGTTCTTAGAAACGGCTCAGTCAAACAAAAGTTGATCAATCATTCTGCCAAGGCCGACGAAGTCAGGAGACAGGCTCATCACCGAAATAAGGCATCAATGAAGCGGGGGGAGCTCAAGAAGATTGTCCCTTTGGGCGTCGAGACTAGAGATGTTCGTATTTCGTGCCGAGGCAGAAGCAGCGAAGCCAGGCTGCGTTCCAATATGCAGTCAAGACTCTAAGACTAAGAGGTAACTAAAGTAAACGAACTCTAAATGTTGAGGAAAGTCAATCCCACTCTTAATCTTGGTTTGCTGTAATATCTAACGTCGTATCCGAACTTGGGTGGAGGACAACCTCGCAAAGCCAGGGACCCGGTTATCGTTCCGATCTGCTCATCTTGAGATCACGATGGTATCTAGATAGGATCTCGATGGGACTCGATGGACTCGGCGAACTCGACAGTGTGGACAGAGGTTCTGCCAGGGTTTACCATGTGCCGGGTGTGAGATGGTGAAATCTCATGTGATATCTGACAATGCTGCAATGGTATCCTTAGAGAGACGTTTCTGGTCATCACCTGCAGAGAGCTATCAGAAGTCTGCTGCAGGTTTCCAGGTTTCCCGTCTACTCCTCATTCAGCCACAGAGCCCTTACAGGTCAACGCTGTTTGAAAAGCCGGGGGTCATGGCCGCCCCGACAAGTTTTTCGTAAGAAGCTGGAGGTCGAGGGCTACGACTGCAGGGCGGGGGACTCTTCCGGATTGGAATAGGTGCAGACAGGATACTCGAATTGGCACTCCCACCTTAAGTTTATGCTGGTGACAGCCTTTATAGCCTGGTTGGGGTCATCCGGGCAGGTCGCTAGCCACGAGATCCTGCTCAGGTAGACGAGGGTGCTGAAATCGACCTTGACTTTCGGAGGACAAGAACACCGCATTCTCAGATTCCGATATTGCAAACCAGCGTTACATCTGCTGCGACTCTACGGTCCATGGATGGGATAAGACAGCTTCTATTGCATGAACAACTTGTGCTGTGGGACGACTGCTGCGAACTCTAGACTATCGGTAAGGCACCCCACCACACGATGCGCCTCTCATGCAGTGTCGCTGATCTTAGACGGAGTGTAGCCTTGCCGTGCCGAATCAGACTACAGAATGATGCTTCATTGAGCAATCATTCAGCGACTCGGTCGGGCAGTGACGAGGGCCACTCCTGGCTTGGACTGCGGATGCTTTTGCCCGTCCTGAGCTACCTCGGGGGGTGTGTTCTCACAGTGGGAAAAGCCGGTCATGGGTCATGAGAGAAGAGAAGAGAACAAAGATTTTAGGTGCTTGGTGATGCTTGCACCAGAAGCTCGTCGGCATTGGTCTGGTTGGTGCAAAGGACCACACTAACTCCCGCCTCTTCAAGCCACAACGTTGGAACGCATCGTGTTCTTCGTCTACGCAGCCTCTCTTTGGCTGGTCTCGGTTCTTACCTTTGCCACATGGTCGACAGAACGGCGTACCCGGCCCGTCCCTCTCTGAGACTCGACAGTTGACGTTATCTGTCAAACCACATTAGAGGAGGTCACCCACCGCCATAGACGGCATGCCACTCCTGCGGTGAGACAAACATAACGCAGCAGCAGTGGCTTCTGAGTTCCATTCGTCAATGCTTTCTGCCTACTCCAGGGCGGGAGTCACCATATCCTCGTCATTGGGCCAGGCCCGACCCGGGGGCAACAATGCGGAGAAGTCCCCATGACCCAGGACGTTGGTACCTCAATCTCCGCTTGAGACATGAGCCCTTCAAAACAACCATTTGAGTGGGAGATTTGAATGGTGCCCTGAATAGAAGGTTAGCCTGGACAGACAATGTATAGTATCACGTGACCCTAATCGCCAAAGTATGTCCAAGGTAGCTTCCAGCTTCAGCCACAGAACCTCACAGGGGTCAAACTTATTGTGAGGCACTTGTAGGCGTCGATCCAAAGCGTTAATACCCACCACAAGCGTAATGTCATTAAAGAATAGCGTCGATCCACTTTCAGGTCCGCCCTCCAACTGTGCATTGACCTGGCGTGCCTGGACTCGGGACTCTAGGCGGCCCAACAACACTGTAACTCTGTCTTGTAACTCTGTCGCCACCTAAACCCTCTCTCTCAGCTAATTTCTCGAGGGTGAGAGCTTGCTCCAAAGAGGTTACTTCATCTCCGACGGACCTGAATCTGGTCCTGTTGGTTCATCGAAATCCCGAGAGCTCGGAACACTCGACACTAGTTAAGTTAGCAAGGGCTAGACGTGATACTCTTAGATTAAGAGGTGGGCCTCGCGTTACATCGGCGTTCGCAGCCAAGGGCCATGCCTCCTTCTTTTCATCATTGTGTCTAGTGACCCAAGGGAGAGCAGATCGCATCGGGATTACCAAAATGACACAGGCGCACTGGCTAAGGCTGCTCAGGCTCAAGGTTAGTATTGAGATCAAGTCAATGTTATTTCTGCCTTTAATTCCTCTCTTCTCGCTAGATCTATCCTAGATGCTTTGTACGAGTAAGATCCATTATAGACACCTCGATCACACTGCAGTCGCGGTGTGTACGCTAAGTCTCTCGTAACCAAACCCATGAGAAAGAAAACTAATAAATAAGCCCTTAATAATGCTCGTAAATTGCCATTGGGGCTGTTGATATCAGGTATTTTTGTGAGGTGGGGGAATCATCGCAGGCAGAAAGGAAGCGAGAAAGAAACACATAAGAAAACAAACCGACCAAAACACGCTGACGATGATGCCTCCGTTCCCTATGATGTGTACCCCGTGATTGAAAATACAACAAGGCAGACAAAACAGACCCAACTTGCCATGCTACCAGCCCTGTGTCTAACCAAATGACTCTAGAGCCTGCCTTTACTGTATAGTATCGTACCGACTCCCTCTTTTTCTTGCCTATGCCCTTGACGCCAGTGACCTAGAAGTCATAATTGTAGCAATGCAACGCGCGCCATAACATGCTTGTTCCCATGATCATGCCCAGCATACTCTTGCCCTTCGTTGACCCGACAGGATGGGCCTCCAAAAAAGTCCATTTAGAACCAACAAGCCAGGGCCACGGAGACCCTGTTAATCTCTGTTCCGTACCCCTGCGTTCAACCAACCCTCGAGGCTGGACTCCGGGTTGGGGTGGCAGCCGCCCAAGATTAAGCCTATTCATTGGCCTCGACTTTTCAGGACCAGGGGAAAGAAGCAGCCTTTCCCCGGCACAACCCTCCGAGACTTTCAGAGGGTGCTTAAACTTCAGAATGTTTTTAGTGGTGATTTTGGTGATAAGATGTTGTTGCGGGTGCAAGGCATTGCTTTTCAAAGTTGGCAATTGCTCTCCATCCACGCCGATCACTTCGTCTCCTAGTTTTTTTTTTGTGGGGGGGGGTTTGGGGGGCGGGGTTTTTTTCTTTTTGCTTATGATGTTGTCAATTGTCCGAGGCTATTGCCAATAGCACCTCAAGCTGTTCTCGACCTCCTCTTCCTGGTTAAGCAGAGCGCGTCAGCTTGCAGGGTCTCGTCGAGTTTGTGATACCCTGGCAAAACTCAGATGCCTCCGCCGTTGTTCCAGTTGCCGAGGACATTGGGAATGGGCTGCGGCATAGTCTCGAAAAGGTGTGACCCGCCGTCGCCAACGCTCCCGGCACTGTGATGCTGATCGGGCTGATACATGCCAGTGATGTTAGCGGTGGTCAGTGGGAACTCTGGCAGCGAAGGGCCAACATAGATTTGGCCCTGGTCTGCGCCTGTAGTGTAAGTGGCGCCGTTACTGCCACCAGCAACGCCATCTGCCTGGGCAGGGCCAGGATATGTCAGGCTCGAAAATCTAAGCCCGTCAGAGGCTCCTGTTACCCCAGAGGTCATTGGTGAAATGATCAGATGACTTGGCTCCTGCTTTATCATCATCTGCGGTGGAGTTCCAAGCGGAATGTCCTCGCCATTGTATGAATACATGCGTGGCATTGTCGAGTCTCCATTGGCAGGGGGCATATGAGGCAGCCGATAGATAATTTGTTGATGCGAGTGATGCGAGGTCAGTGACATCGTTGCCGCATGGCTAGAATTCCGACTGCGCAATTTAGACGAGCTAGTTGCAGATCCGCCCCTGCGGCTAGAACGAGCTTTGGTGGAAACTGAACGCCCATGCTGTTTAAGGCCGTGATGGTAGGGGTGGTGGTGTTGCATCACTTTCAAGCCGGGCCCAGTCACTCGGCGCGTTGTAACTCCTTTGCGGTATCTCGTCGTGCTCTGCACGCCATCGCGTGCAGCCCACGATTCCAACATCCACTCGGTCGATTTCTTTGGTTCACCCGTAAGGGTGAGTTGTTCTCCAGCAGCTGCCGCTTCATCTGCCACCTTCTTATCCCGCTTAACGAAGGCCTGCGAACGAAAGACACTGTTAGCCACTGACCGTTATGCATAAGCAAGCCACCACGCCCTGGATCCTTCAGATCACGCACGATGCTCCGGCAGCCTGGTCCGTGTCCATGCAAAAGGACGCACTGAGGCGACAGGGGCAAGCGAGATATGAAACAAAGGACTCTCATTCGTGGCAGCATCCGGGGAATTGTCCACTTACCGCGTTCATAGACAGGTTATGACGGATGCTGTTCTGCCAGCCTTTACTTCCGGTCTTTGGCTTGTTCGTGTTGTTGCGAAACCACTGATAGATCTCTTGCAGTGTCATGCAGTGGTCGGGACGGCTCATTAAGGCCTGATAGATGAGTTTCGCATATGGTTCCTCTCCTTTGGTGCCTCCGTTTATGGTGCCTCCGGTTATTTCATCCGGTTCACTCGCCACGGCCTGTCGTAAGGGACTCGCTATTATTTCGGGGCCACCTTGTAGCGGCTCGATGCTGGTACCAGGCATGAAGACTGGAGTTTCCACAGGAGGTTCGCTCGGGGAGGCCGTACTAGAGAAAGTCGAGGCTGGGAACTCTTGGGGAGACTCGTATTGAAGTCCGCAGAGATCGCCTTCCACACTCTGACTACCGGTAAACGGCGTAGGCATCTGGGAATTTCGGAGCGGTAACTCATCTGTCGAGGTGGGATTGCAAATACCAAGAGCTTTGAATGCTTCTTGTTGTTGCTGTTGTTGGAACGCCTTCGTAGCTTGCTGGAAAGTGTGGTCTGGGGATGACCAAATCCTTGGTGAGACGGGCGAAGGCTTGTAGCAATTGTTCTTGTTACTGTTCCCAGCAATCGGAGAACTGTGGAAAGAGTAATTATTAAACTCCTCAGATCCTAGTAGTGGTGATTCCCACCTAAGATTATTTTGGAGCTGGTCTTGGGGAATTGAAGTCATCGAAGCGTTTGTGCAGATGTTGTGACCGGAAATCGATGTCTGGCAAGCTGATAATGAGGGAAGCGAGCTGACCTCTGAAAGAAGAGGCGAGTGCTCCTCAGGAGCCGACGACAATGTGTAGTAGGAGTTCATCGCGGTAAAGTCTGGCGCGAAGCTTGATTGTTGCCAGGCGGGAAGAGGATTCGCGTAGCTAGGAGACTGTTTCCTGGCAGGGAATGGTGGATCCATGGCTGGGAGTGAAGTAAGGTCTCTTCCAGCAAGGCAGCACAATATGGTGTGGTGATGTTTTGGATTCCCGTTCGATATAAGGATAAGAGTCCTGACTCATGTGTTAAAAGGCAAAAAGAAGGCTAGGATGAAGAGAAAGGGAATGGGAAATGACGGGAAAGAGCACTGCGTCACAATGGAAACAATGGGACAAGGTCGGGGGAAGAGAGGGACGGTATTTGATTTCACCGGAACCAAGTTTGTTACCTCGCCTATGTCGTTTGCGTCTGGGGGTTTGTTCTAGAGGGCGGGCGTGATGCATGCTAGTTCGAGCAGAGCCTGCTTCATTGAATGGCAGTCCAAGAATAAACAGCTTAGCCACATCCAGATGTAGACGCCAATATGACTTCTCACATTTGTCGAAGATGCAGGTAAAGATGGGCCTACAGATCTGGTTGAGGACAAGGGGTGTGCCTCATGTCAAGGGACATAGCAGGACCACCCAGCCGTGGCATCTAAGAAGGGATGACGGGCGCCTTTCTACGCTGACCCCTCGGGATTGGCGGGTGTGCAAGCATCCTAGCATGTTTTGTGCCTGTGTGTGTGTGCGGATGGGTGTACGTATGTGTGCCAGTTATGTGTAGTCTATAGAACGCCCGGAAGTGCAAACGGATCTCCAGACTGAGTTGGTTGCTTCCCTGCTGTCATGGAGAAAGGAGCTTAGACCAGGCACTCCCGACGTACTAAGCCGTCGTACTTCGTGCCTCCATGATGCACACGCCCCGGCCACCTCCGCCAGATGCGTCGGTCCTGGTGGAGGTGGAGTAACCTTGCATTGGTGGGCGTTGGGGGGTAGTGACCAAGAATGGAAGAACCAAGGCTGTTGACCCCAGGTCGACCCCATGATAGTAGGTGCGTAACCGTACAAGAGAATACACTGAGGATAAATGCGCCATCCTCGTTGGTTCGGGGAAGGTTGGTTGCCCCGTCCATCTCATCCCGCCTCCATCCTCAAGCTATCCGTAGAGCTCTTCTCCGCTGGCGCTCTTCGGACATCTGACAAGGCGGCCGAGCACCACCAGGCATTGTACAAGTCGACTGCCAGCCGCAAGTCCACTTGGCTTTAGCTGCAGCCCGGCCAGCCAGTTTGTACGCTCTGGACGGGGTGACTGCGGGAAGGAGACTTCTGGAACGGCACCTTGCATCTTGAGACGATACCAATCAGGACACCAACCATCTCCGAGAAGAGGATACGGTCTCGTTTGAAGCCGTGTTTCAGTACTGCGGTGAGTCAATCTAGAAGCAGAAGCCTCCGTCCGAAGACTGTCGACGCATATCGTCACTGTACTCCGGCAATATGCTGGCAACAATGGGCATGGAACAACAATTGGAACGTCACCACGGCCCCGCCCGACAAAGAACTGAAGCTTCAGGCATGCATACGGCAGAAGCGAAGGAAACTGCTCTAGTTCCCAAGTTCTGATTGCTAGATTAACTGCGTAAATCGCCTCTCCAACAAGGGCCTGCAAAGGCGAAGGCCCCGAAGAGCCCAATCTCGCTCCTTGTTGGAGCCGCGGATGGGCTTCCAGAACTCCGCAGGCGCAGGACATTCACCGGGTAAGTCTGACTGCTGCTTGAGCCACAGAGGGGCCAGACTCTCTCCGCCCACTCCCGGTGTGAGCTGCAAACTGTCGGCCCAGTCGTTAGATATGATGCAGGAGTGGGGGGAGAATTGAGAACAGATCTGACACGCGAGAGGAAGACAGAGAGGACCAGTCTAGTAACACAGAAGGCAGAATCAACAGAGATGATTAGCCGATCAAAGGCCTAAGGGGAGCTATGGACAAGGCAGAATGTCAGGCGCCGCTGCCAGTGAATCGTACAGTCGCTCAAAGCTACCACGGCCTTTGTTGTCCCGGGGAGTTGCTCAACTCTGCCAGCGACGTGGTCGGGTTCCGCATTTCTTCCTTCTGCAGATCATGCCGATGCTTGGAAGCAGCCAAGACAAATCAATGCGCCTCGGTCGACCGAAATTCTCTCATTATGAGACGTTACTTTCTGTAGTAGATCTATACATGACATGTCAGTCGGACGGGGCCCGGTTACCGGGTCTAAATCGCATACCTTTTTGAACTGAAAATGGAGCTGCAGGATTCCCTGTAAGTGTGGAAGATTAGTTCAACAAGGTCCAGGACTAACGAAGGGGGGGAGACGGGACAGATCCGCGCGGTTGGCGGCTATCGTGGTGGCTGACAAAGACCAGGATGCCCCAGACTCTAGCCAACCTCGAGGAACTGCCGCGCGGGTGTGGAGAGATCTTAGATCTGATCTACCATGCAGGAAGTAAGGAAATCCCTACATACCTTGTCGAAGGAGCTCTTGAACCCTCGATCTTTCTTAGCGCTATAATCCCATTCCCGATCGACAATTCGAAACGCAATATCCTCGTATGGGGGCCCAGCGATGAAACGAATCAGGCACGTGTCTTCCTCTCCCGCAGCAGCAAACGACTCTCCGCGCCGTCTGCCATGTTCTCGGATAATCTTAAACGTTGGCGCTTTAGTCTTGTCGATAAGCTCAGGATAGAAGATATTGAACTTGTATCCTTGGACGACCTTGGGTGGCGGGTTGTCATGATCATAATGCGTCTGATTGTACTTGTTCCAGTCGTATCCCATCTGGACTCGGTTGAAGTACTTGGGCTTTCGGGGCCGATACTTATCAGACCATTGAGGTTTGGAAGCGTTGGCCACAGTTTCTTCGGCCGTGAAAATCTCCTCATTCTCGTCGACGCCCCGCGCCACCTCTCGATCATATAAGGCCTTGGTCGCCTGTGAATAGTCCTCGTTTCCGGTTTGCGAGAATCGTGAAGTTCCAGGGGGGGCTGAGCCACTGTCATGGCTGGAAGATGAGACAGCTGCTGCTTTGTTCTCGACTGTAGACGCCGGTGGGGCGGGCGGTCTCGAGGCAGAGGGGCCGTCATTCCCAGGCAGAGACTCATTCAACGCCCTCGCCTTGTCAGGGTCTCGCTCTTTTAGCTGGTCGATGCGGATCTGCTTGATTGCCCCGTATACCTGGCTCAGCTTTGCTCTGGCTTTCCAAACCAATAAGCTGCGAAGTAGTTGCTCCCAGTAGTCCGTGTCGATATCCTCGTTGGAGTTAAGCTTTGCCTTGATCTGCTTCTCCAGTGCCTCCAGTTGTTCGTGCGTCTTCGGGCCCAAGATCCTATCAATGTCTGCTGCAACACTGCTAACCACCCTCTCTTCCCCCCCTTGAGGGTTGAGCTTCGTTTTCCGATCTGCGCAGAGGGTTTGAAGTGCCTTCCAGTACTCCCGATTCCTTGCATTCCTTTCAAGGACATAGTAAGACGCGATTCCAGAGTCCAGCTCAGCTATTTGACTTGCATCCAGCGATTTTATGACGTCCGTCGGGGGGGGGACATCAATGTCAAAGTCGGCTTCATCGTCTTCAAAAACATCGCGGTCAGAATCGAGATATCTCAAGTTGAAGGCCAGATAGTCGATGGGCTTAGCACGGCCCTCGCGCACCCGTATGTCGGCCTTCTTCTTTGACTGTTTCAAAACAAATTTGTCTTCATCTGCAACAAATTGGCGAGATTGCTCATCCTGCGTCAAGTACTTGGCGTTGTTCTTTGCTGGAGGTCTGGTGGATTTGGTGACTCGAGTGCTTGGATCATGCCTAGGCGACGTCATATCGCGGCGCATGGGAGACTTCCCTCCGGTAATCATTACCCTCCGTCCTGGATCCATTGTAGTTATTCTTCGAAGTAGCTGTTCCAAGTTGAATGTTGAGATGATGAGTTGGAGTGAGAGGAAGCTTATCGCGGAAAGTGGAAATCTGAAAATGTTATCACAACGTGACTCCAAACTAGTCACGTGATGTCTTTCCAGGTACCTCACTGATGTGAGACAAAGCCTCTTCAGCCAGCCAAATGTGCAGTTCCTTCCGAGATTTCCTCAATCTATTCGTTGACGGGATAGAGGATTTGGGAGAGAAACTTGACTAGGTTTAAAAAGGCCCTGAAGGCCGGTATCTATATAAGCCGACGTGGGGCGATGCCGAAGTACGCTCGCCGGTACGGGACCCCACTTCACCGAGTCAATGTCACACTCGCCAGGAGTTCGCGTGATAATTGAATAACCAAACCAGGACAAAGGGATACAAGAACTGACGGTCGGTCTCAGACTAAGGTGATAAGACGTGCCGATTGAGGAGGGTTTAACGTGAAAACATCAGGGGAATACAATAACGGCGTTAAGCGAAGTTCATGTTGTGACTTAGTAGGTTGATTTTGTTGTTTGCGAAAGAAGAATAGCAGAAACACGCTTAAGAGCAAGCTTAAAGTTAAGCATTGATCTACGTCCGTCCTAAAATTGGACTGATGGTAAGTCAAAAATTTTGCTGATGACTCTCTTGCCAGGCTATATCTCTTATACCTTGACTTTAAAGAAATGCCAGGTTCAGAATAGTTGGCATCCGAACCGAGTAAATTGCCTACCCTGCATCCATCGTGGGATTTTCAGCTCATCACTCCCCAACCTGTCACCAAAGCAACCATAACTGTCGCAATCTACGAACTACCTTCTTTCTAGTTTAGGCAATGACAAGGAGCCACGTTCTCAGAAACCGCCTCAAACTTCTGCGAGAGATAGAGCTAGAAACAGGGATCGTGCGGGCATTTGAGCAAGTTTCCCGCTGACTCTGGCTAGGGCCCCACCCCCGCAGGCGGTCTCGGGTTGGTGCGAATATTGAGGTCATGACTTTCCATATGGAGGAGTTTATGAGAAAACAGATCACCAAGTGCCTTACGCTTGAATGGGTCAATGAGTTAAGACTGTAATTATATACGATGATTAAGTCTTTTCACCTTTAGCTGCATTGGGTGTCTCCAAGGGCGATGTTGGGAGCAATGGAGTCAATGGCCGGCCACCCGCCCCGCGACATTGACACCCCTCGCCGAACCTCCGGCCCAGACTCCGGAGCGCGATTGTTCAAGGTAACACGGTAGAGAAGTTAAACTAGCTGCATGCAAATTCACTCACGCTAGCAGCTCCAAATGGACTTAAGCTTATTAGCTCTCTGGAGCTAGCTGCAGGCCGGTCCTTGTCCCCATATCCAGCTATAAAGCCAAGCTTCAGCTCCTGATCTCACCTGGATTTCCGCTCTTTACCATTGTCCCACCTTCTCTTTCCCGCAACCGCCTCATCACGCCTGATATTTGTACCCCAGCAGCCGATTGGCTAACCGACAAGATGATGGCTTACAAGACACTTCTCGCACTGGCCACGGCCAGGATTGCTACTGCCCACTTCGGCTTGGACTTCCCCGAGTGGAGAGCCGATACCCTTTCCGAGGAGGGTGAAGAGAAGTACAGCCAGTGGACCTATCCCTGTATGCCACTCATATACTCCAACCTTCTCATTCATGATTCTTCGCTAATACCCCCTAGGCGCCGGAGTTGACTATGGCTCGGGTAACGTCACTGACTGGCCCCTCGATGGTGGCGCAGTGAAGCTCGACCTACACCACCCCTGGTCCTATGTCTTCATCAACCTCGGCCTAGGCGAGAACGCAACCAACTTTAACATCTCTCTCACTCCCCAGTTTCTCAATGCCACTGGCAGGGGCCAGCTCTGTATCGACAAGCTGGAACTACCCGAGGAGGTTGAGGACGGTACGCTGGGTAGCATCCAGGTCATAACCGTCAGCGAGAGTGGCAGCGCCTTGTACAACTGCGCGGATATCCGCTTCAAGGAGGATGCTGAGGGCCCAAGCAACTGCACTTCTGAGATGGAGTATGTGTCGATTAAGGAGCAGAGTGGTAACGGCACCGAGGAAGACAGCTCGCCGTCCAACTCAACGAACAGCGGGGGTGATGATAATGCTGCTGGTGTTCTGGGCGTGAACAAGGTTGTCTTGAGCTCGGTCGCGGGCCTTGCTGCTGCTTTCGTTATGGGTCTCGGGCTGTGATCGGTCCACGGAGATGGCGGAGTCGAGGATTGAGGTTGGGGTGAGCGTCATGAGCGAGCGTCATGAATGAATGAGCGAAAGAACAAATGCGTTCTATTCTCTAATATACCCATTTAAGAGAGCGCTGTTTGCGACTTGCTTCCCATATATGTGATTAAAATGCTAAAGATGCTATAAATGCTTCGAATGCTTAGTTTCGCAGTTATGCAATGGTCGTACGTCTTCAATCTGATAAGTGTTAGTTTGTCACCCTTACTTTTCATCCGGTTGCTTACCCTGTCAGCTTATTTACCTAGCTTATCGTGTCTCGTTCTTGCAGAAACCGCGGCTCATTCCAAAGAAAGCAGTCCCTTCAAACTCCGCAAAGAAATCCCCGTGTGTAAATCGCCTATGCCAGATCCCATCTCTTCACTTTATAGTAATAGCCTTTTCCACCCTTAACTCCTGTAATACTCTCGCCATCGTAATGCGCCCGTTTGGATTCGGCGTCAACATGTCCATGATAATGCGTTCAAGCTTGTCCTTGATATTCAGCTTCTCTCTCGCCACGTAAATCTCGTTCAACCAGTCACGCATCTGGTTGATGGCAGGCTGCCCGTTGCCTAATTTATGGGGTTTCGCTGGGTCATTGACGCCCGCAATCTGCCAGTACAATGGCCGGGGATGTTGTCTACGCGCGCGACTGTCGGGGAATGGGATCTTGCGTAAGACATATAGCATGGTGATACCAAGGGCCCAAACGTCAGATGCCGGACCACGTAATTTGCGCCCAATGAACTCTGGCGGAACGTAGTACGGTGTTCCACCGCTTGTCGGTGAGTTGGCAGCCAGTGTTGAGAGGCCAAAGTCACAGAGAACGGCGCCTCGCTCGGGGGAATAGAGAATATTCGCCGGCTTAATGTCATTGTGGACCTGCTTGCGGCAGTGGATGTAGTTCAGCGCGCTGGCGATGTCCCTCAGGATCCGGATAGCATCATTGCGATCCCCTTGAAACTCGTCGTTGGTCTTGCTCCTCCACCGCGGCGCAGCTGTCAAATCCTGTGCGTCGACATGTTCCATGTACAAGGACAGAAAGCGCGCGTCACCACCGTAGTATCGGACGATGGACTCGTGTTGCAAATCTTCTTGGCTCTTGCACTCGCGCAACCACATGTCTGCCTGGCGAATGACGTTCCGTTCATGGACGTGAGGCTTTTCGTTAGGGTTGGCGACTCTTGTCTTTAGGACCTTCACTGTGACAATGTTGTCTGGCACGTGAGAATGAGTCGCTGTGTAGACAGAGGATAGGGAAGTTGAAGCAATTGGCTCCCGCTTGGTGAGCTGGTACTCGTCCAGCTCGCAGACACCTGGCACTTCAATCACCTCGCCCTTTTGCGCATCCAGCAGCGGATGGCCGTTCATCGTAGAAAGTTCCTTACTCTCTCGACCGTTAGGAAGGGGGAAGACAAGAGGGTCTGCAGCAGGTCTTAGAAACATGATGACCCCATCGTCTCTCGCCTCATCCGCATCTGACACTCGACGTTTCACTCTCTTGTCATCATCCTCTGGGGTCAAAGCACGCTTCCCACTCGAGTTAATTTGGTCAGAGCTGGTTGATGAAGAAGACACCTCCTTGGAAATGGCGGGCTGCGGTTGGTACAAAGTCACTGGCCGTTTTTCAAGGACCCGGAAGTCGAGGACGTCAATGTCTCTGACGGTAATTCGCCAAGTCCCTGGCTTTAAGGCTTTGGCCAGTCCCGGATTGATGATGTGTGCAGCGCTGAGCGGAGGGCTAGAGAGCGGGGTCTGCGACACGCTGGAAAGCGAAATAGGCACATCTGACTTGTTCAAGAAAATCACCTTGTCACTGGCAGGATCGTAGTAAAGTTCGCACCATAGAGGAGGCCTTGGTGACTCGTCCTGGACCTCGCCGGGGATGCGAACGGAGAACTTGATATCCTTGGAGGTCTGAGTCACCGCCAGGACTTTATGCTCTGGCTGGTCGGATGAAGCAACCTCAGCACGGAGTGCGAGCCATTGACAACTATCACTACCTGGGCTCACGGACCGTGAGTTGGGAAACTTGGTCAGAGGTCGGACGAGGATGCGGATGCCTTGTTTGTGGTGGTGGTCCTCGACCTGTAGGATGTCTAAGGGAACCACCTCGGAGTCGGCCATGGTTACTGGCTCCTCAACCCGGATCCCTTTGAACCGCGACTCAATCTCTGATTGAGGAAATGGTTCTGTACGGTCCTCCGAGCTCTCCTCAGAGAGCCCGAAGCGGTGTTCAGCCATAGTTGGCAGTGCCTAACGGCCCATGTGGAGTTTGGTAAGCAGGCGTGATGGCGTCAGCCTGATGATGAGGATGAGTACCTTTGAGTTGTGCCTTGGGCTGCCAACCAACCTCCACTACGAGTCAAGGTAAGGTTTCGGGAACCAGAACGTGGGTGTGATGGGCGGTCAGTGGCGGTGGAGTATGCCTTTTAACTCTTATTTAGAGCTGGCGGTAGTTGTGACGAGTCAAGCAAGATCAATAAGGTTGTGAGTGAAAACGGATGGGTAGGGTGAGGTGAGGCGACGAGGCGAGGCAATATCAGCTCGGCTTAGCTTGTCAGCTCCGCAGAAATCGGATTCAGACCAGCAAAGCGGCAAAACGAATCAAACAAGTAAAAGGGGAAAAAGGACGGGTGTGGCTAGACGCAGTATAAATGCAGGAACAAAAGATGCCCATGCCACCGCAGCTTCGGGCTTTGTATGGGGCGAGCAGCAAAAGTCAGATGAACAGATTGGAGACTTTGGTCTTTTGGGGAGGACGGGGGGGAGGGAAATGCGAGGCCTGCTGATGGAGTCTCGTCTCGTCTCAGCCTCCACGAGGAAGAAGATGGAAGCGAGTCATCGCTCCAGCGCTGGACAAGTGAGAGAAGGCAGAGACGGGCGGGAGAGCGGCGCGCAGCGGGTGCCTGGGGACCCAAGAATCAATCGATTTTAGTGGCAGATTTCGGACGGTAGGGCTGGAGAAAACGAAGAGGCCACCCAAGGAGGGCTCGAGTTCGTGTGGCTCGAGGACATGAGGTATCTTGTCAGCAGAGACTTGCGGTCGAGTGACTTTGGCGACGTGCTAAATTGATGAACCCTGGAGAATCTGATGGAGGCGAGAGATCCATGTGGCCTCTTGAGGGCCTGCGCCACAGAGTGGGTGCCTCTAGGTTGTTGCAATTGCTGACCGATGCGGCGGTGCTCCGAATGAAGGAAGAGTTTTGGTCTCAAAACCAGACTTGAGGTGGTGCAGACAGAGTGAAAAGACACGCTCGCGGGACTGTTTCGAGATTCCGCGTCCGTTCTGGAGATTTAATGACGGCGTATTCATTTCGCCATAGCTCCGTTGAAGACAAGAATAGTCAACACCAGTTCCAGACGACTGGAGAATACGGCAACTGAGCAGACAAAAAGTGTAAGGCCTGACCTAAATTAGGTTGAACGTGAGGCTGTCACGATTCCTCCCGAATGGAGACAGCACGAGAGGTCAGTTGCCATTATCGGAGCAAAACGTCACAGTGAGGAAACGCTAAGCGCACAGTGGGTCAGCCTGAGGGGTTGGGCTGGGCTTCTTCCCTCTTACTATACCTTGGTGTGCCGTTAGTTCGGGGCACGCAGCACTGCCAGATTGACCCGCAACTAAGTTAGACTGGCCAATAGCGTGCTCCTTTTGATACAAGTGATCATTGCTCATAGGATGCCCCATTTGAGTATCAAGATCGCAATGCTTGGTATTTTGAGAGGTTATATCAGTTAGTGGAAGGCATATGATGAGGGCGACTTGTTGACCTAACTGAATGTCCAAATTAGAACTCGAGTCGGCGCAGGCTATGTCCCGACGACCTGCCGCAGAATCGCAACACCTCCATGCCAGTCAACCATTAATGGCACGCCCAAGGATCTTCTACTCCTGCCCACCTCATGTGGGACCTGTGCGCTAGTGTCGGGAATCTTACGCCGATTCGCTTCCAATTGGTAGCACACATTTTCAGCGTATCCACCAGCTTCGTGGTGATTGGAAAACGCAAATTCCCAAACTCTTCTCATTGGTCTTCGAAAATGGCGGAGTGTTTAGGCGCAGTCTCGTGTGCCGTTTTCAAGACACTGCATCCAATAGCAGTCGCGTTCGATTATTGCCTCAGGCCACATTTGATGCCCTGTGTTGGGGGCGAATGCCCCCCCAGAATTATGTTGCTAGTCCACGCCCCCCCAAACCACCGGATTCTGTTCTCATCACCGTCACCACGCCTGCGCAAGACCCAAACCGCCCTCCTGCTACCAAACGAACTCGCCAGATTGCCCACTACAGCCTCTATGCTGCTCTGAGCACTCACTATTTCACTCTCGCCATGGCTATGATATAGATCCGAAAAGCTCACAGGAGCCTTTCAACCACAGAACAGACCAGCTGGGTCACTACGCGCACCACCTCCACCCCTTCGACTCTCCCGACACGATTCTCTCTTTGCTCTTCTCTACGACAGTGACCTCGACATGAACGATTCGGACGATCCCGGCTGGGCTTGGCCCGCCTGGAAGTTCGACATGAAGAGGGATGACCTTTTTACCAAACTTCACGATCAGTACAACACCTTCACCTTTACTTTACAAGACCCCGAGGCCTTCCACCACGACGTCTACGAAATCTCTCGAGATGCTGACACGCCCGATGAGTTCCATCGCTTGATGGCCGAACGGCGCCGCCACCGGCTTCGTGAGCTCAATGACTCGCTCGAATCCCTCGCCGTTGAGATCATCGCCAACCCGAAGCTCATGGATTCGGAGCACTGGCAGTTCGCCCTCCAGCTCTTCCGGACGAAGTCATTTGACTCGATCGTCAGATACTTTGCGAGCTACATCCCTGATAACTACATCGACCGTCACGACAACGCTTCCGTTGCCTCTTCCTCCTTCTCCGACACGAACAGTGTTAAAACCGCCAGCACCACGGCCAGCAGCGTCGATGATGCCCACATCCCTAGTTTCCTGGACGACGAAGAAATCGTCATGACCAAGGAACCCCTCTCCATCCATACCAATATTCTCTCCTCCCGCGTTGTTGATGGTCCTCTCTCACCTCCACAATCTGAGGCCATGTCGGAGTCGGAGGTGTCTTCACCTGCCGACTTGGAGTCGCACCGATTCTCCTCCAACCCGCCCTCGCGGTCCATGTCCTTCTCCGGGTCCGAGTCAGGTCCCTTTGGGCGTGACTTGACGCGATCACTTGTTCACGACGATGATGAGACCTCGCAGTCCGGCGATTCCGACACTACTGTCACTTCTGAATCCGATTGCGCAGAGAGCCAGTCGTCGCTTGATACTTTTGGCGTTAAGGAGCAAGCACTTGATACCCTGGAGGATGATTTTGAAGATGAATTTCCGACCGCTCAATTCCCTGAAGATACTTTCGACACCTACGATACCATTAACGATACCCTAGAATCTGACACTCCGACTCCTCAACAGGAGACCATCGCGTCAAGCTATGTTGAGTACAAGTCCGTTTTGTCGCGGAGGATTCCCTCACCTCACCGACGCTCACCGTCCCCCTCCCCGAAACACCACCTGTCACACCGCCGCGAAGGCAGCCCCCGGAAGGAGTTGAAGCGAAGTCCTGATGAAGCAAACAGCAAGATCCAAAAGCCCATTCTTGATCCCATACGGAGACGGAATATGTGTAGGAGACGGCTGGACTAGGAGTTGGGGAAGCCGGGTGGCCTGTATATAAGTGACACGACCTGTAAATACTTGTACCTTATGACACTTAATGATTCTTATCATTTTAACGTCCTCGTTACCAGCTATGGGTCATTTTCGATGATTTGCATTGAATCAAGAGCCAGTCCCAGTCATCTTTAGATGAAATGGCCCTCTTTTACATAACTGAGGTGAGTACTTATTGCGCCTGATTTATCGTTAGCCTTGCATGACCTCGGCTAGTGGCTGAGGGTATCACGGCCATTGAGGTCTCGTGTTCCTGGTGTTGGCTTGCGACCACAGATCGAGATGCAAGCGTCACGAGACAAAACGACGTCATATACTGCTGAATAAGGGTAGATTCAGGCCGCCAGAATGCGATCCTGTTTATCTAATGCAGGAACAGCGAAAATGGGTTATATATGTTGAAGATTGCCTCCAAGGCATCTATCTCTGGATTTAGGCTGCATACGAGCGACTGAGCGAGGCGGGCTCAACAGGGTGTAAATTTTCTATTAATACCGTTTGCTATTAATACTGATTAATAGTAATACCTAATACGATGTAGACTATGAGTTTTATGGTAGATCGGAATCAGTTTAATTTTGGATGTGAAGATGAATTCGAGCACATCATTAAATACCTAATGATCCAAGTTCTCATAAACAGCGCTAGCCAACCATTTCCCCGTGATGTGAAAACCACGAAATTGACAAGTCATGACATTCATACACATTCAAGTTCATTAACCTCTGCTCATGGCTAGCTTCTTAATCTTTACGGTGGTATTATGACCAGGGGTTATCACGTGTTGGGATGGGGCACAGCAGCATTCATCCGATGCTGAATAAATTGACTCTCTTCGGCCTTCTTTCTATGCCATTCTGACGTTCTTCAAGGTAAACTTGGGGTTAGCTGATTACTGAGAATTTCGGACTGGGAGTACAAGGTCGCCCGGCTTTTCAGGTCGCCAGCTCAAGGGCCAGCATGTTATCCCTCACAACGCTCTGGCTCGCAGGCATAGTCGCCACAGTTATGGCTTTGGAGGAAAATATAGTACTCAAAGTGCCAGAAGTGGTCCGCGCTGGCCAGCCTTTCACCGTGCTTGTCAACCTCACGGACGCTCCTTGGCCTAATGATGATTGTCAAGGGCCTGGGAGGTGCGATTGGAAGTTCATCAGAACATACCTCATGGCCGATCCAACATATACGACCATGACAGACCGGTCGGGACAAATAATCATATGGCGACGATTCTGTAAGTCCTCGACGGTCTCCCGTCTTATAGTGTAGAATAGATGTACTAATACGCACTCAGGTTATCTTGAAGGCTGCGTCGCAACAAACGTAACAAGCTTCAACGCTACCATCCCGGCATCCTCATTCCCAAATGGCTATCCCTACACACTCGATCATAGCCTCTTCAATATAAATCCCAATGGCTCCGAAGATATATTCTACCCCACCTTTGCGGGCTTCAGCGGCACCCGCTTCAACCTAACAGCGGCAACGGGTAACTGGTCCAACTTCTCCTACCAAATGGCTGACTATGGAGTGGATGAGTATTCCACGGTCCCCTGCAGTGCCGTGCCTTGTGTAGAGGACTGTCAGACTGAGTTTGTGGAGCCGTATGTGCCGTTTCCGAGGAAGAAAGGGGAGGAGATGGATGCGTGCGTTGCGAAATGTCGGGGAAACGCGAATCCTATGGCAGACTGTATTGCTCAAAATGTTACAGACACCACAAAGACGAGGCCTTCATCTGTTTTGGCATCTACAACGGAATCTACTTCAACACCTACTTCAGCAGCCGTTGGTGCTACTGCTACTGCAAAAAAGCAAAACTCTGGAGTGCGAGGTGCAGCCGTCGGTTGCATGTTAGCAATAGCTGGAATTGCCTTAATACTACTTCTTTAGTCGGCTACTATCCGCTGGATGTATTGCCTATATTTCCTAATTGTCTTCATATAAGCCTGCAACACGACCGTCGAGGCCATGCAGGCTATCAGCTGAGAGTTGCTCAAAGCTGCAGTCCAAGACTTCAGCGTCTTTTCACGAGGCCAGCATCTTCCGATCTGATGTAGAAGAGATTTACAATAATCTCCACGCCGACTTCCTCTTCGATCAAGCCACACGTACGCACGAGACCCTGTACATACACTGGCGTCGTCAGAATGCCGACCACTCCGTATCTGCTCTTCAGCGATACTCACCATCCCAGCCTCACAGCTATGTTTTCAATAACCATGGTAAAAAAAATTACACGGTCACACTGGTTGATCACAATTATCGCCCGATAGAGAGAGAATCCTAATTCAAGGAAGCTTGATTCATGGAGAAGCCAAGCTCGATGCCATCTGCCGTAGGGTTTTCAGACTCAACCACAATCATCGACGAATCTGAAGGACTCGACTACAGTGGTGGGGGGATTTGTAGTTATGTCGACTGAGGCTGAAGACTCCACAAAATCCTGAAACATAGGCCCTATGCAATCCTCAAGCTACTTAGGGTGTCAAATGCTGCATCGCTCTCTGAGCCAAAATGTGAGCTTAGTTCTGTTGGTATGGGATCAGCTAGGTATCAGGTAACCTTAAGCTTTTTTAGGAGCTTAATATCAACTCTATCCTTAATACTAGCTTCTATACGAAACTGAAAACCCTAAGGCTAGGGATAGGTTGATGATGTTATATAGTTTCAGCACATTTTGAGAGACATTGTTTAGTTGTACTCCCAACAACTTCTAGGTGGCAGCCAAGATGCATTTCACACTCCATATATCTATGGTAAATCACCGCCGTGAAAAGGTCAATATACGTAGATTTACAACATCTAAAATTTCCGCTTCTTCTTGGCTGGACCAGCAGCTGCTTTCTTCTCGAGCTCCCGCTTAAGCTCAGCCCGCTTTCGATCAGCTCTCTCCTGCGAGGTTTCCCTAGGTTTGGCCTTCTCTTCTTGGTGACGACTTGCGACTCGATCACGACCTCTAGGCTCTTCTGAAGCCGCCGAGTCGCCTTCTTTCTTCTTTCCAATCACTCCTAGCTTCTTATGGGTTGTTGAAGGCATTGCTTGAGTGGTTTTGCCGCTCACGTCGGCACCTGGCGCCTGTGTTGTTTCTGGGGAGGGGGGTTTCGGCTTTGGTCCACCTATACGCCCGAGACCACTCTTCTTAGGTACAGCTTTCGGCGGAGGAGATGGGGTTGGGAGTTCATCATCCGGAAGCGAGGCTGTCGTACCATCATCTTCCCCTTCCGAAGCGGTCTCGGAATCATCAACTTGTGGGTCGGAGGTTCGTTTCCTCGACGGAAGCTGCACGGGGCTGGGCGAACGAGGCGGAGGTGACTTCTTCTTTCGCCCGAGTGTCCCCAGCCGCGACACGGGCTTTTTTGGCTCGGATGATTGAGTTGGTAGGATGCGTTTTGGTGGCGGCGATTCGTCCTCCCCTTCTGTAGATGCGTCATCTGCCGGTTCCCGTGTCGACTTCAAATGAGGTGGGGTGGATTGTACTTGAAAATCATCATCATCATCGGCATCTTTCGGGTGCTCTGGCGCTGGAGAACTATTCTTCTTTGCTGGCGGAGTTTTTGTTCGCTGACGATTTGCCTTTTGGGATATACCACTGAAATTTTGCCACCATTGATCCAATCCAGGCGAGTCGTCTATTGTCATCGTAGAGTGATATTGTATTCCTTCACCTCCAAACACCTCCCCTATAAGGGACTCTGTGGTTTTGGGTCCGTTGTCATCTTCCTCTATTTCCATCTTCCAACGACGACGACTAAAGGGGGCTAGACCTGGGACTTTATCTGCCGCAGCTGCCCTAGAGACCTTCTTCCTGCCTGAAAGAGGATTGAACACATGCTCCAAGCCTGTGCCTACTGCTTCCAGCTTGTCTAGTAGTTTAGTCATGATAGCATCTTTCTGATTCAGTAATCGGATAAGAGACTCGACCTCCCGATTCCGCCTAAGATGTACTTCAACCAGAGGGAGCACCAAGTCTGTCGCAACAGCTGAGGGAGGAGATTTCCTCAAGTGCATCGGCCATTTCAATGACGACAAGCCTGGAAGCTGACAAGTGATTTTTAGGGTGAGACCATCATCTCCAGCATCGGACTTTGAAGCTGGCACCAAGCTCAAGCTTGTTTCATCGTGTCCTGGCTGAGATGGATCTAGGGCATTCTTGAGACTTGTAAGGAACTTGAACATGTTCTCAGTTGTATCACTAGGGTCGATCGTAGTGTTCTCGCTCCACCCTCGGATGCAAATAGCCTTACGATCTAGACTCTCGGTCCACATGTTGGCGAGATCAGTGACATGGACTGTGTAGTCGGCAGTACCGATTTCCATAGATACCAAGAGAATGGGAAGCTCAGATGACGACGGGAGGGGCAAGGGTAGCCATGCTCGGGAGGAAGACATGATAGGGCCACGGGGCGAGAGGTTGAAGATGGAAGGTGGATCAAAAGATTCGACGCAACGGGCTGCGATGGTGCTAGATGTGACGTTGTGAGGTGCTTGTGAGACGTAGGCGCGGAAATTGTGCTGTGTAAGGTAGCGGTGATAGAGCGAAGATGAGTCGTTGCTGTCAGTGAGGCCACAACGTTGCCACGACAAGTTGCGTCCTTGCGGTTGTGCCACCGCCCTGAACGATACCGACTGAGTTATGTTCGGGGGACCGTACCCGACTTAGACGCCTCTTCCAGAAAAGGCTGAGGCGTATGAGAAGTAAAAGGAAATCCGGGGCGGTCAGGACTCACAGGCCATGTGGAATCGGACGCCTTGTCGAGTTGGAGGTGGTGTAGATGCAGTTGCTGCACGTAGCCGATAGCTCGGATAGTTGACAGATCAAGCTTCCATGAGAGACACAAAATGTAATGTCGGTAAGTAAAATCACTAAAATCGTGCCACGCTTCACTGCATCTATCGAGGAAAGCAATGCATTCGCGAAGCAGGGGAAGAGCTTGGCTATAAGCAGGCATCCATGAGAGCGCCTTGAAGTGTTGACGGCACGCGTGAGATCACGCGTTTCAGTCTGGGGGCCTAGGTGGGCAGCAGCTGGCGCCAGCTGTCGCCCAGCTATTTTAAACTTCCATTTGTTGAGTGCCTTCAGGTACCACAACAGTGCTCTAAATTTAAAGTAAGAGTGGTAAATCGAAGAGAATCGAATTCATGAATGATTTAAACTAACGGAGAATAAGACGATTTAGTTGAAACATTGTCTGAAGTCAAATGCAGAGGGGTTGGCATTGGGGGGGTTTGGTGGCACCTACCTTACGGGCCTGGTACTTACGAGGGCGAGGGCGCTTTTGATAATGGAACCAAGTGATTCTGCCATATGACAGTTTAGAAATTGAGTAGAGCGGCAGTGATAGACCTAAAAATTGCTGCGATGATTCTAGATTCCCCCAAAAAAACTCCACCCTTACTCTCGTAGGTACTTCATAGGCTCTTCGGCAGGTACTTTTATCTGGAGGATACGAATCTGTCGATGTCAACGTACAACTTAGTTTTACTCCTCACATCAATGTTTAACCTGACTATATACTCAACTCTAACCTCGACCTTAACACTAAGTCGCTTGATAAGACTATATCCTTGGCTTTGAGGGATGAAGCCAAGATGAACATTAACTATCCGTATTAATACGTATAGGAGGATAGATATCGTTTATACAAGCAGCTTCCTTCAAACCAAACAGAAAGATAGATACCGAATTGTAATTAATATCGATGTATTTAGCAACCCGAAGTACAGAACTTGATCATACCATTGGAGGGAATCTTGAGTCTAGACCGTTTCAATTTCATTCTACAAAGGTCAATTGCTACGAAATAGTTCAATATCACGCGATAGGGACGAAGTGACTTAAGGTTGTTCTTGAGGTCAGGTTTATGGTTAGAATAGATAGCAGATACTTACCCCTATTCCACATCTCTGTTGCCATTCAGCCAATCGTGAGGGAATCCTTGGTCCAAGTTCTCCTATTCGACTAAGAGTTATACAAAGTGATTTCACCAATGCGAAAGATAGTGAGAACTCAGTCGATGTATTTCAAACAAACTCCAAGCAGATACGTTAAAGACTCCCGATCACACAAACCTGGCAACTATCAGCACCCTGGCACAGATTACCCAGTTGTTTCCTAAACTGCTCGTCGACGACCGAAACGCCAATATACCCTGCAATCCTCCTATTGTAGCATCTCATTCTTCTCGTTTAAATTAGACCAGCACGCGCAGCTTCACCTCCACCCTCCTGGAGAAGTTCCTCCATCCTCCTCTTACCCTTGCCTAGACCACCCTCACCAACTCCCATACGGCGCGCAACATATCGCTGCGCAACGACACCGACAGAGAGGTTAAGGAGCTCCTCGAGCCATTCGGCGACCCACTCACGAGGATCAAGACCACCACTCTCGATGATCTCCTTGATCTCGTCGGGAACATTGAATTCGGAAATATCGTAAGGTTCGTCGCCAGATCGAGGGGTCAGTGGGGTGGGAGCATCAAGCCACTGGACCCATTTGGCTGGGATAGACTGGCTGACGGCAGAGAACTCAATCTCGTGGACGGGGTCGAGGATGAAGATGGCGAAGCAGACTTGCTCGTCGGCCTCCTCTTGGTCCTGGACAGAGGAGGATTCTTTCTCCTTTTCCGCCGAGGCAGTGCGGGCGAACAGCGCCTTGTCAGCATCCGAGCTGATAGCTTGGACAGCCAAGAACAAATCTGAGGTTCGGACAGGATTACTCTCGCTCGCAGACTCTGTGGCTCTGATCTTAGCTCGTTCTAGGCCGCCATTGGCCGCGAAGTACTCGGAAGCGTAAGATTCGGCACTGGCGCGGCAGAGTTTGGTTCCCTCAGTCAGTCCCTTGATCAGACCTAGTTCACGAGGCACATCCGCCTGCCTCCACCAAGGGCCGTCATGCCACCCAGCAGAACTATCGTTGGTTCGTCGTGAGCTGCTCTCCTGGCCGCGTTGGACCACGAGAAGGTCACCGCCTTCAACTTGTTGCATAATGCGGGCGAAGACGCCATAGATGAGGGGGTCGAGAGAAGGGTAGCCGACGAGATCGTGCGTGATGTGGATAAGGAGACGCTCGTGGGAGCTGATGGGAGGCGCGAGAGTGTGGAGGATGTTGGTGAATGTAGGGAGAGCGCGATGGCGGAGTTCATCACCTGTGACGATGAATGATTAGTGCTATACCTACAGACTTCAGTGGGCAAACGTACCGTATGTCTTCAAGGCACCGACATCAATTCCCTTTAGGCCCTTGACCTGCTCTGCCCACTTCTTCGCCTCTTCGTTCTGCTGGATCTGGCTGACGGCAGCTTCGGCGGTTTTCATGGCCGCACTTGCCGTTGACAAGATTCCACCCCACCATCCTCCTCCAGTTTGCTGAGGCTGTTGAGGCTGCGGAGGGCTCTGTTCTAGTTGGGCCTCTACAGTGCCCCTCTTCTCGGACTCGTGGAGTTCGGAGCTGGTAGCGCTGGGAGTGAAGGTGGCCTTCAGGCTCCTCGCGCTGTCGGTGGACTGACGGACAGGGAGGTCACCGGTGGGAGGAGTTGCCGCTGAGCGCCTGGATTCCTTGATTCGTGGAGTGTGCGGACGAGAGGGCTGCTCCAGCTCAGCCTCGAGGTCGGCGAAAATGTCTTGATCGCCAATGGCCTTCGAGGCAACCGACGTGGGTTTGGACTTGAGGGCGGACGGCTTCTTGGGCTTGGAGTCGTCACCGAGTCCGTCGAGAAGCTCTTCGAGGTTGTCGTCAGCGGAAGCCGCCTTAGTCTTCCTAGAAGCCATGTTGAGGAAGAAGTCGACGACGCTGATGAATGGCAAATGGACGTAGGAGAATAGGTGATGATGGCGTTAGTGGTTGGTGGGGTATAGAGAGCTTGCTTGACGCGGAATCAAGAGAGCTCAGGAGGATAAGAGAGCCTGGAAGGAGTTGGCGCGCCTAGAGCCTGAAACAAAGAGCCGACTAAGGCAAGGAACCCTTGATTTGGAATGCAGCTCTACCGGTTCCGCTTTAGGAGACGAAGGTGCAAAAACGTAGTGTTAGCAAATGACTATTAGCTTATTCACCTTAGAATACCATCTTATATCTCCGCCATCAACAAGACCAGCCATAACGGAGCTGATGAGCACCAAGTACCTTCATCCAGGTCATTCATCGGGGTCAAGCTGGCAACTTGCATCACCGCAGCTGAGCCTAAAACAGGCTTAGTGCCATTTCTTCGCCTCTCTCATTGGCCAGTGATGCCCGGCGGAGGAACCCCGGAGAATGGCTCTGGCCGGGGTTCGGTACGTACCTTTTGGGTGGCCCGCCCTGTCTAGGTCTTGGCTTATTCGGACCACGACACCTCGAGAAAAACGAAGGCGACGAGGAATCAGTAAAAGGAGACAGCATCAGAAATCTGTGATATTGCAGCCTTGCATCATCGCTGACTTCTCCGGAGGCTGGCCTCTCTAGCGCTGACTGAACCGCTCTTTGTCTTGTGTCTGTTGCATTTGCCGCGTCTTTTGAAATTCTTTCACTGCTGCCGCTCTTCTGGCCCTGACACGCTCATCCGGCTCTCATACAACAAGGCTTTCATCAAGTATACCCGCCTCGCTACGCACTGTTTTGTATTCCGTGCACAGAACAACAGCATTCAGCCGACTCATTCATCACGAGACCTATACGTCACGGATGACTGGCTTTGCCTTCCAAGTTTGCTGGCCGCTGCTCGTCGTCGCGGCTGCGTAAAACCCTGGCTGCTCTGCTCTCATCACTCGGCTGACCATGGACCGGGCGCGCCGCACAACACAACGCCGCAAACCTCCCGGTGCTTCTGCATCTCCTCAATCAGTCTCAGAAGCATCCTTTGACCTCAATTACTCCACAAGCCCTACTACAGCGAATGCTGGAAGTACCCCTCAGACGGCTCCTCAAGGCCGCCGTGGGAGCAAGCCCCTACACCACGCCTTCACCTTCTCTACCCCCGGACCTCACCGCAACCTCAATCTGAGGAAACAGTCCAGGTCCAAGACAATGGACAATTATATTATTGGTGACGATGACGAGGATGGCCCTAGAAAGGGTGGTCACAGTCTTCGGAAGCGTGCCCGCGTGGATTACACCTTTGAGCACATAGACGATGAAGTCGTCGTTCCGAACTCCACCTCTTCGACCCGCGGCCGGAAGCGTAGGGGCGATGGGAATTACGATGGTGAAGACTTCTATGGTCCCGATTCTAAAAGAAGAGGTGCTTCCATGGGTGCTGATACTCCTTCCACGCGGCGTAGGAATCCGTCCAGAAAATCAGCTGAAATGAAGGCCTATCGGGAAACGTTAGAGGAAGACGACAACGACGTACAGGATACCATTGAAGTTGGTGTTTCCTATTCGGACGTCGATGAATCAGAGTTCCCTAGCACCAGTTTGTCTACATCACCTCACTCAGAAAAAGCCGCTCCAGCTCGTGCTGAGGCGACAGTCACACAGCCACATGAAAACCACACCAATCATCAGTCAATCGAGAGCACTGATGAGCTTGTACAAAAACCTATTGGCGTCCCTATAGAGGAGCCGGTAGAAAAAGCAGCTGAACAAGCTACCGAACAACCCATTGGACCAGTTGTGGCTAGAACTGGCGAACAGCTGTCAGACGAAACTCCCAGACCGGCAGAACCCTTTTCTGCTCCACAGTCATCTCCTATTATTAACAAACAATCCGACGAGCCCACGCAGTCTTCTATTAAGAAAAAGGTGAATGGCGACTCGCAAACTAGTTTTCCTACTACTTCACCCAAACCTTCCCCCAGTCCCGCACCTCAACCTTTCACCAACCATAACATCAACAGCAACCACGTCGACCAACCTTCTTCCCCTAATAAATACATTAAGGAAGAAATCGACGAGACTACTAACAACCAACCTCACGACTCGCCTTTACACAATCAGCAAGACGAGATGGATGTTACACTCGAAATTCCTATCCTGGCCGTGGATATGCCCAATCGAGACGAACAACCTGAACAAGCCGCCCAAGAGAAAACCCCCGTATCCTCACCAATCACCATCTTGGAAACCTCTCATCATATTCCCAAGTCCCCAGAACTGAACCACGAGGCTGTTGTGGAAAATGAGGATAGCAAGCCTGCTGAACAGACATCCGAGCAGTCAACTGAGCAGCCATCTGAGGTTCTCATTCATACGAATTTTAGGGAGACCGATGACCAACCAATCTTGGCTCCCCCAACACCCAAGCCGATAGAGACTTCGCACGAGAATACACAGGATGCTGTTGCTATCGAGCAGAAGCCCTCAGATATAGAACCCACCTCGCCAATTACGAAGCCGGTCATTCCACCTCCCGCTCCTACAAGCGATCCTCTGGCTGGATCCACTCAGTTTGTAAAGTCTGATACTACCTCTGACACTCCAGCTTCCCCTCCGAAAGCTGTGATTCACCAGCCCCGAAATTCCAAACCACAACCAGCGCCTATTGGCCGCTGGGCTCGCTTCACCCCATATGTCGAAGGCGAATACGTCTCTTATCCTGAGAAAAAAGTCAGATCCGATGGTGAGGAGCAAACTTCCGAAGAAAAGGACACCGACAGAGAAGTCAATGACATGGAGCCTATGGTCGAGGATAACGACGACAACATTGAACCTACTGCTCTTGAGGCGCCTACGCCTGCTCTCAACACACCTACTCGTGGTTCTCCTGTTCCAGATTCAATGGACCCAACTGCCTACAACTCCCCAGCTCCCGCAGGCGATGAGGCTGACGAAGCCGACATCTCAGAGTCGCAAGAACCCCCCAATCAACGACGCTACTTTAAGTACCGTAAGCTCCGCGATCCGGAAGAGTACCTCTCGGCCCTTGAGAACTACGAAGCCATGTCAACTGCGGATCTCCATGAAATCCTCGCAGCATTCAATGTTTCGCTTGTCGCATGGCAGGATGAGTGGAACGGTCTAGGCAAGGTTGTCGACGACTATGAGAACTCTTTGCGACGACGGGCCGCCGATGCGAAGTACGAGGGTCGTACTCGGAATCTACACCAGCACGGTGTCAACTATGAGGAGCCCGACTTCGCCGTCAAGGGCTACAAGGCCAAGGAAAAGGAGGTGATGAACGAGACTCGGTACCTCCAAGGCCAAGACCGCATCATGGCTGCTACTTACGGTTTTGAATATGATCCACACCCGTCTAAGATTGGCAAGCAAAATCCAGAGACGCAGCAGGTGGGCATCATGACCCGTGGGCGGTCGTTGCGCAACCAGCCGCGACAGACTGCCAAGGCCACCGAGACGGACGAGGTCGTCGGAAAGAGGCAGCGGAAGCCGGTCCAGCTGTTTGATCCTACAATGCAGGATGTTAGTAGAAGCTCGACCCCTGTGCCTACTCGCGGCCGTAAACGCAGAAACGCCAATCCCGATGGCGAGGAAACTCAGACAAACCCCGCGACTAGCTTCAATACCGACGCTGCATCCGATGGCGAACAAGCTCCCAAGCGACGAAAGCGTGGACCCCGTGCTAAGGCAGATGTCCCCCGCATTGTCGAGGATCTCGTGTCTGTCGCTAGGCCAAAGAACGAAACTTCCGCACAGGAAGACACCCTCAAGCCTGCTAGAAGGGGGCGTGGTAAACCCGCTATCAGATATGAGGAGCCTGATCCTCAGGATTTCACCGAGGAGGAGCCCCAGCCGGAACAGAAGACGACATTTGTCAGACGCCATCTGCTCACCCTGAAGATTCCTAAAGGCAAGAACCTCAGCGAACCCTCTTCTGCCATCACCGACAATGGTGACTCTCGGCCATCAACTGCCGATTCTGAGTCGACTTCGCACACGGCCGAGTCCTCATACTCGTTCCGACCCAAGCGACAGAAAAGATTCCGCGACGATCCCGATGAGACGGAAGATGCCACCCAGGGACCACCTAAGAAAAGAGGTAGGCGTACTAATCTCCCGGCTGCATCTGTTGCTCCCGGGGCTCCTGTCCCGTCGTCGTCTTTCGTCGCCAATTATGAGCCCGAGCCGGCGCCTATCAACCGCAAGGTCCACAAGATCAAGGTTGTTCGCTCAGTTCCAGAGACGAGTCGCAACGGCACTCCCAGCTCGTCTGCTCCTCATCCCCCCGAGGAGGGTGGTGACGAGCCTCCGAAGGACTACAAGTCCATGACGAAGTCGGAGAAGATGTCAGCATCCATGAAGAGTCAGTTTAAAAATTCCCCCTCCCCCGTCGTATCCGTATCGTCCTCCATACTCACAATACATCTAGATCGCTGGGCAAACGGTAACATGGCCGGTGCCGTGGAGAAGCGTAAGGCAACCCTGGCAGCTAAGAAGGCTGCACAAGCTGCCGCAGAACAGAAGCTGGGACACCTCGCTCCGAAACCAAAGGGCAAGGCTGCTGCGAAGAAGGAGGCTGCCGAGCAGCACCGACTACAGCAGCAGCAGCAGCAGCAGCAGCAGCATCAGCATCAACATCAGCCTCCGCCTCCGCCGCAACAGCCGCATCCGCTCCAGCAGCAGGTTTTGCCGCCGCCACCGCCACCACCGCCGCAGCAATTCCAACAGCAACATATGCAGCAGCTTCCACCAGGCCCCCAGACTTTCGTGCATGGGATGCCTCCTATGGGCTACCCCTACCAGCATCAGCATCAGCATCAGCACCAGCAGATGTAAGCAAGGAGCCATGCGTCACCTGGTGTCTTCACTATTTTTTTCCCTTCTCTCCTTTCACTGAGCACTGTTCGACGATCAGGTGTCTTCGTAGAAGTTACCCAAAGGTACCACTCCGAGAGGATCACCTTGGAGCAACAACGCAGAAACAGCATATGTATCATTCACAAAAAGGAGGTTCACTCGTCTTCCCCATCGTTCCCCCTGCCGGAGCACATATGACATCCATGCTGTATACTATGGATTGCGGGGGGGTTTTGGATGCTTCGCGGGCAGCACTGTACACTACTGCAATAGGGTGCGTAATCTCTGCCAATTTCAATTTCGTCTTCTGGCTTTCATTTTCATCGTCGATTCCTTTTCACCATTTTGCATACATTATTATGGTCTCAGAGGAGGGCGTGTCTGGAATGGAAGGAAACAAAAGAAAGTCAGTTGTCTATGTAGCAAGTTCATATCGTCTATAAAAAGAATGGTTTTAGGCATCACAAGTTCGTGCTTGTTCGGGTTCGTGGGTTTGGCAGTTTGAGTTTACGTTTCGCTGAGAACGCGCAATTTGGCCACGAAATTGGAGGATTATGAAATTACTCTGATAGCTTTACCATTCGCGCATGTGAACCACCTGTAAGTAATGCTAAAAATTCATTATGGTCTCTAAAGCCTCCACCCGTTGCACTTGCACATGGTGCAGACATAACTCGGTGTCTGCATTTCTGTTGATCAACAATACTCTCAGTATCGGACAAGGACGTTGAGAGGATTGCGATTGCCATTTACGCATAGTCTGCAGCCACCTTGCTATAAACTGTAGAGTTGAGTTTAGAGTTGTCGTTAGGATTGAGGATAGGACATATCTCACGTCGAATGTAAGGAATTTGGGTAACCTCAAATGGTGTCTTTTTCTCAGAGCATCCCAAGCAAGCGAGGCCCTAGATTCAAGTCGCTCGGGAGTTTCTCCAGAACCATGTAGGTAAGTTTTTCCGCCGAGGGAAATTCGATAGGCAGTGGGTTGAAAGGGGCACATTTGACTGCTATGTGAATAGTGCGAGTACTCAAATACCCCAGACGATAACCGTTGAACTGGTCTTCACGAAAACAATCCACAATCACTCGATCTCACTGACACATGCGCACTTGAAGTGATTTTGTTTTGTCCTTGATGTGATGCCTGGTATGAATCATCCTTACACGCCGCAACCGAAATGCAGAGCCTGCCAATCCAGCGACTAACTTCCCATTCCAACTGAAATCCCCGAATCTAAGGAAGAAGGGGCCTTCGCGCTCTATGTGATCGCATTTGGACAGAACCACGCCTTTTGTCTTTCCTCGCCCAAAGCACCTTACATCACAACACCGGAGTTGGAGGCAATACGCTGCGAAGATTGTTAGACACTAGAATCTTTGTAGAGGAGGCTTGGTTTGACTTACAGGCCACAGCTCAGCAGCCTCCTTACCGACGGGGCCAGTGATGGCAGAGCCCTTCATCTCACCCTTGGGGTTGACGATCTGTGACACGATGAGTTAGCAAATGCCTAAACCAGTACGAATATGTACCCCGCTGCACCAAGGTGATTCCTCAAATAAATTTGATGTGCCACCTCTCTGCACCAACCCAGCAAGAAATAAATCAGCCACGTACCACACCAGCGTTGTCCTCGAAGTACAGGAAAACACCGTCGAATCGCTTCCAGGGCTTGCTCTGTCGGACGATAACGGCGGGGTGGACCTTCTTTCGCAGCTCGGGCTTTCCCTTCTTGACAGTAGCCATGACCATGTCACCGACACCACCAGCGGGCAATCGGTTCAGACGAGCACCAATACCCTTGACGGAGATGATGTAGAGGTTTCGGGCACCAGAGTTGTCGGCGCAGTTCATGACGGCACCGCTGTAGGAGGAATGTTAGTTGGACTAGATTCGGGATTCGATTGGGGGGTTTCGAGGTTGCGTACACAGGGAGACCCAGGGTCATCTTGAGCTTGCCACCGGGGGCACCACGCCTATACGAGCACTGTCAGTCTCTATCCTCGAAGTCTGCTTGAATCCATGCGCTGCTCTCTGCCAAATCCGATGCTCTTAGGACGTCGCAAATTGGGCGATACGGGATCATGTCGTCGAGTGTGTCGGTGTAAATTGGCGGGCGGCGCAACTACGATGCCGCAGTGACCATCACCGCATCGGGTTCTCGAAGTTCGTTGTCGTCTTGAATTTCGTCGTTCTCGTGCGCAGTCGTATCGTCCCCCACCAAGAGCTTCTTTCCTCCCCATGCACAACCGTCCCAAGGAGCTGAAAATGGCAGAGACCGGCGCCGACACAGTTTGACGATGGTACTTACGAGATCTTGGCCATTGTATCGGTGTTGTGTGTGGCGTTACTTCGTGGGAAATCGTGCCGAGTCGAGGTGCCGTCGTAAACTGAAGCTTTTCAGGCGAAAATTTCCTAAGAGATCTGTGGGGTGAGAAACCCTATGCGTAGCGACGAATATTCACGTGATGATAGGAGCTTATCGGTGGGCGAGTCAGCACAGTGGCCAATGGGCATTAATGGGCTCTAGCCCGCATCTTGAAAGGCACTTGAATAAACAAGAGCGAATGCATTAAGTTTGTCAGAGGAAAAGAATCATACCTTAGGGCTAATGCTTCCAGTGAATTAGAACATCTCCCAGTCTCTACTTTGGAGTATGCATATCCATCATCCAGAAAACCGTGTTGGCAGGAACTTACATCACGAAGAACATTGGTACTCGCTTGTCTAAGTGAGGGCGGGGCACTAAAGTTCAACGCACCGCCCATCTTCAACAGGCGCCCAATCACCCCCAGCCCAGCCAAATCCCCTCATCCACCCAAAGCCCTGATGAATCCCACACACTCTTCGTCCCGTCGTATAAGCCGTCTTTCCATCAGCCACCGCAACACCAACGGGCAGTGATGTTCGTGCAAAGCACGCCGCCCGGTTAGCTCAATCGGTAGAGCGTGAGACTCTTACGAGTACGCGATCTCAAGGTTGCGGGTTCGACCCCCGCATCGGGCTTATTCCTATATTCAAATGATTGAGAGTGCTTTGGTTTTTTTTGGCCCATTTCCACAATTTTGCTTCACACGGATAACGACTGCGTTTGTCCGTTCAAGAACATACTGTTTCTTTTAGATTGCAGACGAATATTCTACTGGCTTACAGATTATGACATTCGTGCTTTGTGGTCAACAGCGCTCTTTCCTCCTACCCTATATCAACATCTCCCAAGAGATATCTCTATATAATCCGCGAAGCTTGTAGATTGCTAGATGTAAGTTAGGGCACGGTAGGAGGATGAAGAATCTCTCCACGTATGGTAGCTCAGTATCTCTATGTACTTGCACACTCGTGTAGGAGGTCGTGATGATATGTTTTTGTGCCGGAGCAACAAAATTGACTTATACGCATTCCACATAATTGACATACTCGACTATGGCTGCCACCATGGAGACAAAAACCCCAAATGTCATGCAGTTCCCCCCTCATAAGAGTAACCCCCCTTTCATAAATTTTCTTCTGTTTTCGGGTATTAGTACTCTCATGAAGTCATCTCGGCATGTCCCAAGCCGGATCCTCGGTGCTCCTCGATGATCGGACCCGACTAGGTGGACCTCGGCACGATGGCTTCCCCCGCAACTCGGCGCTTCACCTGAACGGGTAGCAACCACACCTTGCACGGCTCTCACCCCCTGGGCACAGCTCATATTCAATGCCTCCCCCCATTAGAGTCATTGGGCGATCGTTTGCTCCTGTCCACTCCCTCCTTTCTGTGCCGGTCGTCTGGTGTGCAGGTCGGAACTTTACCTTTGCAACTATCCAACAGAGGAGAACGGCGCGTCAGCCTTCACTTATAACCATCATGTCGCAACAAAGGCAAGCTTCTACCGATGCGAAACGGGCACTCGTAGAGCCCCGTCCAAGCTCATCAGTTGTCCTCATCTCCCCGCTTAACCAAGTTCTCCTCCTTCATCGCGTGCAGACATCCACGTCATTTGCATCAGCCCATGTCTTCCCTGGCGGAAACCTGGATGAGTTTCACGACGGCGCGATACCGCCTGCAGACTCGCCGGAGCGGCATCGGGATGGATTGGCGTACCGGCTCGGTGCCATCCGGGAAACTTTCGAGGAGACAGGAATCTTGCTGGCTAAGAAGGATGGAGCGTTGGTGAACCTCCCTGTTGAGGAAAGGGATGCTGCGAGGAAGAAGATCCACGGTAACGAAGTCAAGTTCCAGGACTGGTTGGACTCACTGGATGCAACTCCAGATCTTGGTAAGATGAAAGTTGGTGTATGTTGAATCCCCTGCTAACCGATCCCTAGACGGCCTCATCCCTTTCACAAGATGGATAACACCCACGGCCAATAAGAAGCGGTTCACCACCCAAATGTACCTCTACCTTCTCCCCCTAACCAAAGGCCACATACCCTCCGAGATGCACATCCCCACCCCAGACAACGGCGTCGAACACACAACTGCGTTGTTCGCCCCAGCCAAAACCTTCCTCACACGTGCTTCTAACAACGAGATCATCCTGTTCCCTCCACAAGCTTACCTGATGACGCTCATCGCCGGCATTTTCACTGGCAAGCCCAAGTCTAACTCCTCCATGGATGGCCCAATACACCTAGCTACGCAGCGTAGGAAGCTTCTCAAATTCATTAAGAGCGTTCCCACAGCGCAGACAGTGGCGGGGAAGGAGCATGCCTCTGCGCAGATTACATGGGGAGAGAAGGTGATGAGTCCGTATAATCTTTTAATCAGGAGTGGTGATGGACGAGTGGTTCTAGGGTTGGATAAACCGGGCCCTGAATTGAAGGGATCAGAAAGGGGTGGTGATTGGGAAAGGGTAGTATTGGTGAACTTTGGGAAAGGCGGACCGACAGATGTGGAGGTTAGGAATAGGGAGGATGTACTGGAGGAGGAGAGAAAGGCGAAGGCCGAGAAGGAGAAGCTATAGGATCAGTAGCATATAGAATAAACGCCTATTTTAGACTACTTACACTCGGGAACTAATCTAATCTCCGAGTCTTATCACAGAGTTGTGTGAATAGCCATAATTCTTATTGAAGATGTAAATTTTAGGACTTGCTATCCTGCCATTTATGAGTCTCACTCAGGTGTTCCACTTTTAGAAAAGTAGAATATCACGCGGGAATAGTTTGACCATATCCAAAAACTGTCAAGAGTGGATCTCATTATTCATATCTTATTCTCTAATGCCCATAACTACACCCTCAAACTCCAACGGGGTATCATACAAGTGCCGAAGCAACCGCCCTGTGTGCAAGACAACTATGCCCCATATGTCCAATATTTCATGCCATGATGCCGAGCCTATCCAGGATCACCAGCCGGTGTTCTGTGTGTGGGAAGATTCCATTTCTAAGCCGTTGATCCTCTGTGTCCAATCCTGCCAGTTGAACTCCTCACCAAGCATATCCGTGTCCTCGTACCCGATATCCTCGAATTTGGTGTTCACAGACGGAAATGAGTCAGGCCAGAGATATGGAGGAAGATGATCATCTTTAGGTGGTTGAATTTGCTGAGTGATGGATTGCTGCCTAAGAGCGTCTTGCTGTAATACCTGACCTTGAGGTGTTGCCATGCTGGGAGTGATTCCCGTGGAAGGACTTATGTCACCGTCTTTCATCTCATGGGCGACAAACGAGTCATTCATAGGCCAGAATGCTGTCATAGGAAAGCTATTATTTTGAGTCATGAGGTCATCCATCAACTCCATGGCAGCATCAGACAGGTTGAGGTTGTTTGGAAGGTCCTTGGGAGCTGGGGTTCCGGACTGAGGTGGTTGCCGTTGTTGCTGTAGAGGTTGCGATGTTGACGGTTGCGTTAAAGTTGGTTGAGACATCGCTGGTGGTGCTGGTGGGTTTGTCCCGACGATGGGACGCATGGGGCTCGCCCCATCCGGTCGTACCAGAAGTCGCCACTTTTGTCTGACTTCTTCTATCCTATTCTCTGTTCCAGGAACGGGCCCAAAGCGAGCTTGTGCAGGATTCATTCGTTCTTCGAAGTCCAAACGGCGGGCCTCGTCGGGATCAGCCTTAAGGCGGGCTAACTCCAGGGTCCGATGCCTCCTTGCCCTTATAAATAGCTTCCTCAAAGGGAGAAATACAGCCGTGTGGTTGGCAGTTTTTGCGTACTCGACAGGATCTCTCTCGTATCCATTGAGCGCTTCCCATCCACGCTCGACAAGAGCAGTCCAGGGACGTCGGCATGTTTCTATCAGAACGTAACCGATAGCATGCCACGCAGTGTAGGTCTGGAATAACCACCTGTATTGTTTGCAGCGATCTGAAGTGTTGAGGATGTGGTTATACTCGATAATCTCAATTGATGCAACATAGATCCGCTGTCGAATGTCCTCTGACAGTTGGAATTCGGAGCCGGGGAAGAGCATTGGTTGGTAGATAACGAGGCACATCTTGGCCATAATAACTCGGGCGATTATAGCGACCATCCAATAAAGGGGATCCCTTTCGCCTAGAACATGTTGGAGGAACTTGTTCTCAACCCGCTGATATACATCGATAAGCATCCGTTCTCTTTCCTCTAGGCTCGTTGCTCCTGCTTTGGGGCACATCGTCACAGCGGCGGAGGATGCCCTGACTAGTCGTCTGGCGAGACCACAAATCTCATAACGTACAAGGGCAACAGCGGTGTCGGACCGGCCTTCCTTCGGTTCCGGAAATTCAACGGTATCAGGGCCAATGTCCACATCGTTTAAATTGCTGGGCTTCTGCGTGTCATAGGATAGCTCACTGATTATGAGATCTGTGCCAAGCTCTTCGGCTGATCGTAAGTCTAACACCAGGAGCCCCCACCAGAGGCGCCTCCTTACCTCAGTCTCTAGCGGGCCGAGTCCAAAGTGAGATCCGTCGCGATGAAGACCCATGCCTTGGGCAAGGTGAACCAATAGACCCGTGAGCGACCAGCAGAAACGGCTCTCATCGTGACGTCTGACGATGACTAGGAATATCGTGAAGGCCTGAATCACGCAAATATCCGAAGTATTGAGGAAATTAGCCTTGGAGAGGGCTTGCTCCACTGCAAATCGATATTGCACCAGGAGATCGTCCTTCTTGGCACCGAGGCTGGTGAAAACCTAAGTATTTGAGTCAATCTAGGTTGCAAAGGTAGTAGATTTCCAACTCTTACCTCATCGGGCTCAAGGGATGTGATGGCTGCGTAGTAAATACTGAATACCAGTGCTTGATGTCCCGGAGAAAGACTATCGGGATTTTTCCTAGCATCACGAAACATTGCTTCCGTAGACGGGATATGAAGCAGCTTGAGAAGGGGCTCGACGTTATCTTTGTAAACATCCCACAAGTACGAGACATGGGATGGTGACGGGTGGCATTGTCGAAGACTAACATCCGCAGAGCGGTAACCAAGGATGAAGGCGTGGTGATCTGCCTTCGCAGCAGCAGCAGCTTTTCCTTCAGACGTTGCTTCATGATCGGATTCGTCGGTACCCTCGTCAGTCAACCGTTGGGTTTCCTCGCGTATCGAGTCGAGCTGTAATGGTCAGCGAGTCCAACACCAATATTAGATGGAGGAAGGCGCACCTCGTCATTTATTTTTGCCCAGAAACCACTGCTGACATATCTCTTGCTACCACTGTGGTCGTTCAGGACTAGACGACCAAACTGCTGCTGGATATCCTTCTTCCGAGCAGCCTCGCTCTGGTCACTGATTGATTCACTGTCCCTAGGGCTTCCGGAAGGAGGCCCGCCTATGCTACCAGTTGACAGCTGTCTCTGGGCATACGATGCCGATCTATCAGCCGCAGTTTGTTGGGCTGTAAATGTGTCGTCGGGGGAGTTGGTCGAGGAAGGATTTTTGCCACCTGATTCGACCTCAATCTGCCCGCTCAACTCCTCGACGATACCTTCTAGCTTCCTCAGCCTCTTCATAAGCTCCAGTTCACGCTGGCTGGAGTTCTTCGGGGGTGCATTTGGGTCTTTCGGTCGAGGCTGGCGTGGCGCCCTTCCAGGGGCGGGGAAGACGCAGGGAATTTGCGCGCGTCGACAATTGGAGCATGGCATCTGCTTGTCGCAACGAACTTTTCGTTTTCTACACGTAACGCATGATCGCGGATTCAAGGCGGGTTGTCCGGAGCCGCCGGGGGCTGGTATCGGGCTCGTATGGGCGTCAGGGCCGGTCGTCTGATATACGGTGACGTTGCCGGACGAAGACGGTCGGTGACTCGGGGCATCGTGCTGGGTGGGCGATGTTGGCGATGTCGTAGCCTGGTCCATGGGGTCTGTCCCACGGACCTGGGAAAGGTCGTTAAAGTCGAAGCTCATGGCGATGCTTTCCATATAGTTGTTCATATCCATGTATTGAAGAAACAATCGCGATTATTGACCCTCGTTGGCTGTAACGGTGGGTCGGGAAGTGACGGGATGCGAATCCTGAAACTTAGCAATCTGGTGCGCATAAACAACTCGGTGATGGGAGGGAAGGCACAGTGACACCGGCCTGTTCAACCGACAGCTCAACCATCAAGTCAGAGGAACTTGTCTCTGAAGCCAAGCGGCTGCAGTCGTCGTGAGGCTGAAAACGGTGAGACAGATCAAATATCTTGGATGTGGAAGGATGAGTCGAAGGAAGTGGGGTGGGATTGGGGAATCAGTCCCTGGAAGCGGCATGGCCGGGGGGGAGCTTGGGGCGGAAACTTGGCGCTGGGCAGTCTAGACAGTCCAAGTTGGACCCTCCTTCAGCGGTTGAATACCAGCCCTAACAGACTGGATGACAATGGACAGAGCGAAAACTCCCCGAGGAAGCTAATCAACAAGCACTACCGGCGCGACTGATGGTGATGTCGGCGTCATCGAGCTCCACCGCGCAATTACCAACCCATGGAATCAACTCCGCCCTGTGTCTGGGCGAATCCGCAAAGCTAAAGGGTTCCGAGTCCTATAGACAACACTATTCCATAATTCTAGGTTCGCCGCGACTACTCGAGGGAGATTCATGCGATGCCTTCTTACTCGAAGTCGGTCGAATTTTATGGACGCTCCGCGGAGCCGCTTTCCGTATCTGGTAGGTATAAGTTCCGGCGTTCCCATTGCTGGTTTGTCATGCTTCGGTGCTATGTAATAAGGCGCCTATCTCCGAGGGTCGATTCAGTGGGTAGACGTCGGCGAATTTATCTCATGGCCCGTTTCCAACCGCTCAGAGCCTGTTGGAGTCAAAATTTAGGTGTCATGTGCTCAGAAGATACGCTACTGAGTCGTTCATTTACGGCGTAGCTCAAAATATCCTACCTAGATGCCGTGCGAATGTGAATTACAAAGCCCTGATCTGCAATTGCGACTGTGACACCGAGTCGGCTGATACTTTGAATTCGACTCTAGTATGGCATCGGGGATAGGCTAGATGCTGGACTTGATGCTAGGGTTCCAGAGCAGAACTGGTGTGAGCACGAAGACTACAAGGTAAGATAAAGGATCAAGTTGGTCTTAGGATTGAGTCAGGCAATGAGGCCCGGGTTGGGGTTATAAGGGGACTGCACGACAGAAGTGGTTGAATCACTCCTTGGCCTGAAGCCTATGTATCCTAGCGATTGTTCCTGAGCGACTGAAACAAACTCGTGCGTGCCATGTGGCCCAACTCCGATAAGACATTTCTGACATATCACAAAATGCAGTGTGCCAGTACTATGAGTCGACGATCTGAGTATGTGGTTCGCACGAGCCTCTGGCGGACAAGTCAGCCTTATAAGGCAGACAGCCATCGTCCGCTTTTGAACAGAACCGCATATGGGCGGCACTCCTAATCCAAACAATCGGAAAGAACGTTGCACTTTCCCCAGTCAGTGGAACACTAGACCTGCAGAGGCTTGGAACTATAAGAGCCTCAACATAATAGGTAAGTAGAACGACTGCATTCCAACTTGAGGCAGCTATAAGTGATTGAGAGTAGCATGTAGCTGATGAACATGGGTGGGAAACTAGTAGTTGAAAAGATAGTATGAACAAAGTATGGATCTGAATGAAATATGATCTTCTTTAACAGAGAAAGACTGCTCAATTCAGTGCGCTTGCCGCGGTCAGAGCGGACGAAAGTTTACATGTAAGTGACTTCACATATCGTGTAGCTGGCTCCCGAGCCCGAAGGATTTCCCGGATCTGGCTGAGCTTCCTACCAGCTCCGAAACAAAAGGCCGTATCGACAAGTGAGCAAGCGCTCCGATCCCTCCCTCACGCACATGGAAGCCCAGGTGACCATCGCCGCGTGCCCGGGTCGTAGTTCACGGTCCACATCGGACAGGCCCCACTTATGCGCCGGTCCTTTGGTCCGGGCACCGCCGCGAACCTTCGGGCAGCTTGACATATACTAGAGCTTAGGCAAATCCTTTGCCAAAGTCATGCATCTCGTCACGCATTATGAGGCAATGTCTTCCTTACATTGGGTCGACTGGGTTTTACTGATGGGTATCGCGGTTAACATGTAATCAGCTCGGATGAAACCAACATCCGCAGCTCATCGGTCTGCCGGCGTGGCTTTCGGGAATCTATTGCTTGGTTGAATATCTAGGCCGCAATTCGAATAGACAGGGAAAAGCATCCATCCAAAACCCGGCTTTCCCCGAAACGACCAGTCAACGACCGACGCGTATAAACGGCTATGACCGTATCGCGAACGGCGGCTTAGATACCATGTCCGCTTGGTCTCGATGACCAGTCCACTGCAATCGCTGTAGCAGAGCCGCATGTAATATGGCACAGGACTGGAAGGATTGGGACTCCGATCCCTCGGCTTATCCGCCATTGACCGGTCCCTGCGGCCGTTCTGCAAGTGATGCACGAAAGTTGAATGTGAGCGCCGATATTGACCTTGTATGGAAAGTTGGATGCGGCCATGCATGCCAAGGGTCCGAGGTCCGATGTGGGAAAGATAGTTTGGGTTTGCATGCGGAGGATCGAACGATTGGCGGGGATGTTGACGCACATGCGAATGATGATTGATTCGCCGTCCCCACGTTTGTAAACGTGGAAGGATGACTCAATAATTCGGACAGGATGCGACAGAATATTCGGCACGGGTCGCGATATCTAATCGCGGGTAGCTATCGCCAGCTCCAACGAATGAGACCCATGTCGGCCTGTCCGCTCTCGCAGCAGATCCGCGACCCCAAGCCCGTTAGATGCAAGACTGAGCTGTCATGATCGTCTAGCAAGGGTCAAGTGTCCAGCTGACTTGGTTTGATATGCTTTCAATCATAGGCCAACCCCAAGGGTCACGGGAAGCAGGATGCCGGGACCAACTCGTGCCCTCCTTAGTTAACGGAAGCTCTTACATGGATCAACGCTCTGTCACGACACGTGTGTCCCGGATTGGCATATCTGGCCGAGCCAGATAATCCTTAGAGTCGTCATTGGCAAATCATCGTGCCGCTTCGATGCCTTATGGGGGGAAGCTCTGTGATGCGAGCCACGACCGGGATGTGCCAATTGTCCGAGAGTGGTGTGCTCACACTCACATCTGTTCCTATGAAAGTAGTGAGATTCGTGAACAGAGCCGCATCGGAGATGTGGAGTCATACCATTGGCCTCGGAAGAGAATGGTGTTGATCGAGCTGACCTAGGGATTAGATCCTGTCGTCCTGGGGGATGGCATTTCGCAAGGCGCTTGGAATCGCTTGATTAGAAAGCAGCGAATGACCTGGCTCATGGGTATATAAGGAGCTGAGGGAACGGATGGAACCTTGCCAAAGACTCTCCAGGATAGACAACCCAAGACAGCTCAAATAATCTTTGACCATCTCATCTTGAAGATTCCAAAGTTTAAGCTTGACTCCTTCAACCCCGATTTATATTCGAGGCCTGTACAAGATGCCTGACGGCGACAATGGGTAAGAAACGAGAGACTTCATAGCTATATATTCAAGACTAATTGACGTACCAGCGATACCGCGGTGGACGTCTGGCTGGCATCCGAACCTGAGCTTGCAGAGAGATTGCTAAAGCCCGAGCCGGATGACGACGACGAGAGCCCACCAAGTGATGACAGCAGTAGCAACAGCAAGTAAGCGAGCAGTGATGTTCATACACCCTGCGCTGGCGCCATGGGGCGGATGAACGGGATGGCTGCTTGATTCTCAACTGAGCCCAGGGCTGAGGTTAGAATCGAGACTAGCATTGAGGCTAGGACTAGGCTGATGGTTGTGAGTACGATAAGGTCGGGGGCGGTGTTCTGCTTTTCTTGTAAATCAGTTTGTATCCATACTTCATACATATGACGGCCGAGCAATGATATCCACGAATTTCATTATCTTTGGACTCTTGGCCGCGATCGATGATAAGAAATGTGCTTTTGGCATCAGCTCGCGGCTGAAAGTAGACTGCACACCCGAAGGAACCCTCTGCAGGGGAGCTATGACCAGGATAGCTTCAGCATCGAGTAACCCGTGACCCATCGACGTCAGCCTCCCCAGGATAAGAAGTTGGAAGTGGGAAGGCTGGCCTCGATATTGGACCAATGAGGCACAGCCTGGCGAATGCGTGTAGTTGGAGGAATGAATAACGTATCAACTATCTATATGAGTAAGCCAATAAGTGACAAGATGTTGATACAAGATAAAACGCCGAAACCGGCAGGTCGCCAAACGCCTCGCTTCCTAGCCCTGTCGCCAAATCAAAATCGCTTTCTTTCTTGGCCTCGTAAGTTGACCCTCCATACGGAGCACACGCTCTTTGATTCGCACCACTTCTTCACCAAGCCAGGATAAACCTCTTCGTCGTAGCCGATCCGAGTCAATTGACCCGAGTTTAGCCAGGCCGTGAGGTCTTCGAGGATGATTGGGTCGTAAAGCAAGATCTTTTCATGCCATGAGGGATTCGACGGATCCGTTGTCCGGGGAGCTGTTGTGATAGCCTTGGTTATGTAGTCGAATAGGGCTGTTTGTTGATCGTCTGGGGAAGCTGCCAGAGAGAGCTCGGTGTCCTCGTCAAGAGATAGATCTAGTGGAGGAGGCGAAGAGAACATTTCCTCGGGTGACGAGGAGCATGGCGACGAAGCGAAATCACTAAGATTGTCGGACGCGGAGTCGGGGATCTCAATGGATGGTTTGGCAGCCATCCTCCTGCGCTTCGGCGTACTAGGTGCTGGTGCGGCTTTCTTCGGCGACCTCGGCTTTGCGCGGGACGATGAAGCTTTCGATGGACTTGCAGCATCCTTTCTTGGTCTGTCGCGGGGTCGGTTGGGAGAGGGAGATAAAGGCGGGGACGAGGCTGGCTGTGCAGAGGGTGGTGGCTCTTGAGGTTCTGTCGCGCTGATGCTGTTCTTTCTCGGCCGGCCCCGAGACTTCTTGGGGCTCATTGTAAGAGTGGCTGGTTGCTTCGACTTGGAAGCAGCTGAAACAGTCGCACTCGTGTGGATGCCTGCCTGGCCTATCTTTGTCTTGCTTCTCCAACACTGTTCTAACAGAGCAATCATGGTATTGCGCCTCTTGACAGGCTTGAAACCATATGAGGTGATTTCTTTTGCGAGTTGAACGTCAGTATAGAGCTCGTAAGCTGGTCGCGGGGGTTGCGGCTGAGCGTCTTGTTCTTTTTGTAGGTCCTTCGCTTGTCCAGTTTCGTCCGTCCTGCATGTTGTTGGCGGTGTGTTTAGACCCTCGACTGGAGGACATGGTCGGCGAGGGTTATTAGTACTAGCTGATATATCGCTGTCGGAGAAAAATGGGGGTCCTTCTTCTATAGTCTCTGTGCAATCTGCTGCGGGTGCGGGTAGAACATCAGACAAGTTGAGGAAAGAATCGTCACTCGCCAAGCTGATTACATTAGTGTCGACAGCGGTTGCGCCACCGTCGGCTCTGAAGTATCCGAATGGATCGACTTCACCTCCCAACGGTGGTAGTTGTGGTGAGCCATCTACAAGGTCGATTACCTCTATATCAAAAAGATCGCCCTCCGCGTCTCTGTTACCTGCCTCCCATAGCTTGGGCCGCTGCTCCGGGGGCCCAATGGCATCGCTGTTTATTGGCGTCGTAAAATCATCATCGTCAATCTGGTTCGAATGCCTTATTGCGGCCTGAATATTTCTGAGAAGTGTGGGCGACGGTGCTCTAGCCAATTGGCTCGACGTTCCGAACACAAAATCCTGCTCTGCAACTTGCTGAAGGGCTGTGCCAGGGGACAATAGAATGGGCTTTGGTGGAGGGGCTTTCTTTTTCGAAGCCTTCGGCGCTCTTTTCCGAGGCTTTGCCTTCTCCTTCCCCTTCTGATTGGCGTCTGTGGTTGGCGTTTCAGACGCTGTTCTATTGTCTGCAAAAGAGTTGAGTACCACGGCTGGTGGCGGAGCAAGATCCGACTGAGTGGCCTGCTTGTACGCTGCAGTCGCTATAGCAGTAATAGTCCTCGGCTTCTTCTTTGGTGCCTTCTGTTTTATAGGAGACTTCTCTGGGACGGCTGGTGCTGCCGAGTTTGTCTCCTTCGTGACTACGAGCTCGATGAGCTTACGTTTCTTTAAGAAACTGGAGTCTTCATCCGAGGGTATGGCAGCAGCTTGAGGCTCCTCCTCTTGGCAGGTATAGCCCTGCAAAAGATTCTTGAATCTGGATGCTTGCCCACCAGTTGTCGGGGACGAACCCAGTTGCTTCAACGTGGATGAGTCCGAATCCAGGTTGATGACGGTGTTTTTGGCTGGAGGTGTCCAGTCCATCCTCCGAACTGCTGCAGGCTCTAGGTGAAGAGGTTCATCCGTAACCATTCTTTGAGGTCTTGGAGGAGGGTCCAGCTCGGGCTCTGGGCCAAAGTGGTTGCTCACGGTTCCAGTCTTTCGTCCATCTCCAGCAGTTGTACCCATGGCTTTTGTTTCTAAAGTTACTGCGCCTTCTTTCGTGTTGATTGCTCTGGGTGGGGATTGGTATTTCCTCCAAGGCTTGTCTGGTTCCAGCGACTTGGAGCCCTGATTGGCCGGCACGGTTATATCAAGGGTTGCCACTTCCTTCCGTCTTCTAGGTTTACGAGGTTTCGGAATTCTAGCTGGCTCAGTCGCAAGATCGACGATAGGGATTGAAACTTCTGCATTGCCTATACTCTCCGGAGTGGATGTGCTAGCTTGGTTGGTCGGTGAAGGTTCGGTAGCGGCCTGCGCTGACCTCCACAGGCTTCCGGCAGAAACGAAACTGGTTGAAGCATTCTCGGGTATAGGCGCAGCTTTGCTGCCACTTCGCAATGGTGGTCGGCTCGGTTTCTGTGGCAGAAAATCTTGAAGTGGAGGAAGATCGGGCGACGAGGACCCGATAACTTGGTACTCGCGTCGCTTGGTCCGACTCGGTGAGGAACGGAACACGTTAGGAGAAGCCATCACGCACGAGGACTGAGAGCGCAAAGCGCATCTCAGGCTTCTTGCGCGCAGCAGAATGATTTCGAAGTGGCAAAGGTCTTACTAGAGACGAGCCAAGATCTGTCGCCACGTCAAGTTATCGGATGTCGCCGCAATCAACAACAACTCGTTCAAGTCAGAGGGGCAAATCACAATCGCGACTCTTTCGCGGTGTCACATGACTCCACACGTGACGCACATAAAGCCCTCTCCGCCCCACGAAATTGACGAACCACACCAAATTTTGACGGAACTTTTTTGCATCCCACTTAGCCTTCGCGACGACCTCATCTCACGCCGAACACAACCTCAAACCACCCTCAACAACCCCCCCTCAAACCGCAAAAATGGAGAACGACCGAGGCGAGATCGTCGATCTGTAAGAACTGCTCGAAAGCCGCGCTAACGAAGTCGAAATACTGATCCTTCATTTCCAGCTACGTCCCCCGCAAGTGCAGCGCCACCAACCGCATCATCAAGGCCAAGGACCACGGCTCCGTCCAGATCTCGATCGCGAAGGTTGATGAGAACGGCCGTGCTGTTCAGGGCGAGAACCAAGTCTACGCCCTCTGCGGTTTCGTCCGAGCGATGGGCGAGAGCGACGACGCTCTCAACCGATTGGCGCAGCGAGATGGTCTCCTCAAGAACGTCTGGAGCGCTCAGCGATAAATCTGGAATGTCGGCGAGGTGTGTTTCTCATCAGGCTATGAATATCTGAATAATGATTCTGACGAGGAATCAGGGTTTGGTTCGGGCATGAAGGCATGGGTGGAACTAGAGTTGGCTGCAATTAGCAAATCCAATTCGAGGCGTTCGGCTCGATTTTGAGACAAAAACTGCGATATTCGAATCTGCGTCTACGATGTGATACGTGGTGACATGCACCCCGGCTGGCAAAGTCTCCTCGGATCGACCTCACGGGTCACCTTAAGTCCGGGGATTCTGGGGCTACTTCGATAGTCCCCATGCCGCAGATTCAACTGGCCTTAAAAAAGCCGTGGCGGTTAAGTCCCTCGCCATGGTACAGATACGGGTCGAACATGCATCAAAAGGCTCCTGGTGAATTTGATGCTTTAATGATCAATTGATCTCGATAGAGACTCTCCGACCCTAGTTTCCCTGTCGCTAATCTAGTGCTCGCTCGCTATACCCTCCTTGTAGGCAGCCAATGCCCGATCTCGACAACCCTTGTGTTCGACGATTTGCTTTGGGTATCCGTTCTTCTTTGCCTTGTTTCTCGCCCCTCGATTATATGGATCGTGGATCTCCTTCGCAGTCAGACCTTTCAACTCAGGAACCCATTTGCGGATGTACTCCCCATCAGGGTCAAACTTCTCGCTCTGAAGTAGCGGATTAAAGATCCGGAAATACGGTTGGGGATCAACTCCAACACTGGCACTAAATCCCCATCCCCCGTTGTTGCTGGCAAAGTCACCATCGATCAAATGCTCCATAAAATACCGCTCACCCATGCGCCAGTCGAGAAGAAGATCCTTAGACAAGAAGGAGGCCACGATCATTCGACATCTGTTATGCATATAGCCCAAGTGATTTAGCTGCCTCATCGCCGCATCGACGATAGGGAACCCTGTCCGGCCCTCACACCAAGCAGTGAAGCGATCCTCATCGTAAGACCATGCAATGTTCGAATACTCTGGCTTGAACGGTTTGTTCATGCTGATTGCGGTTAGTACTTGGCTCTTTCCAATCGAGGGTGATACATACCAGACATAGGGCCAATTAACCAGTACGTGCTTGTAGAAGTCACGCCAGGCGACTTCGCTGATCCATGTTTGGATTCCTTCATTTCCAGCATTCAGCTTCTTTGTCTTGTTCCTGTCTCTTGCTATCCGAACGCAGGTTCTGGCGCTGATTGTCCCGCTGGATAGGTGTACAGACAGGGAAGATGTGCCATTATCTGCGGGTATATTCCTCTTGTTCTTGTAGCCTCCTATCTTCTCCTCGCAGAATTTGCTTAGTCGCTTTCTGGCTTCGTGCTCTCCGCAAGGCCAAAGAGATCGGAATCTCTGTTTCTCCTCGTCCGTGAGCGATTTGCTCTTTGGCGCATCTGGAATGACAACATCAAAAAGCTTATTGAAATTCTGACGAGCCGTTCCCGGATTCTTCGCGGGTGGTTCGTACAGCTCTAGGAGATCGAGGTTATCGTGTATATGAGCGACCCATGATCGGAACCATGGCGAATACACGGCATATTGCCTCCCTTGGCCACTCTGCAGATTCCCGGGAGGCACCACGCAAGTATCGTGGACAACCTCGAAGGCCTTGCCGTTCTCGGCGAAGTCCCTAACCATGGAAGCTTCGCGTCTCAGCTCGTCCACCTCATACTCCATATTGGCAAAGAGATGGCTCGCTCCCCACTCATCCATAAGCTCTAGAATCCGGTCCGGAATCTTCTTCCTTTTCTCCACTGTCTCGACGTACAGCGGGATGTCGAGATTCGCGAGGTCCGCCTTCAATACCTCAAGCGTCCTCAACATGAAGTCCACCCTCACAGGGGATCGCAAATGCGCCTCGTAGTCTTGCGGGCTCACAATGAACATGCAGATGAGGGGAACTCCCGCCTCCTTGGCCTTGTCGCTCGCCAGTGCTAGTGCCCTGTTATCGGAATGCCGTAGATCCATTTTAAACCAGTGAACAACTGCATTCTTCACGTCGACGCCTTTCCTATCTTGTGCCGTTTCCTCCAAGGCAGATATCAGTTCCTCGATGGGCCGGGGAATCTCATCGCTGTTGTAGGCGCGTGCGCGTGCATTGCTCATTTCTGCTGGATAATACCTCCGAATCACGATGCCATTCTCTTCAGCCTCCCTAGCCAAGTGGTGAGGTTGGCGCATCCCGCCGTTAGCCGTGTAGGATTCATTGGTCGTCTTGGTCTTCTTGTGCACAGTCCCATTCGAGGTCGGGGTCGTGGTAGATTTGCGCTTGGCTGACCTGGCAGGCATCGTGGTGAATGGCGCAAGGGTAGGCTGTTTCTTGGTCGATGTCAAGCTTGGGGGACTTAGTCGTGTAAGAAGACGCGAATGAAATCGTACTGCTGAAAGCTCAAATTGGGACGAAAACATGAAAGACTTTGGTTGAACTAGCAGTCAAGATCTACCACCCAGGGGAGGTTGTTTTGGAAGGAAAGGAGGCACCTTATTTCATTTCCTTTCGTCAGTGGCGACGACACGGCTGGCTGGGAGACCCGATTTGTAGTACGTCATGACGTCCCTGGAGATCGAGCTAGGCGCTAAGAAGATCTGAGATCTGGAGTTCTTAGCGCTGTGGTACCTTGGGCGGGACATGGCCCCTGCGTTTGGGACTCGGTCACGAAAAGGAACCAAAAGTTCATCCTCAGCACAACGGTGACGGGAAACATAAAACTGCCGATAAAATGATCGATATTAAGTGACGTGGAAAATAATTCTATGGCCATTGAGAACTTACTATGTCTATTGACTAGCTTATTTTCGGATTTATAGTAGGGTTCATGGTAGGTTTCAAAGTAGGACTCACAGTAGGGTTCGTAGCATTCACATTAGGGTTCACAGTAGGCCAGGATGCTGCCCTCGTTGCATCGTTATCTAGCGCGGCCAAGGTGTCTTCTCTGCCTGGCTGTGACCTGGGTTTCCTTTGCGACCGAGATACTGAGAGCCAGATGATTATTCGTAGATGATATATGAGGCATGCCGAGAGCGCTATACCGCGAGGTGAAGAATGATGAGCTATTACATATAAGGATTACCGAGCATAACGGCAGTATTTCGTCCGTCAACGAGCGAATCGAGTACATTCGTCTGTTCAACGATTTACCGCTGCCAATGGTGCTCTTCGCAAGTGCTAAGGCTGGAGGTACGGGCTTAAACGTCCAGGGAGCATCACACATCATTCTGGCAGAGCTTTTCTGGTCCCCCGGTCAAAAAGGCGAAGTAATCGATCGCGCAAATCGGCTACCACGGTCAAATCCAGTAACTGTCTAGCAGTTGATTGCGGAAGACTCAGCCATTGACTGGCTTCTTTGGCAATCGGTCGAAGCCAAAACAAACTTCACCATGTCAATCAAGGACTGTTTCATATGGGATAATCGGCGAGAGACTGTTGCGCTGAGAGTAAAATATCGGAATGAGCTGTGAAAGAGGCATGAAGATGGTGAATAAGGCACAGGCGAGATTGACTAGGTTGAGGAAATGATGAGAAGCTGCAAGAAAATGAGCAGCTTAACTGCTTTAATGCAGTGAAAAAAGCTAAGTTCATAGTCGTAGCTAGCCTACAATGGCGGGTGAAGAGGAAACATATTGATTCTACTGGCTATTGCGTTTTTCTTCTATTTTTCTCATGTTCAGTGCCATGACTATCTCTAGGGCAATTTTTTGAACATAACACAATATGATTCATCTATAATATTACTAGGGTTTTTTTTTTCTATATGCTAAAGTTAGGAATGTTGAAATTTTTTATGTTCTATGACTTCTGGTCTGCTCTTACTATCGCTTAATGATCCAATCTATCCCATTTATATGTCCAGTTTGTGTTTTTCTCAGCTAAATCTATCTTCCTTCTCTCGTTGAAGGATTCCATGGACAGTGCATCTGCCTCCTAGTCACCACCTTCGTCCTCATCACCCCTCTACTCATCCTCATCGTTTAAATCGCCTGCTTTATCTATTCTCACTGAATTCCCAGGATTGAAATCTTCGTCCTGATCATGGTCATCTCGAATGATTAACTCGCTGCCTAAATCTGCTCTCTCTTTATCTGGATTATATGGTGATGCAAACTATTTATCCCCCGTTCCCTTCCTCATGAGAATCCTTCTTGTAGTTTGTATTGGATTCTTGCGGGCCATCGCTTACTTTTGACTTTTTTAAGTCTTTCCTATTGCGGGCAGCATATCGCTCCTATAAAATAAAGAATAAAATAACGATATACCATGAACGGAAGATAGATTGGAACTCATACTTCTTCTTAGCACTTTCGCTTGGTTTATTATTCGATCCATAGCTATAGCCTCCCAACGATCTCTTTTAGCCTTTAAACTTGCGGCAGATTTCCTCGCAGTTGCTATCTCGTCTCAAGTTCAAGGTTTTTCAGCCGTAGGGTCCATAGTAGGGCTCATGCTATGGTTCACACTAGAGTTCACAGTAGGGTAGGGTTCATATTAGGGTTCATAGTAGACTACAGCTGCTTATTATGCTTTGTGGCAGCTTCATTATATTTACCCCTTGTGAGACGCATCTCTATTCCCGTTCACCGTTCATCTTTCGGAAGTTACGCTTCCTGCAGTATGTCGAGGAACATGACCATACCAGAGACAATCATAATCTTGTCGTGAGGGTAAGCTTTTCGGATCTCCCGTACCTGATTGATGACAGCTTTGACACGTGGCGAGAAGATTTCTCGGTCGTCGGTTGTAGAGAGTAGTTGGAGCAATTTCTGAGTGAACTGGGCGTTCGCCCTTGTTGGTATTGGTTTGGCTCTAGACCGGGGCTTGTGCTGATTATCATCCATGTCATCCTGTTCAGGGTCGAAGCCTTCCTCTTCGCAAATGAAATTATCACCGTTCTTTAGTTCGTCTTTTTGCGAGAGAGCTTCATCGACTTTATCATCCGCCGTTGATGTGCTACCACGCGTCTTGGATAACTTCGGAAACTCATTGAACTGAGCGTGGGCCCAATTGATACATCTGAAATGTCTCTGGAAGGTTCTTCTCTTTGCGATACTCCTCAAATAAATCGTGGGCCTCCTCTGCCACTATGTCGCGGTTGACTTGTCCTGCAACATGAGTGGCTCTGATCAAGATAGGATTAGCCGCAAGTTGCTGAGCCCTCATAAACGAACTAAAGGCTCCTGCCGGGTTGACACTTGGGGAATTTCCATCGAGATCTTGGTTGCCAGAGAGAGCCTGTCTACCACCTTTCATGTATTGGTGAATCATGTAGAGAATCGCGGGTTGTTCGATTTTGAACTCGATTTCTTTGGGCTGCAACATAGGCAGATTGAGAAGCTCCTTCGGCCGAGCTACGGCTGTTGCTGCCATTAAAATCTTGAAAGCTGCAGGCGAGCTCCTTCTGGGGGACCAATGAAAGTACTGTCTGCAGTACCTGTTCCGAATAAGGCAAGGTAATGCGGGACCTCCCATCGGAAGTAGAGTCAACTGTCCGGCTAAGTCGTCCCAGCTTTTGAACATAGGAGTCTTCGTTAGAAGGAATGCGCAATGGTAATTCAAAGCGCGAATAGAAGCATGCTTGAGAGTTCGCTCATTCTTGTATTCATGAGACTCATCAAGAATTATCACCGAGATGTTCTGGTTGAACGACTCATACACAGAAGAGTATAAGGGTGACCATAGTCGTGTAGGTGTTGGATTCACCAGTTCATCCATTTTTCAAGAGAAAAGAGTTCCTGCAGGTCTGCATGATCGTCATGGTGTACTCTCTCTTGATATTGTTTGCTGACAAACGAGTCGCTGCAGATTACGATGTCGTATTCAGTAGGTCAGTGACGGGATACTTCGAGCTATCAAGGCTAATGCATGAAGAGCGCTTATCCTAAGAGAGATCTTATTAGAAAAGCATTGACAGATGTAAATTCCTCGGAGGCTTACCTCGGCAAAGTGTTGCCTCACCTCGCTATACCACTGCTCAATGCGACCAGCCTTGCAGACGATCAAGATAAATCCGCAATGTGGAAGCATTTTCCGTCGAATATCTAAAGCAGAAGTCAATGCAGTTAGGGACTTTCCAATTCCCACTGCGTTGCATACTATTGTGGTTTAATTTTAATAGGTTAAGGTTCATAGTAGGGCTCTTAGCAGGGTTCATATTAGGGTCCATATCAGGGCTCATTGTAGGGAAAAGGCAGGAGGATAAAATCATCACCTATCCTAATGTACTGTGAAATGGCCATAAAGGCCCTTGTTATCAAACTTCTAGCAGAGAGGTTAGAAAATGTGGTGACCACATCCAGGAGCTCATCTGGCAGAGCTTTAAGTTTGGACAAATTAGCCATTCTCAAGACTACTGGTCGAGAAGTCTAGTTTGATGCAAAGCATCCTCACTAGCTTGGTGGGATTGGAACAGAGATCTACCTGGATATAGTTGCAACTTATCTTTGACTTGATTTACTGTCACATCCCCCTAAGACTTCATAAATAGATACCCTAATCCTGACATTAACTGGTATAACGACTGGTCTTGTCGCTGATCTTAGGACCTAATTGACAAAGGTCGTGATGTGCACTTGAGCCTTGTATGCTTCGAGAACTTCAACTGGGGGAGGCAAAGTTCCACGACCGTCAAACCTTCAAGGCCAACTTCAAAATCTTGTTCTTGAATCGAAGCTACTAGGCCCTGGAAGTTCTGAAAGTGGACATTGTTCTCGTCGGTACTGTCCGGATTTGGGTGGGTAGACTCCTCCACCTCCAATTGGTAAGAATCTTGCAGCAGGCACTGACGGCGAATCTCTAATGTGATGGGACCAATGTTAGTTCTCGTTCTTCATATCAGACCTATTTGTTCGTGTGGACATTGACTATTAGCACATAAGTCATCTCGCCTATGTCCAATGTTATGGCAGTAGGCCTCTTCTTCGATCGAGGTTCGTATCCGCATTTCATCCTACATATAACACGATAGGCTAAAAGCCCTCACCCCCCTGGCAATGCGGCATGGTGTTCGTCTAAGCTTAGGCTTGCATGACATCCCGCTGCTGAGTCTGCTCCCTTGGGCCTCGTGCTACTCGAGTACTTACGTGAACAGGAGACTGGGACGCATCGGATGGAATTGAATGCCGCATATAGAACTAGTGCAGATGAAGTAGTTATTTGCGTCGGCATTGAACGCAGGACGTATACAGCCTTAACTTCATCAGCTGAAAGCCGCCATGCTGGGCAGGGTTCTGGAAGGGGGAAAAGGCGCTTCAGATTGCTTAAACGCAATCTTCGGACGGGCGGAAATGGGAGCTAAAGCTGCAGCCATGCCACATGGTATGGCAAGCAATTCTACAGTCGGCTTCTATACTAAATGCCCTACATTTAGACGCTTCGCAGAGATTTCCTTGCAGTCTTACAAAGTCGTTGTAGACAGTCTCATGAGAATTGATTGGGAGATGATATCATCCATATCATCAGTCACAAAGAGCTGGCCGAGGAGTGTGAAGGTCAGATGTCTTCTTTAGCAGGGGGACTACTCCATGAAATTCATGTTCTGAGAATAATCCATTGCTTCGGCTCACCTTTCTAGTGAAGATCTTGCTGCTTCACAAGCTTCAAGTATGAACGCTTTCTGGTGGATTGTGGGCTGATATGTGCCCTAGAAACGCTTGCGTTCTCCCCGTAGAGCCATCATATCTTGGAGAAAAGTTATGAAGCAAGGGATACAGGAGAAACAATAAGAATGGCTGGTATCAAATGCCATCCTGGCTGGTGCGCCCGCCAGTACTTGACTGCAGTCCACTTGAATTGTTGAATTCGGCAGGCTTAAGCTCCTTGAAAACGACCAAGTAACATGGGAATTGGAAGAAATTCACGGATAATCTTCATGGATGTACAAATGCGGTCTAAATCCAATATCCATTAGAGTGAGATAGGCAAGTCGAAACACTACATTGAACCTCCCCTTGATGCCATGTCGACGACGATTTCACTGCAACGTCGGTTATGAAGGCAAATTCATCGTCCATCATGAGACCTTCGAGAAGCATTTGATGCAACATAGTTCACGCAAGTCACCCAAAACGGAAGGACAAACCGCCCACTAGGGCGAGTCAGGCGGTAAGAATGCTCCGCGCTTAAACTGGCTCGATCCGCTCTCATCCACACCGTCCCCGAGGCTAATACAACGTCTCAACCCTGGTACGATGCTCACCAAATGGTTAGTCAACCGAGTGCTTCCGCTTGCCTAATCCGGTAATTGTCACTCAAACGAGTCATTGCAAGCATTGTTTTCCCTAGAGAATGAGTCCGTGAATCTTGAATCAGCAGCATCTCAGACTATCCCCGTCCCCGTCCGGTCTGGGGTCCCCGGATTGACCAACGGGCTGCCACCGTGGATAACTCCAGACTTGATTATTGCGGGGGCCCGGGTTTATGATGGAAACATTATTTATACGACGACGATCCTCGTTCATGTTGTTTCGAATTCACCAGCGTTGCCTTGAGCGTTGCAATTGAGGCAAATTATAAGTCTCTTTGCTCTCTTTGTCCTTTGTGCTCACCTTTGCTAATTCTTTTTGGCTTCTGACCGATATCTAATCATGGAGCTGTCAATGGCGGATGAGCGCACAAAGCTCGCTTACAAGAACAGATGGAGGACACTCAAGAATAACCCCAAACTCATCGTCATTGCTCTATTCGCCTCGTTAGTCTCACACTTTACGTGCACCTCCTGAGGGACTCATACTCACTAAATGTACAGATTCGGTGGCTTTGAATACGGCTACCAACAGGGTGTTCTGGGACAGTCCCTGGTGATGACCCGATTCAAGGAAAACTTCCCCTCAGTCGTCGCATCCTCCAGCGCCACAGGGTGGCTTACTTCGATTCTCCAGCTTGGCGGCATCCTTGGCTCTCTGTCCGCCGGTGTTTTGGGCGAAGTCTTCTCTCGAAAGTACACTATGTTCTCTGCCTGTTGCTGGGTCATTCTGGGTAGCTACCTATACTGCGGCGCGACCTATCACAATCCTGCCTTGCTGTATGCTGGCCGATTCTTTACTGGTGTTGGAGTTGGAACTTTCAGTGGTGTTGGGTTAGTAGACTTCCTTCCGAGAGACTTGCGCACATGAGCTGATATCAAGGGATGCAGACCACTATATAACGCCGAACTATCTGCCCCCGAACTTCGAGGTTTCCTTGTCTCCTTTTACCAATTTTGCACCATTCTCGGCATCATGCTGTCCTTCTGGATTGGATACGGTAGTAACTACATTGGTGGTCATGGTGACGGCCAGTCCAACCTCGCTTGGATGCTTCCTTCTATTATCCAAGGCATTCCTGCTGTTCTTCTCGCTGCAGGAATTTGGTGGCTGCCATTCTCTCCTCGATGGCTAGTTAAGAAGGGCCGTGACCAGGAGGCTCTAAAAACTCTTTCCTATCTTCGAAAGTTACCCGAGGACCACGACCTAATCCAAGTTGAATACAAGGAGATCAAGGCCGAGTGTCTCTTCGAGCAGCGTGCCTTTGCAAAGGCGTTCCCCAACTTGGCTGCTAAGGAAGAGGGAAACGTTTGGGTACGCGAGTTTGCCCAGTACTATAATATCTTCAGGACTTGGGACAATTTCAAGCGAGTTGCCACCGCCTGGCTGGTCATGTTCTGGCAGCAATGGTAAGTTCGAGCAAGAGAATTATGCTCAACAAATACTCTGAATATCGGTAATCTGTGAGCTAACCTTACATCTAGGTCTGGAATTGACGCTATCATCTACTACGCCAGCAATGTCTTCGTGAGCCTCGGCTTGACTGGAGGAACTACAGCATTGTTGGCCACTGGTGTCACCGGCGTCGTTTTCTTCGTAGCTACCCTACCCGCTATGGCTGTTATCGACAAGGTTGGTCGAAAGCCCATGTTGTACGTCGGATCGGTTGTCATGTTGGTTACCATGGTACTCGCTGCTATCATCGTTGCTAAGTTCCACCACGATTGGAAGGCCCATTCAGATGCTGGATGGTAAGATTCCACCGCTAAGATCCCACTCTTCTTAATCTAACTGAAATATAGGGCGGCAGTTGCAATGATTTGGATCTATGTTGGTGCTTTTGGCGCAACATGTAAGTTACCTCCTCAAACTCGTTCCGAACTCAACTCTGACATTATTTAGGGGGGCCCGTTTCATGGACTCTTGTGGCTGAGATATTTCCGTTGTCCATTCGCGCTAAAGGAAGTTCCATTGGTGCTTCAAGCAACTGGGTAAGTCTACTTCCTGGAGTAATCCACGGTTTATCTACTAACATTGCTGAACAGCTAAACAATTTTGCCGTCGCCTTCTTTGTCCCTCCTATGTTCGAGACCTTGGAATGGGGCACCTACCTCTTTTTCGCCGGTTTCCTCGCTGCCAGTATCGTATGGCTATACTTCTGTCTTCCGGAGACCAAGGGTGCGACCCTAGAGGAGATGGACCGCGTGTTCAAGAGCCACTCTGGGGAGGCGGATGCTATTTTATTGGAGGAGGCTCGCCGAGATGTTGGACTTGGCTTGGAGCTGGAAGATCAGGCATTGAGAGCTGAGAAGAAGTTGATTCAAGAGAGTGAGGATCATGACTCCTCGGCTCAATCACATCATGAGGATGTTGAGACTGGTCATTAGGCTCTGATGTTAGCCAGGACTAGATTGAAGCTGCAGAAGGGCGAGAACTTCCAGGATATGCGCTCTTGAGACTCTTTCTCTCGCGTTCGCAAGAATTAGTGGACCTAAGTAGGCACATCAGTTAATGAAGGGAAGGTGCTTTGAAGATACTCTAGTCATGCAACATCTACAGTTTGAGGCAGGTGTTTTCATCGAGTTCTTGCCTCCTTGTATAAGTAAAGTAACTCTTTCCCTTGTTATAATACTATCTAGGTAACGTACATGATAAGCATGCGATACAGACAAGCATGCGATACATAAATCCCTCAATCTCCCCCCTCTCAATTCAATCATCAATTTCTCAACCATTAATTATGCCACTATCAAATACTGAGGCTAAAACCCTTCTTGCTCTTCAAGCCCTTCAAACTAACCCCAAACTTAGTCTCCGAAAGGCTGCTAGCCTCTATGAGATCTCACTGCCTAGATTGCAATGCCGACGTAACGGCATTCAATCCCGATGCGATTTCATCCCTAAGTCACGCAAGCTATCCGATCTAGAGGAACAGACGATTGTTCAATTCATTCTCGACCTAGATTCGCGAGGGTTTCCCCCCCGGCTCGCTGGTGTGGAAGAAATGGCCAACCGACTGCTCGCTGACCGAGAGGCATGCCCTATTGGCCAGCGCTGGGCTTCCAACTTCGTACGACGGCAACCAGAGCTCAAGATGCGTTTTTCGCGTCGATATGACTATTAGAGGGCTAAATGCGAAGATCTAACTATTATTCGCCAATGGTTCGCCCTTATATCGAACACAATCGCGAAATACAGCATCAGCTCGGTAGATATCTTTAACTTTGATGAGACCAGCTTTATAATGGGTATAATCACAAGCGGGATGGTCATTATATATGCAAAAAGGCAAGGAAACCCAAAATCAATCTAGCCTGGAAATCGAGAATGGGTTACAGTCATTCAAGCTATCAATGCGGAAGGCTAGGCTCTCTAGCCATTTATCGTGGTTTCGGGCTAGTATCACCTAGCTAGCTAGTACGAAGATGGCACCCTTCTAGGCGATTGGGCTATTGCTATGACCTAAAATGGCTGGACCGATAATGATATAGGCCTTAAGTGGCTAAAGCATTTCAATCAATATATAAAGACCCGGCGAATCGGCAGCTATTGCCTGCTAATTCTTAATGGGCATGAGAGCTATCAATCTACTGACTTTGAGGCCTATTGCAAGGAAAATAATATTATCACGCTCTATATGCCGCCTCATTCATCCCACTTACTTTAGCCTCTTGATATTAAGTGCTTTGGGCCGCTTAAAAAGGCCTATGGGCAGCAAATTGAGCATCTAATTAAATGCTCTATAACCCATATTGCAAAGACCGACTTCTTCCTAGCCTTCTATGCTGCATATCAAGCTATTATAATAGAAAGCAATATCAAGGCAGGCTTTAGAGGGGCTGGCCTAGCTCCTCTAGACCTAGAAGCAGTCATCTCAAAGCTTGATATGCGACTACGGACTCCAATACCTCTTGAGGAAGAGGCTAGCCTCCCTAACCCTTGGGTCTCAATGACTCCAAGGACTATTCTTAAGGCTAGCTCTCAGTCTAACTATCTTAAAAGACGAATTAAAAGGCATCAAAGTAGCTCTCCTTCCTCTATTTTAAGGGCATTAAAGTCATTTTCTAAGGGAACTAAAGCAATGATGCATGAGATGGCATTATTGAAGTCTAAGATGCAGACCCTTCGATAGTCAAATGAGACCCTTAGTAAGCGGCGCAGAGCAAAACGAACCCGACTACAAAATAAAGGGATAATGACTCTAGAGGAAGGAAGAGATGCAATTGATCAAATGGATATTAATGCGCAGCTATAAGCCGAATCGTTGGCGAGAGGGGGGCGAGAGAGGGGGGCTCAAATGAAAGAACGATGCTATGGAATTTGTAGGAAGCCTGGTCATAATGCAAGGACTTGTCAGGAGGCTATTGAGCTGTCTAAGGAAGAAGAGAGTGATTAGTTTTAATTGATTGAATGCTTGGTTATGTTTTTATCTTAAGTCTTGTCTTGAGGGTTAAGAAAAGTGTATCGCATGCTTGTCTGTATCGCATGCTTATCATGTACGTTATTATTTATTTGAATAGGGCTTATTTGAAGCGACGCTTCTCCGATTATCCCACCCTATTCGTAGCGTTCTCTAGCATCCATCCACATGCAGTCTCAGCGCTCAGCGAATATGAAGTATCTACCAGTGACCGAGGCCGAGCAATCACCCAGTACGGAGTCGGCCCAGAATCCGTATCAGCAACTGTCCCGTCTGGAGTGGTGACCAACATCCCAGGTTCTGCCTTGGCAGTCGACCGATATACAGTAGCCTCGAGATCCCTAGTCTCCAAACTAGACATCTCCATATCAGCAACCTCCCTATGGACAATCTCCATATCAACACTCGCTCAGCATGGAACAGCTGCAAGTGCCTCGGTTGTTAGTACTGGAATACAACAGCAACGTTCTCAATATTCACCGAGACTGTTACCGTAAAGGTTTTGATCGACCTATGGCTTTGGCGCGGTTCTCCAGTCCCAACTTGATGGAAGGCTTGGATTTTTCTGTTGTGAGTATCGCAACAACATCTTCAGGGTTGAAGACATAGCCAGATCTAATTCGGACATTCTCACAGCTTACAGATGTATTTCGCCGATCTCTTGACATGTTTGAGTCGCCCAAGGGGTTTAATGCTATTTTACATACCGGTTTTCAGGTATTGGACTCTTGGGAAAGATCTGGGAAGGATTTAGTTACAGACAAGAGCGAGCTACCCACTCTCACCCTCCACTGGGCTGGTCTCCTGAAGACAGAGGCCCCCTTGGTCACGTTGGATGCTTTTGAACAGAACTCGAAATCTCCGAAGGCAGGACTTTCACAGACAGGAGCATAACTTTCTAACGTATAGTCTAGTAGGATAATAAGGTAGTGCAATTCGAAGATCGGTTTGTACAGAGGCTCGAGGTAAGCTGTGAACAGTTCCCACGTCCAGTCGTCCCAAGAATATTGACGACCCCACTGTGGGGCAGCTGACGGCGGCTGCCAGCCACCCCACAGCCGCGCTAACCATATTTTCACGCGTCGCAGAGAATTTTCCTTTGCATCTCCATCAAACCATCAAACTGAAAATGCAGCTCAATAACGAGCAGACCAGCAGAGTATTTCTCCCCGTGCTCAATGCGCAAGTGCTCATTAGAGGCAAATAAGCGGCAAGTGGAGCTCCATTCGACCCGTTGACTCCCATGGTAGGTACCTAGACTATCTTCCCTTTGTGTGTCCCTACCGCAGCGTCCTTTCTCCAGCCACTCCTCCATCTCGACGAGTCTTCTTCGGAAGGCCTTCCACGAGCGACACGTTCTGTGCTGCTCGACGGGAGGGGGCTGGCGTCTCCCGCGATTCTTTCAGGATTGCGGTTGCTGCAAGAGTGAAAAGGGCCATCATAGTCCGCGTCCGTCTTGGCCATTTGCTTGGTTTATCCTACACGGGCGAGGCTCCTAGAGCTCCGATATATAACTGTCCCCCCTCTCTGATATTCCTCGTCGTTGGTTGCATCCTCGGTAGCGCCAAACCTTCGTCCTCACACGCAGGATGCTGAATCAGGTTCTCTTGTGATTGTGGGCCTTTTGAGTAAACCCAGCAGTCCCCATACGTCACCGACCTTTTAGTAGGGTCACTGTTGGCGTCAGACCATGTTCGCGTAGTTCTACCAGCTTCATAATCCTTATCAGGTCCCGTGAAAGACCTCTCTTATATAATTCCTCTTTTGAACACCATTTACTACTGCTATTCAACCCCTCTGAAACGCTGTGATACACATCGCCGGTGACATAACCATGGCTTTAGAAAAGAGCTCCAAGTTCGGCCACCTTCCCCTCAGCACCAGCGGTCCTATCGACTGCGCCCTGACCGGAGCATCTCTCCTCAATACACCGTATCTAAATAAGGGCTCTGCATTCCCCCCCAAAGAGCGTCGGCAGTTCAATTTAACGAGCCTGCTGCCGCAGGGCGTGCAGTCGCTGGATCAACAGGTCAAGAGGGCTTATCAACAGTACGCCTCGAGAGGAGATGATCTAGCCAAGAATACGTTTCTCACATCCCTGAAAGACCAGAATGAAGTCCTCTTTTACAAGGTAGTCTTGACGAAATGCGCCATTTTTTCATCAGCTGACTGTATTAAGTTGCTGCAAAATCATCTGAAGGAGATGATGAGCGTTGTGTATACACCAACCGAGGGCGATGCTATCCAGAATTACTCCAGATTGTTCAGACGGCCAGAAGGGTGCTATCTCAACATCCACGACCAGGATCGAGTATTTCACGATCTTGCTCAATGGGGTAAACCGGAGGATATTGATTACATCGTGGTTACTGGTCAGTACGAGAAGACATCCCCACATCCATTATCCCATCCATAACCTAGATCACAACCACTACCCCAAATTCAAAATAGCCAGCACCCCTAGCTTCAATCCAAACTTCAGCTGGAGACAAGCTTGGTAATCTGTAATCTCTCACTAACTAATTCATAGACGGAGAGGAGATCCTGGGCATTGGCGATCAAGGCGTAGGAGGGATCCTCATTTCCGTCGCAAAATTAGTTTTGACAACACTATGTGCCGGTATCCATCCTAACCGGACACTTCCCGTGGTCCTTGATTGTGGGACGGACAATGAGGAACTCTTAGGTGATGATCTCTATCTTGGCCTTAGGGAAAAGCGCATCCGGGGCAAGAACTATGATGACTTTGTTGATACATTCGTGAAATCAGTTCGTGCACTATATCCAAGAGCATATATCCACTTTGAAGACTTTGGGTTGCCAAACGGTAAGCTACCCTGTCTGGCTGCAAATGGGACTACTACTAACTCTCTCCCAGCAAGGCGTTTCCTTGACGTCTATCGACCCACCTGCGCCTGCTTCAATGACGATGTTGAAGGCACTGGGTGCGTCACGCTTGCTGCAATCATGGCAGGCCTACATATCAGCAACAAGAAGCTCAGCGACATCCGCATGGTTGTCTTCGGTGCTGGGAGTGCAGGCGTGGGCATCGCGGACCAAGTTCGAGACGCAATCGCCACGGAAGGGAACATCAGCCACGAAGGGGCCGCAGAGCAGATTTGGTATGTCAAGCCGTTCGAAGTTTGAAGTTTGAAGAGCTTGGCTAATGAGTAAAAGGTTGGTTGACAAGCCTGGTCTGTTAACTACTAATACGGAGGTCTCAGATGCGCAGAAGGGATTTATCAAGGATGGGGGTGATTGGAAGGACAAAGATACAAGCCTCCTATCCGTCATCAAAGCTGTTCGACCAAACGTCCTTATTGGCACATCTACCGTCCCCGGTGCCTTCACTGAAGATGTTGTCAAGGCTATGGCCGCAAACCACGATCGCCCCATCATCCTTCCCCTCTCCAACCCGACCCGCCTTCATGAGGCCAAACCAGCCGACATCCTCCAGTGGACGAATGGGAAAGCTCTCGTTGCCACAGGTTCCCCCTTCGACCCTGTCAAAGGCCCTTGGGGAGACGACGGCTCGGAGCTAACTATCGATATCGCCGAATGCAACAACTCAGTGGTTTTTCCAGGCATTGGCCTCGGCTGCGTACTCTCTCGCGCCAGACTGCTTACTGACCGTATGCTCGTAGCTGCCGTGCAAGGAGTTGCGGGGATGAGTCCTGCGTTGAAGGACCCAACGGCGCCGTTGCTGCCAGATGTGTCGGTGGTGAGGGACGTAAGTGTTCGAATTGCGAGGAATGTTATCAAGACGGCTCTAGAGGAAGAGGTAGCTCAGGAGGGGGATATTCCAACAGAAGATGGTGAGTTGGAAGAGTGGATCAAAGAGCAGATGTGGGATCCAGTCTATCGGCCTTTGAAGTTTGTTGAGATGGAGAAGGCGACAAGGGCGGCTAGAGGGGAGTTGAAGAGGGCGGGGACGGTTCACAGAACTGGGCACTTGTAAGCACTGCAACCTCCGTTCTTACTCCGTACCATCATCAATTTTAATTTTGATCCTAATTTATGTGTGTGGTGTTCGGGTTGTGGTGCTCGGGTTGAGTTGGAAAGTTTGGCAAATGAGTTTCCCCTTTTGCATCGTCCCCACTATAAACCATACTATAAACTCTACTATACACCCTGCTGTGAACCTGCTGTGAACCTTCTTTCGGGGTCGAAATATTCCTATTGGATGTGGCGGCAGATAATTAGTAACGGAATCGCAGCGATTCCTCTAACATCATAAGCTGGGGATTTAGGCCTGCGGCAAGGTGCCCAGGAGGGGCATATAGAACATTGGATGGCATTTAGGGAATCCGTTTGTTTGGGTTCATTCGCCCCTTCCAAGGCTTCATTCATTGAACAGTGGCCACTGAGGGTGTTCTGATAATGGATGCTAGGGAAACAAGGCTATTGCAAAGTGGCTACCGAAGGTAATACGGAAAGTGGGCTGGTGTATAGGGGTACATTTGGCTTTATTCTCTTACTAGAGCTATAAAGCTTTAACCCATATACAGAGGCTTCGAAACTTATAGCTATTTTGCTGAACTTTGACCTTAGATATGAAGAGTGGTTGGTAACATAGCCCCCTGGACCCTAGTGATTAAGATTAGAGCAAAAGCGGCAGTCACAACTTAAGGTGATTCATTTATATCAACACGTGTATTGCAATCTGTGAACTTGGCTTTCAGACGAATCAAAATCCTCCTCACATCCACATTCCTCCCTAACTCTCTCCTCACCCCCATCATCAATAAATCATCACTCATGGCCTTGCCGGTAGATGTCATTTACTGGGCAGAGTTGCCGTTGTTGCCAATAAGGTTGGGAGAGCCGCGGAGGTTGCCGGTGATCTTACCAGATGTGGCCTTGGTCTTGAGCCAGTTGGTGATGCCGGAGACACCAGTGATACCGTCGACAGAGATGGCATACAGAGAGAGGCCAACAATATGGGGAGTAGCCATGGAAGTACCGGAGATGGTGTTGGTGGCTGAGTTGCTGGTGTACCAGGAAGACTTGATGTCAGAGCCGGGGCCGAAGATATCGAGGATGGTACCGTAGTTGCTAAGATAATATTAGTATCACCACATCCCCTTGAAACAGCGATTACTTGCCTATAATATGCGATAGCCCATGTAGAGTCGATAGCCCCGACTGTAACCTTTTCGAAAAATGAGTTCAGTTTTCTTCATTCCGTGATGTGGTTGTGGCGGTTGAGACTTACAGCTGAGGGAGCGGAGGCAGGGGAGGTGCCGGAAGCGTCCACGGCATCGTTACCGGCAGCAATAACGGAAAGAACACCTGAAGAAGCAGCAGATTCGATGGCCTGGTTGAAAGAGGCGGAATAAGGGCCGCCGAGGGACAAGTTGATGGCGGCCTTGTTCTGACGGCTCTTGGAGATGATGTCGTTCACAGCCCAGTTGAAACCGTCGAGAATGATGGAAGTGGAAGACGAGCTACCCTGGAAAACCTTGACGGCTTGAAGGCTGGCCTTCTTAGCAACACCGTAGGTCTTTCCACCGATGGTGCCGGCAACATGGGTGCCGTGGCCGTTGGTATCGACATTGGCACCAGAGAAAGCGCTGTAGGCGGCGACAGCACGGCCCTCGAACTCGCTGTGAGTGGCAAGAATACCAGTGTCGACGATGTAAGCGTAAGTTCCAACTCCGGCGTTGGTGTCGTAGATGTAGCTCGTGGAGCCCCTGGTGCGGTGGGAGACGGTTCCAAGCCCCCAGGTAGCACCAGTCTGGGTAGTCAAGGCCTTCTTCTGGAGATGGGCCGAGTCATCCTCGCCTTGGATGAAATCGATGGTCCAAACCTTGTCTTGCTCAACGAGTTCGACCTAGTGACAGGCGTTAGTGGGTGCTAGGGCAGAGTGTTGGAAGACGTACTTCGGGGCTCTCCTTAAGCTCCTTGAGGGTCTCCTCGTCGAAATGACCAGAGTAGCCCTTGAAGCCGTACTTTCCATTGTACTTCCTCTGAACTCCCTTGAACTCACGTCCGCGCTTCTCAACATTGCGCTTGTGGACGTCTTCAACCCAGGTTAAATGGCTTTCATATTGCTGGGCCTTTACGCTAGGTTTGAGGGTAACGATGTAGCTGCCCTCAATGACGGAACCCTTCTCGCCGGTGATGTGGAAAGTACCATCATCTTCGGGGACGGGAGCACCCAGAGCGCAAGAGAAGAGAGCAGTCGCGATGACAGCGATGTTCTTGAAGTTAACCATTTTGATAAGATTTGAGACAGTGCCAGATGTAGAGTTGTGATGAGGATGAGGATGAGGAAGTAAAAGCTGTTTACGACGGAAGCATCCCCGACTTATATAGACTTGTCTTGCTAATACCCAACAGTCCTGTGGATGGTATCATCACTGGGATATCATGGCAACTTGCCAAGGAGTGGTGTTGACATGGTGCCTCCAAGCGGCCTGGATGAGGGGATCCCGGCTGTACAGCTTCGACAACCACACAACCGCGAAGGGAAGCATTCACTAACTTCCTCTTTGAGTTGTGAAGGAGCATCTTGAGGCTCTCAGTCAAGCGGAGTCGATAGGGAGATGCGCAAAGGGGAAGGCGAAGAGTGATGGCGAGCATCCAAGGCGGCTATGACATAGCATAGGCTGCACAAAAGTTCTTCAAGATTCAATATCAAACGCGGAACCGCTAGCACATCCTCGAAGGCCAAGATCCAATAAGGCCTGCTGTGCTGGCCCCTTGGCATCACGACCGGGTTTGAGGTGGCAATATTTCAGTCCTCCTGGGCGGTAATAGAATACGAATAGCTGTATGAGAACAAAGGCAATCACATGGAAGAATCTGGGCTCTTGGCCATGAGACGACTCGTTAGGTTCATATCTCTGGGATATCCCAGCTCTTCACCGCGTATCCCCCGCTTAAGTTGAGATTTGGCCGGAGCTCGGCGGCGATGCACTATATCCGAGAGACGACCAAAGGATAATGATATCGGTTCTCGGGCAATATTTACGAATTAGACCTAGATAGGCTCATCAAGAAGACCAATGGAAAGACGCAGAAGCCCGGGTTGTAGGCGACAAGCTCGTAGATTCAGGGACGGTCCGCTTGGATCCGAACCAACACGTTATGCATAAGCATAATCCAGAGTCTACGTTACTTTCGTTTAAGGTGATCCTACGCATCTACTCTTCTCCGCAGTTCACCCACCCTGAATGATGAAGCGGCAGCTTTCCATGGCCTGCTGGCGCTTGCTGGCTGCAAGAGCCGAGCCTAGAGTGGCGCCGGATTATAACCCAGTCATCGATATCTCTCAACTTCCTATTTAGGACGTTGAGGCCGTGTTTCGTGCACATTGGCGCCTTAGCAGGCCATTTGGTATAGCCAAGGGAAGTGCCGTTGCGCTATGCGAATGCTTTGCAGGGAGATGGCCTGGTATAGTCCGTCCTAGTTCAACACCATCAATCCTGCTTTGAGGCATGGAAGCTTCGTGAGGGGGGGGGTTAAGAAGGACTCAGTGGCTGCACTGATGCAGGTACTTTTGGAATTGTCGATCATTTCGGAAAGAGACGAGCAGGCCTGTCGATGGCGGAATTATGCATGAAATGGTTGTATTGATTGATTGGTGACTAGGCTCGGGAGTGAGTCGGTGATGGTAGACGAAGTGGGGGATGAATGAGGAAGATCGTCAGCCATGGTTGAGGTTAATTTGATGGTGTTGAGAGGAGATAGCATACCGTTGGCTCATGACAAAGGGCCCCAACCCCTGTAATAGAGTGCTTGAAATGACCGCTAATCTGTACTCGCGATTGGACCAGCAGTTTATGGGCGTCCCTGCGCTTGGAACAAGGTCCTTGCGCCTCTCCCGTCCCCAGATGTAGCCTTTCAAGCCTCAACCCGTTCTCCACCTTCATTATCACATCACCACATCCCCGGGATATCGTTATCGAACCTCAGTATCGCTTCCCTGCTAGAGAATCACGTGGAATCACTGGATGCTGCACATTTATATTAACTTCCCAGGCCCAGAACTGAAGGTCCAGAACATCCATCGAACCGCATCATCCGAACTTCCCTGCAGGGAAACGTGGGATGCTAAGGGCCGCACGCCATTCTACCCCCACCGACACGATAGTCACTGCAAGTCGGCCTTATGTCTGTCTTGGTCAGGAGAGGCGACGGCAGCTTCTATCTCTCCGAGCTTTGTTGTCATTCTCTGGTTCAAGGATTGCCCCCCGTGTTAAGCGCTCAGCCAGGAACGCACCGCCAAGTTGAACTCGTCTTGCCTCGGTCCGCAGACAGTAACCCTAGTTTCACTGTCCAATATCACCAGACGTTTCGGACGGCGGGACAGATTCGGGAATGGTGCGAGCAAGGCACCTAGATAAGCCAGACTTGAGTAGCCGAGTCAACTGCCGGGGATCCCTGACTAACCCTTCATCTCCTAGATCTCAGCTCAGCGGAGCAGTGTTCCCGTTCCTCCCGAGAGTCCGGCTGAGATATACCACCACTACCTCAAGAAGCCCTCAACACCCTCTCAGTTACAATCAGAGTCCTCTTTGAGAAGGTGGCCATTTCGGTGAGTCCCGAGGGTAATGGTGTGTACGCCTTGGGTTCATCACCCTTGTGTGATATGACCAGGCGTTCAACCCCGCATCAATGGTAAGACCAGACTGATATCTAGGTGTGTACTTCGGGAGCTGAACCGAACAATGATGGCCAGATGCCGGTCTTCGTCTACGGCATGTTACTCCTCATCTGGTATCGTCCCGCCCCTAGCTCTGATCACATCCATATCTGCCGAGCAAGTTCCAAGGCACAGCTCTACATTTCTTCCAAACCTTCTACATCTGGGTAAACTTCCAGAACTTTTGATGAGCAAATCAGATGACGTGATAAGACCCTAGCTTGTGGCGACAGTATAGTGTCGCCTTCTAGCGCTTGCTAACTACCGAGACGGGTCACGTACTAGTACCTTTAAGGTGTGCCACCCCCAGAATACTCTATCGTAGAGACTCTTCCGATAGCTTCTAACTACCTCGGGTGTCGGAAGCTCAAGTATGGGCAGATGACTCAGTCACGTCGAGTATTAAGCTAGCACCTAAACCTAACGACATTCCTCTTATGGAACTTGAAATCGCAACTGCGAGTTCTGTTGATTCTCAAAAGATACGAAGGAGTAAGAAGTAAGTTCTGTTGAGACTGTAGCTCCATGTCCTTACTTGCTTGCACAGTTAGATTTGCAGCGAGTATTTTCTTTCGTTCAACGCTAGGTATCCCTCTGACGCAATAGTCGTCTTGGTACTTCGTCAATCATGCTAAACCAAGAGCTTGTACCTGGCAGCCTGGCTGATAAGGGTCCAATACCCATTAGTGTACATACAGCATCATCCGCAGCTCGGAATATCTTTCACCTATATTCTCACTCAAGGTCTAGGAGCTTGAATAAATAAACTATGTTAGGTTTTCTTAAAGCTTCGATTTCCTAGTTCTGATGAACTAGTTGAACTATCTACATATGAGGCTAGTTTATCTCTTCATCCTGTATACGGACCGTGAACCTGGCGATTTACAATCAGTTGCACTTCACCCCGAGTTGAGAGCCGGGGCGCTACTTCATTCTCGTCACTGACTCTACAACCGTCACAAACACCATCCAGTTCCGTTGGCGGGAGATGGCTGCGGACGACTTGCGCACGCTCACAATCACCAAATGGAGTTCCAGCGGCCATCGCAACACAAATGATTGGGATTGTAATGGTGACGATGTGAAAACAATCACGCCGGCGAGCTGTACATTGGTAGAGTCGACACATAACTCAAGCTTTCTATGGGATCTGGTCGGGTTCTTTGTGTAACGTGTTCGTGTTGGCAAGATGCGGAGAGTATTTTCAAAGGTTGAGTTGGTTTGAGATGTTCGAGAAGAGTCGAAGTGCCGTTCCCTCGACTCTTATACATAGTCGCGGAGGCGGCGATACAAGCGAATCCACAACATTGAAAATACGGCCTTAGGAGAAGAAATTAGGACTCTGATTGAATCTGGCTGATCGAACAGCATAACTCGTTTCTCTTGTACGGCCGTGGACTGTACCCATGACTGTATAAGTAGTATTAGGGTGGCAATACATGTGAATCACCAACATGAAAGCGGTAGATCTGGGGGCGGATTTTCATGTTTTATAGCATTGCGAATGCCGCGATTCACTTCTCGTTATATTCTCAGTGCAACGGTTAGATGGTTTCATTACTCTATGTGAACTCGAATCGTTCAAGCTGGTCGGATCTCAACCTCATGCTACTAAGCCCTTTGAGATGCTTTCTGACTACCTCCTTGATGGTCACCATTACCCTTGTCTTGGCTATCACCTTTTTGAGTCCCTTGACTCTGACGCTGCTTCCTCAAAGCAGCAAGCTTAGCCAACTCTGCATCTACTCTCTCCCGAGCCTCCTTGGTAGCCTCCTGCTCCCTCTGCCTGATAGCAGTAAACCTAGCCAGCTCCGCGTCGGCCTGTTCTCGAGCTATTCTAGCCGCTTCCCAATCTGCAAAGGTCTTATGTTGCTCACAGGCACCGCTCATGGGATTTGGTGAAAATCGTATCTCCAGCCACGGCAAAGGGCAAGCTTTACCATCCCTATTTTCCAGCGCTGGAGCACAAGGCACTGGAGTGTGGAGCTCATGGACACAACCACAATCCCGAGTAACCTCCCTAATACGTGTGTAGCACATTGTAATATTAGCCCTATCTTATCGGTTTCGAGATGCTTTGTCGAAAGTTCAAATTGAAGAAAAGAAATCGTAGTAGAATGGGTATTAGTCGAGAGACGAGCCTTTTATGTTGGTGTAAGACTGTTATACGACGATCACCAGATTGCAGTCACCGATCGTGGTGATGTAGATTCATGGTATTCCGGCCTTCTGGCTGGGGCAATTCACACGCTACCATTCTTTAAGGGAACTTTTTATGGTTCCATTACTTCCAAAAGGGATTGGACAATGATTTTAACACTACCCATCCGTTTGGCATAAGGAGTCTTCGGACTTCGGCTGGGGAGTGTGGCACCCGCCCCGCCTCACTCGGAGGTTGAATCAACTCTGGTCGGAATGTGCATATAGGTTGCGCAGATATAAACGGGCAACACAAGCAACTATGGGGCAAGAGATGAAAAGATAAAGAAGTCTGGCAGGCTAAATGGCATGAATGCGTGCTTTCTTTAGTATGCGGGGACTCTCCTAATATATAAAGCTCACATATCTAACTCAATAATGACCATAAGATCGCCATCAGTTAGTTCAGCATCCCAAGATACTGTGTTGTAATAATCGTTTCCTTTTTAGCGCCGATCACACCTACTGTCACTACTTCTCCAGGGACTATGTCAATAAGGTTGTCCTCGAAGCGCACGTCCTTATCTTGACACTCTAAAGCAACACCTTTGACTGGCACCTCCGCACCAACCACTACAGTCTTGGCATCCTCAGCCAATTCGACATTAAGATGCTTTGGTTTCTGGAGATGCAGATACTTCAGAGGCTCTGGCCAGTTGACATATCGAGCGATCTCCTTACCATCTCCATAGATGTACGCTGCCACAACTGTGCGTGCTTCCAAGCCGGAATTGGGCTCTTTAACCGGAACGTCAAGGGCAGCAATCTCGGTTGAACAGTTTCCAGGAAGGCGAAGCGATTGAGAAAGGACTTTAGAGAAGGTTTCTTTGCCGGTCTCGATATCCCATGCCTTAACGATACAGACTCCGTGCAGCTCCTCCTGCATGAGGTTGGAGCCCCATATTTCAACCTGCACTCTAGTGTCGATATCCACGCGGGTATACTTATCGCGGGGATGTTTGTGCTCTTTGCGAGTGATCCCGATCGAAATAGGTGCCATCTCTCGCTTTACGGTGAAATAGGCCAACTTCGGTCGTAGATAGTAGTCGCAGATAGACCAAGAAGTCACCGGCCAACAGTCATTGATCTGCCAGACAAGAGCGCCAGAGCAGTATTCCTTTCCAGGACCCCTCCATTCACGCTTCCACAGTCGGTACGCCGAAGCGAGGCACTCGGCCTGCATCAGTTGAGTACAGTAGATGAAATGCTCCAAGGGGTCTGGAGCATAGCGGAAATTCTCAACTAGATAGAGAGCAATACGGCGTTCATGGCCAGCCGCCTTGTTGTGAAAATCGATCGTGGAAGATTGTGTATATCGATCAGGATCATCTTTTCCCAGGGGTAGGAACGAATCAATTGTCTTGATATCAGGGAAAGCTTCCATGCCGAACTCGGAGACAAAGCGGCCAACAAGCTTGTCGAAATCCTGATATTTTTCCTGGGAGCCATGCCATACGTTCCATTGATGAAGGTCACCGACCGTCGGATCCGTGGTTTTCTTGCCGCCCCATGGAGAACCGTAATGGTAAGCTGTTTTCGGGACCAAATCTTTGCACACGTCGGCTAGAATCTTCTCGTATATATAGCGAGCGGGAAAGTCGGTCTTCAGCCAGCTTTCGGTATCCTGGTTGTCGGAGTCGTAAATGAGACCTTCAGACTCAGCAACTTGGTAATCTTCGTTGTTCCCAGCCCAGATAACAATTGAAGGATGATGTCGTAGCAAAGTTACGTTTGCTTCTGCTTCACGTTCAATCGACTCCAGAAGCTCCGGCCAACAAGGGTAATTACCACAACCAAACATGAAATCCTGCCAAACCAAAATACCTAATTCATCGCAAGCATCATAGAAAGCTTGTTCTTCATAGATGCCGCCACCCCACACTCGGATCATGGATTGATTCCCATCGGCCACTAATTTCACCCAGTCACGGTATCGCTCCTTCGAAATACGAGGGATGAAGTTGTCGGCTGGGATCCAATTACTTCCTCCACAGAATATAGGTATATTGTTGACTTCGAAAAAGAAGGTCGTGCCTGGTTGATCTTTTAGGGCTCTCTGAACAAGTTCAACTTTCCTAATGCCAATCTTCTTAGACACGGTGTCTAGCTCATCACCACCATCGAAGACAGTGGCGGTGAGGGTGTATAAAGGTTGATTACCATATCTGATTGGGTACCATAGCTCTGGGTTTTTGACATTGAAAGTCGCGCTTGAGCCATCTACGGTCTGCGAAGCGACTTCCCTCCCTTTGAAGTGGATATCGAAACGGACTGCCGGCATCTTACCGTCAGTGAACGTTTTGCCCTCGATGGCCACAAAAGTAACTAGCTTTGCGCTCTTCAAGTCGCTACTGATTTCGATATCGACGTAAAGGTCTTTAATGCGGGATCTGTACACCTCAAGGTGTATCGGCCTCCAAGGGCCGCAAGTCAGAAGCGAAGGCCCCCAGTCCCAACCCTTTAGAATGATTAGCTACAGCCTTCGCCAAGGGGAGCTGAATGAACTCACCCAGTGATACTGAGCCTTTCTCACAGCTAATCTTGAATTATCACCATTCCAGCAGATATACTTGTGGTCGGGATGTGCCTCCACCAACTTCCAACCTCTCAAGTATGCACTGTCGAATGTAATCACCAACTCGTTTTTCTTTTTGAGAACTTTAGTGACTTCAACACGCTTTGCAACGAACATGTTATCTGTCTTGAGGAGCTCCTTTCCGTTTAGCACCACTGTGGCGAAGGTATCGAGGCCATCAAAGGCCAAAACGGCCTCATGCCCATCATCAATCTTAGGGCTTGGGAAAGTTGTCTTGTAAACCCAGGAAGTCTCGCCGACCCATTGGACATCGAGCTCATTTTTTCCAATGTAAGGGTCGGGGATCTTTTTGTGGTGTAGTAAGTCGAGATGGATGTTGGTAGGGAACTGGGCGACCGGCAAGTAGAAATCATTGCCTTTGTCTGCTTGTCTGAACTGCCAGTTCTGGTCGATTGGGGTGACGGTGCGAGGAGCCATCTTTGATCAGCGTGAGACGGAAGATGAAAGTGGAGAGATGGTCGTGATTAAAGATGGGAGGTGAAGTCAAGTTTGACAACTGCTGAACGCAGCTAGCAAGTGCGAGGGGCAGTGAGGGGTCCGAAGAGGAAAGTGTAAGGTAATCATGTAAGTGCCAGGTCAAGGCACGGCTGATGAACTCATGAAACCCGAATCTGAGCATTTAGCCGGCGATCAATCTTGTATCACCCGACTACATAATAATGGTCAGTGACACACTGCGATCGTAGGCCATTCAATAGGCGGCGCGTCGGGCCGGAATCTCCGTGGGCTGGGGACTCGACAATTTAACCGCCAACATCGCGGCATCAGATATATACAAGATGCTTGTTGTAATTTGCTGCTACCTATAAATATGAGCAAATAACTCGTTGGGTTCTTTTTCTAGGGATCGTTTCTTCGTCCTCTATCTTCAGGACGCCCGGTGTTCTTTCACTAAAGCCTTCGTAAAGCCTGAAGTGTCTCATCACTCTCGCCGGGTCATTACTATGATGGGTGGCAAACGATTGATGAATACAGTGATTATGTACTTAAATGACGGATCCGTAAGCAGATCCAGAAAGCGACTCGACCTGTACAGTCGTCTATGCCCAACGCCCAGACGCTGAAAACGAATGCTCCAAATAATATCGCCAAACATTGTATCAGGAATACCAAACACTCCTACAATACCCTATCCCTGTTCCTATCACTGTCTCGTCGCGTTCCCTTCCTCATTAAAACTTCCAGGTAGGATTTCCATCACTAGCAGCAGTTCCGGCCCCTCCTCCGGTTGCTCAATGTAAAGACCTCTTCCCATTCCCGTAAACTCCAGTTCTGCGTCCGGCTCTTGCCCCTACGTCGCCTTCGGAGACCGCTAAGCCCGTCGTCGATGGTAGCGCCCGTCATGGAGCTCTTGATACTGCCGCCGTCGCTCGCTGTATTCCAACCCCCACTATCGCCATACTGAATTCCGCTTGCGGGATCGTCAGGGTCAATCTCCCCCAACTCGATCTTGGTCAAAATCATCCTTGCAAGCCTCCCAAAGATCTCATCTACTCCTTCGCCATTTAATGCGCTGGCTTCTGTAACAACCGAGATCCCTGCTGTGCTTGCCCACCTACTAGCCTCAGCGGTAGTTACCTCCCGTCCCTCTGGCGCATACGTAGCTCTTTGTTGAGTCCCAGCCCCTACTGAGCTACCATAATCCCTAATCGTAGCTGTGCCCGAGGTATTTGATGTCGATAAAGGATGTGAGTTTGCTCCCATGCTAGCGGTAAGTGTCGAGTTTGAAGCAACACTGCTCGGTGTCGGGGGTGGTAAGCTCGTGTCGACGAGTTGCTCGTTTGCCAAGTCCAACTTGTTTCCTACAAGCATAGCACTCAGGTTTGGTGAAGCAAGCGCTCGAGCGTCATTGAGGAAGGGCTGTAGAGCTCGGAAGGATGCGTGCGACGTGATATCGTAGACGAAGATGGCACCCGCGGCGCCTCGATAATATGACCTCGAGACGGATCGGAATCGTTCAGTGCCCGCTGTATCCCAGAGCTATGTGTGCATCAGTCACTCTCTTCTGCAGTCCAGTCGCTGCATGCATCATACCTGGAGCTTGATTCGTTTCCGCCGTGATCCGGTGCCCACCTTGATAATCTTGCTGGCGAACTCGACCCCAATAGTTTGCGATGACAAGACCCTCCACTCATTCTTGACGAAGCGATGTAGAAGACAGGATCTGCGGAGAGCCTTTGGTTAGCAGTGATTGCCGATGCGACATCTATAATATCCCGCCAAGGTAGCTGTCTAGTCCGTCCAAGGTCGACTTACTTTCCCGTTCCACTAGGACCTAACAGTATGATCTTCGCTAGGTAATCATACATGCTCCCAAGCTCCTTTGGCAGCGTCAGCAACCAAAAACCGATGCCCTTCAGCAATCTCGTGCGCATACCTGCTCACGGGCAGTCCCCGAGCTATCCTCGCTTGCGCCAGACAGCCGGCGCGGTCTCGTCATGGTGGCGTTGCGGATCGTGGAGCTTTAGGAATCGAAGCAATGTCGCATGTCTAGTCGCGTCGCAAACGGTTATACAGTTGCGCAGTAAATGGCCAGGCCAAGGAATGTATATCCGTCAATATAAAATGATCAAAGCAGGATTCTTGTGCTCAAAGCGGCCTTATCGGGCGTGCGCTTCTATTTGGATGGATGATGATGATGATGTCGAACCCGGCGACAGGGGTCGCGAATCGGGCACCCCACCATCCCTGTCGTGATTACGTGAGGGGTGAACTTTGTTTTCAGCGGATGCTACTTGTAGTTAAGGATCCACTGAGACACGCTAGAACTTCATCACTTCCATGATCAAAACACCAACGTGTTAATTGCGTACGGCATCACATTGAAGGCATTACATTTTCGGCTTTTATTGGGGCTCCTCTCTCTCCTTCAACCTTTGGTTTCAGTAACCTTACGCCAAAGTTAAATCCTACAGAAACCTAAACACGGAGAAATTGAGTCAAGCTGTCAGTTTCACCTAAGCTCAAGTGATACGCAAACACTTCATTCCGAGATTGACATGCGCCACTAGGGGAAAGCTCGAGAATCAAATTTATATCGCCCTGTGGTGAATATTCGCTGTCAAGATGCTTGGGAAGGCACTTTGACATTACGATTTCTCCCTGGAAGTTTCCAAGCGGAGACACGCCCTGAGTCTTAACACTATTATGTTTTCATCTGCATCCTTGACTCCAACACGAGATTCAGAGATTCTAAGTGACCCCTCATGATGCATGATTGATAAGGTTTACCTGAAAGATGTGTCTTCTTCTTTAACCTTACTCCTTCCACGTAAACTCCGTCCTCTCAATTTCATTCCCAGCCTTGAGCTTCCCATTGTCACCCTTCACCTCCACCCTCTCCCAGATTCCCGGTAGCTTTTTCAAATACTGCAAACATAATAACCAAGCCTCGAGGGGTAGGTATACTTCATCGCTTCGTCTCTTCCTACCAAACGCTAGACATAACAGATCCAAGGCGCTCTGAAGCCGCCGTTCGATATACATAAGCAGACTCCCGTCATCCTCCTGGCACCACTCCTTGTTCAAACCTTACCCATACGGAATATAGTCATCCTTCCCGAGCTACCCAATTGTGAGGAATATACGGGATACTCACCCAGAACAAACAAACATGCCTACGATGGCAATGACAGCGTTTCAGGGCCTGGAGAGAAGAGGGACCCAAGCTGTCTAATCGAAACGGACATGCTCTCCGATATACACAAAGGCAGTGATATATTCAAGCTCAACACTACAGCATGGCATCCGATTGCGAACCGCCCACTCGACGTCGATAAACGCTTAACCCCCTCCACACTGTCCAACTCTCAAAGAGTCAAGCGCGATGCTGGCCATGGAAAGAACGCTAAGGAGTGGTTGTTCAACTTTCTTACGGATCCCATATATGACCCGCACTGGGAAAATCTTGATCCCGTCGTTCTTCCGCCCATTATTGTTCCTGATGGGGTCAATCCCGATGACTATGGCAACATCTACGATGACCATCAGGAAAATATTGCTTGGAAGTATTTGGACCTTATGGCAGAGCTCTATGAGTCCATGGGACATAAGATCAATTGGAAGAAATTCAAGGAATCGGGATACCGGGTGGATGGGGTAAGGTGGTGGACGCCAAACCCACCGCCACTCGACGATCGCATCAACGTAGACTCTCCAACTCGACTCGAGCCATCACGTATTCTGGGCGAGACACCGCCGAACAGAGTTGAGACGTCGGCGGCTCGACTCGAGGCGCGAAAGGAGCCACCGCCGCTGGATATGAACCCTTGGAATTGGAATCCAGGTCCTTGGGAAACTGCGAAAGAGGTAGTTCCTACGAGGGCTATGGAGGAGGCCGAGGGCTTGGGGTTTCTGGCGAGCACTCAGTCCTTGATGATATCCGGCAACGCGCTAGAACTAGCTGCTAGTCCTGCCCCTACAGAAGGTACACAGGAAACATAGGCTTCTATTCAAGATGAGCAGTGAGAGAATGAGAGCATCGGAGGAAAGAATACATGGTGGTTTGCCCGGGACACTTGATAGCTTTCTACCCGCACCAGTTTCTCGGCGTTCATCCAATGACATATCTAAGGTCGATGTGGCTAAGTTACGTTTGAGATATACCATATCGAAGGGAGTTTGAGATGTATATTTGAGAATCGAAGAGATGATTGAGGGTGGAGTTTGGAGGGAGTATCAGTGGTTTTTTGTACCAATCAGACCGCAGACTCAGGTGTAACCGAGTTTTTTCAATTGAACATGATTAATCTCAAAGAGTTTCCGAGTAGTTGTCTGCCATATAGGCGAGAGTTGCTGAAAGCTTCAGCTTCGGGTTCGGTCCCTCTTTTGCCGAGAACGTGCCTCGGCGGCCACGGAGCTGGATGCCGATCCCCGCGTCATGTCTAAGCTCACCTTGAACTCATTCCAGCATCGACCATTGCCTCGTCTCATTTACAGAAACAGATCAATATCTATCTACCCCTCATCCAGAGTTTATATTTGCATCTTCGATTACCATGAAGATTGAAGGTCGCACGTTCATCGTCTCCGGCGGGTAAGCATCTACCCTCTTAGACCTTAGTTTCACATGCTAACGCATCGTCAGAGCATCCGGCTTAGGACAGGCCTGCGTCGAGGAAATCTGCAAGCATGGAGGAAATGCAGCAGTGCTTGATATGAATGAAGAAAATGGTCAAGAAATCGTCAAGAAACTTGGGTCGTTGGCGAAATTCTTCCAATGCAACGTGCTGGAGACGGAGAGCATCAGAAGCGCGGTGCAAGGTACTGTGGATTGGATCAAGGAGACAGGCAAGACTTTGGGAGGTGTTATCCCAGCCGCAGGGGTTTCAACACCGGCAACTGTAATTCATCCTTCCTCTTGGACAAAGTGTAGATGCTGACTTGTTGGATAGATCCTTGATCGACATGGCGCGGCGTTCAACTTAGACGACTTCGATTTTGTCCTCAACGTCAACCTCCGCGGCACTATCGACCTCGTCCGCCAAACTCTCGAACACCTCGCAAAGATTACCCCCATCGGTCCTGACTCCGAGCGCGGCGTCATCATCATGGTTGCATCCTCCGCTGCCTTTGATGGCCAGAAAGGCCAAGTCTCCTACTCAGCTAGCAAGGGCGCCGTGACGGCTATGACGCTGCCGATGGCGCGGGACCTTGCGCGGTACGGCGTTCGTGTTGTGACTATTGCGCCGAGCTTGTTTGATAGTCGCATGACGAGCGTGATGCCGGAGAAGGTGAAGAAGAGTTTAGAGGGCGCAATGGAGTTTCCGAAGAGGGCAGGCCAACCGCATGAATTTGCGCAATTGGTGAGGCAGGGGATTGAGAACGTGATGTTGAATGGGGTAGTTATTAGATTGGATGGCGCAATGCGGATGCCGAGTAAGATGTGAAATCGACACACTGTACAACTTATGATTGTATCATCACTGCTAAGCAGATCGCTATGGAATGGGTCTATATTTCGAGCAATAACAAGGAATTCTATGTCAACAGCACATCTCAAACTCACATCACTAAGATACTTTCAATGCTTTGTCATAGACCCGAATTGCACATCAAGTGATAAAACTAGTAATCGGCTATGTCGGCTCTGTTGACCCTCCGATTACTCCTCGAGAGGATTTATAATCATCTCAAGTGTCACCATATGCATGCTTGGGCGGGTAAACTCTTAAGCCTAGCCTCATAGTTGGGGGTAGATGAATATCTAAACCCCCATCCCAAATTCAACGCAGCCGATCGCGCTCCAGCAGGCCGCCTTCGCACAGTGTTCTTGCATCACTCATACAGGGTTTCTCAGCTCCGCATCAATCTGCACCTCCAGGTTTACAATATTTCAAGACCTCTAATAGCTACCATGGCACCGACCAAAGTCGCCATCCTCGATGATTATCAAGGCTTCGCGGATTCATACTTCGAGAAGCTCGATTCGAGCAAGTATGAGGTCGAATCCTTGAAGGAGACCCTCCTGCCCTATAACCACCCAGATACTCCTCAATATGTCAAGGATGAACTCGTTCAACGCCTTGAGCCTTTTGATATTATTTGCAAGTTTCTTATATATCTACAACGCGTACTGTACTAATTATTACCAAGGTACCATGCGCGAGAGGACGCCGTTTCCAGCTGATCTTATCAATCGCCTGCCAGCTCTCAAACTTCTGCTCACAACAGGAAACCGTAATAGTGCACTCGATTTGAATGCTTTTAAAGCGCGGAGTATACCAGTAGCTGGAGCCGTGGATCAGAGCCGCTCGAATAAGAAGGCAGGGGGTATTGACAGCACAACTCAGCATTGCGTGACCCTAATCCTCTCGCTTGCCCGAAATATCTCACAGGATGATGCAAACGTCAAGGCTGGACTTTGGCAGACGAGTGCTGCTTCTGGAGTTGCGGGAAAGACCTTGGGGGTCGTTGGGTTGGGTCGATTGGGTGCCAATGTTGCGAGGATTTTCAACGTTGCGTTTGGCACGAAGATCATCGCCTGGAGCCAGAATCTGACACAGGAAAAGGCAGATGACAAGGCCAAGGAGTTAGGCTTACCTGTGGAAGATTCAGACGGAGAAAAGACCTTCAAGGCCGTTAGTCGTGATGAACTCTTCAGCACCGCTGATGTCGTCAGCATCCACATCGTTCTCTCCGATCGATCACGGGGTTTGATCACGTCCCAAGACCTATCCAAGATGAAGAAGACATCCTTCCTTGTCAATACATCCAGAGGGCCACTCATTGTCGAGAAAGACTTGATAGACGTTCTCAAAGCCGGCAAGATTGCGGGCGCCGCACTAGATGTCTTTAACTTAGAACCACTACCCGCTGATAGTGAGTGGAGGAATCCAAACTGGGGGAAGAATGGATTGAGCCGGGTACTTCTGACGCCTCATATGGGATACGTTGAAGAAGCGCCTATTAGCTCTTGGTATGAGCAGCAGGTTGAGAATATCAATCGATGGGCTGCTGGCAAACCGTTGACAACTCCTCTGATTTGAGTTGGAAACAGGCCAAGATTTGAGTGTGGATGAGACGTGGACTTATACGGACTTTCGTATTAGGTTAGGGTCGAAACCGGTTCAACAACACCATAACACACAGCATCTATCGTCCTTGCTCACTCTGAGACTCGCTCTATTAATCCTGCGTCTACTTAGCTCGGCTATTCCGTACAATTCCACGATCCTACGTTTACATTTCACACGTGTTAAGCAACCCCCGCAGCGACATCGGGCCAACCCCCCTGCTCCCCCAACTCAGCTAACCAGGATCTAATCCCATCTAAATGAAACGCGACCCAGGTTGCAGACCTATCAACTTCACCTGATCGAGCACGGCCTTGACTTCTGAAGTGACTCTGGGGCCATCGTGGGCTGCATGACCAAGACCGAGGTGTCTAGCAATATGCATTTTATCCTTGATCTTACTCGGTGAGCTGATCTGGGACCTCGTAGCTCCGCCGCAGTCCTAGTTCTGGTGATGTTACTGAATGTGGAAGGTGAAGATGCTCAGCATTGTAGATCTGCATGCTCACGCGGAGACGTATATACATTTGCAACTGCTGCGTCCAAGGTGAATGCGTCTCTTGGTTCCGCTACAGCCTCATCAAGAAAATTCACCATGGCAATCATTCGCAACCTCCTCCTCGCAGCGGGCGTCATCTCGACGACGCTCGCCGTGACGCCCGTCTCGAACAGCGATATGACGAACCTCCTCAATGAAGGCGGTGTAAGTCTCGCGATGAAGGCCCAGCCCATGTGGTTCTTCGGGCAAGCGATGAACAAGCCCCCATGCATCCCAACCTGGGCGACTCAAGACGGCAAACAGACGCCCTCCGCTGCGCTTTGTGCATGGCCTAATGCTGGGTGTAATTGCAAGACTCCCGGAGTCGGTATTGGAAATCCCTCGCCGGACTTCCCGGTGTATTATACCTATTCGAAGTGCAATGACAATGAGGTCAGGGTGGCATACAACTTATTCTACGAGAAGGACGGGTTAGTCTACTATGAACGTGTGATGAGTTTCGAAGTAAACGACTAACATGTTTCATGCAGATTTACCCCCGACGGCATCAATGGACATAGATAGTAAGTTTCATGGTTGGATATAAGCCAATGCTTCATGTGTTGACCATTTATAGCGACTGGGAGCGTGTTATTGTAATCTGGGGGAAGGGTTCTGACGGCAACTGGAGCCAATCCAAACTCCTCCTCTCACAGCATAGCGGCTACAACACGCAAACCTGGTCTGGCATCCAGAACACTTTCAACGACGCAGATGCATCTCTTGCCCGTGGGGGTGACAATGGCCGGACCAACCTGGACCATCCGAAGGTGTATGTCGCTTGGAGCAAGCACGCCAATTATGAGGATCGGAACACTGTAAGGAAGCATAGGCAACATTTTCGGGTTATCGAATACTACTAACTCATCGGTACTTTAGGGCTGGAATGATGTCTTGTCGCAGTTGACCGATAATGCCTTCAGATCTCAAGATTGGTGGTCCTACACGAAGCGCGGTGAGTGGTGACCTCTCACATTAATGACATAGGCGGCTGACGCCTTGAACAGAGAACTATATCCGAGCTGACACATCTACGGATATTGGCCGATTGATTGGTGGTTTCGATTGGGGTAGTGCTACCAGCAACCCTGCCCGTGTCCACGAGGGCCTTTGTTCAGCGTCGTGATGGACGTGACTGGTTGTCGGCAAAGCGTTATTCATTCCGTCTATTTACCATTCGACATTTAGTTCACCTGCTAAAACTGAGAGAACCGGTTTAAGATTTATGACTCAGGATGATGCCACTTCTAGGAGCAAACTCCCCGTGCCACAAACGACAACAAATTGTCCTTCCATTGTCAGACATGCCACTTCAGTCGTGCTTGAGTAAACATTGAGACCCATCATCTCAGTTGCACAAGCACAGGTCGGTGATGACGAACAAATTCTGCCGTATTCGTGGCATGTTAAAGCCGTTATCTGTCACTCACAGAAGGGGGTGCACATCGGTCGGCAACGGCCGTCATGTGAGACATGTTCGGGATCGAGATCGTTTGTGCAGCGCAAACAAAGTCATGGACTTGCTTGTGTTCATTATGGTGACTTCGTCTTCAGCAGGGTCACGGAAGGAGTTGTCATTATTCCTGCTCCAGTTTGCAAATGCATATCCTCTTCTACCTTGCCATCAGTGCTCGAAGGAGAACGGTCCGGAGAACGGTCCATACCGTTTCCTTTCTCTATGCTAAGGACTCGAATTGCGAGTTGGACCTCCCACGAGCCCACATCATCGTGACGGTGATTCTGGTCGCATCTCTCTGTCTGCGTCGCATCCCACAAGCCTAGAGGGCATGTGTGTTACAAAGTCAGCACACGTTCTCGATGCCCTGAACTAATTCACGATGCGCCATCGGCGTAACCTCTTGCCTGCAACCAGCATCAGACAGTGGGCGTACAGAGTAGGTTTGTCACATCTTATTCCGCCAAATAGTAAATGTGATGGACTGGCAGCTCGTCAGAGGGAACTCCAGCCTGCTTTGTGTCAATCAAGACTGGAATTTGTTGCAAGCGGAATTTCAATTTGTTTTCTATTCTATCCGCTAGGTTCTCTGGCTATCCAGTCAGCAAAGAGCTATTAAGCCTGCCTCTAGAATTGGGGAAATTGGGATTGGGTCTTGGGATGCCATGAATGATCGGCAACAATGTCGTTCCCCAATTGCGTATCCCTCTACCATTTTGGCGGGTCGGACGTACGCTGACGACAATTCTTCTCACTATTGATTTGGAGTCCATTTCCCAAATCGTCTACATCACTTCATCCGTTCAAATGATAGGCCACCCGTAGATTCGGATCATGATCTCACTGCAGCATCGATGACATCGTCTTTGCGTAAGGGCTCTCAATAGTCAGAGGCGGTAGTCGGCTAAGAACCAACCGGCCCCATCCCACCGTTGCTGGATCGCGACTTAACTCGGACAAGGCTAGTTCCGATGGTAGTAGCCACATAACACTGCATCCCCCCCCAGTCGTCCTCTCTCAGGACATTGGTTGTCTTGAATGCATCTCAGGAGGATGCCTTACGGGCTGACTGATAATACTGACCGATTGATGAGGCATTGGCTAGAGTAAACTGTCTTGAGGTTGAGGTTGCCGACTCTAGGCATCTCAACGATTGGCGACCAAGTATCGCTACATCATTGGAGGACATCGCCTTGGCTGACGAAGGTTTGCAGACTTGTAAACAACAGCTTCATCATATGTAGAAACCCCATGCTAAGGATTTTCCTTTTTCAAAGGCTAGTGGCGAAGGGTCCTCCACGCCTACCTTCAAGGAAATGCCCTGTTCTGGTAGCCCATAGGTTCAGAACCATTGCAACCCGCTTAATGATAACACACCAAAGGCGGCTCTTCTCAGCCCGAGGGCACGAGAGGCTTAGCCTGGAGATGATCGCCTGGGCGCCGGAGCATTTCGCCAGTGCCGGATGGTACGCAAGTCCCGAGAATTTGTAGGGACAAGAGTGTTTGGGATCCATTTCTTGGTCCGTTTCTATCTATATCGGTCGTGGCTAACGAAGGAGGCATAGTTAGAAAGCATCGACAAACCTTTTGGGATATAGACCTTGGTGTTAATGCATGACCGTATTACCATCCGTGATCGAAAGGTCGTGCAATCCTTCATACAGAACCGTAAATACGCGGCCTTGGCGTACGGTAGCTCCTTAGCCGTCTCTTGTAGGACTAAGTCACTTGGCTCTCGCTCTCGCCGTGGATCATGATGGAATGGTTGTCATATCCCGTAGACAAGTGATGTAGGTAGCGTTTCTGCATCTATCCTCGCAAGGTATATATCCCACCACGAAGCCTTTTTGATCCCTGCAAATCTTGTGCGAGCCTTCCTACTCTCCCCATAATCCCATCAACTTTACTTTTATGATTTCTTAGCACTTGACACTGCACCCGGCATCATGGCAGGATACACTCCAGCTCACGACAGAGTCTTCAACGGCAAAAGCCGTGACGCCTACCACGGTCATGGGCAAAAGGGCCATCGACGGCATCCGATTCCCAGCAATATCAGAACCATTTGTGTGGTCGTATTTGGCGAATTCTGCGGAACCTTCATGTTTCTCCTCCTCTCCTTCAGCGGCGCCCAGACGGCTCTCAGCACTAATGATCCTGGGAACCCCGGGGCGCCGTTGCTACCGTTCACGCTGCTGTACATCGCCGCATCGTTCGGCACGGCTTTGGCAGTCAATGTCTGGATATTTTATCGAGTTAGTGGCGGAATGTTCAACCCAGCAGTAAGTGATAATTCTTTGACGAGCTGATCAGAGACATCTGACATCATCAGGTTACGTTGGGACTAGTCCTCGTCGGCGCCGTTAAGCCTCTCCGTGGGGTCCTCATTCTCATCACCCAACTAGTCGCGGCTATTGCCGCCGCCGCCGTCACCGATGGTCTGATTCCGGGGCCTTTGATGGTTGCCAATACGCTCGGATCCGGAACCAGTGTCGTTCAGGGCCTCTTCATCGAGATGTTCCTCACGGCACAGCTGGTTCTAACCGTGTTTTTCCTCGCCGTCGAGAAGCATCGAGGGACGTTTCTTGCACCGATTGGAATCGGGATATCCGTCTTCACCGCGCATATTGTGGCTACTAATTGGACGGGCACGTCGATCAATCCAGCCCGGTCTTTTGGTCCAGCTGTCCTCGTCGGTTTCGTGGGATATCACTGGATCTATTGGCTCGGCCCCCTCATGGGCGCGCTTTTGGCTTATGGGGTGTATACACTTTTCAAATGGCTAGAGTATGAGGAGGCGAATCCGGGCCAGGACGACGATGATGTAGAACGAGGGGAAGCCATTATCAAGGTACCGCAGGGGGAGCTACAGGAAAGTCTTCAACGCCTAGGTCCCAAACATGCTACAGGAGCAAGAGCTGCGACCGGTGATATCCCTCAACCGCCCAGCTCACACCGGAGGAACGACAGTATTGAGGAACAAACGACTCCATCTGTCTAGACAGTTGGCATGAAGCCAAGATGGAAAAGATAATGTGAAAGTTGTGGTTTGATATCAAAGTTGAAAAGGTTGGTGGATGCTGCGACAGTATAAAGTATGTCGATGGTGGCGTAATGGTCGCCAAATGCTAGTCAATAATGAACAATGACTCGTATCTGTTTGATTGATTTGAGATTTCAACATGTTCGGTGTCAGCTCCCGCGATTTTCCTTCCATTCATCCCATTCGCCGGTATCGTCTAAAACGATGTTGGCTCCGGCCTCTTGATCCTGTTCCCTTCTCACGGGAGTGGTGATCCTCCAAAAGGCTTTGGCGCCAGTCCAGACGATCCAGCCCATCATGATTGGGTATACAAATACGCTTTCGAGGGATCTGCTGCTGTGACCCCCGGGCATGATCACGTCCAACAAAGAATATGCGAAGACGGTAAAGAGGTAAGTCGACCAAGCGGCGCATGACGCCAGAAGCATCAACGACCCCTTTCGAGATTCATAGAAGAAAGCATGTAGACGCCCAGCGTATGAGGAGGTAGCTGGCAAATAGAATGCCGTCTTGAGGAGAAGAAAGGCTTCGAGGCTTGCCGTAACGAACGGGAGGGCTAGTGCTGTTCCTAGGGCTACTGACTGGGTGAAAACATAGTGGAGATGCACGACCGAATGAAAGGCAACAACGAGTGACCAGAAGCCAAACCCTATAGTCCGTTTTAGGAAATGTTCTGAAGGCATTTTCCCGACAAAAGAACGGTTAAGGTGATGAAGAAGGTGATGTAGAAGAGGAGAAGGGAGGTCGAATCTTGAAACGTTTTACCGTGAGATGGAGGATCCAGGAGTGAAGCGCTAAGCCAAATCGGTGCGTTCCATTACATTTGAACTGCCAACAGCAATAGCACCAACAACACTCCTCGTACTTCGGAAGCTCCACAATGTAAGTACGAATTATTGCAGTATTTCGTGTGCTTGGTTCTTTTGATAGATGTCTACTTGCGGTGGGATAAATTTACGCTCGGGGTTTCAGAGTCATCCATCGCGCGCGACTTGCACGCTTCTGGTCTTAAATGGCATAGACCATATCCCATACATCAGCGATTCAAATGAGAATGTCTGCGATATTTGGTTTGGAGAGGCTCATATTATTAATTCCGGAGTAATTCCTTTCTATAGTACAATCTCCATCCATATTTCCATCTATATTTTGTCCGTTATTCATTGTTCCAGTGTTCCCATCGAGTTCATTATAACGGCTCCCCAATCTAAATACCCATCAAACCATATCGAGGGATCAACGCCTTGCAACATATCACTCGTCCATGGCGTCGCGCCATTCCAATTTGGCATCTGCATCGCATCTGGAATATCGCCGTTTTGAAATGCTTGTGAACCGTCCGTGCTCGACTCGCCAGTTTCTGGGCCCCTGCTGTCCTCCTCCATACTTGTGTCTGTATTGACTTCGTCATGTAGTTTTAGCGACTCTGTTCCGGCTTGAATAATTTCGGACCATCGCTCCAGTTTCGCCTGTGTGATACGAACTTTGATTGCGCTCATGCTCCAAACGTTATGGTCCCATACACCTGGCTCCGCCGAGGCGATCTGTAGCGTTGCGTTGGCTTCCTCGAACCGGGAGCAGACCCCGGAGAGTATCCCAGAAACGTCAAGTGATAGGCCTGGTTGGGTCCTTAGTTGTGAACGCAGCGCTGCGACAGCTGCGGGGAGTCGAGGGTCTGTTCCCTCCCTCAACATAATTTGTGCACTGGGTTCTGGCTCCTTTCCTTGCGTGCTTGGACTGGAATCAGCTGGAGTTGCTCTTCTTGAACGGCTGATGCTCTGAGCGTATTCCGAATCCGCCTTGAAATTGGCTACGCTGGGATTGTTTGCACTCGGATCTGATGGCATAGGGGTGGGAGGTTGTGTTAAGGTTATAGGTGCTGCGTACTTGGCCCAACGGCCAAGCATAGTCAGAGCGTAAACCAATTGAGCGGCAACTGCCGTAGTCTGGCAATAGTATGCTGAGACTGGTATTGAAAGCCAGTTGTCGAAGAAGCGGTTCAACGCGTTTCTGGATTGGTAGAAAATGTCCAGCGCAGAGGCAGCCCCTAGCGTCGGGGAGGTGAGGGACTCTGACATCGAAACGAGGAGCTCGGTATCAAGCATAGGAGGCTCATAAAGACGGAGAGTGGCAGTGTTGAGGTAAGCATTGATGATTTCTACACCGATTAGAAGAGTTAGATTGGAAAGAGTTCAGCATACGCACTGTCGCTCTTCAAGTTAGGGGGAAGGCTATTATAAATGCGATCCAATTCGCCTTGGAAGGCCGAGACGTATGCTGATAACGGCGCTGTTGGAAGGCCAACTACTTCTTCCGTAGGGTCGTTGTGAGAATTGAGCTGCGAAATTCTTTCCGTCAAGTGTTGTATGCGGACAAGATATATGAGGGTCACATCCGTCTCGTACTCTTGCTCCTCTTCAAGTACCTTGAGGCTTTCTTGCATGTACTTGGTGTATCTCATGGACTCTGTCCTTGAGAAACCGAGGGACATCCTAAGACAGATCAGAAATCAGACTATACAGCTGCGACGGGACGATCGTACGCTGATGATAAAAACCACACACCGCAAAGAGCTCTTCTCTCTTCGTTTGTCCGTTGATCTGGCTGCCATGGCTTGACCACCATTAAGTTGGACCGCTCCTGAACAGCCGGATTGCGGTGTAGGCCAAGTTCTCCCACCAAAGTTATTGCTAGTGCAATAAGATTATTTAGTTGTGCATGCATGAAGCAATGGTACTGATACCACGCCGCAATCACAAGAATCCCCATCAAGAGGTCGAGTGATCGCTCCGAGCGAATCAACATGTGGTCCGCAATGTGCTTCATGAGATAATACATCTGTGCTCGCATAGACCTGAGACTCCGGAAGGAAGTAACCATCCTAATGGCTGACATGAGGAAGGGTCGCTTAGACTTAAGACTCGCAGCAGTGACATGTGATGGGATCACTACGAAAGGATGTACCGGTTGAAGTTCGTTTCGGTAGATATTGAGGAGAGCTTCATCCGTATCTGGGGGTGGAGGTGCATCCCCACTCTCTGGCCGGCAGATGCATGATGGAGGAGCATAGGAATTATAAGTTTCGGGGATAGCCCACGGGTTCAAACTGGGAGAGAATGATCCCTCTGGCCTCCTCACGGGACTTTGCTGGTTTGAGGCAAGCGGATCACCTTCGGCAGGAATACAAGTCGTATCTGTAGCGAGGTCTCGCTTGGTTAATCCCCCCGAAGCCTTGAGGAGGTCCACAAGACCATTTAGTCTCTCTTCAATCTGAGCTGTTCTCCTATTTATTTGGGTAAGCAAATGCTAGTATCGAACAGGGAGAAAGGCATGTGCTGTTGGAGCACTTGGAGAATCCTTGTCGAAGCCAAGGAGATCTAGGGTCCAACACGCGGCGCCTAGAGGAAAGGGGTCCACATACGATGGCTTGGGTTGTCTCTTTTTACGGGGACGATGGACTTGTTCGGCACAGTCCTTCATGAGTCTTTCGCACCTATACAAGCCTTCGTATCAGCACTTGTCTCTGATATGATTGATCTTCATGATCACTTATACCGCAAGACGGAGGCTCCGGAACTTCCGGATAGCATCCAGAATTTCTCCATATTAAATTCTCAGGACCATATGACGGAACTCACCTATCGCACTTTGCTCCATGAGCTGTGTTCGACCTGATACACTTTGCTTTCGCCGTGGCACACTGCGCACACGCAGCCCCCCATTTGGCCGTCGCCAGCTTATTAGGCCTCTCCATCTTCACACCCGCTCACTTCCACGTTAGGTGATCAGGGAACAGGAACACACATAGACCAGGCCCAAAGAAGAGAAAGAACTCCGGCGGACTTTTTAGGAAGGAGGAGGGGATTCATGATGTTTCCCTGCGGCCTCTTAAAGTGTCTGATATCTATTGGGGTTGTTGAATCGGGGTTTTGCATAAAGTCCGTTCCAGATGACTAAGGAGGCTGCGTGGGGCTCAGCTGCAGAGGAGCAAATCAGATTGGCCGCCTTAACCACAACGTTGGAGGCTGAGGACTTCCTGATTCTGGTCCTAGCGATCGGAGAGTATAGAAAACCCCGTGTTGAGTCCAGATTGTTACTCAACGTCTATAAATTAAATGGACAGCCTCACGAATATTGTAATTGGATTCGCATGTGATGACGTATGATTCCCATCTGACTTGTGACGACGTGGTTAACAAGATTGAAATACAGTCTAACACCAGAAGCCTCTGCTTTGTTGAGGCACCTAATACAAGCTCCCTCGCCTTTATGACGCCCGTATACCAATACACCGTTATGGTACATGCCTCCGTGGAGCGATTAAGACGATGAAGACTCTCAATCAGCTTTAATTTACTGCGGCCCATCGCTCGTCCATAAAAATAACGAAAACACCCCCTAGAAGCTACCAGTCCTCATTTGGACCTAGAAACTCCTGCACCAATAACCCCGGGAAGCTTTTCCTCTCCGACGCTGAACAGCATCCCGATAGCCATGTACAGAATTCCAACCATAGCAAGCGTGAAACCAGCAAAGAGCCAGAACTGAACGCTGATATCCTGCTTCGCACACGAAGCGCCAGCCCAATGGGTTACGCTACCCTGCTTGCTGACAGTGCTCAAACAGTGGCAAGTGAAGCAAACCTCGGCACCATCAGACCCATCTGGTTTGGCCCACTTGTTCAAGCAAGAGCCATGTCCGGAACAATTCCCGGTACCTGTGGAACAGCTATCTACAGAGGTAAAGCATGAGGGCACCTTCTTAGCGGGATAGAAGACCGGAGTGTTGGGAACGGAGGAAGTAGGCGCGGCAGGTTCGGCGGTTTCGTCGAGAGAGGACATGACAGTCTCGGCCTGGCGGCGTCGGAGCTCTTGCGATTTATCAGACCACTGCTTCGAGCTTGAGGTCTCAGGGACGGCAGGGAGAAGGATGATGGCGGTCTCGACTTCGCCATTCGTGGCCAGCGTATCGAGCGCTGCAAACTTAAGAAGAAGCTCCTCCATAATCTCGGGATTCTAATTATAGTTAGTAATCAAGGAGAGTAAGTGCAGCGCATATCCATATAACGTACCTTCGACACGTCATATTTCGCTACAGCAGCCTTCCCATTCCAGCACTGTTTCTCAAAAGGATTGGTGACCTGCTTAATCGAGCACTTATTCTCATTCGTAATACCGACATTGTAGAAGTCGTTCTTGAGGAGCTTATCGTGTGCTTTGGCTGAAGGGGGGTTGACGATAGTAAAGGCGGGTTGAATTTCGAACGCGGAACCCAACTCGTTGATCTGCGCTTCCGTCATCCCCTCCAGCATTACTACCAGCTGGTTTGGAGCGGCGTAATCGTTCCCTTTGAACAATTTCACGGGCTCCTTGCCAAAGCTGTTCATCATTGTCACCACATCTTCGGGATCGATGCCGTCGGGGATATCGTGGACTGAAGGGCCCTTGCCGATGGGAGCGAGTCGTTGTAACAGAATCAAGCGGGCGAGACTAGGGGAGATTGATGTTGACGCGGCCGTCGGTGGTGGTAGGATGTACACCTCGGCAGCCTGTTGTGCGGCAGCAACGAAGCTGGCGAGGGCTGCGCTGAGCCCAATGGAGAGCTTCATGTTGGACGTGGGATGATGAAGCTTGGTAGTTGACAGGCTAGAATCCCGGACTCAGTCTGTAGCTTGGGGATGTCGCAAGCTTCCAGGCACGACGAAGCACTGAACGGGGCCTTGCACGTGTCGGGATTCGCGGCCTCCATTGTTCCGTCATACAGTGCGCGCCGAAGACGTCTCTTCCATTTCGTTCGAGTATCGTACAGTATGAGAATTTTATATGTACAGTACATTTTGCGACTCTGCCGGATCACCATCAGACTTAACCCGAGCATTTCATGACGACCCTCGTAGAGTCGAAATTATGATAATGCCTTTCTTTCCATAACGTTTATTTTTCTTCTTCTGGGCCGTGATAGCCATCGTTCTTGCTGTGAATTGTTAAATTCCTCCTCCTCTCGTCAGCCTCCGCACCTTCGACTGCCACAAGCCGTCATGTTGGCTCGACAGGCCGCCGTTCGGCGCGCCACCCTCTCGGCTTTTGCGACGCAACGAGTCCTGGCACGCCAAACCCGCCCTCTGGGGAGGCAAATATCTTTTATTCCTTGGCGACGATCAAAGCCTGCTCCCGACCTACCAGTCTACTTCCCAAGGCCGGCTACAAAAACCCAGTCTGGCCGTCCGAGCCTCCGTAGCCGGATAGGGTAAGCATCTCTCCCATGGCACTATCCGGTCTTTGATGCATGGTCCTAATATTCCATATAGGCGAGCGATATTTACAACCATTATACTTTATTCGTGCTGGCAGATCTTCGTCACCGTCGTCTTCGATCCTCTTCTCGACTGGGCTGATGCTGAATGGGAAACCCTGTCGGAGAAGGAGAAGGAGGAGGTTCACAATATGGCGGACGAGGATGAGCCCATACTCTTCCTGCCGTTCCCGTTCACCACAAAGGAAGTGAAACAGCCTCCGTACAAGGGGTCTGACCCGGAATGGGAGATGTTCGTCAAGGTCAACCAGGATACCAAGTTACAGAAGGAGATCAAATGTAAGACATGTCATTTGTACGAGATGCATCACTCATTTGCTAACATGCGCAGTCGGTCTGGCGGACGAGATCAAACGAGGTGTTGAGAAGAACCCAGCCTTCGTCAAACTCCTAGGCGGTGGAGCCATCTCAGTTAGGAAGCTCTGGCTGGATATTATTTATCCGCCCGCTCCTCCTCCAAAGCATTATGTGGCAGGGTAAGCTGTTCAGCCTCTTATCGAAGGATCTCGGCTAATCGTCGAACTATAGTATTATCATTGATGAAGAGGGCATTTTCTGGGGCGATCGACCAATCGACTCGACCGCAGCAGGTCACTTAGACAAAGCTCTGTACCCAAAGGCTGTCGCAATGACGGTGTGGACTTTTGTCAATTTCCTCTTCAAACAGACCGCCCAAGATATTAGCAGGGCTCTGGGCCTCAACGGACCAGCTGCTCCTGAGCCTACATGGCAATCAGTGACTCTGGAGCGGATCAAGGAGGGCAGCATGGCCGGAACAGGAAAGCAAGCGGTAAAGATTGCCGGACAGCCAGACAAGCCACCTAGCAATCAACTTCCAACCGGTCACGCCGACATTATTGGCACGCTCTTCGGCGGTGACACTCAACTGGATCCTCGAATTCAAGCAGCACTCCAAGCCGCTTCTTTGACGTTTGCCCGTAATTGGAAACCCACCAAAAGCCCACCCAACAGAGGATGTATCAGGGTTGATGGAGTGGTAGAATTGCGGGGCCAGACGGCTTGTATGGCTGTTTATGTCTTGGGCTGGTACGATCCCAAGCTGCGCAAGTATATGGGTATTCAGACGGGGCTGAAGCACTTGGTGCAGCTCAAGCAGAGGCCCGCACCTGGCTAAGCGACGAATTTGGCAGCAAATGCTTAGGGATGTATGGGGTGGATGGTTTATTGCATGGCTCGGCGTGGCGCTTGGATACGGGGTCTGTTTTGAGATACCATAGATTCACAGAAATTATGTTCCGGGTCGGAAAAGCTTCACTCTTCATTCTAGCGTAGCATGGTAGGGTTGAGCGTGTGTCTAGGAGCTCTCTCAATAGCATAGGGAGAGCATCCTGACCTGAAAGTACAAGACCGTACAATAGTATATATATTCATTCCTGTGAAAAACTCATAGAGCACCTAATATTCCGTCAATCCTAAAACCCAGAAAGCAAAACTGCGCCTAAAACCCTCGCCTACAGACTCGTTGCCTAACACCTATTGTGAAAACCGCAAATACCGTTTTTGAAAATACCGCAGTCCGTTGTAAGAGTACGTCAAGCCAAGAGGCCGTGTTAAATCAACACCAAAACTAAGGGATGTCTAATTCCTCAGCACGTTAACGAAGATCGTAAACACCTCCAGCTCGACTTCCGGGCCGCCGGGGACACGCTCACTCCGAGGAACGGCGGCGATGAGGTGCGTCTCAACGACGTTGATTCCGGGGTGAAAGATATACTCGAAACAGCGCTCATAAGGTAGTTGCCCGGGGATCTGGTGCCCCGTTGGTTTGATAGGCTGCTTGTTGACCATTGTCCATAAGCTATACTGTCGGTCTTGGAGGTGGTCTGAAATCAGGGGGACGATAAAAACACGACACTGGCTGGGTGATATGTTGACAGTAGCCGATGTCTGCATCTCCTTTGGATGGGGTAATACTGTGGCGACAGGACTGTAACTGGGTTGCGTAGGGTTCGGCATCGGAAAGATTCTGACTCTTGAGATCAGAGCATCGTCAACACCTGCTCATATTAGTTATTGGAAAATAGAAGCTGTGAAGCAGGGGAACAAACCTTTGCCTACGCCACGAAGCCGTTTCTGCTCCATATACCCATTGGCGAGTGGATTATGCTGGACAGGTTGAGTTGGAATTGCAGGAATAGGTGGCTTCACTCCTCCAGGGGTCGCTTGTCCTGAGGAGACACTTGGTGGTCGAGGAGCTCCTGCGGGTGATGCAATGGAGCTCTCTTCTGCTTTCAACCCGATAGGAGCCGGGCTTGGTGATGGGGCAGCAACTGACGTGCTACGAGCCTTTTCGATTTGTGGCTGCACAGGCGTACTGGTTCGGGTTGAACCATTTAGTGTCGGACCATTGACCGGTCCCTCGGTAGACTGACTCGTCTGAGGCACTGGAGAGTCTACCGAGCCCCCTCGACCTCCTCCAACGTGTATCGTAATCTTCTTAGATGTGGGTGCAACATCCGCAGTCTGGCCAACCTTCAACTTGATCTTAGGTTGTGAAGGCTCTGGAGCAGCGGCTTGCGCTTTTCTAAACTCTTTGCGAAAGAATTTCTATCAAAGGTTAGGCACCGTGCCTCAGCGAGGCTCACAAACAAACAAACATACCTCGAGTTCTTGTGCTAGCGCATAGATTTCACTCCCCTCCTCATTGTAGAAGTAGGCGTTAGTCCAGAGAAGCTTCGCCTTCTCTCCAAAAGCACTCCAGGTCTTAAAATCACTAGAACCAGGGACTCCACCGCGTCCATGAACACCTTTGACCATTTTCTGCAGTTTTTTGATAGAGACTGGGTCATTGATAACCTTGTAGTAGTCTTTTAGGGCTCGCGGCGGCAGATTCACAAACGGCTCAAAATAAGGATCATCGTACCTATGCAGCGTCAGACTTTGTAGGGGTGAACGTTACTGGAAAACTTACTCCGGCTCCATGTGCCTCAAAAGCTCCTCGATGACCTTCTCTTGAGCTTGCTGGAATGTAAGTCCCTTATAAGGGATACCTTCGTACTCGTGATCGGGACGTGCAGGAGCTGCTGACTTTCTAGGGCTTTCTTGTGCTTGAGCACCAACATTCCTCGTTGCACGAGTTGATCCCCTCCGCTTAAGTATGATGGATCTCTTCTTGGAACTGGGCTCCTCATCCTCGTCGTCTTCATCCTCTTCTTCATCCTCCTGTTCGTTCTCCTCAGCGGCATCCTCTTCGCCCTCGGCATCGTCGTCTTCGTCTGCATCTTCTTCTTCCTCTGCATCTTCACTTTCTGGGTCTTGATCTTCCTCTCCTTCCTCGACATCCTCTTGGGGAAGGGGAGTTGGCACAGCTGTGTAGGTGCGGTCGTGGTAGGCAGGATTCGTTTTAGTCATGTAGTTGCTAAGCGCTTTTCGAATGCGTTCAGCATCGTCGAAGGTTGTCGATGATCGTGGATAAAACTCCTTGGCATTCGAAATCATTCGCTTGAAGTAGCTCTCTAGCTCTGCCAGATTCTCGAACTCGCCATTGTTGAGCTTCTTCTCAATAGATTCCAAGGATATGGGCATTCGGGTTTGTTTGTAGTATTCGGCATTGCCTTGGCGCGGAACAAGTTTTTCGAAATAACCTGCGATGAGTCGCCCACTAACGGAAGATGGTGTCAGCGTCTTAATGCTGGTGAAATCATTTGCACGAGGCCTGCAACGTACCTTTTGTCGGCTGTCCTACGGATTTGTTCCAAAAAGCTTAGGCCATAAGCTGTCGTCGATTCGGGAGACTCGCCCTTTGACAAATCGAACTCCTGCGGCGCAAGATGATCAACAAGAAGTTCCTCTCGAAGCCAACGCCCCTTGTTGATGGGTCCCTTGGGTAGCTTCTACAAGGGCAACAGCAACATTGAGCCTGTTGCGGAGTGCAGAATAGAGAAGCGCATCAAGATGGTGGGTGGACTTACAGCAAGTTTGCGACGCTTCGCAGCACGGTCATCGGTTTCCACAGGCGCAGCCCCGTTCGCCTTGCGCTTGGAATCCATCGTGGACAGGTTTGCTACGGTCGCGCAGATGGGCGCATTACCGGCTCAATCAAGAAGATATTCAAAATCGAGGCGTCGGCGCACAATGGGTTTGCGCAGGTCGCAGTCCTGATCGGTGGGCGACGATGCTGCTGTGGCCTTGACGCGTGCTGGTCCAATTGTCGCGTCAAAGATGCACAATCTCTGGTGTCTTGGTGGGTTGCGGCAATGGAATATCGTCCGCCAATCACAGAAAAGGTCGCAGCGTCGCCAGCCGTTCGTAAGCTGCTTTAGTGTGTTAATATTCCTTGCGCTGGCATGAATCCGTGCAGCGCTTCGGGAGTCTGCGATGCGTGGGCTGGTCGATTTTGGGGAGGTCGGTTTTCGCTTTTCGAGCCGATGGTACCTGGAGGAGGTACCTGAGGTGGGAGTGGAGGTGCGGGTGGTCATGCCTGAAAACGGCGCTAAGGCATCAAGGCAGAGAACCCATAGCAGCTTAAGGTACTTGGCTGAAGTCAGAGTTTCACTGGGAGAGTCCTCGGTATCGGTTACCGTACGGTAGCTTTCAGCGAACTAGCATCAATACAAGATTGTGCATAATAAACTTTCCGAGATCTCATTACGATTTGCCCTTATTATTGCCTTAGTATTCCTAAAGCTTCAACGGTTGCTGACCGATTAGAACCTATGGACGATTTCGGCAGACGCTTCAAGGTATGAAGACACCTTCTGCAGTATGATAAAGCACTGAGCCCCCGATCTGGAAGCCATTGAGCCATGAAATAGGTGCTTTTAGGCCTAGGTCGAAGCACTGAAAGGCCAAGACTTAACAGACCTGAGGGGCAGACCTGGTGAGATGGAGCTAGTTAGATGCCGTGGGGGCGTGGTCGCGACCCCACATTGACCTCATCCTCCAACAGAAGCTTCAGTCCATCAACATCACGCTCATCGATACCACCACAATTAAACGTCAAAAATGGCGGACTCCAAGGTGACGGATCTACCGCCAGACTATAAGGAAGCTACTGCGCAGGGCTCTTCCAAAAGACCAACCGCGCCAATCCGCAAAGGACCTCTACCACTCGATATCCCGATTATCAAGCATCTGAACTCCAAGCGTGTTGTCCTAGCCTCCGCCTCACCACGACGGAAAGCACTTTTACAGCAGGTATGGCATCCTCGATTGACAGCCCATGACTGCGCATCCTAATCCGATATAGATTGGCCTAACAAACCTCGAAATCACCCCTTCCACAAAACCCGAAGATCTCGACAAGGCTGCGTACGGACCTTGGGAATACGTCGCCTCCACGGCACGCCAAAAATGTCTTGACGTCTATACGACCGCTTTGGAAACCCACCTCGCCTCTATCCCTGACCCCGATGTCGTCATTTCTGCCGACACCATTATTGTGACTCGCGATGGGCGAATTCTTGAGAAACCCCGGAGTGAAGCGGAGCACATCCGGATGCTGAAGCATCTACGGGATACACGGGTACATAGCGTTTTGACAGCTGTTACGGTCCTAGCTCCACGGGAAGATGCACGCCACCCCGGTTATGAAATAGAAAGCCACACAGAAGAAACGAAGGTATTCTTCTTGAGTGAAAGTGATGGGCTCCCGGATGATGTAATTGAGAGCTACGTGAAGACCCGGGAGGGAGCGGATAAGGCAGGAGGATATGCTGTGCAAGGAATTGGAGGCATGCTGTTAGTTGAGAGGATTGAGGGCAGTGTCGACAATGTGATCGGATTGCCAGTACGCCGGTGTCTAGCCATGGCGGAGAAGGTGGTCTTCCGACAAGACGAAGACGATCCCGAGGAAGAGGAGGAATAGAGGTAGTTTCACGAGGAATTACAAACCCAGGTCTGCCCGAAGGCACGCTTGGAGGTCTGCAAAAGAGTTTATAGACATATATGGAGTCAAGATACATCGTTTTCTGTTCCAGTTGGATCATTTTGGGCATGCGACATCAGTCCAAGCCTCGGGTGAGTGCAAGGCGACATAGTGCAAAGGTCAACCAGGGTTACTACTAGTCGTATTTAGGCACCATGAAATAGCTCGCAACACAACAAATGCAATGATCCGAAAGAGACCATACCGCTCGTCCGAAGATTGTGATCACAGGCTTTGACCTCGGTCAATGTTGGGTTAAAATTGTATGTGGTTTGTGTTTGAGATGGAGCTAGGTCGAATTAATTACTGCGAATTCTACGGCTGCGCTTTATGGCTGGATTCGAGCAAGCTACAAGGCAGAAGCCAGTCCGCGGTTTCACGTACGCGGGGAATCCGAGGCAACTATGAAGCATGAGATCAAGGGCCATATGCCAAACAATTGAAAACTATTCCGTATCAATCATGGAGACCAACCGAGGGCGTCATGATCACATGCTGACAACGAGGTTTTGGTGTTGATGTTAGTGAAGGAGTGGGGAGTGTCGAAGGTCGGTCATCTCTTGCCGAAGCCGATGCCAGCCACATGCAAGGAAGGACCAGGGGTGTCACATGGAAATCCGGGGCAGGCACAAGCTAACATGCACCTTTCAATCCTACGCTCTGTTTGCATCACTTCACATCCACTACACATCTCCAGTATCTTTCATAAGTCTCTCTTCGCACTCGATTTTACTACTAATACTTCTTTCGCAACCATGTCTTCACCAAGTAATAAATCCCCCCCACCCAACGACGGAAGCATGCCTCCTGGAGATTACGAACGTCCCCGCCTCACGGAGGAGGAAAAAAAGCAGAACCACATCGCATCAGGTACTTATAATTTTTCGGCGCAGCCAGCCATATAGGGCAACCATCCCCTCTCGCCCTTACTTTGGACTTGAGTGGACTAAAAGTCTAACTGGGCCCTTAGAACAAAAACGAAGACAAGCTATTAGAGAGGGTTTCGACCGCCTTACGGTGCTGGTACCCGGCATAGCAGGTCAGGGACGCTCGGAGGGCCTCGTCCTCCAGAGAACAGTAGAGTTCATCCGTGAGCAACTCAAAGAGCGCCAGGCTCTGGTTGACAGAGTCGAGCAAGCGGGTGGTGAGGTTGACGAACGGCTCAAGAGGTAAGATTCGTCACTCATGAGCCCTGATATCCTCTAACCAGTTACAGGCCACTCTACCAACAAAGTGGAGGGAGCCAAGGTCGATCAGCTTAGTGGAATAATTACTCGCCAAAGTTCCCTCACGGTATCAAGAAGATACTCCTTTCATAATACCTCGCGGTATCAGGAAGAGGTTGTCATCGAAACACCCCCATGGTATCAGGAAGAAATCCCCTCCCAAATACCGTCGCTGCGTCAGAGAGGTGTCCTTGCCGAAATATACGGACAGTAATATGGTGAAGGTCCCATCAGCAGTGCTTGATAACTCGAAGCCGATATCATCCAATTCTGCCAGGAAGTACCTCTCGCCAGAACCTCTGAATGATTTCCCCAATAATCAAGAAGACTATGAGAGACGCTGTCTGCTTTCGTCAAAACTAGCAAAGCTCATAGAAACAGCCAACGTCCAGATGGTTGATTTCAAATCGCGGATGGAACCCGTCACCGCGCAAGTGGAAGCGCTCCTGGCTCTAGTTGCGCCGAGCACAGTAGGCATACTACCTCCTGCAGCGCAGAAGGTACCGAGCTTCACGGTAACAGAAGCAATACTGGGAGAGGTGGAAAACTGCATCGTACGTATAGAGGAACGCATCGAGAGTATGGGAACAAGCTCGCGGCACATACAAATGTTGATGGAGGAAGTGAGTGAGTTGGATAACTCCGACTACCCCAGTAGCTCTCCACAATTGAGCTCTCCTATAACACCACAGATAAAATCCAGCGATGAGGAATGGGATGGGCATGCGGCGGAAACACATCGGATTGTTCAGGTGATGCGCGGCATCCACCAAAATACGAAACCTCCGCAAGTAGACTCTCCCATTACGCAAATCGAAATGGGCACTGCGGAAATCTTTGGTTTCAACAACAGGAGTCATACACAGATGGCTCTGATGGCGGAAATATCATGATCACCACACAATCTGAGGTATCACCAGAATTCAAAGGGTATGGTAGATTAAGCCTTTCAGAGATACTCAACAGAACGAGCTGCTTCGTTCGGCGATCCAGGACTGAGGAGTGCGAATGACAAATTTGAAGCGGAAATGGTCTGGTATTAATTTGCCGTGGATTATTCGAGTATAGTCTAGCGAAGTGGTCATTCATTCAAACGTATCTACCATAGATCGCAACCGCTCCCGCAGCTCCTCCGGGGATATCCGCTCCTTTCCCAAGCCTACTTGCTTGTTCTTGACGTCCTCATCTCCTACTACCAAAATCTGGCCGTACCCGCTCTTCCGGGCCTCCCTAATCTTCGACCCTAGCGGTCTTGCAGTAGTGTCTACATCCACTGCCAGCCCGGTAGGTCGTAGCACGTCGCCTTGATTAGGAACTGCGCCAGTCTCAAGCTGCTCGTAGACCTTCTTGTTCTGCCCGACGAGCACATCCCGCACCTCCTCTGCCCAGTCCAGCACAGGGGCAGTGGTGTTGACGGTGAGAATAATGGCTTGTCGTGGGTTGAGCCAGAAGGGCCACTCGCCGTCGTATTTCTCGATAAGCAGAGCCATCAGCCGCTCTACTGAGCCCAAGACAGCCCGGTGAATCATGACAGGGCGGACGGGACCGTATTCGGCGAGTAAGGTAGGGTCCTCGGTTGTTTCGCCTCGTGCTTCGTATTCAGGGGCTGGGGCTTGGTATTCGAGCTCAAATCGCTTGGGAAGTTGGAAGTCTAGTTGAATGGTGGCTGTTTGATGCTCTTTTCCATCCGAGTCCTTCAATATAATGTCGATCTTAGGCCCATAGAATGCTCCGTCGCCCTCATTGACGCTCCATTCCATGCCTGATCCATCAAGTGCCCGCCTCAGGGCATCCTCGGCTCGAGACCACTCTGCCTCCGTCCCGATGTAATGATCTTTTGGCCTAGTAGAGAGCGCCAGTCTGTAACCAACACCAAATCGCAGAACAGTGTAAACCACCTTTACGAAGTCTAGGGTTTTCTTGATCTCGTCCTCCACCTGGCACGGCCGGCAGAAAATGTGTCCATCATCCTGGTGAAAGCGCCGTACCCGCGTCAATCCGCTAAGAGCCCCTGAGATCTCGTTTCGGTGGAGAGGGCTAAAGTCTGCGTATCGCACGGGGAGGTCTCGGTAGCTGTGTCGTTTCGATGCGAAGATGAGGCAGTGGCCCGGGCAGTTCATCGGCTTCAAACCATACTCGCTGTCGTCTTCCTCTTCCTTAGCTGTCTCAGCATGGTTCCCTCCACAACAGCCCTCATGTTCCGGTTTATGCGGATTTCCAGTCACCGTGTACATGTCGTCCGCATAGTTCTCCAAATGGCCCGATTTTGCCCATAACGACTTCTTGTAGATGGTCGGCGAGATCACCTCCTCAAAGCCATACCGCACGTACTGTTTCCGCAGGAAATCGACAAGGCGATTGAATATTCGAGCCCCATTGGGAAGGAAAATCGGCGACCCGGGGCTGTAGACAGACGTAATGAAGAGTTCCTGTTGAAGACCGAGCTTTCGATGGTCGGGGGGTTCGCGCGGAGCGGGTTTTCGGGAGTAGAGACGGCGGAAGCGACAAGATGGGCAAGTCCATTGCCTTCGGGCCAAGTCTTGGAGCGCCGATCGGGCCGTTCGTGATCGAATCATTGTAAAATTGAAGCGCAATGGCACATCAGGTCACGAAGACGAGCCGTGAAGGACGGAGGAGACGCGCTGTCAAAGTTTCTGGCGACAGGGATCATCGGCTTACACAATCGGAAAGCTCGTTACTGGTTATAGTCTAGCGCTTAGGTGCTATAAACAGGGGTCCTCCAGGCTTCTTCAGCGTCATGACGGATCTCTAACTCTGGCATGATAAAGATTAGTAGCATCTCATCTTTGCTTGCAAGATTGTATTCGTGCAATGCTATTCTTGTTTCCGAGAATTAACGACGACTATAGTTTGAGCCTGTCGCTTACTTCCTGATCCTTCTACACACTGGCGGCTATTGCAGCAGCCAGGCCAGTGAAACCGTGTAAATTCACAAACAAGATCCGTGCATGATTGCACCGCAGCGCTCTCTAGGTACCTGCAAGGTGCCGTTTCGATATATAAGTATATATACAAATGTCCCCGGAGTTAATCTGATCTTTCAACCGCACCCTCTCACCACCTACGACCTCCGTTACCAAGGCTTTTCAGCCCTGCCTGGCGACATTGACCGAACAAGGAATTCCAAACCTCGTATTACCCCTCCATCAACGTAAACTAAACCCCACCACCGAGATCCCGACTAGCGAGGCCAAAATTCCCCAGACCAACTCCCTCAGCCCTACAAACCCGCCGTTCCTCGTGTTCGTAATACGGTCTACGAGTCTTCAAGCCACCTGGAACGGCTCTGGCACTAACCATGAGCTTCGCCATCGAAGTCCCCGGCGATGCGAACCCTCTCAGCCTGCAGGGCCTCTGCCAGGCGCTGCAGTCGGCCACCTCCTCCGACTTCACGCAGCGACAAACGGCTGGCCAGCAACTCACATCGTGGGAGTCTCAGCCCGGTTACTATTCTTCGCTACAGGCAAGTGTCTAAACTCCATCATGGCAACAGATTTGGTCCCTGTGACTAACCAGCCACCAGGCAGTATACCTCGACAAGTCCCTCCCCATCGATATGCGCTTCCTCGCGGTGATCCAACTCAAGAATGGAATCGATCGATATTGGCGACTCTATGCACAGGTCAAGAATGGAATCAAGGCGGACGAGAAGAGTTTGATACGGTCACGGTTGTTCCAGGGCACTATTGAGGAGGACGAGAAGAATCTTGCGTTGCACAATGCCCTCGTCGTCGCGAAGATCGTCAGGATCGATTATCCCTCCGAATGGCCAGATGCGCTAGGCAACATTATCGAACTACTGCGATCCGCACGTAACGGGAACCAACAACATCTTTATGGAGTCTTGCAGATCTTACTGCGAGTGGTCAAGGAAATGGGTACAGCGAGGTTACGGAAATCACAGACGGCCTTACAATCTGTCACGCCCGAGATTGTCTATGTTCTGTCGGAGATCTACTCGGAAAAGTCGACAGCATGGGTGGGATTTCTAACAGGTAATCAAGGGAACAGTGACGATGCGGATTTGGCTATGATGAATAGCTTATTCGCCCTTAAGATCTTACGAAGGCTAGTCATCCTTGGCTATGAGCGCCCTCACAGTGACAAGACTGTCGAGCAGTTCTGGACAATGTCACAAAATCAGTTTGGGCAGCTCCTAAACTTTGTGAGCCACGACTCCACCATTCCGACCCCGTATCAAGATATGGTGGGAAAACACCTCCTCCAATTTACCAAACTACATATTGATATGTCAGAACAACACCCGGCCAGCTTTGCGTTTCTTCCCAATTCCTTATCGTTGGTACATGCTTATTGGGAACTAGTCGCCAAGTTTGCCGAAGTCTTCGACAAGTCGGGTGGTATCCGCCAGGGTTCAGGAGAGGCGGGCACCGCAAAGTCTAAGGTTGAGGGCCCCCTACTGGAAAGGTTGGCGCTCAAGGGTCTCCTGCTGTTAAGGGCATGCGTCAAGATTGCTTTCCAGCGCGTTCAGACATTCAAGTACCGCGCACCAGAAACGAAAGCTGAACAGGAGCAGGCCAGGGATATCATTAAGAACGACTTGCTAAAGGCTGACCTTGTTGTTCAGATCGTCAACTCCATCATCACCCACCTCTTCGTGTTCCGTAAGGCAGATCTCGAGGCGTGGGAGGAAGATCCAGAGGAGTGGGAACAGCAGGAACAGAGTGAGGGAAATGCCTACGAGTGGGAGGTTCGCCCATGTGCCGAGAAGCTCTTCTTAGACCTTCTCACTAATTACAAGGAGCTCCTGGTTCCACCCCTGCTTTCATATTTCCAAACTGCGCAGTCTCCTGACGCAGATATTGCGACGAAGGAAGCCGTGTATACTGCAATGGGCCTCGCATCCGCCCATGTCGTCAACACTTTTGACTTCGATGCTGTGCTTGCATCGACCATTGCCAACGATGCTCAGCAACAAGGGGGACTACACAAAGTTTTGCGGCGGCGAATCGCGATTCTCGTCAGTCAATGGGCACCAGTCAAACTTGAAGATACAAGCCGGCCTCTTGTCTACCAGATCTACCAACACTTTCTAAACCCAGGAGACGAGACAAACGATCTCGTTGTCAGAATCACGGCGGCACGTCAATTAAGATGGATCGCTGATGAGCTTGAATTCAGTGTCGAAGCTTTCCTACCATACACAGCCGATGTATTGACGCAACTGATCGACCTCATCCAAAACGTCGATATCGACGAGACCAAACTAGCCATTCTTGAATCCATCCGGATTCTAGTTCAACGTATGGAAGAGCAAGTATCGCAGTTTGGTGATCAGCTCATGTCCGCCCTCCCAGGAGTATGGGAGAATTCGGGATCAGTAGAGTATATGATCAAGCAAGCAGTCATCGCCATCTTTGCAGCCCTTGTGATGAGCATGGGCAGCAGCTCTCAAAGATATCAGCACTTCATGGTGCCGCTATTATCCGAAGCAGCACGGCATGGATCTGACCTGCATGTACATCTTATTGATGAGTCGTTGGAACTATGGAACGCTATTTTGATGCAAAGCACTCCTCCTCTAGCACCAGAGGTTGTCAACCTAGCCGAGTTAGCGCTCCCACTACTCGAATACCAGAGCGAAACTGCATCACAGGCTCTCTCTGCCATCGAGTCTTATATCCTCCTTGCCCCCAGCTCGATGCTAGAGGACCGGCTGCGACGACCTACGCTGACCGCCCTTTCAGGGGCGCTAGATTCGCGAAGTCGAGAACAAGTGCGACTCGGTACCGTCTGTATCGAATACCTCATTCGGGCCGCCGTAGAGTTTGGAGGTGCGAGTGGAGTGTCGGTTATTATCCAAGATATGGTTGAAATAGGATTCATGAATAAGATCTTGGGCAACCTTCACGACGCATGGGAAGCACACCAGACTACCGGCCCGAACAGGAAAGTCAGCAAGCTTAACACCGTCACGGAAGGTGACTATCTCGCAATACTTGCCCGTCTAGCCCTAGCAGAGCCGACTCTGTTCGTCCAGATGCTGGCAAATTTTGGCGGACTAGATCAAGTCTGGGGCTGGCTCTCCGCCGAATGGTTCTCCCACCTCTCCTCTATGGACAATATCGAACGCCAAAAGCTCTCCCTACTCGGCCTAACCCGCCTTCTCGAGCTCCCCTCCCCTATGCAAGAACTTGTCCTCGGCAAACTCCAAGACTACTTCGACATGTGGGCGAATATCATCGCCGAGCTGCAGGACGGCGTCGCCAATGGCACAGACACGTTGATATGGGGCACATTGGATCCGACCGAGTATGATACCCCGAAGACTATCGCGGAGCGAGACTGGCTAGCCAAGGACCCGGTACATACGGTGCATGGCTTCGACTTTGTGCGGATGCGGTTGCAGGATCTTATGGGAAGGGTTGGCGGGGAGACTGCATTCAACGAGCAATGGGCCGTGAATGTTGATCAGGATGTACTGGGGAGGTTTCAAGCTATGGTTCGGGCCGTGCAGCAATGAGATACGTGACGGTTTGGGTCGAGATATGAACATGTTGAACTAAATGATTAGATGACCGAATAGAGCATGAAGCCCGAAGGAAAATATCCACGGTTTAGGTCTCTATTAACACTTAGGTGGCCACATGAGGGTGAAAACTCGTTCGTCTCGGTGTACTAGCCTCTCATCGACTTCACCCAAATCTACTATCCCTACATGGACCATCACAACTTGCTTCCCCCCTCCGCAGGAATCTTGATCACAACTTTCCCCCAAGTCCCCCGTCCCCCCAGGGCCTTCAAAGCCCCAGCAACCTTCTCGAGCCCAACAAACTCCTCATCCGTATACTCAGTCCCCCTCAGCTTGCCCTCCTTCACAAGCTTCATGATCCCACCCCAGACCACTGGGATGGTCTCTCTCTCATGCACAGAGTACGCGCCCCAGTGAATACCCACCAACGATATGTTCTTCAGCAGCACCTTGTTCATCGCGACCTTCTCGATCTTGCCCGCCGCGAAGCCGACAATCAGAATCCGGCCGTTCCAGGCAGTGCATTTTGTCGAGAGGTCGACCAGGCCGACAGGGTCGTAGACTATGTCGACGCCGCGGGAGGACGGGGTTAGGGCCTTTACTTTAGACGGCCACGAAGGGTCCGTGTAGGAGACGACGTGGTCGGCTCCGAAGGATTTGGCGATGGAGAGTTTGTGCTCCGTTGAAGCTGTGGCGATTACTGTTGCGCCGAAGGCCTTTGCGACTATTTTGGCGGTGTCAGCATGCATCTCGCTCACAATAGCATTGAAACGGAAATCATAACTCACCCTGAACAGCGGCCAACCCAACACCTCCCGCCGCAGCATGCACCAGGACATAGTCCCCCTTCTTAATGCCTGCCCTCACAACCAACGCGCCATAGCTCGTCGGGGCCGTAACGAACAGTCCCGCGGCCTCCTGGAATGACCATCCTTCCGGCACGGGAAGCAAGGACACCTCCTTTGCGCAGAGCTTCGTTCCAAAGGCGCCTTGCTGGGCGCCGAAGACGCGGGAGCCGGGTGGGAATTTGGGGTTCTTGACGCTGCGAGGCGCGCTGAGGACCGTTCCTGCGAACTCAGCGCCGGCGATCCAAGGGAATGCTGGGAAGGTGTCAGCTCTATGAATCATACAATGCAGGAGACAGGATTTAGACAAGGGGAAGAAGTACGTGGTTGGTTTTGGTATTTTCCTTGGATTTGAAGGATGTCGAAGAAGTTGGCTGCTGCGGCGTGGACTTGGATGAGATACTCGTCATCTTTCGGGGTTGGGTCTGGGAGATCTGAGACTTTCAGCTCATCCGGGCCCTGAGTACCAATGTTAGCGGTCTTTTTCTTTGATGCATGAAGGGTCTGTCTGATCGATGTGTTGATGGAATTTTAGCTACCTTGACATATTCCTTGATCTGGATGCCACGCATGATGACTTCTCGTTATATGTGGTCTAATCAGATTACCCTTGAGATTCGATCTGGATACGACAATTGACTCTGGAATGAGATGCAGAAAGTAAAGGTATTGGGGTGAAGAGGAAGAAAGACAAGAGCTGGTGTAAGATGATGAAATACCCTTCGGGGTTGGTTGCCCATCCGGGGTAGCTCCAGCTTCGGTCGGGATTCATATCGCGGGGGAGCCGAGGCATCTCTAGTCTCCATCCGGGCGCCACGACTCCGAGGGGATGAATTCCGATCTACTACCATGTAACACCATCACAACGTCACAGCAAGATTTCGACTTGAAGGCGTCAATAATTGATAAGCTGTCCATCATTAAAGATAGAATACCATGTCCTTCGCAATCACTAACTCATATTTGCACGTAGTCGCGTATTAAACTTCGAAATACTTGTGAGGCTTGATATCATAACCGCATCATACTAAACACGTCAAAGTAAGGTATGCCCCTGTGCTGGCCTGGGAACCGTCAACCTCAGGCTGTATTATTGCTGGAACCTCCGAATGCAGACTGAACACAGCAGCTGAGCTCCATCCTTAATCACCCCCATAGCTTGATTCAATAGCAGATGCTGACACCTCAACCCAGTTCCATCGTAGGAGTCTCCCCTCGCTCTCCACTTTGGCCAAACTTCACGAACGATAAGTCAGTTTGTAAGATGGAGCATTGTTCGCAAAAAAAACTCTGCGAGCTAGGATCCTCTCCATGCTCCGTTCAGTCTCTGAGCTTTAATTCGACAGTAAATGCTCAATAGCGCCTTGGACGCTTCCTCCACTCCGTCGAAGAGCCTCAACGTTCCTATCGAAGTCGAAAAACCCCATGTCATTCAATTGTCGAAGCTGCTCTTGGTATCTCTCCTCGGGTGGTCGGGTATCTGCCGGCGCAGCGGGTGCTCCTCCGCCACCAAACATTTGCATCATCTGCTGCATCATCTCTGGGTTAACGCCAAACGGGTTCGCTTGGTTACCTGCTCCTCCAGGAGGGTTGAAAAGCGCTGCAAAGGGGTTTGCGGGCGGCGGGCTAGAGGTATTTTGCTGGCCGCCGCCGCTAGGTGCAGTTCCCTGGGTCTGTGTAGTACCTTGTGATCCCGTAGTTCCCTGAGCACCAGTGGCCCCTGGCCCAGTCTGGGGAGTGGCCGCTTGTCCTGGGTTTGCTCCGGCAAAAGGGTTGAGTCCCATAGCTTCCTGCATGCCCAGAATTTGTTGCAGTTGCTGTTGAAGCTGAGCTAGGTCAGGGCGTCCATTACCACCTTGCTGGCCGCCTTGGCCACCCTGATCACCCATAAAGCCTGGCAAGAGGTACGGGAGCGTCGAATCGCCCTGTTGATTCTGGCTGTTACCCTCGGGGTTTCCGCCGGCCGCAACACCCTCTGGAGTATTGTCTGTCGCACCAGGGGCCGGAAATGCAGCCTCGCCCCCCCTCATGTTCCGCTGCATGCGCATCGCCTGTGTCATCATTTGGGGGTTGCTCATCATCTGTCTCATAAACGGCGACGTAATGAGCTCTCGTGCGTTGGGCAGGTTTCTTAGCATTGGGTTCGAATCGATCAGCATGTTGACAAAGTCGGGGTTGTTCAGCGCCTCGTTCATAGATTGCTGAACGTTGGGGTCATTCATCAGACGCTGGAGTCGTTCCTCGTCCATAGGGGGTCCCATCTGTGTGATGGATTAGTACGGGATAGGCGCGCAGTCAGGGAAGCCATCGCACTTACTCCACCGTCAGGTCCGAACATATCCAAGCCAGGTAGGTTGATCTGGTGACCCGCATATCGGGCGCCCGTCAACCCCGCCAAGGGGTTGTTTGCGGTTCCTGAGGCCATGTTCGTCGGCACAGCTTGAGGAACAGATGTCGAGGACGTTGACGCGGGCTGAGAAGGGTTGCTCGCGGCGCTCTTGACCATGTGAATCGTATTATTGTGCTTGATCTTGTAGGTGCTCAGCGCATCGTCGTTCTTCATGACTCGTCCGGAATAAATGAGCCGTTGTCGCTCGACGGGGATATTCTCGTAGTCGGCGCCAGCCAACTTGGTCTTGAGGTCGAGGACAGTCTGCGAGTCGGCCATGGTGATGCTGTGGGTGCTATCGGAAGAGGTTTTCACCTTGAAGGTGATCTGAGCATCGCTGCTCGTCTCGGCGTTGTCGGCCATGGCGGGCGGGTTGTGGCGGGACCTGGATCGGAAGCGGCTTCGTCGCAAGAGCACAGTTGAGGTGTCGCACAGTGGAGAGGGTTTTCTAGGAGTAATTTGGACCAAGGTTGGGAGTGGGATGGAAGGTTTGCGAGGCTCGGTCAGGCGTGCGGAGTTTGCAAGGATGCGGGAGCTTGCGTCTGCGCTGGGCTTCCAGGTGTAGTAGCAGCAGGAGAGATCCGACAGATGGATATGGATGGATGGCGTTGAGTCGACGTGGGGCAGCTCAGCCTCCAATGGTATAACGATGACGCCGCCTGAAGCACCTTGACACTTGCATGCACAGGAAGGCCTGGAATAAAGCCTAACTTTACTAAGAGCGTAGTGACAAGTCAGAAGGAATAATCAGAGGCTAGAACGATGCGAGAATAGGTCTGGTTGCAGACAGAGAGAGACGAAGTTGGCCCATCGTCTGTTACCAATGCGCTAGAGTTGAGTTCCATGGCTGTCCACTGCCTTCTCTCGCCAGATAATGAATGGAACCATGGCCGAGTACTGGAGTGGGATGCCTAACAGCTAAAGTGCACCAAATATTTCAAACCACGTTATTGGCTGTAATTAATATTCCAGAGTTTCGATAGTGAGTTGCACCTTTGGTTTATTAGAATGGTGTTCACAGAGCCTATAATCAATGATCCAACTCTAATCACCCGCCTCATTTGGCATTCCAGTCTAGGGTAGGCAGGTGACCTAGGCCGGAGAGCTACCTCTCAACTTCATTGGCTGGTGGGGTGCTCGCTCAACTGGGCAATAAACTTCACCTCACTCCTTTGGATATATCAAACGCCGACTCCTCGCCCATTATAAAGCCAAGTATGGTCCCGCGTATATAACTTCTCCATATCTATTCACCTGTATATGGTGAACTTGTTCCTCCGAGGACGATGAGGCATTCCTCATCGCCAATCTCATCTGACCCTACCGACCCTAGATCTAGTATGAATCGATATCCACGATGATTCAAGGCATTTTCTACGCCAGATTCTTCCCCCAGGAAGGTAAGCACAACAGTCTCAACCTAATATCTCATAGTAAAAAGCTTACAATTGGCTTCAGGACCTAAAATTGTCGCCCAATCCCCTGCAGGATGCATCACCCCTCATAGCGACAGCACCAAAGCACCACTCATCGACTTCGACGTCCTCCACGAGTACATCATTCCCCGCCAAGCCTTCTGTAACCGCTACCTGACTATCAATACGCCTGATGGAAAGTACTCGGTCCTCGGCTTTCCCGTTGTCATCCCGCATACCAAGTACATGCGCAATGAGTTCATCTTCAACTTCGGCCTGGTCCTGGATGCCGATGTCGATCAGATGCCGTATGAGCGCGTGGTGAGGCGTCTGGCTTCGACTTTCTCGGAGATGGAGAAGCAGAATGAGTATCTGAGTCAGAATGAGGGTAGGAGGGAGACGGGGAAGGGGAGAAGGCCCATTGATGGGTTGCTTGAGATCATCAAGGAGGACTTGAACAATTATGGGGAGTGCATGATCCCAGTCGGTATGTCTTGAGCTGCTTGATATTGGGCATGCATCTTATTGACTGACGTTCCATAGACGAAGCCAACACCATAAACATGAAGCTCTTCCCCCACCATATAACACCACCTGTTGTCCAAGGCTGGCACGTTCCCGTCTCTAAGACGAAATTCTCCGACATTGTCGACCCAACATGGGATCTCACTCTGCAAAAGGTCATCTCCCACATCGACGGCGTCTCGGATGTGCGCCGCATCGCCCACGCTGCCTCCGTCTCCGTCGACCTAGCTAAGACCGCTCTCCGTCACCTTCTCTACTACGACACTATCCTGCTGCTTGATATGTTTTTCTTCACAGCTTGCTACGCCCCGCGGCCGGGCATCCATGATTTTATCAGGAATGTCGATGGTATGGTGGATGAGTGCGCTAGTTACGTTTCTCATGGACGGGGCAGAGTCAGTAACTATCATCTGATTAAGTTGATGTCTTCGTTTGCGCCGGGGAGAAGCGTTATGGAGTGGCTGAGAGGACATCAGGACTCGGGCTTTGAGGTCCTGCACTATGTGGATGTTCGGAGACTCGTGCAATTTGGCGTCATCAAGGGCTGTCTTTACCGCGTTCATAAGTACGTGGTTTCAAAGCAATACCTCGCCGGCCTCGCCTCCGGACAGAGTAGACCCGTAGCGGGGGGAGATCCGCTACAAAAGTATACGGATGGCTGCCATCATTTTGACCAGATCATCACAGAACAGAACCTTACAGACGCGGAGATCATGGAGAAGCTTAAGAAGCTGCCTGTTCCTAAAGGAGATCTGGCTGTATTCTACAGGTAGAGCGGGAGATCTTGTAGATGGTGGATGTGGTACATAGATATTCTACATCGTGTCTATGGTATCATACAGACTACAGTTTTGTACATTTAATATACAGTAGCAATCGAGCGGTATTGTGCCGCTCTACCACTGGACTCCTTTGTCTCCCTTAGCCTTCCGTTCCCGGACCTCCTTCTTATTCGGCAACTCAATATCAGGGTTATTGGTCACCTTCAACTTTTCTGGATGTTTCTCGCCCGCGAGCTTAGTGAGCTCCCTGTCCGTCAGCTTCTCCCCCTTGGCCGCAGCATCCTTTTGCAACTCTTCCTTCATCCGCCTCACAAGACCAGTATATGGCTGACCGGGGTAAATCTTGCCACTCTTCTCCCACTCCTCATCGCTGATGAGCTCAATAATGCGGATGTTATGCTTGCCCTTCCGTAGAATTAGCATGCGACCGTCGATGAGGAACTTGGCGGTCTCCTCAGGGAACCATGCTTTGATGGGGGTCCACGCCAGGTTTCCGGGGACAAGGCCACGCTTCTCTTTGCCGGGCTGGGCGGCAATGTATGCGCCCTGCTGGCTGACAAGACGCATGCCATCACTTCCGCTGGTGGCAAGGCCAGCAGCGTAGAGAATCTTGGCAGGAGAGCTTTTGATAATCGACTTGGGAAGCTGAATGTCGCTCCGTGGTGCATTATTCGGTGTGATGATTCCTGATTCTTCTGATGGTTCATTAATGACGGAAGGGAGCTTGCCGCCGAACCTGAATTCGTGCTGCTTAGCCTCCTGGAGAGCCTTCTGCGATCCGTGAACCAGCGAAACAACCTCAAAGGCTAACGTGTGCTGCGCAATTCTCTGCGACGGGTCGGCGTGGTGCGCCTCCATGGTCTTGTTGATGCTTTCGAGAGGGATGAAGGTAAACATCTTCAGCAAGCGCTCCACTTCGTCATCCGACCGCCGAACAAAGTACCCATACAAATCGAACGCAGTCGTCTTGAACTCATCCAGCCACACAGCATTTCCAGCACTCTTTCCAAACTTGGCGCCCGAAGTGTCCGTCAATAGGGGTACAGTGAAGCCAATGGGTTCGTGCTGCCATTCCGTAGGCATCTTGGCATATGGGGCTTCCTCTGAGTCTCGGATGATTTTCAGCGCTTCGATTCCTGCGACGATGTTGCCGAACTGGTCCGATCCACCGATTTGCATTTGGATACCGAGCTTGTTGTACATATGCCAGAAATCCCAGCCTTGGAGAAGAGGGTACATGAATTCGCCAAAGGACATGCCGTCGCCCTCGGTCATCTTGCGTTTGACACTGAAATTGTTAGCTTCTTGTCGAACTTGTCTGGGCTTGCATAAGACTCACGTATCACGGCTCAACATTGGCCCAATGCGGATGTGCCTGGCTATCCTCTTACTGAACTCGTACAGAGTCAAGCCCTGCAACCACATGTTATTGTTCAAAAGGTGATGCTTCGCAGCCCAGTCGTCCTCATATCCATACTTTTGCCTTAGGAGCTGTACGTTGTGCCAGATCCTAGTCAATTGCACATGCATCTTCGTAACGTTCTTCGAGATTTCCGAATTCGACATGATATCCCGGCTTTCTAGCCTGCCGGTAGGGTCACCGATTCGAGCTGTTGAGCCACCGATTAGGGTGACGGCGGGATAGCCATGGAACCACATCCAGAACATGGGCATTAAGGGGAGTAGATGTCCAACGTGCATTGAGTCTGCGGTAGGATCGATGCCAACGTAGGAGCCTATTCGTTTGGTGCGCATGATTTCCTTGATCTTCTCGGGCGTCCTAGGCACATGTTAGACCCTAATGAAGTCCCAAATTGAGAACTCCAACATACCCAGCGACATCTTTGATATATCCTCGTTCTTGTAGGACATCCCATGTATGAGGAATCTCTCCATTCTGAATAGCCTCTGCTCTCTTCTTCCACCGCTCTTCTCCTGCAGCGACCTTATTCAGCCAAGAAGTCGAAATGGCTCGCGCATTATGGCATTCGGGCAGAGATCGTAGTACTTTGGCGCATCGTGGCCGGAGAGAGGGTTTCGTGGGCGAGAATTTCGGGAGGATCGCTCGTGACGCCATGGCGATTGGACCGGATTCGAACTATCTGGGCGTTCGATATACGTCCAGCAGCCTCACATTGGTCAATCAAACAAGCAAAGAAGGCGAAACGAGGGTATTCTCAAACTGCCTCGTTCAATCGGAAGCTCTCCAAGTCCAAATCCAAAAAATTCCCATGGCGCATGTGCATCTTCAAATGCCAGCCAATCAAAGCCACCTTCAGCTGCTTCTCGGAGAAGCATTGTTACGCTCCGAGGCATCCGGCTGAAGTCGCAGTTCGGAATGCAGCCGACCAATCACAAGTGCCTTATTCATTGATCCTCGGCAATACCTCTCCGACCGGATCTGAATCCTATACATCATCACCAACTCTCGCAAACGCTGCCTTCACGCCCTCGAATAGCCCCCAATTGAGCGCCTCGCGACTGGATTATCACCATGGCCTCAATTGTGCGTCCCTCTCTGCTTCGGCAGTCTGCCCTGGCTTCTCGATGGGCGGCTGCCCCGACCGTTGCAATGCGACCTGCTTTCCTGAAGCCGAATGTGGTTATGGGTGTCGCGGCTTTCCACAACTCGAGCCGACGGTCTGCTCTCCTGCCTCCTGGACCTCGTAAGCATCATCAAGTGATCCATTATTGCTTCAATTGCTAACCTCATCACAGAGCGCATCGTTGGCGACGGTACGACCAAATCCATAACCAAGACAGCTTCTTTCACATGATAGCTAACATTTCCTAGTGAACACTCCGGCTCCTGTCCCTGAGCCCAGCTCCGCCCACGGCTCCTATCACTGGACCTTCGAGCGTCTCCTCGCCGCCGGACTTATTCCTCTTACCCTTACTCCCTTCGCCGCCGGCTCCCTCAACCCCACCACCGATGCCATCCTTTGCGGCGTGCTCCTCCTCCACTCGCACATGGGCTTCCAGCAGGTTGTCATCGACTATTTCCCTAAGCGAACGCACCCTGGCTTGCACAAGCTGGTCTGGTGGGCACTGAACCTCGCAACAGTGACGGTTGGTGTGGGACTGTACGAGTTCGAGACAAATGATGTCGGTATCACTGAGGCTGTTAAGCGAATTTGGAAGGCATGAGGGAATCAATTGGAAATGATTTGGGAGGCATGTTTGAGTTGGTGTGAGATTAGCTTCGCAGATGGAACTGCAGGCCTGTATAGAAATTTTTGTTAAGTCGACGAAAATTGTATTCGCCATTAGAAATACGAAGCTTTTACAGCCCATCCGATATTTGATCGACGTGTTTCTCATCTGCCCTAACGACGAGCTCGTTCTGAAATCCTTGACTTGGACACATTCATGTACTTGATAAACAAGACGTCTGAATTGCTGTCTCGGAACTCCTTCCAGCATCGTGTCATCACCGAAATGAGTAACTTGGAGTCAATATCATGACCTATTGGTGGGTTCGACAGCTAATGCTGACCTGGAGTACTCTTGATTAAACGTAGTGATCGTTGAACGGTGATAGAAGTAGAGAAGAGAGGTCGGCCACTCGGGCAATACGGTGGTAGGATCTTGACACGCGAAAAGCGGCTAAATCATTCATGCTGCAATTGAAACCCATACGCTCTTCATTCGATTGTTCTGTTATCGTTCGTAAACTAAAGTGAAAATGCTATAATGAGCCTTTATTGATATTCAACCGTGTAAGTCAGGTATGGCATCTAACTCGGGGTGTCCAAGTAATTTCTAGATACTTGCCCAGTATGGTCCGTCCTCTTCTCTGCTCTTACCGGGAAACAGCTATCAGATCGTCAAGCTGGTGATCTCAGGTCCCCCCAGCCTATCCATCTCCGGTGTTGGGGGAGGCAAGTTCTCCGTCTTGGTGCAAATCCAACAACTAGCATACATATTGACCCTGTCAATGCAAGCACCATCTAGGCGCGCACCATGCCTCTTCGGGGTAAACCCATGACCCTCAAACTCTTTGATATACCAAGGAGTCAGCGCTGATGACCGTAGAAGCACTCGGCCGCCCATTTTTATAGCCCTGTTGAGCTTCGAAATCTGCGCAGCCGCTGCGTGGGAGCCTGTGTCGAACCAGTCCATGCTGTCCATGACAACAGCGACGGTTAGCGTACCTGGCATTATACGCGCGATAACTTCTTCGAGCTCGTCGGTATGAATGCGTAGCCCGTCGAGAGCGTTGGGACGCGAGAGTTTGGCATGCGCTCTGGGGCTGAGGTAGTCGGGATGACACTTGCGTGAGAACTTGCCAGCGAGACAAACGTAGTAATAAGGGTTATCAGCGGCGATGTGAGTTTCCTCGGCGACGGGATCAAGCGTATTAACCATGTAATGCCAGATAGCATGAGAGCGAGTATTCTTTGCCTTGCGGTCTGTAACCAAGTCGGACTCGGCATGGTCGCCTTCGATCATGGCAAGCTGGTTCTTCGGGACACCTAGAGCAGCCCAGAGGAAGCTCTCTTGGGCAACTACAAGATTGCAGACTAGCTTTGATAGTAGGGCGGGACGGATCTTCTTGCGCCAGATCTCTCGCTGCTCGTTAAGAGTCTTGGCTTCCAACAACTGCTTGACAGCTGACTTCAGACCGAAGATTCGTGCAATCCAACGAAAGACTCGAATAGCATGACGAGAACCACCAGTGTCGTAAAGGCCATAGCCTTTAGAGTTTTGAAAAACGTGGACATTCTTCAACCAGTACTGGAACGCCCGACCCGAGAGGTGAGGTGACAACTTTGAAACAAGGAGGTCGCGGAATTGGGGGTGTTTGCCGTCACCGAAGATCTTCCAGAAGTCTTCGTATGGCAGAGCAGTATAAGCTGCGGCTTTGAGTTCGAGGAGATGATTCTGTGTTGGGTTCAGATCAACAGCATGGACTCGCGCAGGGCTTTGGGTGAGGTATGACAGAATATTGTCTCCCGCGGATGTGATAGCAAGGACTTTGTCATCGGCACCCAGCTTCAGGAGTCGCTCATCTACACGGGTGTCTTCCCAAGTGAATGCATAGATGTACTCGTCGTTGAACTGCGTGTGCTTCTTTAGCTGGTCGTCATAATAAATGCGCCAGTGGTGATTCTGGTAGAAGAACGACGGCAAGGGCAGGTTGGACGACAGATTCTGAACGGCGGTGAGGAAAGCCTTGGACCGAATTTCGGGAGCAGATCTCTCAATTGCCCGGGTCAAAGCATCTCCCTGGTTGGCTGGGCCAAGGTAAGGCGACTCAGTTGCTAGAGCATCGATGCGCTCCACGATCTCATGGGGAAGACTCGAGGACGAAAACGGCTTCTTGTGGCAGCCAAGCCAAATGTAGTAGGGAATCGCCCCTAGGCCATTGTTTCGAGTGTTGACGTTTAAGACGGTGCCAAACTTGTACTCGAGGTAGTCTCGGCGGCTGGGCTCCAGGCCAACGCGGTCAAGATCAAACCAAGAGCGCCAGAAACTCCGAGAAAAGAAATTAACATGGCGATCAACGAGTCCGCCAGTATAGTTGCGGAAAGCAAAGTCAATTTTGTTTTGGACATAGAAATCCACCACTCCTAGAATTCCCTCCGGGGAGAGCAGTGAAGTCACTGAATCGACCACCGAGTAGTAATCGGGCTGTCAAAAGTCAGCTATTGGTTTCAAGTTTACCCTTCATCCAGAGAAAATATATTGCTTACGATCATTGACAAACTGTAGGACATCGTGATCAAGTCGGCACCACCAAAGTCTGGGCGCGGTTTGTTGAAGTAACTCAGCGTAGGAGACCGGGGAGGAGAAGGCATGCCCGCCTCGTAATCTTCCAAACGGAACTTCCTGGCGTCTTCGCAGACGACTTTGACATTCTTCCAGCCAAGTCGGTCGAAGCGCTTCTTAGCTACCTCGCAGAGAGAAGGAGAGAAGTCGACGAGGTACACGCTCGTGAAAAACTCGGGGACATTAACGAATTCTGACATGGCCTCAATGTTGAAGCCAGTACCGCCGCCAATCTGCATTGTTACTCTTGGAGTTCACGTCAATCGTATTTGGAACAACTTACGTCAACCCAGATTCGCTTGCTCTGTTTACCACTGGTAGTGACATTCTTGACTTTAGACTCGAGCTGAGCGGCTACTAGCGCTAGCATGTCCTCCCGGCCACGAAGGAGGACTTTTCGAGTAGCATCATAAGCTCCGGCTTGTTTCTTGTAGAAACTCTCGAGGGCATCTTGTTGGGTGCCCTTCGAACCGCCCTGGTGAGGCTTGATGAAGCAGGAATATGCGAAGAGCAGGAATGACTTGATCAAGCCGGGGCTGTCATTCTTCCCCCCCGAGGAGGCCGAAGTGAGGGAGGAAAGGCAGAAGGTGCTCAATGCCGCTGCTGCGATCCCAGCAAGAAGGGTTTGAAGGTTGGAGCCGAAGGCCAATATGTTACCACCCTAAGTCATTCATTAGTGGGAAGAGATGGCCTGGACAAGGCAACCTACATGAGAAGCCATGATATTCTCTCATTGTTTGGAGAGAGGGTCTGTTGAATGTGTTCAGCTACTGGAGCAGTGTTGAAGACTGTCTGGACGATCAGAGTGAGAGATAGAACGAGGCAGGGAAATTTAGCACGGCAAGGCAGGGCTATATACTAGCCGCCCAGCTCATTGTCGCGCTAGATTGTTCAGACAAGTATGCTCCCATTGAGAGGGGAGCTTCCCTCGTTACTGTCACAGGGACACATGATTTCCTCAACGAGGATCAACTCGCTAAGAATGTCTGGGGATCTACTCGACCCCACCGGTTGCCAACACCTCTCCATTTGGATCCCCTTGGGAGAAGGACGAAGTTTTGAGTAATTCCAGTCGTGCGTGAACCAATGGCTGGGGCACATGCTAGAGGACCGTGGTGTTTCAGGGACACCAGAGAGGCTGAAGCGGCGGCACACATGTGCCACGCCTCGAGGTGAGTACAGGTAGCCTTTTAGTTGCGGTAGCGTGAGTGGGGTTGAATTGGACCCTCTTCGTTGAAGATCGTGGTCTGGAAGCATCTTGAGTTCTGAGGAGAACGTAATCGTGTTGAGGTGGATTTTGAGCCGGTTCTGACTCTCTCTCGCCAATCGAGTCTCAAGACCCTTTTTTTTTGCTATCAAGTTCTGGATAAATTCAGAGAATCTCACTTCAATATCCCCAATGGGCTCAGAATAGAGACAAAGGGGTCTTGATCACTTGCTGTTACTGGGAAGATAAGCTCAGTGTTAGTGGCCGTATAAGTCCCGAAGAGGAAATCTTGAGTACCAATCAGAAGGGACCTAGCCAACACATGCAGCATCGACCCCTCGTGTAAGGAGAACACAACCATGATGACAGCTTCTTAACGCAATGGTTGTAGAAAAGAAGACGGGAGATCCAGGAGCAATGTCAATGAAGTTGATTTAGGCGTGCGCGATTTTTTACTTCGCCAATAACAGCTTGATCTTTTACTTGCCTGAGTAGCCGCCGGAACGATAGCGTGAGGTCAAGGACCCTTGAATTGCATGAAATTCTGGGGTAATGATACCAGGAAGCTTGCAACGCGAAACGCGAGATATCCTTAGTATTCTCGGATGTTCTAGGTATGGTAAAGTTGGGGTATCGTCATTGTACCTCGCCGCCAGTATATCGTAACGTCAACCCGTCAACTAGGGCGTCCTGGTCAGTGAAGCGGATTTTACATCGCACCACCTCAAACTTGTCCGTAACCGAGAACCGTAGCGATTCCTCCTGTTTTAGGGTGGTGACGAGAAACGCTTTGCCTTGAATTTCCGCCATGGCTTGATTCGGGTCTGCATCGACCATGGCGTTCTAGGAGGGGCCAAACGACCACCCCGAACAGCAGCAGAGGAATATTGCGGCTCGGAGGACAAGCACAGAATGATACCCAGCTCGTCAGGGTCGGCCAGTGGCCCGTAGAAGAAATACCAAACTGGATACTCGTTCTGCTTTGGTCGGAACACCATATCTGGGGAGTCTGGTCGGTTCTGTGGCATTGTTACATCCAAACCTAATGTCGGGGCTGCAGAGTGATCGCTGAGGGACTTGTCAGCTAGAGTGAGCTGAAAGAACGTCGGGCTGTCACCCAAGTGCTTGTCGACAAAGTGTGTCGCAATGGCGGACCGGGCTTGATGATCCACCCGGCAAAAGGCGGCATCGCGTCCGAGGTCATCGGTGCCGGTGACCACCTCCGGGGGCTCCGACAGTCCGGCAATAGACTGAACTGTTTGAGCATCCGGCAAGTGACCTTGAAGCTTGACTAGAAAAGCTGCTGCGCGCGTCTCTTTCGGCTTTGGTTTCAGAGCCAGTTCCGGCATCAATCCACGCAGCTCGTTGATCTTCTCGATTGCTTGATGTCCGTCGAGGCCAAAGAGATCCATGTACTGGCGGATGGTGTTTGTCTTGGGGTGGTCTTCTACGGAGTCATCGTGGACGCCTTCGCGGGCGATCGATTCGAGTTCAGCCAGTGCCTCCATAGCTCAGTTGTTACATATCAGCTTGGAGCTAGAAGAGTGAACTCATGCGTGAAATGAGAGAGACCGGCTCTTGTGTAGACTACTCTATAGTCCCTGATGCAGGGCCAAAGTATGGGGCTATGCACCGTTGACTCATTCAGTGCCTTTGGATAGAGCGGCTTCTCCACTGAGATATCACGCACTATTTGTATCCTACGATCAACGGGTTATTGGCCGGTAAGAGACAGAGGAGGTTTAGAACGAGGGACATGAAGAGTTAGGAGACGGGTATGCTCTTCAATTCACCCCTACTTGAGTCCTTGGCCGCTCACGGTCGATTCTCTTGCAAGACTCTTACAAGAGGAGGTTATGTCCATCAATGCTGGAAATTCGTATGGTTTAACGTCTTAAGAGAGCGGTGGCAGTTCGTGTTTACCTGGGAGCTTTGATATTCCTTATTTGAAAGCCGTGTCACACGCAAAGACTCCCGAATTCATTTGGTTGCCATCTGTAGTTGTCGTTTCGGAGGTGAAGTTATTCCGATACCATCATCACGAATTCGGGGATGGCCCCCACACAGGCAAAGGCAGGGGGCGCTCTGACGTGCAGTGGGGATAACGCTGTCCGTGATCGCGCGCGCTTGTGTAATCGCATCTTACAGTTCAACATCCCATCATCGCGCCGCAACCTGCATCACCCAACTCTATTGAATCGACCCCGCCATCAGCCGTCTTCTATGACCCGCAAGAACCCCCAAGCATAAAGCACCCACTATGCCCCCTGGACCAGGCCAGAAGGGCACCGGCAAGACGAAAGCCGCGGCGATGCAGAAACAAAGTAGGAACACAACTCCAGCTCCAGCGGCGCCGGTTGCGACGGCTAGCCTCCCGCCTCAGGAATTCTACGATCCGGATTACTTGAGTGCTAGAGTCATTCTATTCAGAAACCTTACGTACGATGACCTCGTCGACCAATCCGCCTCTAATGCGACAGTCCCGGACTCCCGAAGCGTCGATGGGTTAATTGAGAGGCTGAAGAGTCTCCATAGTATCATGGAGAAGCGGTCTGCGTTCTATGATAGAGGAATGAGGTTCCTAGCAGACGAGCGCAAGAAAAGACCAGACAACTATACCAGTGGGCGTGCAGACGGGGAGCAGGAAGGAAAACGCCCGAAGCACAAGAGGAAGAAGGGTCCAGATGCGCTGGCCCCTCAAGATGGTAACCTTGGTAGGGCGTCCCAATTTTTTTTTTCGCGCACCTCTCTACACGGCACTTGGCAGCTGTAAACTTCTGGCGGAACTGGCTTCTTCTAATTTTCACCAACCTTCTTCGCTGGGCTTTATGCTGACTTTCCTCCGACAGAACGGTCGTCCCCCTTGAGAGATTCAAAGAACAACCGCAAGCACTTGCGCGAAGACTCAGCCAGTTCCTCCCTTTCGCCTGTTGCCGCAGCATCTCCATCTGCCATGGATGTTGATAAAAAAGCTAAGAAGGAAGAAAAAGATGAGGAAGAAGAGGAGGAGGAAGAAAGTTCCGAGGATGAAGGCGCACCGCCTCGGCGCGAGATGCCCCAAGCCATGACCTTTGGCGAAGATCCCTCGACTTTCCCCGATCCTACCGTTTACGAAATCCGACCCGTTCATCCAGGCATGTCCGAAGACGAGCGAAAGGAGATTTATTCCGTCGCAACCTACCCCAAGAGCGACCTTGCCGACCTGATTGCCGGCGATCCGCCGGACAAAGATTTTAGCAATGCAAAGCCGAGCAGTCAAATCAATTTCACAACATTTACAACCTATACCGAACCTTATTTTCGCCCATTCGGCGAAGAAGATTTGGCGTTCTTAAGGGAGCGCGGAGACCGAGTAACGCCATTTGTGATGCCCAAGCGCGGGAAGCGACATTATACGGAGATCTGGGCTGAGGAGGATGGTCAAATGGCACTCGACGTCCCTCAACAAGGCCGTGATAAGCTCCCACCCAACCAGCCTCGTGGAAATATCGAACACATAGACGACGATGTTGCCGAGACAGACAAGCTCTCCGTGGGGCCTTACTTGACGCGACTGGTGCAACTGCTTCGACCCGAGTCGCGTACACAACCCGTGGATGACAAGCCTACTACAAATGGTGTCACTAACGGAGATGTTAGCATGAACGGCGATGCTAACGGCGAGGAGCATAACGGTACTTCTGACGACAAGTCAAATCCGGGACCTCCTGCGACCTTCATGACAGAATCCTCGAGCGAAGCATGGAAGAAGGCATCGCACCCCAAGCTCGAATATTCGCAGGTCGACGAGCGCATTAAGCAGGAACTTAGGCATATCGGCTTTTTGCCGCTGGATGGCTTCGAGGCAGAGTTTGATGGCCATTACGATGATGAAGTAGCCGCGAGATTACGCCTACTCCAAGATAGACTGAAGGGCCAGATGCTCATCAACGGTGCGCGCAAGGCCCGACTGACTGGGCTGGTCCGCGAGCGCATGGCGCATCAGGAATACCAGACCATTCTAGAGGATCTCGACACGCAGGTTCAGGGCGCATATCTCAAACGAACCCGAACGATGGGCAAGAGCAAAAAGGCAAAGCGTCCAGGAGGAGCTGGCGGAGGCAGCCACGCTGTGGGTGGTGCTGCGGGCATGGCACGTCCTGGCATCGGTGATCTTACAAAGACACTTATGGAACGAAGGAAACGATGGATAGATACCATCGAACCGGTATTTGACGAGGAAAGTTTGGGCAAGGTGCCTAGGATTGCCGACCCGAACAGCACCATCTTCAACCCTGAGATCATGCAGGAGCTGATCAAAAAGGAAAAAGAGCAGTGGGATGAGGAAGTTGAAGAAGAGTAAAGGCGTTGGGATTTCTTTTGAAGAGTTGCCATTTATGCCTTCACGGAACAGAGACAAGGAGTTTACGGTTGCTCGGTAATGGAGTTTAGGAATTGGAATGCTGATACCTCTGCTGCTCTTGATCATGATCACGAGTAGCTAACGATGAATGAATTGATTCTGAACTTTTACTTGTCGAACGCGAGACCATCCATTTGTATCTATTACATGAGAGCGACATGGATGTATGTATAAGTATTGCTACCACGATGTTGTCAATCAACCCTGTCCTGTGCTATTCCAAAACATCCATGAACGATTTAAGTCAGACTATCGACTTACTGCATCTGCCGCATCTTGATGCGGAAGACGCTCAGAATCAACACGAACACATATTCAGTAATGACCAATCGCCGTGACTTCTCAGCCCTCACATTCCTTATCGACGCCCGCAACCTATACTGATAGTGGGGTCTTGGGCTGGGTGTTTTACCTCATAGCGACGAGCCGAGGCCGGTCGATCTCCATTCACCAAATCTGGCCTGGCCGCCGGCGAGCTTAAATCTAGAGCGGAAAACACCGAAGCTCAGACGTACTTCTAATCTGACGTTGCGTGTATCGACGGCTGGGTTGTTTTTTTTTTTTTTGCCGCTGTCTTCATCGTGAGGTTTGCGACTGAAGGAAAGATGCATCTCGTTCCTAAGGAGGTCAGTACTGAGTGCTTCGCGCATGGTGGTAGGGGGCCCGGTCGACTAACACGAGATGAACATCACCACAGCTCGATAAGCTCGTTATTTCGCAGCTTGGCGTGTTGGCTCAGAGGAGGCTTGCGAGGGGTGTGAAGCTCAACCACTCCGAATCAGTGGTATTATATCCCCCCCTGCACGTCCATTGCTTGTACAGGGAACTGATGCGTGTGATAGGCCCTCATCGCCAACAACCTCCAAGAGCTCATCCGCGATGGCAACCACTCCGTCGCAGACCTGATGTCCATCGGCGCGACTATGCTGGGCCGTCGCCATGTCATGCCCTCTGTATGCAGCACTCTTCATGAGATCCAGGTTGAGGGCACGTTCCCATCTGGCACGTACCTCGTCACCGTGCATAATCCCATCAGCACCGACGATGGCGATCTAAGGAAGGCCCTGTATGGAAGTTTTCTGCCTATTCCGGATGAAGATGTATTTCCCATGCCGGTTGCGGAGGCTTATGAGGCCACGAAACTGCCCGGTGCCCTGGTGACTGTCAAGGCAAAAGTGGCTCTCAACCAGGACCGAAGAAGGATCCGGTTGAAGGTGACCAGCAAGGGGGACCGTCCTATCCAAGTTGGATCGCATTACCACTTCATCGAGACAAACCCGCAGCTCGAATTTGACCGTGCTCGCGCATATGGCTTCCGTCTTGATATCCCCGCCGGCACATCCGTCCGCTTCGAGCCCGGAGATGCAAAGACTGTAACGCTCGTCGAGATCGGAGGCCACAAGGTCATCCGCGGCGGAAACCACCTCGCAACTGGAGCCGTGGACTTAAGCCGCGTAGACGAGATCATTGAGAGGCTGCAGGAAGCTGGCTTTGCGCATACCCCTGAGCCGGCCGGTGATTTGGCCCACATCGACGTCTTCGAGATGGATCGCGCCGCCTATGCAACCATGTTCGGTCCCACTACCGGTGATCTCGTAAGACTAGGTGCCACGGATCTTTGGATTAAAGTTGAAAAGGACCTTTGCGTTTACGGCGACGAGTGCAAGTTCGGCGGTGGCAAGACGCTCCGTGAAGGAATGGGCCAAGCAACAGGCCGACCAGACGCGGAGTCCTTGGACCTGGTCGTGACGAACGCCTTGATTGTCGACTGGTCTGGCATCTATAAGGCGGATATCGGCGTCAGGGACGGCATGATCGTGGGGATTGGAAAGGCGGGTAACCCGGACGTCATGGATGGTGTGACGGAGGGTATGGTTGTTGGAAGCTGTACTGATGTCGTTGCTGGTGAAGGCAAGATCATCACGGCCGGCGGGATTGACACGCACATCCATTTCATCTGCCCTCAGCAAGCGTACGAGGCCATCGCATCTGGCATCACCACGATGCTCGGTGGTGGTACTGGTCCAAGGTTCGTCAAATCCCCTCAGTCCGTGAGTATCTCGCACCGGATCTTAAAGCTGACCTGACAGCGCTGGCACAAACGCAACAACCTGCACACCCGGCAAGAACTACATGCGCCAGATGCTTCAAGCCTGTGACACCCTACCCCTCAACATTGGCATCACGGGCAAAGGTAACGATTCCGCCCCGGACGCCCTTCGCGAGCAAGTCGCCGCCGGCGCCTGCGGTCTGAAGCTCCATGAAGACTGGGGCAGCACGCCAGCGGCCATCGACTCATGTTTGACGGTGTGTGATGAGATGGATATTCAGTGTCTCATCCATACTGATACGCTGAACGAGTCTGGTTTCGTAGAGTCAACGATCGATGCGTTCAAGGGCCGCACGATCCATACATACCACACCGAAGGCGCAGGAGGCGGACACGCACCGGATATCATCTCTGTAGTCGAGCATCCCAACGTCCTCCCCTCGTCCACAAACCCAACTCGCCCATACACACGCAACACCCTCGACGAACATCTCGACATGCTGATGGTCTGCCACCACCTCTCCAAGAACATTCCCGAAGACGTCGCCTTTGCAGAGTCGCGCATCCGTGCTGAAACCATTGCCGCCGAAGACGTCCTGCACGACCTCGGCGCCATCAGCATGATGAGCTCCGACTCGCAAGCCATGGGACGCTGCGGTGAGGTCATCCTGCGCACGTGGAACACGGCGCATAAGAACAAGGTTCAGCGCGGATTCCTGGCGGAGGATGCGGGTACAGGAGCGGATAACTTCAGGGTGAAGCGATATGTGAGTAAGTATACTGTGAACCCGGCTCTTGCGCAGGGCTTCGGGCATTTGGTTGGTAGTGTAGAGGTTGGCAAGGTGGCAGATTTGGTGGTTTGGGATCCGGCGTGGTTTGGCACGAAGCCGAGTCTAGTATTGAAGAGCGGGCTTATTGCGTACGCTCAGATGGTAAGTTCTCCTTCTTCACCCTCACCCGGTTTCACGTACTCACACATCCCAGGGCGACCCGAATGCCTCAATCCCCACCGTCCAGCCCATCATCGCCCGCCCGATGTTCTCCCCCATGGTTCCCCAATCGCACATCCTCTTCGTCTCTGAAGCATCCATCACCTCCGGCGCCATCGCATCCTACAACCTCCGCAGCCGGGTGGAAGCCGTGCGCGGATGCCGCACCGTGGGCAAGAAGGACATGCGGTACAATGACCGCATGCCGAAGATGAGGGTCGACCCGGAGAGTTATACCGTGGAGGCGGATGGGGAGGTTTGTGAAGCGGAGCCGAGTACTGAGTTGCCACTTACACAGGCATATTTTGTGTACTGAGTGAAGAGGTGGGTGTAGAAGGCAGATGAGAGCAGCTGCCTTTTCAGCGGGAGTATGTATTTTACAATTGAGAAAATTGGATATGCATGATCTTGACTCAATGAAGTTATATCTCCTTCACTAACCATGTCAGTCCCCTGTTCGACGTACAGCCACTTAGGTAAAACATCTGCATGTTAGAAGTACGAACCCTGAACCAAGATAGTGGAGTTTGAGACAAGGACTTTCATGTCGTTCACTTTGCTTCACGGTCGGGGCAAGGAACGAGTGATGAGTTCCAAATCATTGCTGTCATTACGGCATACTAACTTCGACTGTATAGATACAGCGACCCAAAAGAGTACACGTCTCGCTAGTCCCTCCCATCCGCGTCCTCCCTCCCGATACCCCAATATCCCTCAAGGCCTCTCCCGTGATTTTGTTCATGGCCTACAAAACATCGAAAACACTAAACGAGAACCCCTAACACCAAAGAGTATAAAAAAAGAACCCTATGACATTCTCAAACCCATGGTATCATGCTCCTGCCAGCAAAAACGCAACGCAAGAGGTTCGTCTGTGAGTGAAAACAAGTCTGAGAAAGGCGTCAAGCAAGCAAGAACTTGGCGCATTTAGGAGCTCTTAGCCTTCTTGCGTCCTGACTTCTTGGGCTCCTCAGCGGGCTCCGCGGCAGCCTTGGTCGAAGTTCGCCTACGCTTCTGGACAGGGCTAGCAACTGCGGGTTTGGCATCAGCTTCAACAGCGGGGGTGGCCGTCTTGCGCTTGCGGCCACCAGCGGCTTTCTTGGGTGTCTTCGCGGGTGTCTCCTCCTCAGGCTCAGGAATAGCAGGAACGCCGGCTACCTGCTGGAGTTGTTCGGCAATAGCGTCCTGATCATTTGCCGGAGCTTCGTTCTGGGAGACGTCTTTGATCTCAGGCATGGGGATGTGGAAATCTTCAGCGTACTTAAGTGCCTCCTCGTCGCTCATCTCCTTGGCGATGGGGTTGCCGTTCTTGTAGGAGTGCACGCGAGCATTATAAAGACGTAGGTTGTACTGGTAAGCATTGTTCCAGCCCTAAGAGTAATGTCAGTCCTGTTGACATCAGATGTGATAGATATTGAATGCCTACCTGCTTCTCATGGGGACCCATGTGCGCCCATCGGCGCTGGCCTTCCTCCTGCACGGCGCCTTTGGGAGCCTCCGAGCCCAAGTCATTAGCAATGATGGAGCGGGCATGCTGCATGTAGAGGAAGTAAGGTGTCAAGGGCCTCTTGGGGGCGTTGGGATCATGAGTGCGCTTCTTGCGCTCCTTCTTCTCCTCAACGGGAGGGGCCAACTCGGGGACAGGCATGATGAGTTGAGCAGCGGCATTCTCAAAGTTGGCCAGCAGGTTATCCTGAGCACCCTCTGCCGTGGGCTCGCCAAGCAGAAGGTTAGTCTGGCGGACATAGTCGGCAGTGAAAGAGCGCAGGAGCTCGAGAATAGTGGTGAGACGACCAACAGCCTGCAAGATTGAAGTCAGTCAAAGCGTTCACTTTATGGTCTTGGGTATAAGTGCGAAGAAGCAGAGGTGAAGTGAAGCAGTAGCAAGCTAGGAGCTATCCCTGGTCAGGTGGTCATAGCTCCCTAGCGGTACAAGTCCACTAAAGCGCGATGCTAATGTAAACATTGTGCTTGTGGCGCGTCTTTGCAAGTGCGAGGTCTTTTGTGTGACGAAGAAATTTCGAGTCTCTCAAAACTAGTACTCTCAAAGGCATTGCCAAGCGAGGCCCAAAGAAAGATGGAGTCTTGTCGATTTTGAGACCATGTGCAATGGCAGCTGTCGCGTGAGGATCCGGACAGTTGGCTGTCCCTTACACCCCTCTCTGCTGTGAGAGCTCCAGCTTGGAGCTTGTACACGGCCATAAACCAGTTGCTTGCCCATCAGGCAAGACAAAAGCGACCGGCGAAAATCGCAGGGACTTCTAGTCGCGTCAAGCTTGAGGACGCGCTTGTGGAGCTTGTAAAGCGGATGAAAACACAGAGGAATGGTGAGAGGTTGGAAGGCGACGAAGAAAGTAAAGATCAAGACGTACCGAATCTCGCACGCGCAAGAAGCTCTCCTTGTCAACGGCCTGTCCAAGTGGTTGTTGAACAATGGGCAAGGCAGGAGGCGGCGCAATATTAGGCAGAGACTGAGGGATCATGGGAGCTGGGACAGCGGCGATAGGCGCAGCTGCGACCTTCTTGTCCTCGGCGGTCTTCTTGGGACGAGGCATGGCGGCGCGTCAAGTTAGAGTAGGCGATGGTTAGTAACGGTGCTTGTCTTGAATACGGGGTGCAGCAACGGCTCCCAAGAAGCTGGAGCTGTCGGGTGGTTATAGCTGTCTGTAGCTGTAGCTGGGTGTTGTTGGCTAGATGCTCTAGGCGACCACTATCGTCCGCTATGTTCCTGGACAGTGGGATGGAAGGGCGCGAGAATGGTGGATCAGGGCGATGTTTTGGGGATGATGAGTGCTGAAGAGTTGGGGGAAAAAGTGAAAATTTACTTTCGGGGGCTGGTGGGTGGGCGATGCGCTGAATATGTAGGGGCCCAGCGGGTGCGCAATCAGTGAGCCTCCCACAAGCGTGTCTTCCGCCAGCCAGAAAATAGCGAGTCTCGAAATGGCTCGGCGGCGCAAAAGCGGCAGCTGCAGTGGGCTGTCTGGCCTGTCAGTGGTCACCTCCTTCCACTCTCCCCTCTTCGATCCCCCTCCTCCACCAGAGCACAAATTTTCCCAACAGGCCCCAGTATTGGAATTGGCGCCCGAGAAGCCCGCCCACCTGCTGAACACCCCCAGACAGTTTCTACAGCAGTTGCTCGCTGGTGGTATCCATCTCAGCAGCTTCACAGCCTGGAGGCCCTCCAAGCGACGGGCGCTGCACTTTAGTGAGCCTCACTTCTGACCGCTTTAGTGGGCGCCTAGAGATCATCCTTGCCTCAGGCGCCCCCGCCGACTTGCGCCAGTGTTCCTACTTCACAGCGCTCCTCAGCAGTGAACACCTTCCAGCATGTCAGGCCCTTTGCTTCAGCGTTCTTCTAAACACACATTCATCTCTTCAATGCGTGTCCATGCCCATCTCAACCCTCCAACATCAAGCCACTACGACTGTTTCCCTTCTCTTGATCTATAGTCATCTCTAAACTCGCGTTAGTTTCTATGACAAAGACTGTTTGACAGAAAACCCGAGAGAAAACAAATGACAGTAGAGTCCCGACCCATTACGCGCCTGCAGGAACCGATCCCCGTGGCAGAGTGATTGAGGTCCCGTGGAAGTACACTCTGAGTACTTAGCTATCACAGCTGTAAAATTTCGAACGTCAGTTTCTTTTCAATGGTTTCTTTTCTATTACGTTTGTTATGCCTATCTTATTGCAAATCGTCTTTATAGTCCATGCACGCTGAGTTGGCGACTTGGAGCTGCCTACGCATCCCACCCCAAGCTGTTGTTTGGCGCCCGTCCCAGGCGTGATGCTGTATCGCTACCTTCAGTGAACCCGTTTAGCGCCTCGATGACGCCGTCGTCTCGTCTTCGGGGCGCCTCTTGGGGGAGATTGTCGCTTGTGCCGGTGGCCCATGGGGGGTTGGCGCTGTCCAGTCCCATTGTCGCACCTGCCTGGCGCTGCCCAATACTGTGACAATGTGGCAGCGCGGGCGGGGTCATTCCAGCGCCTTCGCCCTTGGCCCCGTATATCTCAGCACGATGACAGGGGCACAGTGAGCATCTCCTCACTGAGCTACAGCGGGTTAAAGCGGCGACTGAGAGGCCCCTCTCACCGCGTTCCGCCTTATCCACGCTGTGTTGGGTGTGCCGACTTTCTCCCCAAGGCCGGAGCTTCAGTGATGAGAGATGCGCAGTCAGAGACGCCTTTGACCAAGCTGATTCCCAGCAGTTGCAACTGTCAGCGGTCTTTGACCACTGTTACCACTCTCCTACATCCCCAAACAGTTCTATGCCAATGCCCCTAAGGAATGGGGACTAAAATGGCGAGAACTCACTGGAGAGCCAACTGCTCACCCAGCCAGCATTCAAGCTCTTGGTTGTACACAAGGTACTTGAGAATTGACGACCGCTCCCACTCCAAGCCTGGCTTTACTTTAGCGAGACATTTGGGGTCCCAAGGCTCCATTTAACGTGGCTGACGGTTTTTTTGTTATCCAAATAGTTTACATCAAATAGTCTTCGCGTTGAAACTGCATACTAAGTACCGCCTGCTTGCTGAACTTAAGTACAATGATCTTACCTCACGTCAGAGGTTTAAGAACGCTGGGAAGAATATACGCTCATATTATTCAAAATAGCAGTCCACTGAATGGTGAGAGTTCTTATGTGGAAGGAGAGCTTGGTTCGAGATATGCCCAGGGACTTTGCCCATTTTATCCTCCTTCTCGCATCCTTCCTTTAGCATCATGTCATCAAACCTACCTAGCATCCCAAGCTCTTGTCGGACGAGAATTGCTAGTGTATTGAAATCAACTGCCTAAGATGTATTATACAGCATCCCATAACGTCCTACCTTTATAACTGCTCAGTACCTGCTCGCTGAGTCCACCAAGGTTGATCCAGGTACCTTGATAGACATCAGCCCAATTTGTAGCTGTCTTCTGGTCGATGTATACAGCTATAAAGCTCTAGTTCCCCTGCTATTCTTCTCCGTTCATGTACCCTAGCTCTTTGATTCTTCAGATATCTCCCGGTCCGTCTAACTGCTCTTGATGCGTCCGGGATATCGCGCTCAGGGCATCATGTTGACTCCAATGTATCTTTTCTACACAAGACGCGTCTTCAGCTGGAGCTCCAGCTCAGCTCCACTTCAAGGTACCTCACCTGAGGCTTTACGCGATACCGATTGTCGTGCCGATAACACGTGATGGAATCTTCGGCCACCCCAAAGGCTACGAAGTAAGTGAACGCCACTTCTAAATGCGTCTCTTATCGCAGTTATATCACAAGGAGCGAAAAAGCGAGATGCTGACGGTTTGACGGTCTCATCAGCTTGAGACTTGCCCAGACTTGCCCCTCATCAGAGCTTCATAACTTGAGCATCGGGATCCACCTGATGTCGCAGACCCCTGTCGATGGATCAGATGGAGGGCACATGGAGGGGCAATGGTACCTGAGATCTGTATGGCAAGTGCATATAGTTTCCGAGTACCCGACCCCTGCTTCCCAGCTCCAAGCTCTCCCGTCGGCATTGACGACAGCCCCTCAACCCCCTCCAGTCAGAGGAGCAAGCGCCGCTCCCTTTTGGCTTTACTCATGATTTCATGCTTAAAAGCGAAACGGTTGGCTCTGGGCAAATTTCAGTGGAGGCAGTCCAAGCAAAGCGCCCTATCGTCCGAGAATACTTGCTGTAGAAACCCGAGAGGTAGCCCATTTGTGTTGCTGTCCTGTCTCACTCCATCTCACGCCAAGGGTTCTGTTGTAACGCAGATACCACGCCAGCTGAACTTGCGTCACTGGCCCCTCAGACAAACCTGCCAAACCCCCTCCAAGCTCCCCTCGTTCTTGTTTCCTCCTCCTCTCCTCTTTCCTCCCCCCAAAACATTCACTAAACACCTGGTTTCCCATCATAACGGCTTATCTTGGGGACTCTTTTTCTTTACTGCCAGATCGCGATACCCGTTCTATCTCCTGAAGTTACGAACACAGGAAAATGTTCACACTCAGATCTCCCGGCCTCCTGGTGGGGCTGATCATTCTGGTTGCCCTGGCATCTCCAGCTTACGCCTTTGGAGCTGGCAACATCGCCTCTATTTCCAAGGTCGAGGGCCAGAACTGTGCGTTACGACAGTCCATTAAAGCATCGGCAAAGCTAATATACTCCATACAGGGCGACACGGCGATATCGAAGATGCCCTGCTCACCCTCGCCATGGCTCGTGCCTGGAAGGGCGGCAAGAAGTTCAACAAGAAGGAGGTTTCTCGAGTCTACTTTGGTAATTGGCTCCGCGACTACTCCCAGGCTGTCGATGTCGGCACAGTCAAGTCTGTCTCCGCTGAGGCCATTCGTCTCTTGCTCTGCGTTCTGGGTTTCATGACCTTCGGCTATGGATCCGGCGAGTTCGAGGTCACCGCCGACCGTCTCGGCTGTTACCGCCCTGAGGAACACATCGACAACCCCAAGGATTACGCCGAGAACGTCGATGCTCGCCAGTACGATCGCCGACTCCGAGGACCTATTGACGAGCGTGCAGAACTGTCTATCGACCCAGCGTCTGGCATGAAGAACTACATTGCCAACGAGCGTATGCGTATTATGACCTCTGCCAAGCACGTGAGGAGACTTTTTACCAAGACTATCGAGCTCGGACGTCGATACAAGGAAAACGAGAGGAAGCCTGATTATTACGAAGCCCTTCGTCTGATGGGGACTGGTCTTCACTGCTTGGAAGGTGGGTAGTTCTCCATCCCTCACCGCATCACCTGCTGGCAAACGCGCCTTTTGCTAGCATTCGATGCTTGCATCGTTCTGAGCTAACGCGGATACCACAGATTTCTTTGCTCACAGCAACTACCTCGAGCTGGCCCTGATTGAGCTTGGGGAGCGTGATGTGTTCCCCCACTGTGGTCGTGATACCCAAATTGAGATCGAAGGAGCTCGTCGCCCCGTCTATCCCATTGTCACTGGTACCTTCGGTGGTGTTGATTTCCTTCACTCCGTGACCGGTGAAGGTTCGTGTCCATTCGTCCACCTCTCATGAAACAGAGTAACTGACCAGGCTTCAGTGTCCGACAAACTTACCCAGAACGAGATCGAAGAGCTCGAGGGCACCCTTCAAGAGGGAGCTCAATCTGACACTAGCTTGCTCCGGGACCTGCTCGACAAAATTCCTGACGGTATCTTTGGAGACAAGCACCAGAGTGATAAGGTCGATGAGCTTCAGTCCAATGCTGCCAACGCTCAGATGCAGAACATGTCGGTATCTCCTCGAGAACCAGAGGAGTTCACGCAGTACATCCAGCAGATTTTCCAGCAGGTTATGCCTGCCATCGAGTTCCATGACGACGTCATGAAGAGCATCTCAGCCGCTATCGAGAAGATTCCCGTGCTGCCCAAGATCATCGAGCAGCTGGAGGAGCAGCTCTCCGTTTTCGTCTTCTCCCTCATTGCTCCTTTCATTGTTCCCCTCATCAAGCAGATCCGCAACGAGCTTAGGACTGGCTCCGACGAGATCATCGAGAGCAGTGAGCGAGAACAGCACGTGGTCTTCCACGATGATAGGTCGACTGATCCCACTCACTCCATGCTTTCCAAGGATCACTTCTCCAATGTAAGTACCTGCATTTTGGACTACACCCGGCTGATCAAGTTCATTTCGGACACCGTAACAATACTCAGCGGCTAATCATATCATAGATCCTTAACGAGATCGCTGGCCGATCTGCTGCCAAGATGATCCACTGGGTTGTGCCCCAACTCATGAATGCTGTTGATGACGATAGTGTTGACGTTGACCGTCTCCTTGATGGCATCATCTACGGTATCTTCCACCACCCTGCTCAGCGTGATATGGGCGAGGGCAAAGCTCGCGACGGCCGACGTATGTGCTTCGAATCTGTCAAAGAGTGGTGGAATGAGATGGGTGACAGTCAGCGCGAGGATTACCGCCGCAAGCTCTCTCGTGATGGTGTTCAGAATGGTGAGAATCATAAGGAAGGTGTCCATGATACTGGCCATGGTCACGGCTGCGCGGGTAAGCTGAAGATGCGCAAGCTCTATGGCGGTGGTCCTGAGACTATGGAGGACAAGATTGCTGGTGCAGCTGCTGATGCCATTATCTCTGGTGCTACTGGCGCCATCTCTGGAATTGTCGAGCAGAATACCGGCTACAAGCTCCCCGCATCGGGCCGTAAGGAGGAGAAGGAAGAGGGAGGCTTTGGCGGCTTCCTCAACGCTGCTGGTTCCATTCTTGGTGGCGCCTTCGGCGGCGAGGATACCGAAAAGCAGACAAGCAGTCGCCGTGAGGAAGACGGTGGGTACACTCGAACTCAAGTAGAGTATGGCCACCAGGGGGATCGTTATGGCCAAGCCCAGTACAGCCAGACTCAGTACCCTGACGGTGGTAGTCGCCAGGATTATAGTCGATTTGAGCAGCGCGACTCTCACGGTGGTCATCAGGCCAGTGGCTATGGGTATGAGGAGCGGACAGAAACTCGCCCAACCTATGGAGGTGGTTATGAGGAGCGCACCGAGCGTCGTGAGTACCATGGCTCAACCGAGGACAGCTATGGTGGCCGTCGACAAGATGAAGACAGCTACGGAGGTGGTCACCAACGCCGAGAGGAGGGCGGCTACGGAGGTGGCGGTTACGGTGGTGGTAGCGCTGCCGCTTATGAGCGTGGTGAGGAAGGTGGCAGCTATGGAGGCGGCCGCGAGCGTCGGGAAGAAGGGGGCTACGGTGGTGGCTATGAGCGCCGTGAGGAAGGTGGTTATGGCAGCGGCGGCGGTGGTTACCAGCGCCAAGAGCAGGGCGGTTACGGAGGAAATGAGTATGGCCGCCGTGAAGAGGGTGGATACGGTGGTGGGCGCCGCCGAGGAGAAGACGAGGAAGATGAGTACGAGCGTCAAGGCCAGGGAGGCTATGGTGGTGGTTACGCCCGCCGAGATGAGAGCTACGGAGGTGACAATGGTAATAGATACGGAGGAGACAGGCGGTGGTAAATTATGACGGCTGGGTCAGCAAAACAGGCTGTTAAGTGAAAGAAGCATATTGGAGATTCCCGCTGGTTATGTAAAACCGGCAACGAAGTTGATTTTCAGATCTGAATGCCCATGTTGATGAAATGAGAAGTGTTTTATTCCTTTATCAAGTCTCTTTTCGTCCCGTAATCTTTGTGCAACTCCAACCAGGAGTTCTGACATGCCAATAGCTAAAAGGCGAGAAATATTGCAGGCTTTCTAATAACTAGCCAAGAGGTACTTTGCTACAGTCGTTAAGAGGAGGACTAGTTCAGATGCAGCCGTTCCGACTACTGTACGTGGTCATACATGATTCTATACTATGGAAGTATTTGGTAGAATGAACTTCGTTCCTCATACCAAGTGTTTCTTGCCTCTGCCACTTGACTTAACCATAATAGGCCTCCCTGGGTTATCTTATTTTCCTCCAGCCTTCTCCAACTAATGGCGTCTAACTACATATATGAATAGCCCGTTGTCTTTGCCGTGTTTGCCTCTCCTCTGACCTCTTACACGAACATCTAGCAAAAGTGCATCACGAAATCATGAGACAAAAAGATGATTCCGCCCGGGCTCGAACCGGGGACCTTCTCGGTGTTAGCGAGATGCCATAACCAGCTAGACCACGGAACCAGCTATGAAGCTGTCCAAATGAGCCGGAGCTGCTGGACGATGGCGGAGTCAGAACCACAATCTCCCTAAGGCCCCATGGTTCTCCACGATAACGTCGATTTGAGGTGACTCGATATACTTTACAACTTTGAGATAAAGACTAATAAAGTTCGTTTCAACTCTGGAAGCCAAAGCGGAGTCTGAAGAGTTGGAGTCTCCAGACCATCCGTCCGTCTGAAGTTCATCCGCGAAACGAGTGGTGAGAAGTGAAGCGAAGTGCATCAGTACGGTTACGAAATAGTGCAACAATAAGATGGAATCAATTCTAACACACACTTGCAATGCCACTGAATACCCAGTCCTGAGATCCACCATTGCTATCCTAGTGTAACCTAATGGCCTTGGTGATAGTATCATCGTGAATCCCTTCGACGGTTCCTTTGCCAACAGTCGGAGTGAACGCGGGACCCGAAACTACCTTGGCAGGCCGGCCGGCGGGTCGGCGTAGGTCGTTATCAGCGGCCCCGTCTCTCTCTGCCCGGGGCCCGTCGCCGCCGGTTTTCCTGTAACCGCCCATTGACGCCCCATCGCGTGGTATTGACTTTCCACCATCCGAGATGTCGGAAACAGCAGCTTAAAGTTTTGAGGCTGATGGCAGGATGACGATTCGCTGAGCTCTTCAGCGTCGATCCTCTCACGAGGAATGGCATGAACACGAAGGATTCGGCCGTCTTTGTTTCGACATTTACACTGCCTCACAACGCCCTGCCACGTGCGATAAAGATGTCTGCCTCATTCGCCAACCGAAACAGTATCACAAGCCCGGGCTGCTGCGGATTGGCTTGCTGTTTCAGCGTCGAGTGTGTGTGGGGGAATTGTTCGTGTTGGCGTGAGTGGTATTTGCTGCCTCAGGTTGTCAACCTTGTTCAGAGGGTGAAGACCCAAGATAGAAACATGCCAACTCTTTGCTCTACGTCATTCATCCCCCCCCCACGCCAACAGCAGCCCGACTTCGGTTTATAGTATGATGTCCAGGTACGAGATAACGAGACAAACTTGCCTAAGTAGACGAGGCCTCCAGAGTAGGAAAGGTAGAAGAAATAGCACCACACAATGGCATGCTGGGGGTTGATAACAAGCTTTACCTGGTCTACCGGTCGATTAGATCGTCGGGTTAGAGACGCGGAGGCCCTGGACGACCTTGTACTGTAAAACCGACCATTTCCTTCATCAGCATGCGGAGGCCGTTAATAAGGTTCATAGAGTGCATTCCATTCCGACCCTTGGTTGATTCATGAAACATAAAGGCTCCTTAAGATATCAAAAGCTTTTTCTCTCTTTTTGATCAGGCTGCTGCTGCTGCTTTTCCTATAAGAGGAACTGACACAGATGCTGTACAAAGGAAAAGTAAGACCTTCAATCTTGCGTACCAAGTCTAGATTTGTTTCTAATTTATTGTAACTGCCATGACGATGCTGTGCATCTCCCCAGGTTCGAGGCAATGTGTTAAATGGATTCTTGAACAGCCGTTGATAGCTGCTGGGACTTGGGCTAACTATTCTCCAAGACTAGGTGCGGAAGAGAGAAAAGTATAGCAGAAAGTGCCTCCTCAGAGGCTTGACATGTTTTCCGTCTTTTCGTGGCAGAGTCCGAATAGCATGCACTATCACTCCCGAGCTGAAAGCATGTATACCTGCAGGGACGAATTGATCAAACACAGGGTTTGTGAGGCGCCGAGGGGAGTGAAGAATTTTATGTTCAAAGAAGACCTCGTACTTCTAAGTACTCGTAATAACACAACTTGAGGGGTCCTAAGTCCTCCTCGCGCTATGAAGCTGCGAAATTAAGAGTGCAATCAAATCGTCAGATGTGATCAACATACCCATACCGACTTTGGCCTCTGTTGTGGGCGGCCTGCATGGCGGGGAACCGGAGACTCTGTTCGTCGAACGATCCCAATGTCGCAAGTCCTTGAAGATCTGCGAGTCGAATTGCTGTTAGCGGTGGCATCCGGCGCCCATCAGCAAATCCCCTTCAGTAACAAAGGATGCAACGCGCAACACCTAAAGTTCAGCCGCAGCACCGCCACGGGCTTGCGCTGCCAATCACCATGTCTTGGATTGAATACAGTACAGCCAAAAGGCGGGGAACACGGGGCGAACAGACGCCGTTGAGAAACACAGGGTCTTCTGCCCTCGAACCCGTTTCTCCCGCCGTCCTTCCCCGCAGTCATGGCGTTACAAGGTCGACATAGCGAAATTGTCATCAGCGTGGATCGACCTTGCTACGATAAAGAAGACCCCATGCTCGTCGAATCTCACAGTCCAGTCACCGCCGAGAAACCGCCAGCAATCACTGACCCTTCGTACAGGATGCTAGAGCTTGATGGTCGTGTTTGGTCTCGTTTAGAGCCATGATCAGCGGGAGGGTCCAGTGCTAAATTGGCGGACGGGGGTGCGTGACATCCTAAAGGGGGTGTCCCTGGGAGATTCCTCAACAGCTGGGACTGGTGACAGACAAGCTTTTGGGCGCAGAGCTTGGCGGAAGTGCAGATCCGATTCGGTTCTGCCATAGCATCATAAACTCCCATCCCAAACCCCGATTCGCAGTGCCTAAAGAGCAAAATCTGCCCACACCGGAAGATGATGGTCTGCCTGCATCTAGGCCAGTCGGTCAACTCGAGCACAAGGAAGATGCTCGGCAATGGCTGGCAAAGTGAATTGATTCATCACTTGCGAAGAAGATGAAGGAGCTACAGATATATCGAGAGCAACTTTGAGGTTCACATATGCGATCCACTGACAGTGAAGCATCATGTTTGGGAGGGTAGGGGTTAATGGTGGATGGATGAGGGAGAGCTTGATATGGTTTAGGCTGTGGGTTAGCTGGATGCCCCCTGCCCCCCCTCCCAAGCCAGAACCGTCTCCCCGTGTCTGCTAGAAACCGCCGTCACCCCTGTCCAGAAAGTTTGCATCCCCTCGTACCCAATCGAAGGCGATTCAGGTTGCCTGCAGTCATTGATTCCCGCTAGTAATTCCCGCCGGGGGGTCAAGCCTCTCAGTCCTTCGAGAGGATGCTGCTCCCCTTCCAAGTAGAATCATGGTAACAGTAGAATCTCGTTTACCATCTTCCCTCCTACACCAAGCAGAAGCAAGACAGCTGAAAGACAGCAAATCACAGCCAACTCTCTCACCGGCTGTCAACTCAACGTTATCTGACGACATTGACACCCGTCTCTCCGTCCGTCCAGAAGACCTCCACCTCTGTGCTCTGCGGTATCAATTGCACCACTAGCCACCAACCGCTGAAACATCACCAGAATAGTAACTTCCATCACTCTTATTAAAGCCTTCCCCCCCGGACGTCGTCAGTTGAACTGGCGGATGAATATTCGTATTCGACGAATTGACTGAAGCGCCTCTGTCACTGCTCCGAAGGCCCGCGGCCGCGTCTCCCGTCTTGGCAAGAGCCGCCTCTCGTGGCCTTGGCCTTGTTTTTTCTTCCTTCGTTCGAATTGAGCTTCTTTCTACTCCTGTCGCCATTCATTTCTACCCTTTCGGTCCCGTAGTCGAAGGGTGTGCCGACAACGGTGCGTATTGTCGCGACCAGGCCATCAGAGGGCCAAACCTTCCTCGCTTCTGGCCCCTTGTGAGCCGTGGCTCTTGAGAACCTAGAAGCTAAGGTAGAGCGCTCTCTTCGCTGCAGCCCACACGCCCCCTTAGGTTCTCACTCCTTGGTCCCTCGCCCTCCTGTTAACTCTCCACTCTTCACTCTTTGCCTTCTCGAGCACCGCCAGCGCCCGGGCCACACCTCTTCTCACTTCCATTCCTCCTCTCTTCTCTTCCCAAAGAGTGCGAAAGGCGACCAACTTTGCTTTCAATACTCGCCATCGTCAGTTCAATCAATCTCAACACCGAGACCCTGGCCGCTTTTTGCTGTCGCGAGGCCGATGCACATCATACCATGCCTGCCGTCCCATGATTGAACATGTTTTAGAAGAATGTGTAAGTGTCCCTCCTCCCCCGATCGATTTGAGGCTGCTTTGTCTTCCACCCAAAACCTTGGGGTTTGGCCAAGAGCCTCCCATCCTACCCCGGTCTTGGCATCCCGGAAACTGACGTCCTGCAGCGCTCACCGAGATTCGAAATGTCGTGTACGTCCTGTCACAAATCTACCTCTTTCTCTAGTTCCGTCTTTGTCGTTGCCGCCATGTCGTCCGTCGCCTCGCCGTTATCGACGTGGTGTTGCCGTGACCTTCCCCTCCCCCAATTCACGCCATGATGTTTTCTCGTCACGCCGACAGCCCACTGACCTGACCTTCTTCCAGCCTCCTCTTTAGCAATCCGGTATGGAGCGGCGCCAGTACGGTCCCGTCGACAATCATTCGCAATATCACAGCCTTGTCGGTGCGTCAGCTTCTTGCCCGGTTCTCCCGCCGGGTTTTCCGACGTAGCTCATGTCCTGACTAATGTCCCACAAACAGAGCCAGATAGCGTACGAGGAGCGCATTGCGTCCAACATCACAACCCTGACCACAACCAATGCCGACACCCTTGACGGCGTTATTCAGGGCCTCCTCTACGTCCCCGAAATCGAAGACGCCGCCTGCAACGCTCAGCAGTATGACTTCATCCCCCGAAACGTCACTCGCCGTGAAGATCTCCCCCCAACCAACTATAATCTCATCGCCATCGCCCCCTGGTTCAGTATCGATTGCACCCAGGCCTACCTCGCCTCTGCGCGTCTCGACCCCCTTCGCGCCTTCATTTTCTATAAGCCCAATAATTCATCCAACAAACCCCAAGACGTCGACTCTCCCGTCTGGAATCTCGAGGATGATGGCGCCTGGCGAAAAGAGAATAAATACCCCGTCTTTGCAGTCTCGGGCTTGGAAGGGCAGAGAGTAATGGAGCAGTTGAGCCTATACTCAGGCGACATCAACGAAATTCCTCACGGTGATGAGATCAACCAACTTTACGGCCCAAACCCGAAGGACTATGTCCGTATCTGGACCGAACTGACCTTGGAGAATGACTCCAACATCCCTGCCCTCTGGGCATTCTTCCTCATCGTCATCGGGGCGCTTCTCTTCATTATCACTGGCGTCTCATGTACTATGCACCTTATCCAGCGAAGGCGTCGCCTGTCCCTCAAGCGCCGAGTCCAGTCAGGAGAGGTTGACCTTGAAGCCATGGGTATCAAGCGCTTGACTGTGCCGTCGCCCCATGTTAGAGAATTTCCTCTCTTCACCTACAATGCCGAACCCGACGCGATTAGTGCACCGCCCACCCCTAGTTCCGCAGGCCCCCTATCACCACGCTCTGGCCGCCCGTCACGAAGCAGTCGCCGACTTGATCAACGAAGTGTTGTCTCTACGGGCAGCGTTCGAAGTAAACGTTCCAGCATCGGCGGTGTCGTCGACACTACTGCCACCAACTTTCAGCCTAACTGCCATATTTGCCTCGGCAGCTTCGAGCACCGAGCGACAGTCATACGGGAACTTCCTTGTGGTCATATCTTCCACCCCGTATGCATCGACGAGTTTCTCACTCAAAACAGCTCGCTTTGTCCCATGTGCAAACACTGCATGTTACCCCGGGGCTATAGTCCTAGAATCACCAATGGAATGGTACGCCGTGAACGGGCCCTCGGACGGCTACGAGAGAGGGTCGACTTAGATGACTTATCATTGGAATCGGGAGAAACCAAGATGAAACTCTGGAGTAAACGACTTTTCCGCCCCTCGTCATCCACGCCTTCACCTCCTTCCGAAGTACCCATGACCTCTGTAAACACCCCAAATCGCAGACGAGGTCCCACGGGAGGCTCTACACCAATCCTAGAGGAGGAGCCAAGTGCAACAGTCCCTACAACCACTTCGAATTCCCAAGAACCAACCGTAGGATCAAGTCCCCCTACGCCTGCAAGATTATCTCAACGGAGAACGCGACCTCGCGTATTAAACCTGCTCCCCACGCAACCAGAGGACTCGGAACTGAGAACCACGCCATCAGCAGGACGCACAAGTCCGTCATCGTTTGCTCGGGAACGAATGCGTCAAATCGCTGCTAACAACGCGCCATTTGACGACCCCGACCAGCAAAGAGCAAAATGTAAGTTTTCTATTTCATGGCTTATATTAGACAATTCAATAACCTTGACATAGGGCGACGAGCATTATCAAAGATTTTCCCGGGGTACGCATAATATGAGATACCTCGGGTTCGGTTCAAGGGCTTGCACGGCACTCTAGCCTTCATTCAGTTTAACGAAGCATGGCATCGGCGTTTGTGGTTTCATGGGCAGGATATGGAATGCCCAAGGTGTTATTACGAGGTCTGCATACCAGATTAGCGAGATCTCATGTTTACGGCTACTATCATGACTCGGTCTGGGCATTGGTTTGGGTGACCATTATTTGGGCGTCAGCTTGAATTTGTTTTCGGATTTTTAGGACATACGGGAGAAAGTACATGGCAGGCCTGGAGGCTAAAATCTTGGGTATATTTAGGGCGCCATTCCCTATCAAAAGAGGAATGAACATGGTGGTGGGGGCCCCAACTGCTGGAGAGCTACCCCAAGATGCACGTGTATCCTGTTTATGCCATCGGAGTTCAGGGGTTACTGGTTTGGGTTTTGGGTAACCAGGTAGGCCACAAGCCTGGAGAGTAGAGTGGCTTTTAGGCCTGCGCAAGCAAGGAGAGGGAATAACTACGCCCAACCGGGCTTCCTGATGAAATAACTCCTGCTAATGCAGGTATATCATGATATTCTTGACTCCTGGCTCGTATAAATATGGACCACGTATCGTGAAAGTTCCCCCCCCTAATGTTCAAATCTCCTAGTCATCAGTTGTGCAACACTATCCAATCTCTGCTTTGCGTGGTATCATGCAGTCGTATACAAAACGCCGAAACACCAGATCCTGTTATACTAACAATGTCCAAAAACCCCTCCCATTTCATTCGCCTTGCTTATGGCCACTGTGCATCTATCAGCCTCGCCTCTTCCTTCATTCCCCCCTTCGCCAGCGCGTCCCTCACTCTATCGTTCTCCGCCGCTCGGATCCTCCTGCGCGCATCCTCCAGCCTCTCCACGCCCCGGTCGATCGTTTCGATATGCACGCTGAGCGGAATGCTCGCCTTCCCCCGGAGGAGTTCCGGCTCAGCAACCTTGTCTCGCAGATCGCCGAGGCCGGCTTGGATTGCCTCCAGCTCGAGGATCAGCGCGCTGACCTGGGCGACGGCCGTGGAGCGCTGCACGTCGACTTGTTTCAGCAGCTGGAGTTGTTGCGCGAGGTTGTGGAGACGGGCGGTGTTGCCGCCGACGAGGGTCCAGAGCGTCCAGAAGACTTGGTCGCGACGGGAGGATACAGTGGCGGAGGAGCGGGAGGTTATGTCGTAGATGAGTGAAAGGTGGTCCTCGGCTTTTGTGAGCAGGCGGAGCACGGCTTGCGCTTCGAGGATGAGCGCAGAGATGCGGTCGGATACAAGAGCGGTGTGCTCGATGTACTTGTCTAACAGAATGCGCTCGTTGAAGATCTGATCGGTTGGTTGGAATGGGTGAAATATCCAGGATGTCCATCCGGCGATGAGAGAGGTATCAGGGTCTTCAGAGTCGGGGGCAAGGGTATCAATATAGCGGGACGTCCACCGGTTGATGCTGATAACGGCGTCAACCGCGGAGCCGACGTGGGTGTTAAACTTCTGAAGATCGGTGGCCGTTCGTCGCGCTGTATCGATATATCCATCAAACTCGAGGACCAGTTCGTCCCGTGCTTGGAGATCACTATGCCGTACTAGACTCCTCAAATCCCGAATCGTTGTTTCCGAGCGCTTCATCTCAAAGGGTAGACTGACGCCGTCGGAACTCTTCTCCAACACCTGCTCAAACTGCGCCTGCACGCCCATAAGATCGTCGAACTCGACTGGTGGAGTAGTGCCGTTTGTGAAGATGGTATCCGGAGAGGGGCAGAAGGGTAGATGCAGCAGTCCCGCGCCGGGGAGGCGGCAGAGGGGCGAGAGCGAGGTAACCAGGCTGCGTGTGAGCATATTCTGGGCGATGATGAGGCCGCCGAGCGAGAGGTAGATGGCGAGGAGGATGGCGAGGGGGCGCTGGGCGTACTGGAAAGTTAGGGAGACGAGGGTGAGGAAGTAGGAGAGGATATTGTAGAGCGCCGGCGGGAGGACGTTGGCGATGTGTGAGCTGATGGTTCTAGGAGGTTGTTGGCGATGGTGCTCGTCATCTTCATATCGCCTCCTCGTTCTTCGTTGTTTCGTGGGACTCCCCGTAGCTATACCCCTTCTCCTCATACCATCCTCTCCAATTCCCAACCCCGTAACCGTCCTCTCACTCCCCACACTCCCCTCAACATCCACCTTGGGCATGCGAAACATCATCTCGGGCGTTCTCTCGCCCCTCCTCTGTGTGCTCACGCCCGATAAGCTCGGACGAAACGGTTCTCGCAGGATGACCTGCTCGTCCTCCTGGTGTCGCGCAAAATCCCCGATGCTATCCTGCGACTCGAAGCTGAGTTGGCCTTGCGAGAAGGGCTGCGAGGGAATGCCTGCGGAGGCGGAGGACGGTGGCGAGAGCGGTGGGAGGATGGTCGTGTCGAAGCTATCGTGTTCGCCTTCGACCATGCGCCAGGAGTCGTCAATCGGGAGGTCCTGACGGCGGCGGGAAGACATGATGTTCTTTGGCCGGTAGTGAGATGGAGAAGGATCGCGGCACTTTCAGGCACCGTCCAACTCCGATCTCCTCAGCGATTCGCAATCTTTCAATCCAATCCTAGTGGGCGCTTAACCATTCATATATACGACGCGACAACACCCGCTCTTCGTGTCTCGTTCGTTCCGGGGAAGAATGTTCCAATGCCGCGGTATGACTCATCGACGGTTGCAATTCCGTTAACGCGTGAACACGGCGCGCATTTCAGGTGAAGCTAGGAGGGTTGTTGTAGGCAGAAAGTATCGCGAGGCGCATTGTTGTCGATGACGTGAATTTGCCGAGGCGGCGAACGTTTAGGCTGGCCCCGTAGGCGCGGGACTTGGAGTGGGGGTCGCATGGGACCCCTGCATTGCGGGCTTGGCGGGGGGCTGACCTGGCCGCGTGAACATCAATATCAGAGGAGACGATTCTTATCACGGCCACGTTTATGGGTTAGGGTTGATTTGGAGGGATGAGATGAGGTGGTGTAGCCTTCCTATCTCGTATCTTGACCCTATAGTTCTAGGGCGAAGTTCTTAGGTTGTTGGCCAGATCTGAAATCCCCACTCTACTCGTCTTACATGGCCCAACTGAATGAACTTGTGCACCAGCAGACCACACCTGGACGGTGACAAATAGAGCAGCAAACTCTTATCTATACCAATCCTAACACTATACCTAATCATAAGGTACGGACACTACTCTCGGTAGCCATTGTAGCCAAGGTGAGAGCACGCTACCCTAGAGTTCAATAATATTCCTACAAATCCACCCCAGACGATCCAGTGAGCACGTCTATATGCCCTTGTAGATATTTACTCTTCGGTGTACCTGTCATTCCGGTCCTCAAATAGCTCTAATCTTTTCTCATATTCATGAATGTTCTGCTGAGTATGATTTATGGAGGTTCGTGTGATTGCTAACATCGTATTAACAGCGTTATCTACTACATATTAATAGAGGATCATAAAGTGTATCTCACAATAGAATATACCTTCTACTAACAGACTAAGGAAATATATTCTCATTTTAATAAGCGTCCTTGTTTGGTATCATATGTGTTCGACAGAGCTAACGAGTGAAACCGCCATTCTCAGGCGGCACATCAACAGAAATTGACCAAGAATTTTTCCCGGAAAGGGACGCCCATCACGCTGGTGCAAAGGGTACCATCCTTTCATCCCCGTTTCCTCTCATGGCGTAGTCCTGGCCATGGTATTCTAAACCAGATGCTCCTCCGATTTCATCATCCCAATCATCTTTCCTGACCAAGCATTCGTTTCGCTTGTAATCATCGGCTGCACGAAGTGATAAAAATCATCCTCCATACTAGGTAGTGCAAGATCATCAATCACCAGGTCAAACCCCTGTTCGTCTCCGGAACTTCTTCCGTTGTCCATCTCAGCACTTTCAAGAACTCTGAAAATGTCGTTGAAAACCTTCTTTGCCAGTGGCCAGAAGGCACCTGCCTTGCTGAGAACATTTGCTAACAAGACAATCTTGTCCTTCAGGACCGGGGTTTTGATATTGCCGAAGATGTACGCGTCCAACATGGGTAGCACAGCCCGTTCAATACCAAAGATGCAGGAGGGAGAGAATTTCTCTGGAGGTAGGTGAAACTTGAAGAGCCCCACCAGAGATAGCGAGGTTTGAAATGCCGTTGAACCATAGAGCCATGGGTGAGACGAGGGTTGGAGCTTCGGTGGGAGTAACATCGACTCCCTGAAGATGGGGCCTTGAGTGAGGAGGTCCGGAGCCCGAAACTGGACTCCAGCGCCGTGCAGGTGGAGCTGGATTCGAATCCGGAGCCTAAGATCGTTAAACTAGCTAGTCATGGAAAGAACTGCCGTCAGCCTTGGGCTTACCCATGAGCAATGCCTAGCTGCGTAACTTGTTAGTTGAGAAGAAGGCCTTCGTTGGTATGCTCAACATACTGCGTGAAATAGAATCATGTCAACGGCCCCGTTAGGGTCTACCAATTCCTGCTTCCACTTCGGAAGTTGCAACAGCCAGGATACGATGCGATGATCGGCGCTATCAACAGCCTCCGGCAGAGCATCAGGCCCGACGTTGAGTAGGGGCACGACAGACTCGCCGGCTATTCGAATCAAGGCGCTAAGGTACGCCCATGAGGAGTAGTCCCTCGAGGCGCCGACACGATCATACTCCTCTAAGGATGTAGGCGCAGGAATGACCTAACTAACGTCAAAATAAAATCTAGATGGGAAGACGAAATGAACTAACGCCAGTCTGATACTCCCATTCCTCACATGGCAACTGTGTTGTTGCTGGTGTCGAGTAAAGCTGAAAGTGGCCTCGGTGCTCTCGTACTGTCCGCAGCGAACCATGAAGATAGAGCGCCCAGTACGTCCTTCGATATGATTCAGCTAGGATAGGATTTGTCTCAGCGTTAGCAAAGCTCTTGTTCTGTAGACCAAGATCCAAGGCTATTCCAACGGCCTTCCCAAACCATTCCCCGCACAAGTCGATATTCTCCTCACCAAATGCAGCAATGCTCATGCAGAGTAATGCCTGGACGTTCCAGACCGTAGCGCTTAGCGTTGCCGTGGCCATTTCGTACGCCTTTTCGCGAAGAGGCCCTGAGTTAATGGCATCGGTGTATACCGACCCAATGTAAGCAACCATGGTCGCCATGAATGCAAACTCTTCCGGACGTTCTTGTAGGAGGCGGACGAGGACATTTTTGGGTGGAAGCCAGGAGTGGGTATCTTGAAAATACGTGTAATAGAGGTCAAGCAAGTATGTCGTTGGTGATGAAGATCCTGCTCCGGGATCTTTAATCACGGACCAACCTCCGGGAAGTGCCTTGGTGACTTGAACCGGTATCTCGAAGTTCGCAAAGTTGGGGGATGGTGTGCTCTCTAATGATTGTTCCGCATCAGTCGGATTGGCTTCATCCCTCATCATGTTTCGCTTCATTGGATCTCGAATTCCCCGACGCGATGGGGCGTAGTAGCATGACTTCTCCTCCAGCCGGCAGCGGAGGCAGGCGGGCAGAACCCCGTCACACTTGACATGCTTGGAACGGCACTGCACGCATGCAAGAGAAGCACGCTTGGTGGCTCGGGAACGCGTTGCTCCAGCTCGAGCCTGGCTCACCTTCGGCTCGGATCGTGACGAGCAATCGATGTTGACCGTCTCTGCCATGATGTGGCCGAGTTGAGAGCTTGGAGTTGAGGGATTGGGAGGAAGGAGATGCATTTCTGCGAAGGCCTGGTTTATAGATCGAGGGTTGGGCGGCCCCGTGAACGCTTACTGTGCGTTGGTTGGGACCAACGTGCGAATTTGGCACAAGGATAGGAGAGAGGATGGGTGCCCGGACACTCGGGAGCTGATGTGGCCACCAACGGACTGACTGAAGCGCATCTTCGAATTGGAACAAGTGAAGTCAAGCCCATGCCACGTCGGCTTCGTTGTATTAAATGGTTCCTCCGAACACACTGCAGGCATGACGGAATACCGACCGGTTCTCTGAGACCGGTAACAGTCCCAGATCGGCCTTTGAGTTCGGCAGGCAGCCCTGCCACGACCTGGAAGACTTGCATTCAGATCCTAGAACAATGCCGTAATATTGGCAGCCCAGTCTAGTGTTTTCTTAAGGGTATGGTGTGGCTTGATTTTGGGTTTCCAGAAAGAGATTGAGGGTCGAATTAGGTAAACTCATTCTCCGGGCCTTCTTCTGTGAGTCGGAATAAGGGAATGCTTCCTAAGTTCTGGAAGCTTAGATCGACGTCATTGAAGACTGAACTGGCGGGGGATGGGATTATCAGCGGATGTGCCCGCGATTTGAGCAGGGATAACATGGCTTGCCCCTGGTTCTCCATGTAGGGCCACAGTGTGTTGCCTCCAGCCGTTCATTGTGCAAGTGTTAGACATTCGGCATAGGAGTGGATGATACAGCTAGCTGGAGCGGCGATTTAGCTAGCCAGCCAACACTCCGCATGGGGCCAAGCCAGTTGCCATCTTCCTGTAGATTGCCATGGTCAGAGATGGATACTGTCTCACGAGGAACCCCAGTCGAACGATCTTCGATGTGTTTTGTTAGCCACGAGCTGAAGAACCTAAAATGAAAACCTTGCTCAGAGCCAAGTAAAGTCTCTTGGTTTCTCGCTGGTTGAATGTGTGCCAAGCATTCCGTTCGGACACTCTCTTGAAACCTACAGAACCGACCGACCTTTATGGTGGGTGGGCACGAGTCGCTATTGATACACCAACTAGGAAAGGCGTGGAGTTATTGAGGTGAATTAGGTTTAGGCGACTCCTAGATTCGAGGGAGCTAGCTGATCATTGTGTAGGCTGAAAAGTGGGCGTTCTGGCCGACGCCCTGCTATCAACCTTATTGTCTTGCATGTTGAAGTTGAAGTTGAGGTTGAAGTTAGGTCGGAGAATTACCACGAACTGAAGTGCTTGGTCAAGGTGATCCTAGAGAGGCAAGAGCGCACTAACTTCTGTCCAGGCTAGCCTACAGTAAGCGTTAGTGGGTTAGTGGGGTGAAACTGGGTGCGGTCCGCTAACTCCCCCGTTGGATTTTCCTTTCCCAGCCGACGAAGCCTCGGCTTCTGAGTAACCTCAGCCCTGTCGTCATGTGTCTCCGCCCATCGCTAGAGCTTTCGCTCGCGATAAGAAATTCAACATCACCAATAGCACCAACGGCACCGATGCCATTGCGATGACCGACTCCAGCTTCATTCAAGCACAACGGCGCGTCGCTGCGCGTCGCCAGGCCCGCGAGGTCGAAGCCACCGCCCGCATCGCTGCACAACGCGAAACATCTCGCGCCCGAGCCCAGATCCAGCGCCTGCCGTTCCCCTTCAACCGCCTCGGGAACGCCTGGGACGCCGTATCTACAAGAGAAGGGACAAGGCCTGCGTTTCGCGTCGGCCAGGTTGATGCGGAGTTGCTGGACGGCGAATTGTTGGACATCCTGAAGGAGCAGGTCTGCGACGCGCTCAAGTACTTCGGGGGTGGTCACCTCCACGACGACTGGTCGGCCGAGATTTTGCTGGCCCTGCGGGCCGTACTGTTCAAGCTTACAGTCTGGGACCACGATGCGACATACGGCGCGGCGCTTCAGAACCTGAAATACACGGATGCGAGGAAAAATGGTCCAATATTAGTCGCCCCTTCGCGATGGCAGAAGTCCTTATATGGACTTGTGACCGTCTTTGGCAACTATGGATGGTTGAAATGGGAGGACTGGCTATTAGAACAAGACGATGGATATGATGAACCGAGCCCGCGAGTCAAACGATTATCACGTTTAACGTCCACCTTATCAACGGTGCACTCTGCGGCGGCATGTGCCTCATTTCTAGTCTTCCTCCTGCACGGGCGGTATCGAACTTTACTGGATCGGATTCTGAGGATGCGACTTGCACCGCCGACTAGTCAAGTCAGTCGGGAGGTCTCGTTTGAGTACCTCAACCGCCAGCTTGTCTGGCACGCATTTACCGAGTTCCTGCTCTTTGTGCTACCCCTGATAGGGGTCAACCGTTGGAGACGATGGTTGAGCCGGACATGGCGCAAAACAAAAGAGATAATCCAAACTACCCCCGAGGGTGGTGGATCCGCAACTGGAGAATACGGTTTTTTGCCCGAAAGGACATGTGCAATTTGCTACCAAGATCAGAACGACGCTGCGACGACGGAGACGGAAATTATGGCCGCCGCAGCGTCCAGTGGAGTTATTGGCTCCGCTCAGACTGATATTACCAACCCATACGAAGCCATTCCCTGTGGATGCATTTACTGCTTTGTCTGTCTAGCCACACGTCTAGATCGGGAAGAGGGAGAGGGAATTACGTGTTTACGATGTGGCGAGCATGTGAAAGAGTGCAAGCCCTGGAACGGGGATGTATTGGAGCCGTCAGGGAAGTCGACGTCCGCTAAGACCGTGGCATTTACTGACGACGTTACTGGTGGCATTTTAGAAGAAGTGAAAGACGATACCTCACTTGTGGAATCATTGAGTCCCGGCGAGGAGTCATCATAAGCAGTGGAATAGTTGTCCTCATTTGAGGCAATGATCTGGCTCGGCCAGATTGTATGTATTAAAAATCTTGTATATCTACAGCTCGGTACGAAGCATGCAAGTTTCATTGAAATACGCTATGGATCATCAGTTCCATTATTTTAGGTCTGTGCTACTTGCCGCAATACCCATCGCAGTCTGTAATAGTGAGAGGGTCGTCGATAACCTCTCGACGAGTGTAATATTCTACCACTTACGTTCAAAGATGTAATAAAGTTCGACTTTACATTAACACCTATAACTCAGAATGTAACAGTCACTGGCTAGCCTCTTCTGAGTCGTTCTACAGGCAAACAACTTTCGCAAATAACCTTCAACGCATGAATTTTAAAAACAATACTTTTTGCACTATAAGTCCGCAGGTCAACATAAACCTCAATTATTCCTTGTCTACCACCAACAAATGAACAAAGGACAAGCGCTATAAAAACTGTGTGGTGAAAAGACACATGGAATGAAGTACACGATGGCAAGTTCTAAGACACAGAGCAAATCCAAAAACAAAAAGACAGCCTTCTCTAGCAGCGCAGGCTCCAATCAAAACGAAATGTCGGAAGTCGAAACTATGCCCATATTCTTCTACATGCCAAATGCCCAGTACGGCGAATTCTGCCAGTGGTATCCATCCACATTCACTGTGAGCAAAGCAGAAATTTCGAAGCTCATTGGCCACGCCGTCGATGAACTGGACCCTGAAGGCTGGATCACGTTTGGTTGCGCCGAACAGTAAAGTTGGGACGAGGTGAAGAGCCAGGTGGTCGAAGCGGGCAACACTGCCAAGTTTAGCCAGAACATTCATCTGAAGCGGAAGCTGCTGGCAACCGGTGATCGATTACTCTGTGAGGCGGCTTCGAGAGACCGGGTGTGGAGTATTGGGTATTCGGAGAAGCATGCTATGTCGCAGCAGAAACATTGGGGCGAGAATCGACTTGGGAAAGCACTGATGGCGACAAGGGAACATTTAAGACTGGTAGAGGCTCGAGAAAGACAACTCTGGGAACAATGGGATGCAAAAACCCAATTTCGGTCACTTTTTATTCAAATGGTAATACAACGAGCTACCTCAGACTATAAATTACCTCGTCGAGCCATATTCATGATAACTGTTTCAACTGCCAGCATTAGTGGCGAGGTCTACCCAACACTTTGGTCAGTCCAGCTGCACATATAAACAATATCACTTTTACATTAACAATAAGCAAATCCTAGCGAGATGTAGAGAATACTACAAGAAAGAGACAAGGCTTGCACACGGCAGATGACCGCACAGTCTATCTAAGATTTGCACTCGAAGTTGTGCTGAGGAAACAAATATACTACAGCCTAGGCAACTCAATAGAAGGTAAAATGGCTCCTCCCGAATCGAATGATCACGTACCTGTCCTTCATAAGCGGGATACATAGTTTATCATGTTCGCCGCACCCTCTGATATGGATATTTGTTAAGCTAAGGATTTTGATTCGGACTGAATATGACAGAAATGTGCCTTATACTTTTATCATTTCTATTTCGAAACATGCGGCTTGGAACTTAAAACTTCTACGCCTTGTCCCTAGGATAGATGGTAGAAATGGCATGCTGTTGTCAACGAGGCTGAGGCGCAAACTTCATTGAGCTAACAAGAATACCCTTGAGGTTCAGTGAGTCTTCAATACATGCATAAAGACATTACCGGCACTATGACCCCCTCAAATCAGTGACGATCAAGTGGCAGTGCAAAGCTGGGCTTTGGGAGGAGCTTGATGTAATACTGTACCTTGATAACATCTCTAACACGCAAGGCACAACAAGGGAATGCTCATAAGTTACTATAATGTTTACCATAGAGTAGTGGCAAACTAATGTAACCGATTTGATGTCTAGTACGGCTTTTCGTGCCTGAACAGTGGACTTACTTGTTCGCAGCTAATGTGATAGATAATATTATAGCATGCTGACCCATAACGGCTAAGTGCAAGGCTAGAAACGAACTCAAGAACAATCAACAGGCGCTTAAGGATACTCAAAATAGAAAAGAGACTGAACCGGTATATTAGTTCGAAGTTAGTGGGAAGTTAGGGATTTCGTTGGGAGGATGTCAAGGATGGGTTTATGGATGGGTTTATGGATGGTTTATGGATGAGTTTAGGGATGGGTTTAGGGATGGGTTTAGGGTTGAGCTTGGGGGCGAGTTTAGGATTCTGATATAATCATATGTGTTGGCTTAATACTCTAGCAAGCTGGATGTAGAAATATGATTTCCTGTGCCACTTCACTTTGAACAAAACGCGATGATTGATATTAAGGCGGTATGGTATGTGTTAACGAACTTATTGACTTCGCTAGCCATGGTCCGAATGTACGTTGGGGTTGGGTGAGTATGGAGACCGTAGAGGCATATAAAGGGGATGCAAGAGTCTGATCAGGGCTTAGGTAGGAAAAGCATACTCACTCACTTCGACAACTTTGTTCCTGCAGGGCTGTAAATCACCGTCTCACAACTGTAGTTCGAGGATCGCTTATCAGCTATCAAGATGTAACATTCTTGGACTTTATCTAGGTTATATATTAATAAGGAGACTGGTCGGTATTCATATCTTGGAGATTTCGTTCTCTCTAGGACTAATGCGTGAGGATGAAGGCAGCAGCCTCGAGGTTGGTGTTGAGGTGGAGGAGCGCAAATGGTAGCGCCACAACATGGCGCGCCACACCTAACGTCAACAGTGCAGGGGTCTAGCTGGCATGGAGCTTGGATCCCAGCCCCAGATATGCACCTGTCAGGCCAAGCCAAGGGTCCATCCAGGGCAGACCGACTTCCTCGAATACCATCCTGCCGACCCCAGACTCCCAAATCGCGACCGATAACGACCATAGCGCCCTCAGAAGCTCGCCTCACAGAACTCGACCGATGTAGCATCGCAAGCGCATCGTCTCCTATGCCGAGCTTCTTCCAGTTCACGCAGGGCACCGAGTCGCGCGTCCGCCCCAACGACTCGTCCCCATTACTCGGCCGCTTCCGTGCTGTACCTCCTCGTGAGGGCCTTGGCCCTCGACGACCTAGTCAGCTTGGGCTGTTATCGGAGAGGCTTGGGAATGGCCGTGGGAGCGTCCACGTTAGCTACGGGGCGGTTTACGTAGGGAGGTTTGGAGATGATGCTCAAAGTACGACCAGCGATGATGATTTCGAGGACGATCGGTCTTACTGGGAACGGGCATGGCAGAGGTGGATAGTCGACCTCTGGGTCGATCCGAGACAGTCAGCTGTCAAAGGAGTGGTAGAAAAGTGGTGGAGTCGCTATGGCTTTCTGGTGTTGTTGCCGGCCGCATTGGTACGTGGAGGGACAAGGTCACACAGGTTATCACGGACTAACACGGTCGTAGGCTGTGATATGGTGCGCTATCCCATTCCCCCAGTACCAATTTCCAGAGTACGAAGACGATGAAGGATCAGGCATCCCGAAAGAACGTAAGACGCCAGGTCACGGAGCTGCTCGAGTTCAGGTCAACTTTTGGTTCTTCCTCTTCGTCTACTATGGCTTCTATAATCTTACGGCGTTGATTTGGATCACCAAGGTATTTAACCTGTACAGCCTCAACTGGTGGCCTCAGTCACTGGGGTTCCCGATCACAGTCTCTCTCATAGCGATATTGTCGTTGGCTGCTCCTGTCCCTGTCTACCTGAACCCGGCAACTCGCTGGCTGACCATCCACAATACCGCCTGGATCTCGTGGACCTTTGTCATTATGGCAATTCCAGTTGTCGTTGCTTTCTTCATCCTGACGATTAATGAGCGTCATGTTGGACTGCGACACTCACTCTCGGAAACACAGCGCATCTTCACGACCTCATGGTGGACCGGCGAGCCAGACACGCTTCCAAGGAGGGATCGCCGCCGGCGAAATGTCACTGAAGATACTTTTGATCAGGATTTCTTACAAATCAACGCCGAACCAAGGCCGGAAGAGTCTCGCATGCGGAGAAATTGGTTACCAGCAAGTTTTGTAAGGTTCCTTTGGTTCTGCGTGGCCTTGTTTGTTGGGTTGATGGCATATGTAATTGGAGAGGCTTATGCCGAGATATACCTGCGAACACTACCACATAACAACTTGGAGACGGTTGTGTACGTCTACGGCTGGGTTGCGACTGTTCACCTGCTAGATGCATTGACGGGCTGGGTGTTGGGCATCCGAGAAGGTGAACGAGTTGGGAGTTATCCCCTGAGCTGGGTTTTCAAGCTGTGCGTCCTCGTATCCCAATGCCATCGAATCACTGTACTGACAAGCATACTAGGTATTTCATGCTGACCTACCAGACATATGTCCGCGCTCTGTATGCACGCCTTCGCTCGCCCCAGCAGTTCATTATCCTTCAGGTCCTCTCATCTACCGGCCTCGTGGTCATCACCCCTATCATGATGACCCCTTTCATGCATAAAGTCCTTACAATGCTGGGATTCAACTCTCAGAGCTATGGTTCTTACCAGAAACTCCAGACTCGTAATGTGTTTATCCGTTTCTTGGCAGAAAACGTCTCCATGGTGGCATTCCTGGGGAGCATCCTCGTGTTACACTTCGGCGCCAATAAAGACGTGTACCCTTACTTCGCGTTCGACGGCGATGGCGAGCCGTACGACTTCAACCTCACTTTTGATGCGTCCATGGTTACGTGGGCATGCGAGCTAGTGGCAAGCCTAGCAGTGAGGGGTCTTATCCGGGTGTGCTTTGGAGTGGATGTCGGGTTGGAGGGCAAGCTGGACCTGGCTGTCTGGCCGGAACTGTTGCCGACGTGCGTAGCCGTCATGCTGCATGTGTTGCAGAACATGCTATTTTCGATCATCCGATTACAGTTTCGATGAGTGGAGCTATCGGTTTCAAGAAAGAACCGAGGATGGGAGAAGGAGAATAGAAGGACCGGAACGGGCCGCGCAACGCCGATCGGTTGCGGCTCCTTTGACGGCAGAGGATGCGCGTCTGCGGTCCAACCAGGATGTGCCGGCTGACGAGAGGACGGCCTGGACGGTTATTTTGCTTTGGGGCTTTGCGGTTTGGTTTATCAGGTTTCTTGCACATGCACGCACGGTACGCATAATGCTTAATGCATAGATACTGGGGTAGATGGCTGCTGTTGTTGTTACTGTTTTATTTCTTTTTCTTTCAGAAGCAGACTGATACCCCCTTTAGATTGTTTGTTAGAGAGTTCTTAGCATTAGATACCTAATTCGTTTGGCTGGTTTTAAATAGAGAGTTTTGGGTTTGATCACTTATAGGAAGACCCCTTGGAAGTCGTCTATCTTCTGCATTGGTGCTGGAAGTGGGGGGATAGGGGTCGATATAGAGTTTTCCCACTACGGCTTGCTTCGTAACGCACTTGCGCTATCTAGGGCATTTATCCTAGAGCGCGGCGGCCTAAAGCATTCCATTATGGAGATACCTCTCTAGGAGTATGAGAACTTGGCAGTTCCGCCAAGATCTCCCGAACGCCTGCAGATGTTGTGGAACGACGGTCAATGCAGCACGACTGCTGGGGTATCAAGCAATGTGATTCCTTGCACATTCGATCACCTCATCACAAGTAGCCGGTTGGAGGACGACGCATCTACAGCACAGCGCGTCAATGATGGCGTGGGCAGGCAACGCAAAGGACAGCCAAAACAGAAACAGGAGGGTTGCAGTGGCGGAAGCTGAACTGACGAGCGAGTGGGACGGTGTCCATAAGCGCAGCCGAGGGGGCGTCAGCGTTTTTCTCTCATTTTAGCAGTCAATGATTCAGTTAATTAATCGATCGGCCCTGGCAGTCGTTCGTAGTTAGCAGTATCCAGAAAATGTCGAGGTTCGGCTAATTCCATTCCCCTACGGCTGGGATGCCATCATGGGGCGGGCTGGAGTCCATCTCAAAACCAACAAGCTCTGGACCGCCGGACGGGCCGGGGCAGGGGACGCCACCTTGGCCACGACGCCAGTGCGGCTAATGCAAGCCTCGGCAAGAGAAGGCCGCTGTTGTGGGACAAACGGCGGTGAAACGGGGGACTACAGCGGCCGGTGAAGTGTATTTTCACTTTCTTGGGCACGAATTGGTTTCTCGATGAGACCGAGTCGATGAGAGAACGGGCGGCCGGTGAGGGGGACAGGCCGTGGGGGAGAGAACATCGGTATGCAGGACATGAAATGGATGGGTGGTGGTGTTGTAGGGACCAGCTGCACAGCTGCATGTAAAGGGAAGGGTGAGTTGATGGGAGAAAGGATGTTATGCAGGGTGTAAGACGAGGGACCCGGCGGCCGGGACCGGGGGATAGCCGGAACGAGAAGGTTGCAGTGCGTTTTCTGTGATGGTTGTGAGAGATGATACAACATCATCGTCCTTTCACTATCGGTCTATCATATCATGGCAATGCGGGCGATGGACCGGACCATAGGGCGTGAGGCTAAGATCACTGCAAGGCAAGGCAACAGCGCCTAGCGGATCGATGTCTGCGCGTGAAATGCGAAGGTATCTGGCCTGTACCGTACATCCATGGATCCGTATCAGGTCTCAGATATCAAAGCCCTGTGGAGTCTCGAAAGAGTCAGAGTTAGAGGCCACAGCTAGTCTAGTCCGTTTTCGCAGCGAGCCTTGACAGCGCTCTCTGACTGGCTGGTGTTCTCTTGGAAACAGTTTCTGCTCTGGTGTTCAGAGCTGTCGGTTAATGCCCAGGTTTGTCCTCGTATTGTGAAGGGAAGAGGCGGTCGGTCAATGCGGATGCAGAGTCAGAAACGTGGGTGGACCGTGACAAAGGCCCAAGGTTTGATGAGACAGAGCGAGCGAGACAAGACAAGACAAGACAAGACACGGGTGGTGGCGGCCAAAACGTGAAGCGTTCTAGACATACATGTACATATGCACCGACGGGACCGCACGATGTTGTGCGTACCGCTTATGCTTCCGAGACGAGACACAACGCGCCCCACGCCCATGTAACCCGTCTGTCTGCGCGTCGGCGTGTTGTCGTTGAGATCCAGGCACGTCGTTATCGTACCGATCGTCAAGGGGAAACTTGGACGGTGGAGGAGGAAGAACAAAATCCCAAGACGTAGAGGGTCTTGGTGCTGAGACAGAGGGCACGCAATGGGACGATGGCGCTTGGTGGATGGCTGGCTGGGCTGCATGGGCGCATCGTATGGGGAATGGTCAAGCAGTTGGTGTGTGGATGAAAGGATCATGGATGTGAGTGATTGTGAGTGATGGAGGTGAGTGCGTGCAGGTTGGTGGGGTTCGGGTTGGATGAAAGCCTTATCGGATCATGGAGCTGCTCCAAGAGAATTAATGCAGCTCAACAAGACAATGTCGAGGACGACAACAATAGTCATCCAATTGGCATCCCGGTGACCCACGGAATCTCACTTAGTTGACTAACAGATTCCCGGGGGGGGATCATGACGAACATAACCTGTCAGAACAGGAATGCGAACTCGTCATTTCGAAAGAGAAATCGTGATGATGGATGGAGCCTTGTTTCGTGATCCATCTTAACAATGCCGTGAAAGTGGAGAGCTGTGGTATACCAAATATGGACATCTGGTCCCCAATCTGCAACCATTCAGTGTGAACATTCATTTATGTATGTAATATAAACCCGAACAATACTCTCTTGCCCGTCAGACGTGGCGCCGGACGAGAGGTAAATTTCAATCACGGCAACCAGCCGGACATCGTGGAGCTCCTCGGACGGAGACCAAAGAGCCACAGAGGAGACTTTTTGAGAGAAATCCATCGATAAAGGTAAAGAATTTTTTCCCAATCTTTCTTTTCCGGGAACCTTATGTAAAGGACCCTGTTGGTTCCCTAAAATGCTTCCAGGATAGACCCCTGAAGGGGAGGCTGGCCCCAGCGGCAATCGTGGCTTCTGGGGCGCTGGTCGAGCTTCCATTCGATGGATGTCCTTGTCTGCTCGGGTTTCGCTCCGTGTTATGGCCCTGAGTCATAGTTTGCTCTCACTCATCGATTTCAACTGATAGTGAAATTCGCTTCCACGGCTCTCGGCTCATCCCATTGACGTCGGATTCACGCAGTCCGTTATGCTAGGGACCGACTGGATTGTCGGCCGCTGAGAACGTCAGAAATTCGTACGGTCCCGGAGACTAAGCCCGTAGCCAGGGCAGGGACCAAGGCATTGGGCGGGAAGAAAACCAGCCGAAGTGAAAGGTAAACGAGATAGACTTCCCTAGACTCAGGTACCTGTACTAGAGTGCTGGAAAATTGGATTGGGCATGGACGTGTAATCCTCCATCTCGCCGCCGGCCGCAAGGGTAATTCAATCTCGAGTCAAGCAGCGACTATCGGAAATAGTACCTGATAATGAAGGAATCAATCGGAGAAGGAAGCCCCTCTTTAGAAAGACCACAGAAAAAGAGAAGCAAAAAGGAAAACCAGAGCACATATTTTGACAACCTTGGCCGGGTCTAATTCGTTTTCGTGGCGATTAGCTCAACCCAGAGCGCTGCAGCAGCTGCTGATGCAGATGCTGATGCTGGGCCTCTAAGCCTGCAAGCCTCCGAGGTGGACTCTGTGAGACACGGCTGTGGAGTTTTGTATTTCTTGCTCACGCCTCTCGAGCTCCTCTACTGGAGCACGCGGGGCTCATGGTCCCGACGAGGCTTACTATTTGCTCCTGGAGCGCCGACTTGGTGAGAGGAGACTGCGGGCCATGGCTCAATTTTCCTTCTCTAAACAGTTGCTTCCTCATGCATCCATCCATGCTCGTGCGTGGTCTGCGACCTTTGATAGACCGCGGTAGTTCCTTTTGTTGCCCCCTGTGTCGCTGTTCGATGGTGCCTGGGAACTGGAGACCGGGATCCAATAGGAGAAAACCATTGGGGGGGGTTTGATCTTGTCTTGTTTCCCGGTTCCGATATAAAATGGAGCAAGCAGGCATTGGCATTGCATTGGCATGGCGCACATGGATCGATATGTACATGCTTGGTATATCAGCCATGGCATGGATTGTGAAAATGAAACCGTCTTGATCGCGGGTGGGTGCTGAGTGCTGGATCGATTGGATGATTCATTCATTCATCCGTCCATCCATCCATAAAGTACCTTCGCAATAGGCTCTCTGCTGCACCGCCGCCACTGCAACAGCAATTGCTCCCCATATCTCACCAGCAGGATACACTCATACACTCTCTACCGTCCATACGCGCGTACACTCTTCGTATTGGATGGATCATATAAAAAGTCAGTTTCGTAAATAAACAATGCAGTGCCTCTATGGCATCTTATCTACCTTAAGGTACAGAACAGGCCTTCGTGTTATAGACACACCGCCGCACCTTTTTTTGATTGCCCTTCAGCGCTCTCGGTGCTTATGCGCTGGCGCTGATGAAGGCTGATGGAGGCTGATGAAGCTACTGGGTGTGGCATTGACCATCCAGCGACCCTTTCTCCGCTATGGCCAATTGCTATATTGGGTCCATGTCCAATCGTCGCGTCTTCCACGTCCCTTCTGAGTCCCAGCAGAAAACTACTAAATTTTTTTTCCCTTTCCCTGGCCTTTTCCCCTCCCCCTCCTCAATCGCTCCTCTTTCCCTTCCCCCACCACACCCACTCGCCCACCTTTGCACCTACCTTAGCAACTTATTAGCACCTTAGCACCACCGCACCCGCACTTGCGTACCTAGGGCCCTAAACTGCACCCCTCCAAGCCCTTTCTGACACCTCTCGCTGTCTAATCCACTAACCCATTTTCCCCTTCCAGGTTCCTACCTAGTTGACGCTTTTTTTTTTTTTCTCAGGCGTCCGCAGGCTTCCACAGACCGACTCCAGTCCCTTATTCGTTGTTTCGTGCCTTCCCTGCCCTGGCCCTGACCGAGGAGAAGGGTACTTGGCTGCTACTTCTGCTCCCGCCCCCAGGCGCTCGGCTCTCGACCACCAAAATCTACTCCCTCCTCCTCTCCTCCTTGTACCTGGCCTCCGCGGTCCCTCTTCCTTGCTCTTCCGCTCCTCTCACGCATTTTTCCTTCTTTCCTTTTCCCTTCCCTTCCCTTCCCCCCTTCTCCTTCCTCTCCCCTTCCCTTCCCTTCTTTTCCTCCACAATGACCTCTCAAGAACCTCCTACCTCCTCCTCCTCCGCCAACAACATAACCACCACCACGTCGTCCATCACCCCCTCCGCCAGCCAAGATGCCTCGGGACGACAGCCCACCGCCGCCTCCGCCGCCGCCGCCGAACTCGCCAGTGCAAAGATAAGCCTGCGAAAGTCGCTGCGCAGCTTCCCCGACTTCCCCATCCCCGGCATCAACTTCGTCGACATCATGCCTCTCTTCGCGGACCCGATCGCTCATGCCACCCTCGTCGAGGCCCTCGAGTTGCAGATCACCCAGGCCTTCCCCGCCAAGCCTGACGTTATCGTCGGCCTCGACGCCCGTGGTTTCCTGTTCGGTCCCGGCCTTGCTCTTCGCCTCGGCGTTCCCTTTGCTGCTGTTCGCAAGCAGGGAAAACTCCCCGGCCCCTGCGCTACTGCTGAGTACGTCAAGGAGTACGGCAAGGACTTCTTCCAGATGCAGGAGGACGCCGTCAGCGAAGGCCAGAAGGTTTTGATTGTCGACGACATTATTGCCACGGGTGAGTCAACGAGCCCGCAATTGCATCATATATAGCGTATCCAGAACTCGTGCTGACGTGCTTTGATTTACAGGTGGCTCCGCCAAGGCCGCTGCCGACCTCGTTCACCAGCTCAAGGGCCAAGTTGTCGGCTACCTCTTCATTCTCGAGATTCCTGGCCTCAATGGACGCGACAAGCTCGACGGTGCTCCCACGACCATTCTCCTCGAAGACGCTTAGATGATGCACATGGCTCTCGCATTCCTCATACCCCGCCATTCAATATTTCTCCGATTTCGGGTCACGAACACGCTCGACGAATTCATCAGATCATGCAAAATACAGCCGCAGGGAATTCCTTAGAACTCTAGCGTCTCCGTAATTGGTTTTGGCCCATGAACTTGTTCTGGACTTTGTTTCCATCTTTTCCTTGAAGAATCTCTCCTGTCCATTCTACCGAGATTTTTTTCACCAGCTGGCGTTATTTATGGATTAAACGTACAATTAATTAAACCACAACAAAAGTCTTTCTGGGTCTGCGCATAACTATAGACGGAGGGTTTGGGGGCGGGGGTTCATTGCTATAACCATTCAAGATATCACATAATTACACAACGTTTAGGCCAAATGTCTTTGCAGTGCTCGGCTTTGGCTTCTTCTCAAATGCAACATTTTTAGACCGCGTGGGCGAACTCGATTTCATAGCCGATCATGGCCGAACAGAAGCCGAACTTCAACAAAGTTCGAAAACCACGTCGATTTTAGACGATGTCGGATCATATCATCTCTCTCTAGGCACCGACATGCGAATAAGGACCACAATAGGCGCTTCCGTCGATGCTTCACAACATATCCAATGTTATCGTATATTGCTTACAGAGTATATATGTATATATATACGTACCCAAACGCTTCTTACGAACAAAACTCCGGAACACGGTTATAACACTACCGCATTTTCAATCAAGAAACCCTGGCTCTTCACAAAGTACTTCCTCCTCATTCCTACACCTTTCGCGTCCTTGAAGAGCCTGTATCCCCCCTTATGTGTGCGCATGAGAACCATAGGTATGCCATTGACACGCTGCATGCCTTTAGGTGTGCGTTGAGCGTCGACAAGCATGGGCCGGACGACTTCGTCTTCGTCATCTTCGGTTTCGGAGCCTTCGTCGACGATGATGACCAGTTGCAGGGAGGTTGGGCTGGGAGAGAAGCTAGGGATTCGTTCAAGTTTCTCGCTAAAAGAGCAGCCGCCGCGGCGCATAACGATGACTTGGTGCTCGCGGGGTGCGGAGTCGGGAAGCGGCGCGTCGCAGGCATGGTCCGCGAGGTAGATAGTCGTCCAGGGGAAGTTGGAAAGCGGCTTCTTGGAGTTATAGGTAGGATACGTCGGAATGGGCGTGTCAGCGATGGCCGGGAGTGGAACCGCGCCGGGCCCGGTAGCTGTGAAAGCATGCCAGTTGTGAATGGTGGGGCCGCCGTCCTCCGACCCCGACTCCGGGACGTCCGTGTCCGTGGGTTCGAAGACGGAGCTTACCGCACGGAGAATGGACTGAAGAAGAGATTCTGATGGGAGTGGAGGAATACTGCGGTCCGAGTCGGCGGGAACGTCAACCCCATCGGCCGGGAGGGGCATGCTGGTGTTTTTCTCTTCGGGGAGGTCTATGATGAGTTCGATCTCTACGGACTCCCGCCGTCGGATGGTAGTGAACGCCTCATCTTTGAAGGACCGCACATGTTCCGCGTAAAAGAAGACTGTTTCATGACGACCAAGCTGTGTGCCTGCTACGTGTGTAATCCTCCAAGTCTGCTCGCCAAAGTTGTCGCTCTCCTGTCGTTCAAGCTGGAGTCTCATACCCTCGAGATTCTGGATAGTTGGGCCAATGTGGGTGTACCACGTCAATGACGTGCCGAACCGCGATATCAGTGAACTTGCCGCGTCGCTGCTAGGGAACTCAATCCAAGAGAGGACACGCTCGGGGGGCGCCGCACAAGTGCCGTTTCCAGGCAACATAGTTGGCGGTAGTGTCCAAGGAAAGAGAGTATAATTTGTCGTAGCCTTGTACCTCATCACATGCCCCTGCTGTTTGTCATCTATTTCAATGGCTTCCACTGGTCCATGGATGTTCGGGGTGTTATGAAGGTCTGTGAAGCGCGAGACGTGAAATAGATCTGATCTGGCAGCTGTAGCTGAACCGGAGAGGGGGTCGGCGGAAGGAAAGATGGGGCATGAGTTTGTGTAGTTATCGTCATAGTAGCTGTATACTGTTACGTCACTCCTTGTTGATCGCGATACAGGTGACGGCTTGGAATAAGACCGCTTGGGGATGAGAAGTGGGTGGCCCTCGGTGGTGAAGACATAGGCGGCGTCGAGTTTGTTCAAAGGATGGTCTGGATCGAAGAGGAGGTACATGTACTTTGCAGTTTCGCCAAGGAAGAAGCTCTCCATCCGGTCAGACTTCTCCCCTGTCCGTACGTCTTGTAGACCAGACCAACCACAGGGGGTATAGCAACGTCGCTGGATATCCCTGAGGACCATTTCGCCAACATATAAGTACCATGGATCATTTGTGGCACGGTAAATATGGTACGTCGACTCAATAAACTCTGGTCGGCCCGGCCACCAACCCAGGCCCCCGTCCACGTTATTCTCACGGACTGACCACCGCTCTGGCAATGCTGCGTACCGCGTCCATAGCGCAGTATAGACAAGGTTCGCCTCAACTGCTTCATTGAGCTCGCCCGCTAGTGCTAAGAGGCCTGGATAGAAAGCCCCCAGACTGTCAATCCACATTGTGTACGGTTGACCTGTGGCTCGGTGGCTATTGGAATAATACGGGAAGTGGCTTCTGTCGGTGTAAAGATGTTGCTTAACAGCCGCGTGAGCCTGATGCCATGCTTCTAAGAATGCGTCTGATGAGTGAAGGGCTGTAGGCAAAGGGGTGTGGATAGTGTTAGGATCCAGCCAACTGGTGCTGCTATGCCTCCGAGTCGTGGATGACGCATTTGGCATGTCGTGTCCAGAGAGTAGGATGTGACTCTTGAGTGCATACTCAAAGAAGCTATCCATTCCCGCGCCGATTCCTGAGTGAGGGCCAATCCAAAGGCCATGCTCTGCATCGATGCCGTTTCCAATGAGACCGATTTCACTGCGTCGGCCCCAGACTTCCCAGAATGCCCTCTTTGCCGCTTGCTCAAACCGAGGGTCTCCGGTCAGTCGACTAAGAACAGTGAACTCTAGGGTTAGGCTTCCAGCCCCAGCGCTGCAGGTTTCGGTGATCTCCCTACGACCTCCAGTCAGATCTTCCTCGTCTGTTTCTCTATTGAGAGGGGAGTTTGTATAAAATGGAATCCCATGACGTAGGTTAACGCGTGGATACGGAATACCAGTATCCGTATAGAATGCTGGGAGTAGTCTCTGGCCAAGGTCAAGAGCTAGTCGTAGCAGTTGCCCATCGTATTTGAAGCGATTGGGCCATGTTATAGGAGCCAGCTCCAGAGGATCTTCAGCATAGTCCGCCCTCGCTGGCCTTGGATTATAACCGGTAATCGGTAATTCTCCAACGGCAAAGAGGTGCGCGCTTAATAGACCGCCCAGCCCTCGGATAACAGTCTCAAAGACTTGAACTTTGCTATCCAGATCGAAACCAAACGCACGAGAACCCCGCCCAGAAGGTCCTTGCCTTCCATCTCCATATTGTTCCACAAACTGGGCGACCCCATCTTGAAAGTCACTCAGAGCTTGTGGCCCGGTATATGATCCATCCTGTGGCCCTCCAGCAAGAATGGCAAGCGTTGACAGACTATCAATAAGTGTAAGGGAGTAGTTTCCAAGAGCGTCGTTTAACCCGATATGGGCAGGATTATCTCGGTCTCGGCTAAGGGGTGCACAAGTGATTGGTCGGAGCTATCACATGCAATCAATCAGTCAAATGGCATTGCGCATGATCGGTATTATGTTGCACACCTCGTCCTCTGGGAACGCATGGTTCATGTAGTTGCTGTACCCATGATAGAACATATCAACCGTCTCCTGGCGCAGCCGCGCAAGGCGGTCCCTCCGCATAGCGTGTGTCGCCCATGGTAGTAGAGTGCATATCAGCAGCAAGGGAACGACCAACAACATCCTGCTCCTTGGCTCATGAGGACAGAGCCTGGGGGTATCTGGCCAACGAGCAAGGACGCTGGACAGCTGCCTGGTTCATTGGGAGGAGGCACGGAAAGTAAAAGGAAATAGAATCACATGTAGAAGAGGTAAAGATATGACTTGGCTTGTCGCGCGCAGCAGAGCGCTGGGTGTGAATTTGCAGAACGTTAGGAAGTCAAACAAAAGCCCTAGGCCGTGGTGTCTGGAGCGATGCTGTCATCTTTGTGAACCGCCACACAATTGGTTGATCGCGTGGTCGTGGGAAACGTGGCGAGTAACTGTGGCTGAGTCGTACTGAGGAGTGCCCCACGGCTTCACTTGCCTTGCTTACGGAGAAGCGCCATCCACTTTGAATTACTTACAACGCTGCCTACCTTTAGTTATCAATCAGTCATGGCAAGTAGCAGCCAACATGCCAATGTTCTTCCAAACAATAACTTCCCTAGTGCACAACAACCAACAGCTAGATTTCTGAATCTGGAGCTTCTATGGGCACCCGAAGCCCCTCTTTGAACCTTCAGTCCCTGTCTTAGCGAACGGGACAGAAAAGTCTCCGAAACGCGAGGATCAAGCGACCGGAGCCTGATCTAGGGACGGAATGTGCGCCGGGCGCTAAATGTAAGCGCTGCCGTTGCATACTTCATGGCTGTCACCAACTGATCTTTAACGCAGCCATCAACCAACTCGAGGTTGCCGCCGAATGCAACGGTCTGTTGGAAGTTGGCCTATGGTTCTAAACCAAGCGCTCGACAAGCGCATCATAGCGACGCTCCCACCTTTGTCGCCATTATCACCATTATCACACGCGCTGCGTTCTTACCTTAGCTCTGGGTTTTGTCGCGAATCGCGAGCCTAACTCTGAAGTAACGAAACGTAAAGTACTGATACATCGCATCTGCCCCACTCCCAGGCCCGTCAAAGATCCTCTGATGATCTCCACTCCATGGACAATGAGCAAGTGAGCAAGCCACACGGAGTGTGGTCATTGGAAGGCTACTAGCGCGCCAAACTGGCCAGGTCTTGTTTTATCAACTACTGAAGGTGGTCCCTTTCTTACTGCAGTCCGGCGATATCGCCCACATCGCCGACCAAGACGGCTAGGTTCAACGGACAACCGCGACCTTGCGAGAGTACACAAGTATAATGTTACTGGACTACATGAAGTGATCAGGGTCCAGGGGTTAGCATCTCGCGGCAATTGCCATTTTCGACGACGGCGGTGTACTCAGCATCACTACCTTCATAGCCAAGTGGCTTTAGAATCCCGCGATTGGGTCTTTCAGCTGGCGTATGCAGCTCTGGTAAGCTTTAGTCACGACGGGTCCAAAGGATGCTGTCGATGTCCTAAAGCAAGCCCAGGTTGCTAGTCTTACGTTTCCGACTACATCACCGACGTGGTACTGTTATAGGCTCTCCAGGTCGAGGGCAGGCGAAGAGAACTACGAAGTACGGACAGAAAGAAACGCAAGGATCCCCTGCTATTTGAACGTAGATTCCTCGTTTGGCGTATTACACAGACACGCCCTCCAGTTTCACTGGTGACATCAACTAGCCAGAAGCGGAAACGGGATGAGATTCCAGTCCGTTCCGTGCCAGCGTCTGAATTGCGATGGATATACCACTTGCTAAGCCTTCCAAATGGAGAATTTATTGGCAGGATGTCAAGGCCTGCTACAGAGATTCTCAGCGCACGCCTCATGGCTGTTTCAATCAGTCTGACCTTAACTGGCCATCGTTTATCCACAATGATTCGAACGACCGACCATCGAGGCTACTGCGAGGGCGCACTTCCGCGCTGTCGCTAAGAATCGCCAAATGTTCTATCGGCAGATCCCACCATTCGCCACAACTGAGTGCTGTGGGTGAAGGACGTGATCCTGGTTGCATTATGGGACAGAGATGACCTTAGTCAAGGCGAGTGACACCCCGTGAAGCCTTCGCTGGGCGGAGTCGACGCTTGATGTATTGCCAAGCCAAGTCTTAGTGTTGTCGCCGGTCCTATCAGGGGTCATTGTTCAAATTGTTTTCTGAACATCCTCCTCCATTTAGGCCCTGACTTATGCTTCCCCGCTATCGACTGATCGTCACATAAGGCTGAGCCTACTTCCAACGGCAACCTATTTTCTGACCGTGGCTGATGGCATTGCCGACGCAACTGCAAGGCACTTACGACCATAGGCGGCAGTTGGTTGCCAAGCTCCATGATTTTGATATCGGCACTCCAAACTTACAGCTCACAAAAAGGACATCCTTCAAAATAAAACTGCCTTAATCCCGCACCAACAGGTGGTATTTTTCTCCGAGACTCTTCTCAGACCAAACCCAACTCGACTCAGCTCAACGGCAGCAACACGGTCCCAGCGGTCTGGCTGTGGGATTCAGCTACAGGAACCGGAATTTGGTACCTGCGGTACCGCACTGCTTTGACTCGTTTTGTCCGCAGAGCTGGAAGGTCATATCCAGACTAAGAAACAGCAGGTCCACTGACAACGGTATCACCGCCAATACAGGCGCCACTGGAGTCTACGCAGACGCAACTTGATCATCTAAAGAAGCATTTCCGATATAATTCGGGAATCCCACTTGCTGCTAGGTTATAATCCTGACACCATGATTCATTCTGAGTACATTCCGCATTTGGTGGGATCATAAACGGCGAGGTTACATTGTCCCCTGTTCTGCTGTTTATAGTTTCCCCACAAGATCAACTCCTGGATACATCATATCATGAGTTTACACCTCAGCTTGTCGTCCAATCAACCAATTGATATCATGATCCATCAGCTCACGGTTACTACCGTTTGAGAGAAGGGTTGAGTTGAGCGGAGACTCGGGCGGGCGGCGGCGCTCAACGCTCCATCCGCTACGGCCGTAGCATTGCCGAACTGTCAACGGTGTGATCTGCATCGGGGTATACACTAGCATAATCCCTGAGGACAAGGGCATCGGCCGACAGGGCCACTAGTTTAGATTCGAAGGCTCCATCAAGCTTGTCTTGACACTCTCCCTGGCTTCTAACTCCTTGAGTTATGGACCCTGGTCACACTTGCATGTGTGTCGCAACGCCATGCTCGTGAAATCAAATTTGCTTTCAGCGCAATTTTCCAAACTGTCGGGACCAAAGACCTTTTGTCAACAAACAGAACAGGCAACGCGCTTTGGGGTTCTTCTCAACCAATGCCACGCCCTCTGTGCGCATGTCCGCCCCTTTTCATCTGGCGATATCGGTCGCCAACATAACACGCCACCGAGGCCAGCTCTGGATCGCCAATCTGGCCGCCCTGGAACCCGTGTGCTTATTGTCGAACCCCACACTCTCTGGAGAAGCCACCGGAGGTCACTTGACGTCTCACGTGTTAGTTGGAAGAGGAGCTTCCTGAGCACAGTGTGGTATATCCCGCGGACTGAGGGGAGCATGGTTGGCGAGTCTCAATGGGTCACATCTATGGCCTGGCTGTGAAGGGTAGCCGCCTATTCCATTGCGTCGACTTTGAAACGCCCCCGGCAACGCGGTGGCAAACTGTCGGGACACTTTCGAAATATTTCGGCGGTACTGCCTAATAATTCAAGTAGAGAAGACCGACATGGTGGAGGGCTGCGGTCCACGACAACGACCTCCCGGTTTAGGCGACGAGTCACGACAACGAGGAGTTTCGCACAATGGATCTTTACGGTCCGCAAAAAAATGGTATCTCTTTGGGTATAATGAAGGAGTCCTCGAATCATTGGCAAATGCCTAGGAAAACGAGATAATAGAAAAAAACAAGGAATGTGGGCTCTTCGATGAGAAGATGAAGCAGTCTAAACCATATCCAAATCAACCAAGATCCCTCTCTACGCCATGAGTTGCCTCACTCACGATTCTCTACGTCGTCCGTACATCGACTGCATATCTGGGCTCAGCCCAAGAGGCTGCTCGTACGCCCGCCGCGCTACCCGGTCGTTCCGTTGCGACGGCATCACTCCTGACTCCATCTTCAACGGCTGCTGCTCCCACATTTGCATGTCCATCATCTCATTGCCTCCGGACGAGTCCTCTTCCCACTTGATATCCGGGCGACGGTGGACTTGATTGATAACGTCATCCTCGTGTGTGTTGTGCGAGCTAACGCTCATTATCTCATCGCTCAATGGCATCTCCGTGTCGTCCACTGCGCGGGCACCTGATCGCTTCTTCTGACCTGATATTTTGCGGCGTCTTCGGATGAGGGCATCCCCGTGGGATTCCATATATAATCCCTCCTCAAGTCTGAGATCGTTGACGACTTTGACTTCAATATCGGTGGCGCTGAGACGCATGTTTCGGGAGCCTCCCAGTTCATAGAAGGTATCAAGGATCGTCTGGTATCGCTGCTTTTCGACTCTAATCCAAGCGTCACGAAGAATTTCTTCCTAAACAGACACGTATCAGCAATCGTTCTTGATTGAGTTGCTTTAGAGGCACTTACATCTCTGCTCAACCACTGGATGTACTTGGATCGGCCACGCTTGAATTTCATCTGTAACATCTCCTTCCCTGGGGACTTGCCCTTAAACCTAGTGGTGAAGTCGTTCTGAATACTTTCCCACATATCCTGACCCTTCTGGTGACGGTGTTGCCAACGCGATTCAAAGATGCAACGCTCCTCTTCAGGGCAGGAGCTTTTCAGTGTAGGGGGTTCCTCTATACCCAAACAGTTTTTGTGTTCGTCAAGTGGGTTCTCCGGCGCAGCGTTTCGTGATTGTCCTCGAGATTTTGAAGGTCTTTTCTTCACCCTACCAGTTGACTGGATAGCTCTCCTGCGGGGGGAGCCATTGGCAGAGCGCTGGGCCTCTGGGAGGCCAAGAGTCCGTTCTTCAGCGCTAGAGTGACGGTGCGGGCGGAAGTGGGATGGATGAGGCTGGTTCAAAAGGGGGGCGGGTGGCATCTCCCGGGTATCCATACCCATTTGCATTGTCTGGTTGTCTCGAATCATCATGGGGTTGTGGTGTTCTATGGGAGCGTAGTAGGAATGGCCAATGGTTTGCGGCGGCCCGTCTGATACACTGAAGGCGCCTAAGTATTGTTCCGGAGGAGCTCCTGGCGTTCTCCTTCCATCCTGAACATAGCTGTGCTCGAGATAATCTGCAGCAATAGAAGGCTGGGGAGCCATGGGAGAGCTTGTTTGGCTCGATTGGCCGTTCATGTCGAACGCGCTCCACTGATTGTGGTACATCTTAGAGCTTCCTGGGGGGGTAAGTTGTTGTGTTCCAGGAGTGCTTGGTGGCGGAGGATACTGGCGCACCAGCTTGTGAGCGTGGCTCAATGGGGGAGAACTACCGTTTGAAACAGGAGTCAAGAGAGTAGTAGTGTCGCACTGGGTTGATAAGCTGAACGAGGAGACCTATTTGGATGGTGTCAGTTGGCGCGCCGTTATGGGAGGCTAAAGGAGAGGTAGCGGCTCGTCCTTTAAGAAGGAAAACTCACGGCTCCGTACGGGGTCAAGTCTGGGTAGGCAGAAGTTGGCGGTGCAGTAGCAGACGACCGGGCACTGTCGGACAAATTGGGCGCTCCCGAAAGACCATCCGATTGCGGTAGACCTGGAGCAAGATACTGCTGCTCAACCATGGTCATGTGGATACTTTGGCGGGCTCCTGGACACTTAAGGTCCAAGTATGTTGTTGGTGAGTGGGGCTGAGGAAGAGAATGCTTTTGCTAGATTGTATTAACAGATGGTGTTGATCCCGTGGCTGTGGGTGGGAAGTTCTGTCTCAGTCCGTCTGTCGCATTTATGTTCGAGAGAACCGACGACCTAGAGATGGGGTGGGAGTTGGTGAGGCAGATAGACGAAAGGAGCCCAAGCGGGAATCAGCCTTTCCTGGCCGCGACCGCGTTTGAGAAGTCGACGCAGTCAAGGTCCAGTGTCCAAGGCCTGACAAGGGGAGGAAGACGAGGTGGAAAAAGAGCCTTGCGGGGACGCAGATGGCCTGGCCTCTTTGTATAAATGATGGTTGGAGGTGAGAAGAAGCAGTGGAGCGCAGATCAACCGAGATTTCTTAGGTTGCAAGGAAGTCGACGACAGCGGCCGCGGGAGAAGTCCCTCGACTTGTTTGGAGGGTAACGAATATTGGCAAGCCCAGGGATCTCTCGAGCAGGCAAGCAAAGACCCCCGGTCGCCAGAAGCTGGCAGGGGGGATGGGAGTGGATTGAGCCCCAAGGTACGGCCCTGCGCTACCACCACGGGTGCAGGAGGCAGGCAAGACGACCGGACAAGGTGCTTGAACTGTCGTGCATTAAGATAGCCGCCCAGGGCCTTTTTGCTGCTCGAGATGGGCTGGGAATAGGACAACGCTAGTCTTGAGGTCGTGCATGCTGGTGTGGAGGGGCTTGGCTTGGGGTGTGCAATTGTGGGCGTGCAATACTATCGAGATGGAAGATGAACGGTTACGGAGCCCATCTCGAGGGTAATGGCAACGGAAAGAAGACCGGCATCTTGGCACGGGTCCTTGGTCGTTCTATGTGGTCTCTGGTTTGCCCACATGCGGCCGTCTCTGAGCAGCCGCACCGAGCCTCGACGGGCAGGTTGAATTGTCCGTGGCTTGGAGTTGAGAAGAAGTATACTGGGCACGTACAGTTTACACCTCCTAGCTATCTCCATGGCTTGGTTCTTGTTCTTTTTTGAGAGTGGCAAGTTACAGAAAACCGGGGTTCTAGGTTATGATCTAATTATCTCCATGCAAGTTGAACTGAGTTTTGGGTGTGCGTTGATGGATCCAGTCCGGGCGTGGCACAAGATTCAGTAGGAGTCTATCCGGAGGATATTTCCATTGCCGCCATTGGCCTTGCCCTATTGAAATTAGCAGAGGAGCGGAAGCGAGGCCATCAGAATTGGGGCAGTGGATAACCCGGAAGAGGAACAGATGGCCAGAGGGGGGGACGCGGTAGGGGCGGACTGGGCTGGAGAGAGAGACTGAAGCTGGAGCTGGAGGAAGTCGGCAGGGTACAGGGGACAATGCAGCAGCCATGGGGAACACCGGCATGGTGGGGATTCGGACAGGGCTTGTGGAAGAGAGAACGACAAGATTTCGGCCGAGGTGGGAAGACAAAGGCACGCTGCCGAACCACCACACCTTCAACGTGCGTGTCATTGAGCTTCAAGGGCCGATTAAACTTTGCCCACCTCCACGATATGATTTCGAACTAGAAAAGGCGGACAATAAACCACGAGCGTAAACGGCTGGTGATGTGGCGGGCCGTACAGGCTCATCGATCTCATGAGATCGGCAGCGAAGGTGCGCCAGTGACGTTCCGGATCTTGCTGGGATGTGAGTGGAGGGGCTAAAAGACGAAAGAGACGAGACGCCATAATCTTGAATGGGAACAGGGGTCGCAGCTTAGGGTGAACCAGGCTACAGCCACGAACAGCGAGACACTTGACACAGTGCTTGAGAGAGATGAACGGGGCAGCAAAAGAAGGCCGAGCTGATGCCCCCCCCATGTCCCCTCCGCATGGCTTTCCCCTGTGGCTTTGTGGCTCTGTATCTGAACACGAGAACCAGGGAGGAGATCCAAAAAGCTTCGCCCGCCGACGTGGAGCGGGAGCCGTTGGCCCTGGGTCTAGCCCTTTCATATCTGCGCAGGCTATCAGCCCACCCAGGCCCAGGCTTGACGATTACAGTTGGGCACTTGGGGGTCTGACAGCAGACGGGTTCGCGAGCCATCGGATCGCTCCCGCCCCCCGTCGCGACAAAATGCGCCCTAATCTGCGCAGCACGAGATAGGGGCCGCATCGCGCCGGCGGAACGCAAGGCAAGAGCACCACATAATGATGAAGAGCGATCCGTACAGTGCCCGCGGACGCGACTTGCCGGATTGCTGATTGAACGGAGAAAAGAAGACCAGAAGGAGGCGGCGTCGACGAAACTAGGGGGGATGACAGTGCTTGCAAGAATGCGGCCCCGCGTCCGGCCACTCATGGCGCAGGTCTCGCTGCGCCAGGTCTTGGCGTTACCGACCTGTCGGTACGCGCTAGCAGGGGCTTCTGAGCTCACATTGGATGGTCTATACACACCCCTCTCACTTCCCATGCTCTCCGCGGGCCAATAAATCCGCGTTCCGGTACAGCTGCTATACCACATCTGGTAAGACTACGCGCGCGTTTAGGAGCTGTGAAGAGGGCTGCCATTGGGTACCGGCAGGGCAGCAAGCGAACATCAAGGATTGCTGACTGCCAACGCACACCCACAGGGCCAGCCCACCCCCTCTATTCTTCCCTCGTTCGTCGTCCGACAATGGGCATGCGGCATGGCCAGCACCGAAGTAGCAGTTCTGGAACTTCTGACCTGTTTGGCACTCAGAGGTGTTCTTGTCCGCTGCTGTTAGGTGGTGCCCCCCCCGATTCCCTGGTCCCCTGAACGCCAAGTGCCGCGGTGCTCCCTCCCCCTTCCAACCCCACGATGATGGTGTCCCTGACTTCCCTGCTGTGCGTCAGTTTGCTGCTGCTGCCCGCCCAGCATCGTCTCGGCCATTAGATCTGGGGTTAATGGGGGTTCCTGCAGATCTTTCCTCCAATCCTTCTATCGCTCTTGAAACGAAACAGTCTCCGTGGGTTGCTGCTGTGCCACTTCATCGCCTCGCTGCCCGCTGGATTTCGGGAGTGGAGCGTGGCCATGCAACATGGTCCTTGGTCGGGCGAGGCTGGAGCTTCTCCCCCAGTTCTCCATTTCGTGACATTGTCTCATCTGGGCCTGGTCCGTCCATCAGGCCAGCTCTGATTATTGACCATTGAGCTTCTGACGTTCCTTTTCCTTTTGGGACGACCGGCACATGTCAAACGGCCGCGTCTTTGTCGTCTAGGTTGAAGAGCTACTGCAGAAACGGCTGCTAGCACTGGAGTATTCACACCTCTAAGCGCCCGGGTCGCATATTTCGGTACTGTCTCATACTACACCACCACTTCCAACAGTCCCCATTCAGGAAGCCCAGACGCGTTTGCTGCCATCTTGCATCCTTAGACGCGGCTGTCTCAACCTTTTGCAAACGCCTCAGAAGATCCTCGTATCTCCTCCCCTGACTCATGCCGACGGCTTCATGCAAATTGAGCGCTACCAAACCATCGGGATCTGTATTCAGGCGCTGTCGTAACTCGTATCTGCGCCAAGAAGTCAAACCATGCCTACATCCGTGCAGAACATGGGCCCATGGTGATGAGCTCATTGACGAAGCCACGTCGCATGTCTAGGGGATCGAACGAAGAGCAAAACGGCGTTAGCACGTCGTGAGCCGGCGGCTGAGGCTTAAAGGGCCTACGATGTCGGCATATAGGGGACTGTTCGCGCTTATTCCTTGTTCGCCAGCTCCCACAGCCTACCCGGGACCTTTTGGAAATCAGCCTTGCCGAACGAGGTTGTTCCTCCCGGAGGATGGCTCGTTGGTCGATCATTCTCCAAGGGACAACCCCGTCAGAAGCCAATCTTGCGGCCAGACTTACCCGCCCCCGTCCGCAAGCCACCGATGACTCTTGATCATTCACAGCATTGGACAGCCAGCGCCACTTGACCTTCCCCACCCTTTCAAGGGCTACTTTCAAGGGCTAACACGCCTAGGGTATTATTATCTCCATATCTCCCTCAGAGAATGGGGTGGATTGGGTCAAGTTTGTTGGCAGAGAGATCTGACTGGAGAGAATCATAACGGCTCAGACATTCTAGGAATATGCATGGCCCAACCTTGGGAGTATCGACGTACAATCGCCCTTTATCTGGCACGAGCTCACTCTCGGCGAATTCCTCTTTGGTCAACTCGCAGATGGGGATGGGACCCCTTTCATCGCAGAGGTCAGGTTCGGCATTCCCGAGCTATGGCTGCTGCTTGTTGCTACTTGGCTTTTGCTAGTGTGAGTGGGAACATGTCAACTCTATTGACCAGTGGCCGTGTTCGGAAGGACGGCTCTGATTTCATTGTTGTGGACTTTAGGCTGGAAGCATCTCCACCGTGGTATTTGCACTCTCGGGTTGACACCACCTCCGCTAGTCCTCCATCCGTACGGGTATCATGGCGCTCGAGACTACGCCAATGGGATCTTGAGGATCCATCCATCCATCCATCTCACCGATACTTGTCTTCCTGCTGATGCCCTAGCCATCGTGGTCGAATAGCCTATGCGAAGTATCTTGCCTGGTCTCTTCTTCGTCTCCTTTTCCATTCATGTAAGGCCCAAGCCTGTCACACACTTTGATGTAGTCGTGCATATGACAAAGGGGCAATGGTAACAGGAACATCCCATTATTAGATGCCCTAAGCCTCCTCCTGTGAGTTACAGTTACAGTACGAAAGCGCCCCCGATTCTCCCAAAGTCACGGAATGTGGCAGACTCCCGGGCTGCTGGGAACGGGGTGGGCATGTGTTAAAGTCAGACGCTCGACAAAGAGCCTGATGTCCAAGGAACTTGAGGGCTTCTCCTGAAATTGCCGCCCGCCAGCCCGAGTACTGGCCTTCGACTGCCACCATGCAACCACACCACACCCTCTGGCGTATAGTAGATCTTGAGTGGTTCTGGCGAACCCGGCACTTCACGTAATGGCTGTCGAGTGTTTCCCTTCAGCTTTCAGCGGACCGTAAGGCGTGGACAAGCCTGGATCAATAGGCTGGTTTCAAAAACGGGGGGGTGTTGGTTCCTCTTCTCAGCAGCACTACCGGACGCCAGCCCGCGGTCCAGGCTTGTCAAATCAGGACCAACGCATCTCCATATTCATCTCCATCTCTATTGTTCTGGGGCTCCATAGCTTGGCGAAGTTCCATGTTCTGCGGGAGTGGTTGCGGATGGCGACGGCCATTGTCAAAGACCTCTCACCGTACTCGAGATTACTTCATAGCCCGATTGCTTCATACAGAGAAGAATGCCTTGTAAGGCTTATAGTCGTCTTTCGTTATTTTATTTTACAGCGCTTAGAGACTTGCTCTGGTTTGTTTCTCTGCTTCACCGGGCCTGTCGGCGCGGCCTGGTCCGGCCAGGGATTGTGGCCCCCGGATGATGACCGCCTCATCCGGCCGAGCACCGCGACCAAGAAACTACTGTAAGCATCTTCACCAACTCTTCCTACAGTCATCAATAAGCCATCACGAGTATGCCTTCTCGATCTATTGACCAGCCGCTTCGGCACGGCCCTCGCCGCCCTGAACAGCTAACAGTCTTGCGTCTCTTCGCACCAACAGAGCCGAAACTCCTAACATCGCCGAACACTTGCCCGTGAAAATCTTCAACACTCCCTTGAGCCCACCACTACGGCTGAAACACCTTTCCTCACGTTGTCTGTTGGTTCCAGTGAAGTTCTGAAAAGCTTCTTTCTTTCTGCTACCTTTGTGGCGCCCAACAGCGCATACACAGGAGGAGGACCAACAGAGTACCGAAACCCAACGGCTTTGCTTCCTGTGCCGCGAGAGTGGAGGGTTGTGGCCGATTTCTCCATCGTCATTGCCGTTCGATCTTCCCGCCAACAAGCAAAGGAGATTAATCTCCCGCCAACACGCATGAAGATGACAGACCATGGCTTGCATTGTGCGGGTGCTGGCCGGGGACTCAACTCCCAGCAGGTACGTCCAACAGCTGAGGCTGTTGCCGAACCAGGTCCTTGTGTTGCTCTTATGTCATCTCAGTACGACTGTTATCCAGCCCATTGGGTCTATCTACTCTACTCCAGGGGTTCCGACAGCAGTGGTAAACTCGACCGTTACCTGCATGCTCTGACCGCGGCTCAAAGACCGACTCCGACGATGTCCCACCAACGACTGAGAGGTTTTGCCGAACCAGAGCGTTGTCATATTACTCGTGGACTCCTAGACAAGGTCGTGAATGTCGTTGGCGGGGCAGACGCTCCCCAAGGGCTTGACCTGGTGAGGACACACGCGGTCATACTGCAACCAAGCTCCAGCGATGTCGGCTGACCAACAGACCTAGGCATACTACTTTTGCGGACTAAGAAAGACTACGCTCAACGTCGTTGGTGTCTCTCCTGCTTCCCCAGGGGCTCAATTAGCACAATAGGCGCGACCAGCATGCAACCACGGGCCGAAGAACAAGCTTTAGTAACGGACGCCAACATTGAACCTAATCGAACATAGTTGGGATTGAGAGACGATATTGTACCTCGTTGGTGTTAACGCTTCTGCAGGAGCTCGACCGGCCACAACAGACACGATCCTAATGCAACCACGGGCCGAACAACTACGCTGCAGACCTACCTATATCACCGCTATTATTACTTCGAAGCGGATCTGTATGTGAACTAGGAAGGACCATATCCAGTCTGTTGGGTTCTCGTCTCTACAGGGAAGTCGAATGGTACAACAGAAGCACCCACAAAGTCGACTGATCTGCAGCCACGGGTTGACGAACCAACCGCCGAGCCGCATATATCGTAATGAAGAGAGGTCATATGGAGACTCCATCCCTGAGTCCGTTAGAGGCGAGTGTTATCCAGCTCGGTTGTCTTCTAACTTGAAGAAGGTCGAACGATGACCAAAACCTAGCGCCAACATGGATTCAAGGCTGCCAATCCCCTCTTAGCAAGTTCCCAGTTTCTTAGACTTGCCTCTAAGACTTGTTGGTGTTATTTCGCTCTCGCAGGTGATTCGAACAGCAGTTACTAATGGACGATCATAGACATGTCCAAGGCCTCTCTTCTGCAACCACGACCCGAGACGCATATAACCAAATGAACCGATTCCTCACCGTTCTTTAAGTAATCCCGGTCAAACTGGACGAATCTATATTGCTCACGTTCACGTCATGGTCTCACAAAACGATATGACCAAACATACCGCTGCCGCCTGCGGCATCCTTGCATATACCACATTGAGACTACTTCCGCAGTTACAACAAACTTGTTGGGTTATGGAGCCATATGCAAACCCGCTCACAAGTAGGATCACAATCCGATACAGACGTATAGAAGCTCAGGGCTGTTCCCAAAAGGGGACTGAGTATGACCATTCGCTAGCAGATGATGTGTGGTGCGCGTGAACAGTGTTGGGACGTTGTGCTCGGAAACGGACCCGTTATGGTTACTAGCATATACTCCTCCACTTGATATCGCCCTGACCAAATTTTTCCTAGTCATAACGTTGTGTCCCATGGCAGTGTTGGCTGTATCCAGTCCATAATTGAAGCGCGGATTTTTCATCTTAATATAACAAGACAGGCAACAGTAAAAAGAGGCAAAGGCCGCTTAAAGTTGCCAACAATGGGGCACCAGCCAAATAAGGGGCAATTAAACATTTCGCATTCCGTCATGCTGCATACACGTTTCTCAGAAAATCTTTTCCATCCTTACAGACCCTTTCCAGTAGTGCTTACCCGCCAGCTATGTATAACCCATAATCCTACCAGCAAGGTATGAAGAAGAGTAGTCGTAGTCGTACTTTCTCGATGAGCAATCTCAAGTCGAACGACGAAAAGAAAAAGTACGAATGAACAAACCGAGGAAACCTCGCTCTAGCTGTCGCTCTAGCTGAAGTTACTCTCACAAAATTTTCACGTTCTCAGAAAAGACTTCCTTCCTCTCACTATCCACTAGTCAGATCAAGTCGAAGTCATTATTAGTCCCCACAGCTACTATTGGCCTGGTTCCCAAAGCTGCCGGTATTCTAAGCGCCTTCTAGTGGAGGCACAAAAGAGTAGTTAAAATCCAGGAGGCCATCCAACATCCAGTGTTGGGGATCGAAGAAATCGTAGTTCGTATCGCCGTAACTTATGCCTCCCATCATACTATTCGGTGCGGATGATGGTGCCGAGAGGCCCGTGGCACCGGGCGTTAGTGCGCCGTTTGTATTAAGCATGTTGGATGTCTGCAGGCTGTGTGACGGCATCAGGGTGCTATCAAGATGAGTCGACGACGCTGAAGATTCATTGGCTGAATCGGGGTTGGTCGGCTGTTTAACTGCTCCTAAAGGGCTCGTATCAGTACATCAGATCAGGGGGGGCTGCAAGACACTCGTCAAGCAAATGATGACACTGGGGAATACCAACCATCTAGGGAGCCGCGCCCCATGGCCTGGAAATCCTCCCTCCATCGCCAAACTGAGTCGAACACGAGACTCATACTATGACGACAGCGCACCTTGAGTTGCAGACTGTCATCCATCTGAATTGGCGAATCATCGGCGCTATTAAACTTCTGCTGGTTATTGTCCAGTCGAGCTCCGTTCCACATTTGCACCATCAACTCAGCCAACCTCCACTGCAGGTCATTGTTCACAACACTCGTAGCTCGGATAGCTTGTATAGTCTGGTGAAAGAGGTTGCGGCCACGTTGGAAGTCGATAGTCTTGGCGAAGAAAGATCTCATCATCTTGAGGAGAGTGAACCCTGCCGCAACTAGCATTTGTTGAATGTAATTGCTGGCATACAGAAGGATAGTCCCGCCAACAGTTTCACGGGGGGTTGTCACCTTGTCCACCTCGAGGACTTCGTCAAGGAAACAGGTAGTAGCTCGCCAAAGACCCATCAGGTCATCCATGTAACCTGGGGTTTTACTCGAATCAAAGAATCCGGCCAGCCGCATGTGAAGAGCTGCGGCTCTCAGATGCAGATTCACAATTGGCCCCAGTTGTTGAGACATGATGGAGGCCTGCAACTCTCCGTAGTCCCGGCGATAGACTCTCATCAGCATAGCGCGATGCTCATCGCCTGCAACTCCTCGGGGATCACTTGCATTGCTATACATTTCCTTGGATACTTTATCGCAAAATCTCTCAATCTGCAGTCTCGCTTCGAGCTCACGCGACAGTTGAAACGCACGGTCGTCGCCTGGCCTCGTGGCGAGAGTCCAATCGTAGAGCGTTGAGGCTGGTTGACCATAGCCAGTGCCGACAGTTTGAGCGACAATGTTGCACACAGCCCATGTCGTGACTCGATCACTTAGCTGCTCCTTATTCAGCTCAACGGAAACTCTAGAAAAATCCTGAATATGATTCGGCCGGTGAAGGCCGATGCCTGTTGCTGTCTTCATCATGACGCCACAAAGAATATGGGTTGGGTCAGACGTCGTAGTGCTAGTAGGCAACGGCCAGGTACATAGTAGGCACATGGCCTTGACAACATAATAGTTGCTGGGGACTTCTCCAATCGTAGACCACAAGAGACGCGTCAGCGGGCCAGAGAGATTGCTGAGGAGGTTTGGGGCATTCTGTGGGCTGAACCGTCGGCCAGCAACAGCGATAATAGACCAGAAGAGTAGAGGATGCTGCTGATAATATTGGTCAGGAGGCTGAGAGGGATTGAGAAATGGCAAGAAGCAGTGATAGAAACCGAAGAACTCGTTGAAGAGATTCGTTACGTTTTCCTCAGTCAGCTGTACGTTCTCGAGCTCATGGGTGTAACGAGGAACGTTATAAGAGCCGCCCCTCTTGAGGTGCAACAGGGAAGAAACAGCCTCGTCAGAACCCATCAAGGATGGGTTCCGTGTGTGGGTATGAGTATAGTTGTGGGTGCTGTGCGCAATAGGAGAATTGATATCCTCCTCCTCATCGAGGACATAGCCCTGAGCCTTGGCGCGGGAGATGCCCCGGCGCAACCGTTCAATCTCCTTCTCCATCTCGGCATGCTTCGATCGCTTACCGATACGCTTGAAGTTGGACTCGATCTTGCACTCAAGCTTCAATCGGTTGCACCTTGAACAGCTCTGGAAGGGATCCTGGACGACATCGCATCGCAGCTATTGCAATTGACATAACTATTAGCATCTTGGGCACCCTTGGCAGTCCATGTTGGTGTATGAGAAAATGGTATTTTGACTCACCTTCTGTTGGCGGCACTCGTTGCACGCTCGCTTCACGCCGGGCTGGCGCTTCTTCTCGTGATCGCCATGCTCATCATCAATGATGCTACCCGGACTGCTCTCGAGGCCGACCATGCCGCTGCTCCGCTTGCGCTTCTGTGCGCCGTGGCCGTTGCCGTTCGAATGGCCGTGGCGAGAGCTTACGGGGGAGGTCGGACTCATTGAGGCCGCCCCACCGGCGGTCATGATGGATGGACCGTCCATGCGACAGCCGCAGCAAGAGTAGCAGAGCTCAGGGCTCCAGAGCTCGCCTTAGACGCCGGCGCGCTAAAAGAGCGGCGAGTCTCGGAAGTGAGAGTCGCCGGTATCGCGGTGTTTGCAGGCGCTGGGGCGTCCAAGTGGTGTTGTCTGTTGGCAACGGCGATGCGCTGTCGAGGCCGAATGCGGAGGCAGCGCGGGGGAAAACGCTCGAGCGATGGGCGTTTTTTTTGTTGCAAGGTGAAGAAAGACTGGCGTTCGCCCCAACAGCCAGAAGGCGCCTAATTACCCTACAGTGCCGTCGGGTTTTTGATAGTGGCTAGTAGCTCTTTCCCGGACCTTTCTGTTGCGGCAGACAGCCAAGAAACTCGAGCGGGGGCGTCACAGCGCCGCTATGGTCGCACGCGGAATTGGGAAGGAGAGAAGGGGAATTTCAGCCACTTCCACGCTCTCAAGGTGGGAATTGCCCCCTCTGATTGGCCCTACTAAGGCTCATCACGTGGCAAAAGTCGACCCACCGCGAATTTTTCACATTCGAACTGGGTCACCGAGCCGGGGAAGGTGCGCTAGGAATAGGTTTGGCAGCAGTTCGCACGGCACCTGCCAAAACTGCCCACTGACGACCTTGACTGCCATGCGGCCTCACTGTGGAGCTTCTCCATCAGCCTGTCACAACAGACAAACCCAAGCAACTGCCACTCATCGCAGCGTCCCCTTTTGTACCTACCTATGTAATTAGTAGGGTCCCTGGCGCAGCCCGAAGAAGCATGTTCTGAGACATACGAGAGATACATATCGAAGCTTCTTTCAACGTCGTTCCATTATTGCGTCCCTACAACAATTTCAATTTTCACCCTTCTCCTCCTTTCCATTTTCTCATACGCATAGTAGCAAGTCTTCGCAAGAAGTCGACCCGGCGAAGACAGCTACCGTTCCTAAACCCCCACCATCGAAGCATTCCACTATCATCTGACCGTTTGTCTGTACCGTCGACACCTGAGGTAGACTCAAGCCAGGATTCCTCCACAGTCATCACAACCATGCCGGACTCTAAGATCGTTCTCCAATCAGTGAAGAGGGAGCTCAAGCCTGCTCCAGCAAGCAGAAGCCATCTTCACGATCCTAAACCGAAATCTAAAGCGCAGGTTAAATTGCCAGGATTGCACCCTGAGCAAGGTGGGTTGAGATATACTTTGTTTTTTACATACTGCTTGAGCTCACCCCTTCTAGATGCAATGCAGATCAACTTGACAGGCATTCCTCAACCTTTCCTGGAGCCCAATATATTAAAACACGACTGATGGATCCGGATCGTCAGTCATATGGAGCAACGTCATAAAAATTCATGTCCTGGAAGATGCATTATCCCATTAGCGACGATAGTACGAGGCTGCTTATTTTAGGACCTACGATATTTTCGATACACAGTTGCGAAGAAGAACCTCGTGTAACGGGTAATCTGAGTTATACTAATCCCTTCACCCTAGATTCCTGGTATCATTCAAGACCGCTTTACTCCACATCCTTCAATACCATTCAAACAGACAAAGGCAACGGGCCAGTAGAAGGGGCGGGGTTTCATTGGCCTTGCATATCAGACAGCCAGGCAGAGCGGGTGCGGGCTCGTTGAGTCGATCTGTGCTCCAGGACAGGTTTGCCTACATCTGGGTCTTTTGGCAGGTGTGCGGTAACATAGTGACAAGCCGTCATAGGCGGGGCCGCCACTAGGGAATATCCTCCAAGGCACCCCCGCCTCACGATATGCCGAGCCCCAGAGCCGTCATTTTGATGGATAATCAGATCCCAGAGCCAAGCAGGATCACTACAATTGCCGACGATACAACGCCCACTTTCCCGTGCGGGGGCATTGACATGACGACCACATTCGGAAAGGCTCCGTTATTGGTCCCAACTCCTACTATTCAACAAGCTTTCATATAAAAGAAATCCCATCACGAGGTGACAAGGGACATTAAGTGCCTAACTCATTCATCAGACTAATCAGTATCATCAACACCATGTCGAACGGAGAAGCACTGACTGATAGGTCAACCTATATCGTACCCTTCTTGATAGATGGGGATGAACTTTACTCTCAGCAAACATTCGATGTTATCTCACCAGCAACTGGGAAGGTGGTCCACCAGTGTAGCGGAGCTACCGTCAACGACGCTGTTGCCGCTGTTGATGCTGCCGCAGAAGCATTCAAATCATGGCGGAAGACTCCACCAGTAGAGCGGCGTGATATCTTCCTCAAAGCTGCAGAAATTATGGAAAGGCGGCGAGAAGAGCTGGCTGGTTACATGGACGATGAGACGGGCTGTGGTAATGGTTGGGCCGACTTCAATTTGAACGTTGCGATTGATTTCATCAAGGATGTTGCTGGAAGAATTGCTACTTTGGAGGGCTCCTTTCCAACCACCATGAGTATTGATTCCAGTGCAATAGTTCTACCAGAGCCTTATGGAGTTGTTCTGGCCATTGCTCCCTGGTGAGTGATCTTCACCCACGGCAACTTCCAGTTTACTAACGACTTTAGGAATGCCCCCTATATACTTGGTACCAGAGCTGTGGCATTTCCAGCCGCCGCCGGTAATACTGTGGTCCTCAAAGGGTCAGAATTGTCGCCTCGATCAATGCGGGCCATTGTTTCCGTGTTCCAAGAAGCTGGCCTGCCCAAGGGGGTCATGAATGTGATCTTCCATGAGCCTGCGGCCGCTGCCTTAGTAACTTCCACCCTGATAAAGAACGCACACGTCAAGAAAATCAACTTCACCGGCAGCACTGCCGTAGGGCGCATTATTGGCAAACTCGCAGGCGAAAATTTGAAACCTGTGGTCCTAGAGTTAGGAGGCAAGGCATCCGCGATTGTCTGGGAGGATGCAGATTTAGATCTCGCTGCCGACCAATGTGCACTGGGGGCGTTTATCGACTCTGGGCAGGTCTGTATGGCCACTGAGAGAATCTTAGTCCATAAGGCTGTTAGCTCTGAGTTCGAGAAGAGGTTGTCAGCATCGATTGAGAAGCTATTCCCGTCGAAGGAGGATGCCCCTGTTCTCATCAGTAAAGCCGCTGTTGAGCGAAACAGGAGATTGGTAAAGGATGCTACATCAAAAGGTGCATCGCTGCTTTACGGTGATCCAGAAGCAGAGAAGACCACCCAGACAAGATTAAGACCTATTGTCTTGAACAACATCAAGATGGATATGGACATATACCACACAGAGTCATTCGGGCCCACTGTCTCGATGCTCAAGATCGAGACAGAGGAGGAAGCAATTCGCATCGCTAATGACACGGCGTATGGGCTCTCCTCTGCAGTTTTTACAGAGGATCTACGAAGAGGACTTCGTATCGCTCGTGAGATTGAGACGGGAGCGGTACACATCAATAGCATGACTATTCATGACGAGAGTGCCCTACCTCATGGGGGAGCCAAGTCTAGTGGATATGGCCGGTTCAATGCCTCCACTGGCCTGGGAGAATGGGTTAGGACGAAGACGATCACATTCAAGAATTGATTGTTTCCCTGCGAAACAAGGACATCAACACTATACTGCGGCTTGGGCCTTGTTTAGAAGCTTGACTGTCTGTCCTTGAATCTAAGAATAACTTGCTTGAACTCTGATGGCCTTCCGTCTTGGGGGCTACCAGTCTTTCAGGGTAGAGAAATAGAGCAAAATTTGACATGCTGTGCTTCTATTCATTAACCTGGAGTGTCCGGCTGTTCTTACTGGCTGTAGTCTCACTGGTTTTAGTCTATTGCTAATGCTATTAGGCATGAAAGTTGGTGGCTACCTAAATAGAACGTTGTGTTCTTGATCCAGAGGCATACTCTGTGAGTAACTGGCTTCACAGCTCCGTACAGCCGAAGACACAGCAACCACCAGCTCCTTAAAACATCAAAGTCAACTAAGGAAGGAAACGCAAGATGTAAAGTGTTATTCAATCTATAAAACAATTCAGAAGATTTACCCTCTCGTATATTACCTCTTCCATATCTTAGTTAAGGTATAGGGTAGGAAACGTCCATTGAAGGCAGATAAGACGCCTTACATAAGCAGACATACTGATAAGGGGAAAATTTACCACGGCCATCATCGTCAACCCGAGCGCATCCCAATCCAGCCAGCTTCACCGAATCACTTTAATCCTCATCTCCTCACGTCGAATCCCTCCTTTCTCTCCAGACCAATCCCTCACGCCGCCGCAAATATGTCTTTCCTTGGAATGGGTCGTCCCCAACCTACTTCGGAGCAGAAGATTGCTGCCGTCGAGGGCGAGATGCGCATGATGGCCGACACCTACAACCGGTACGTCGACATTCCCCTTAGATGATATTCCCTGAAACGATGCGGATTGATCCAGCTGGTGTCAAGTGATGGGGAGCTAATGATCATTGATTAGACTCCAGAAGGCCTGCCAGAAGAAGTGTGTCCCTACCGACTACCGCGAGGCCGAGCTCAACAAGGGCGAATCCGTCTGCCTCGACCGCTGCACCGCCAAGTTCCTCGATACGTCCATGAAGATCAGCGAGATCATGCAGCAGCAGGGTCAGGCCATGGGAGGCGGTGCCCAATCCGGCGGTGGTCTGTTCTAAGCGCAATCCTTCATCTTACAGGATTCGATGTACACAATGATGGGCGACGGAGTAATCTTGTACGAGTATAGATCGTGGTGTTGTTCAACAGTTGGATTAGGAGTGACACGTTTGCTACACTGGACTGGACTGGACTGGACTGGATTGGCCTAGGCGCGGGGATGATGATGGCTTGTAAAAATAATTATATGCGGATCAGCTTCATGATCGTAATGGACATCTCCTTTACTGGATGTATCGCATTTAAAACGCCTTCTATGATTTCCCTCAAACTGTTCCATGCTCCAATATCCCGAAACTCCGAAACCTAAAGAAACCGACTGCCTGACGAATGTGCTGCAATGCTGTGATCTAGCTAGAACGCAGGTGTTGTTTGCGTCAAGCGTGTGATGTTCGGCCCCGTTCCTATACCAGTGACTGTCCTCACAAGCCAATGAAGCCATCCCTCCGTCTCAAGTTGGATTTTCAGCTCATCCGCCCGCTTCTCCATATCGTCGACTTGCCTCTCAAATGTCATGATACCGTCTTCAACATCCATAACCTTCCCAAGGAGGGCGTTGATCTCGTAATCGAGACGGGCGCCTAAGACTTCCAGCTCCCTGACGTTCTCTGTCATGTGCTCGCGCTCCTCGGCAAGGAGCTCATCCGACTGCATGCGAACACGTTGACAGGCGTCGTTGAGTTGCTGGTAGAGAGCCTGTAAAGCTTCATTGTCTTGCGAGTAACAGCTGTTTAGGTGCTCCACGGCCTTGAGTTTCTCGGAGACCCATGGCTGTATTCCGTTTGTAATGTCGTCAATTTGGTGGTTGAAGTGGAGGGCGATCTCGCTGAGCGCCTCAAGAGCAAGTATGTTATCTGCAGGATTTGCAATATCAACGATCTCCCCCCAAGTTAATACCGCTTCTTCGGCATCGCCAAATGACATTCGACGAGGCCAGCGATTCTCGTCGAATATCTTCTTCTTTGGCGGCTCGCATGTATCCAAGCTATGTCGGCGAGACAAACCTAATCTCTTAGTATCCGCATTGCGTTCTGCCTCGAGTACAGGTCCTTCGAGATCGTTTTCGTCGACTAAAGATCCCACAGCAGACGGCGCCTTGGAGAGAACCTCTTTCCGTATCTGGGTGCTAAGAGCAACAAAATCCTCCTCCTGTTCAAGTCGTTTTTGAATCTCCTCAGGCTGTCTGAAATCAACAGTCGAGGTAGAAGCATAACAAGATGTCTCCGGGAGACCAGGTAGAGCATCTGGATCACCTCGCCTCATAGCAGCAAGGTACTCCTCTGGCTTGTTCTTCCAGGTGAAAGCCCTAGGCACGCCTGGAAGAGCTGGGGCTGAACCCATGGATGAGTTTGGTGCTGCACTACTGAGACCAGATGCGTCCGTATAATCCTCCCTCGCCGAGATGGAAGGTCGGCTGTTATGGGCACGTCGCCCTCCCCCTATTGCGTCTTTAATGCGCCCAAACCCGGAGCGTGTATCGTTCATCTTCCCTGCGACACTTTTAAACACACCCTTTCGGAGGGCATCTCTATCGCCTGCGCCCTCATTGATACTAACTGCAGAGCCAGGGGGAAATGCCGAATATATGCCAGGTGATTCCTCGTTACGCTTTATCTCCATCTCATCCTCGGCGGGCATCGATTGTATCCGTTTGGCGTCAGAAATGGCACCCTCGTCTTTCCATACCATCACGTTGCTCGATTCCGATTCCCGTTCTGCTTGTTCCGCAGGTGTTCTCCGAGGTTTACCATGCCAGAGCCATTTTGCTCGTTCACCGTAAACCAGGCTTATGAATCTGTCGATATCGGGTGTCTCGATATCGGCGAGGCCACCTTTGTCCTTTCCGGACACCATGCCCATGACAATCTCACCCCTCTTACCACCGATTTCAGTGACCGTCGATTTGACAGCCTTTTGCACTCCCCAACCCTCGCCGGCTGCCGCTTTGGCGGATGCACTGTAGAGCTTGATTAGTGTCTGGCGATCTAATCGTCGTGTCTTCTCAAGCTTCTGTGACTTTTGGAAATGCCCGATACCACGTTTGGTGTTGTCGATGTCAAAAACATCTTTCGAAACTGGTGCACCGTACCAATGAAGCCGATTCCTCGCCCCCATGAACATCCCGAGCAAGGCAGACACCGTTGAAGGACCTAGAATACCATCGGTGGGCTCAAAGTTGTAATGCTCCGCCCCAACCTCGATCCACCAGTTGTTGATAGCCGTTTCGGTCATGTCGCAAAGCAGCCCGTCGATGTATTCATGATCCAGCTTTTCGAACATGTACAAGGCGACTTGGCATAGCTTGATGAGTTCCATAACTGCTTGACAAAGTGGCACACGATCGCTGGTCTTGTAGAGCTGTTGGAACTTGGCTTGTGTTGCCTCAGCCGGCTCCGTCAACGTCAAGCCTGACCGCCCCGAACACCCTAGCCTCTTCAGATCCTCGTTGACGATGAATATTTGGCGATGCTTCCGTACATCGCCATCGGGTACAAGTATAACGGTAAGAGCGGATGGGAAGCTGCTAAGGTTCGTGACCATCAACTCCCCTAACGGTGTCTCCTTAGGGCGGGCATGGAATTTTTGTATCGCTTTGAAGTACATGCGTAGTTTGGCAGACCAGAGACTTTCATCGACTGGCACTGCCAACACGCCTACCACAACTGAGTGTTTCTGATCCCCTGTGTATGTGACTATAATGAGGGTCGGCGACTGCCTGGAGCAAGCCCACTGTTCGACGAGGTATGATTCGTATCCGTGCAGTTCGCCGCGGCGTTCGACGACTGCCACACAGCTATCGTCTTCTAAGTATCTGCCGAAGTGGTTAGAGATTCCCCTCCAGAGTAACGAACAACTCCCCATGAACTCACCTGAAAGCCACCGGGTCAGCAAACGCGATATGCCTCCGCGCGGGTGCCGTCTGTGTTGGAAGTAATAGCTCCCCCGGAACATCAAGAGGCTGCAGCTCAGCCGGGGTCGAAGTTCCATCCATAGGGCTCACTCTCCGTTGCGCTGGACCCCTGGCCGTAGCGAGCAGGTCCTCGTCGCGTTGGGGTTTTAGATGTGCATCTGGGGGAAAAGGAAATAGGAAAGCCATGGTGTCAACATCAGCCCCTGGAACTCTTTTCGTTGACGCAGAGCTACATCCTCGACGGCAGGCGTAAGGGGATCTTGATGGTCTCCCTTAGAGGTTGCTGGATCGTGGCGCTGCTCGTTACGTCCTTCACGGCTCAGGTCCCATGTCCCATGTGATGCAATGCAATAGCTTCGAAACAAGCTTTAACTCGACAGCAATTGGCTGCGGGGCATTATTCCAACCCGCCTGGTACAACGCTTCAAGTACCATAATACCTCGGCGCCTATTTGATGGTTGACACGTTGGTGGAAGAGACCGTTTAAAACGGCAAGTATGAGAACTAAAACTTGCAACACACTGTTAAAGTATTGAAAGTAACGACTGAGCTGGAGGATCAGGGTGCATTTCCTCGTAAAATACCATGGCTACTCGTTCGTGATCCTAAAAAAGTCCAGCCATGGCATCATGCCTGCTTTCGGGAGGGTCCCGCATAAACCACAGCTTCCATTCATTTAAACCGTACAGTTTTCTGCTTACGGCAATAACCTTTCTATCATCGCTATCGATAGCATCAACGCCCAGCAGGTCCGAATGACCTCAGACGACACCTTAAACATCGGTCTGTCCCATACGCTAACAACGGTCTCTTCTTCCGTCCAAATGCCCCCCGGAGAGCTGAATTCCACAGCTTCCTAGCCCTGCCGAATATCTTCTTGGATTTCCCCTCAAACGCTGCATCCTCATACCGAAACCCAAGTCGAGCAATCATGGCTGGCACTGACAAGGACCACCCGTCGCCGTTCGCGCCGTTGATGGCCGAGCTGGCTCGCATGAAGAAGTCTAACTTGACAGCAGTCGTTGATGATGTGGATCAGATCATAGACCTTCTCACAGCCGCACGGGAGCAAGTTGCTGGAGGTTGGTACTCCGCCTCTATCACATAGGGCTCTAGCTGACGGATTTCCAGAACCAGATGCACATGGAACTGGCATGGTGATGACGATGCTACAGAACCCCGTCAAAGCACGCTTGGATGCCATCAATCAAGATCTCAAAGAAGTCACCAAAGCGCAAAAGGGCTTCGGCAAGGCTCTAGACAAGGTCTGTTGCTTCTAAACTCACCGATGCACTGACAGCTCTAACACTTACACAGGCCCTCCCTCACCGAGATCTTCCCATGGAGACGGACGCCATGGCCGACCACCCAGGCCTTATTAACCGCGCTATTGCCATGCATCTCCTACGCGAGGGCCAATTCGCGGTTGCCTCGACCTTCATCCGTGAAGCCCACGACCATCCTCCTCACCGAGTCGCTCTCTCGCCTTCCCGAACCGATAGAGATGGCGATGATGATATGGAGAACAGTATCGATATAGAACCTGATGTGTCAATGCTGCACTCGGAGGGCCTGCAGGATAAGTTTGCAGAGATGTATACCATCCTCTCCCAGCTCAAGGAGAGGAATCTCGTGCCTGCCATTGACTGGGCCCGTGCCAACAGTCCTAAGTTGGAAGCCAAGGGAAGCCACCTGGAGTTTGAGCTGAGCAAACTCCAATTCGTCTGGCTTTTCAAAGGACCTACGGTGAACGGACTGCCAGATGATGACCGTAACGGTCAGATTGGTGCTTTGAAGTATGCACAACAAAACTTCGCCCGCTTCCAGACTCGACACCTGAAGGAGATCCAGCAGCTGTGCTGTGCTATGGTCTTCGCACCAAACCTCGAAGAATCACCCTACCAGCAGATCTTTGAGATTGACTCTGCGTTTGAGGATGTTTCTATGTCATTTACCCGCGAGTTTTGCTCACTCCTGGGCCTTGCTGCTGAATCGCCCCTCTACATGGCCGTCACAGCCGGCTCTCTTGCCCTCCCGCGTCTGATCAAGTACGCTACCTATGCGAAGGAAAAGAAGACAGCCTGGACTACCGAAAACGAGTTGGCCTTCGAGACTCCTCTCCCCGAGTCAATGATCTATCACCCTATCTTCGTCTGCCCCGTCAGCAAGGAACAAACCACAGAGGCAAACCCCGCCATGATGCTTCCCTGCGGCCACGTCATCTGCAAAGAGTCGTTGAAAAGTATCAACAAGGCCAACAAGTTTAAATGCCCATACTGCCCTGTGGAAGGTCATACTCGGCAAGCGGTTGAAATTACGTTTTAGGGAAGTGGCGGAGTTGCACCGGAGTTTGCACGGCGCAATAATAATCATTTTTGGTACAAATCTTTGGGTTTTTATAGACGGGATTGGGGCTCTGACGTCATTGGCTAGTTTGTATAGTCAGATAGCGGGTGGTATTTTAGGACTGGGAATGGCCAACGGCGGAGTCTGGTTTACGCGCTGGTTTTCTTATTGGGATATGACTCTTGGTAGAGCCATAGCGTCGACTGACACCAGACAACTTATGAATATATAAGGAAAGCGAATTCATCATAAACTCTCAGGTCCGGGTTGAGATTACCTTGATAAACGGGATTCATGAAATGAGGCCACACAGTTGGCAGAGTCTTTAGGCATTTAGATGTTTCGATCCTCTAATCATTGACACTACATTCCACCCAGACAGTCCCAAGCCCGTTTGCCAGGCCTGTCCCGCCCGACACTACCCTTCGCAACCCATACAGCTAGGATTACCGCCTACATCTTCCCAATAAGGGCGGCGTCCACAATCCAACTACCATCCAAGCAAAGCCCCAAAACGCCGAGGTCTCATTCAGGGAATGATGGTTTCTTTCAACGCCTGGTATTTGACAAACTAGAGTAAAAGGAGAGAAAAATAGGGAAAAAATCAAAGGGAAATTCCGACACATTCGCGGGGATATCATCTGTCGCCTTCTGCTCACGCCTCTTTCACGTGGCTACCGTCCATGTCGAGCCTGCCCTGTCTGACTGGTGCCTTTGAAGGAGAAATTTTTTGTATCCTTTCGTAAATTCGTTTCTTTGTACAATGGTTGCTTCGCCATCGCATCTCAGCGGTGTCTTTGATATGCTCGCTGCTTAGTCGATGGTCATGCGGCTTGGAATCTGGGGCTTGACGTCATGGAGGTTGATCGAGTTGAGGTCCGGCTTCTCGTCTATCCTCTTGGTCGACTGCAGATGCGGCTTCAGTCCAGCTCCAAAGTTGCGCATGCAAACGATGGCGTTGACAATAGTCATAAGGATAAGTAGGATGGTAATAACAGCAAAAGCAGTAAGCGACTTCCGCACAGCCTCGTAAAACTCCTTATAACCGGGCTGGTAGATTCGGACAAGTTTGAAAACGAAGTAGGAGAGACCGCCAAGGTAGAGAATGATAATGATTACCATTCCTGGCTTGTTCTCTCTTCGTGTGAAGAATGCGGCGGCGAGTAAGATCACGATAGTAACGGGAATTGTGGCGATGGTAAGAGCGAACTCGGGGTCGTCCTTTCGGGCGACTACGACGACGAACTGGACGATGAAACCGAGGAAGAAGAAGAAATCGAATTTCAGGAGAGCGATGTAGATCTAAACACGGTTAATAGGCGACGCGGACTGGATGGCTGAAAGGTGACGCACCTGATAATGAAGGAATCGCTTCTTCATGCGGTAATCAGCACCAATGTTCTTCAGAATATCCCATGCAAACTCCTGGTAGAGCTTCCAACAGACGAAAACCATCCCGACCGTGCAGAACGCGATGATTGCCGGGATAGCGACCAGGTAAGGCTTAATGTCGCCCCAAAGCTCCTTAGGGGTAATGTTCTTTTTGAGGGCACCATGTTGATCCAAGATAGTAATGGCTTCCTGAATCTGGTCGACCTGGATTGCCGTGTACACCATTAGGGCGAGGTCGGCAATGCAGACACCGATGACTTGAATAGTGTTCTTCATCCGTAGGGCATCCCAAACGAGGAGAAGAATGTAGAGGAAACCGAAAATGAAAAGAGTCAGGAAAGTTGGGATAGTCTTATACTGGGATTGAACTTTGTCATCGTGGATGTATGTTCCTAGGCTGATCTGGAACTTTGCGAAGACGTATCTGGGTGATGGTCAGTATCATCTGGTTCTAGCAAGGAAATATGAGCTAGATGGAGACGTACGCCTCGAAGCAAATGCAAAGAACGGCCTGGAGGATAGAGATGCCCATGAAGCCCGCGGGCCACTTGCTCTTCATAAAGCCAAAGTTGCTGTTGTGAGTGCTTGGGGCGGGTAGGGACGGCGCGAGGCCCTCTCGATAGGCGTAGCCTTGGTTCTCAACATAAGACGGCTGGGTGAATGCTGGTAGATTGCTAGCAGCCGGCGCGCCGTGGTAAGTCGGAGTGAAGTCGCCATCGTTGTATGCTTGATTGTATTGATGGCCGGCGTTGTATTGACCGTGGCCAAAACCGCCCTCACTACCGAGCAGCGACTTTCTAGACTCGAGCCGGGCAGCCACGCTGGGCAATATGTCGACTCCTTCCGGGAGTCACGGGGATTGAGAGTGGTGTTGTCGGGGTTGTTGCCGATGAGGCGGTTGCGAGGAATGCGAAACGGCGGCGAGGAATCGGGGGACGCGTGGTCGAGGAGTTTAGACAATCTTGGAGTCGCGGTATTCGAGATGGAGGATAAGGAAAATGGTAAACGAGGCCGGAAAAAACGAAGGACTGTAAAAAGCGACGATGCAATTGCGGGAACGACGATGGAGATGGTTGTCGTCCTCACGCCAAGGGGGGGGGAAGAAATGTCAGACGGGGATGGATTGTTGAAAGTTGCTGAAACAGGTTGGATGAGAGGAGGTGTGAGAGATATGGCAGGGGGGGAGGGGTCGCCGGGTCGATTCCAGTGGATTTTGGGGGGAGGCTGGCCGCTAAGTCTCTAGTGGAGGGTAGTCCCCAGTCAGGTCAAATTGATTCAGAGCCTGGAGTGTTGTCTGGCGAGAGAACAAAGAAACGAAGAGAGTCTCACTACCATGAACAGGGACACGCGGGCGGGATATTGAGATGGGAAAAATGAGAACAAGAACCTGAGGTGCCAGACGGCAGATGACTTGTTTTTGCATCAATAGCTTCAAATGCCCAAGCCTCCCTCCATCGTCCTGTAGGACGGAACCAGCCGGCAGCCCTCCATCAGCCTGCTAAGGTTGAACGGCAGAGCCGTGGGCTTGTGACAAGGTTCACACAACCGTCTTCTGGTCGGCGATTCTGGGCGGGCTAAAGCGTTAGCCAGCATTAGGGGAGGCTCTGACAGCCACCGGGCGTCCAGTTTTAGCACAGGATGGAGAGCGGTCCTGCAGAAGGGTAGGGCTGGGTGGCAGTGCTGAGACCCCTGGAATGGGCGGTTGCTCCTGCTAGGATGTTCTACGCTGAGTGCAGCAGTCCTACTAACACCCACTACACCTGGAGCATCCCATTCTTGGGCATCGTTGAGCAGTGCCCCCAGACCAGTTTTTGCTCGTACAGCCACATTCCCCATCACGATCCACATCCAATCTCCAGCCTCTGGGGACACTAAAAAAGTCGTTGGCTTTCGTGCATTGACGCAAAGCCCGTCAATCCTTCTTGTGCATGAGAATGAGATGAGATTTTGACTCCTCGTTCCTTCACCGCCGATGACGCGAGGCCTAACGATACAAACACCAGCTTGAGTTAGAGCTGTGAGATGATCACCACTTTTTTCTTCTTTCTCACTAAAGTGCAACTGTTGCAGATGGACAGCTGGCATCCCACTCCACTCCTCTTCTCATTGGATACATGATTCGCATCCTCGTATTCAATCTCCAGTTCAATTCTACTATGTATGCATAGGTACGTACAGTACGCTTAAGCAGTGCTCTACAAGGACATTGCTGGATACGATCGATATGCATGTCAGCTGGAATAGGACATCTTTCTGCAAATCTATCTTAGTCGTGCCGTCATCCTCTTTTTTTATATCTCCCTCATCAGACCATAAGAAGTCTCTCAAACTTCGCATTGGAATACCTGATTCCGGCATCACTTCGCTGCGGTGCAACACCAAAATTTCGATACCAAAGTCGAAACATTGTCGCCCTATAGTAATAGTCTCCATATCAAATAGGGTCGTTATCAGACGATAGCCGTCCAAACCCATGAGGCTCGGGAGGGAGCCTGCAGGCTGCTCTCTAGCTGACACGGATAGTGCGCATCGTCTTTATTAAGGTACCTTCTTGGTGCGGGCCCTGCATGTGGTGTATGCTGTCATCTTGCCCTAGCTTTAGCATCCGTGCTTTGCCGCTGGACTAAGATGTGAAATGTAAATACCTGTAACATTGAATGAAGGACAAAGATCCGGCTCCTCATTCTGTGACTCTACAACCAGGCCGTATCGTGAGTATATTCTGCCGCTAACTGGAGGACTTGAATCTGTAATATTTTACTACTGCCTCGAGATATGACCTCACGTCTGCATATCTACACATCACAGAAAGTCCAAGTCCCACGAACCCCAACCATAGCCCAGCATGTTGTCTTCTACAACAGCTGCTGGATCACTATTCCCCCCCTCACCAAAGAACATTGGATTCGTCGCCGATCCTGGCTGGGGAGCAGGGAGAGGACCGTTCATGCGCTCAACCTGCCTCTCTGGTGGAAATTCGATATACTGGAAGCAAGTCGCTTTACCGAGAGTTTGTTGCATCAGAAGGCTCAGCTCAGATATACATGGCTTCATCAAGGCCTGGATACTCTCTTTGCCCGACGACGCACCACTAGTCCCGAGTGGGAAAACAGCCTGATTACCAAAGTACGCCGTCATGCCACCAGTGATAACACCTGCAAATTGATGGACGATCTGAGCAAACTGACGAGCAGTTATCCACCCATCTGGGAATGCTTCGAGGATGGAGATGAGCACAGCAACCTCATCGCGAGCTGCGAAAGGAACATGGGACTGTGCTTCCCATTCGGCGGCACCGCATGACGCCGCGAAGTCGTGCATGAAGACCAAACAAACAGGAAACAAGCGGCAGAGTGTGACTCGGTTGAGTGGTAGTTGGCGTTGCTGGAAGAGGACTGAGTTGGATTGGAGCTGTTTCCGTGCGAATTGCAACAGCTCTGGCCGAGCGATTGCCCCTGCAGAGCTATTGAAGTGATTCGGAAAGTACAGGAGCACAAGCAAGTGATAATACCGAGCACTCAACCACGTGATGCTGCTGTGTATGGGGAGGTTGTCCGCTTCCATAGGAGACATTAGACAGCCGTTGCTGTACCAATCTTCAATATCGGCGCGGATGTTGTTCAAAACCGCTCGTCGATCTGCTGGTGCCAATGTCGCCGAGTCGGATTGTCGCCGGAGATGGACATTCCGTAGGATCCTATCTTCGAGCTGCCGAAGCTGGATGACATGCCGGCTCGTCTGGAGATTCCGAGCATATGTCGTCCTCTCCGAACTGGCAAACTCCTCAATCGTCAAACCAGGGAGGGGTACGTCCGCATTCTCATCGATGAGAGCAACGGGGAGCCCCTGAGATGCTGCCATCATTCGATCTAGAACGAATATGCTCCAGTACAACCGATGTCGTAGTTCCGTTTCCGCAGGTGGCTGTGTCTGCTCATCAGGGGATCGACGAGTCAGGCCTAAGATCATGGCTTGACGTGCCGCAATTCCCACGATAGAGTAGGCGGATGCACCAGTTGGATCAAAGAGCGAGTACAGTGCCAGTAGGACCAGAATCTGGACAGACTCAATGCTTTCGGTGGACAGGCACTCCTGAATAATGTCCGCGTATGCTACATCAAATCGCCGTGCCGTGTCGCTTGGAATCTGCCCCGCACGCTCGAGGGTTGTGCACCCGATGGCCATTACGAGGTATAGTAGCGTCAACTGGGGATCTCGATGGCGACGTGATAAGTCTGGCAGTGTTTCCAAGCAACGACGGATCTTGACCTGGTTGACGAAGGGATATGCTCGGTTCACATTGCGAAAGTATGCATCAGCGAATCGTCTGGCAGCAGCATCTGGAGGCAAAGCTTGCCGTGTGATGAATCCACGCTTGGCCGGTCCCTCTGTCGATGTTTGATACGAGAGATGGCTGCTCGAAGCACCCACACTGCCGGGGTCTAAGGGTGATGCAAGACTGCTTTGAATATCGATACTCGGCGAATCGGTCATGGGCTGATCTCGCCCAGCGACCAGTGCCAAGGATCCTCCCGCATCACGCCCGGTATTCAATTCCAACGGTGGAGTCGCCGGCCCCGGAGCACGGGGTTGTTGAAGCGACACCGTTCCCGGTGCCGTTGCTAAGGACCCCGAACCGGCCGGGAGGCCACGCAATAACGGACCTAGATCAGACCCAGTTTCGACAGCTTCGATACCGCCGTCCCTCCCCGGCGTAAGTAAGTTATCGTTGATATACTGACTTAGCCACTCAACCCTCGCTCTAAGCTGGTGGGCCTGAGCCTCCGCCGAGGCAATGGGGCTGCTGTAGGAGCATTTCTGACCGGCGTTGGCGCAGAGCGAGCAGACGGGGAATGTCCGACTGCATTTCTTCTTGAAGCTGCGGCAGCGATCGCAGGCTGGCACATTAGGCCGCGACCGCGGCGTCGCCTGCTGCGATTGTCGCGACGACTGCGACTGTGTCTGCTGGTCGGGAGACCGAAGCGGTGGTGAAGCGGACCGGGCCCGACCGGCATCCATTGGCGATGGGGACGTCCGCCGCAGACGGAAGCGGTGGATCGATGCCTTCATATCGGATGCCATTTTGGGAAACTGGGGCTGGATGCACCCCTTGATGTAGGAGTTGCCTGAACGGTCCTAATCACCTGAAGTCGGGCATGTAGGAGCCGGAGGATAGACGGAATGGATGGATGACTGGGACAATGGATTGAGGCATCAATGGAGCAAAAAAACCAGGCCCCAACGAGGAGAAACCCCAGGCAAGCATATCTTGGGCAGCTTCTATCAGTGGTGGATCGAATGGCGTGCTCGCACGGGATGGAGGGGAGAGAGACTTTGGATGGTACTTTCGCTAACGTTTCGTATTTTTCAGAGGGATGAGGGCGAAGAGTGACGTTGGTCGTAGCCCCCGATGCTACTGTCACGGTGGCTGATTTCGTGCATGTTCATCGCCCTAGAGCTGCCATCTCTGTCTTCAAAACCCTTAGTTTGGGCTTGCAAGCTTGAAGAAGATATCGCCAGATTGATACAGTGAGCGTACCTTGACTACTTGGAACGTGTGTACCCGCTAAGACCGGCGCCGGAGATGGGGAGTCGGGCTCCGCGCGACCCCGATTTCCCTTATTAAGACCAAGTAGCTCAGCTTTAAAGATCCAATCAGACCACAATCGTCATGGGAGCCGGCAGTTGACGGGAGAATACGATGAGACTATTTTGCGGGTTGACTCGTGGGTCGATTTCGAGACGCTGGAAGAGTGAGTCTTCTTCTACTTCAGGTTTTATAAAAATTGGGTTGTACTTCTGCCTTCACTTGAAGATCTTCTGCTTTCTTGCCAGTCTTTAATTGCGTCATTTGCCTCAGTTACATCGACCATTGTTTCAACATCTAATCCTTCCCTAGCTAATCTCGCATCGGCAATGACTGTCGCGAAGAAACTAGCCGTTGGCCGGGTTGCCATCATCGGCGCTGGCCCTAGCGGTTTGGCAGCAGCCAAGTACGTTGTTCCTACGCTCAATTGATTGATCCAACCCTAAGACACAGGATGATAGGTATCTTCTGGCCGAGAAGAAATTCTCCAAGATTCACATCTTTGAACAGAGAGCCACCGCCGGCGGCGTATGGAACTACACGCCCCAGGCTAGGGAAGAGGGTTTCGCATTACCCAGGACGGAGCCGAGCACACAGCCAGACCAGGCGATTTGGCCCAAGGGGAGTGCCAATGTCGAGTTCCTGTCTGCGATTTATGATTTGCTCGAGACGAATATTCCACATTCATTGATGAACTACACCGATAAGGAGTTCCCGCAAGGCTCGTCCTTATTTCCTAGGCACAGTGCCGTATTGCAGTATCTTCAAGAGTACGCGGAAGAATTGACGCCTTACATCTCGTATGAGATCCAAGTGTTGGATGTCAGAAAGCTTGAGCCTTCAGCACCCTGGGTGGTCGAGACTCTTGATTTGAAAACGAAACAGAACAGCAAGGAGGAGTTTGACGCCGTTGTGGTGGGAAGTGGTCATTATAATGACCCATTCATCCCAGACATTCCAGGCTTGATTGAGTTTGATGAGGAGTTTCCCGGAGCAATCTCTCATTCAAAATTCTATCGACGGCCCAATGATTATGCTGGCAAGGTATGGTCAAAACATAGACTGGGTGATTGTAAAATCACTGCTTACTTTGAGTTCAGAAAGTCATCGTGGTTGGCAACTCCGCTTCAGGCGTCGATGTGAGCTTCCAATTATCCACAGTCGCCAAGCTTCCAGTCTTCGTGTCTGAGAGAGAGAAGCCCAATCCGGGTCAGTTAGTCGAAGAGAAGTCGTGGGCAGTCAACGTCCCTGAGATTTCTGAGTTTCTCCCCCATGATCGTGGAGTTCGTTTTGCAAACGGCCGCATTGAGCGGGACATTGATGCAGTCATCTTTTGTACTGGCTTTCACTACTCGTACCCCTTCCTTCAGAGCCTTGACCCGTCGGTTGTTGTTCCTAATGGTAGCCACGCGGCTCATCTGTGGGAGCATGTTCTTTACACTGCCGATCCTACCCTCGCTTTCCTGAGTATCCCCCAGAGGGTAGTTCCTTTCCCTATTGCAGAGGCTCAAAGTGCCGTCATCTCACGCATCTGGTCCGGCCGCCTTACCCCACCGACCAGACAAGAGATGGAAGCTTGGGTAGAAAAGGAGAAGGGAAAGGGCGAAGGCAAGGCAATTCACCTCATGTCATTCCCTATAGATGTTGACTACATCAACCGACTTTACGAGCTCAGCGCCACCGCCAAGAAAGCGCCTGAGTTGGGCTTGGAGAATGACGGCGAGGGAAAGAGACCCCCGTACTGGGGCTTAGATAAGCGATGGGTTCGAGAGAGAGTCCCGAAGATCAAACTTGCGAGTCGGGCTGTGGGCGAGCGTAGGCATGAAATCAAGACGTTGGAAGAACTAGGGTTCGATTATGCTGAGTGGAAGAGGTCTGTAGAGGTTGGCGAGAAGCTGTTTTAGATTATGGGTACCTGTCAGACATAATGTTAGAGATTTAGAATTGGCGAAAGAATTGGTAATGAAGATATGGTTACTGCACGTCTACTGCAAGATGCACTGGCCACAGACAGCATTCTTCATTCTTATTGTGAGTGGACATCGGATCTTGATATAGCAATGTTTGAGTTTCGCAGTATACTCTTCTCATCTCGCAATTGGCGTCCTGAGATTGAGTCCCAAAGTGGAAAAGTTTGTCGGGATAACCCCGACATCCTCATTATGGCGAAGTCTCCTCCCACCCTGAGGTACAGGAGACTTCAATCCACCACCCTAAATAGCCTTTATGCCCCTATTTCAACATACGTGACAGGCAATCCTTTATATCCGCGAGGCAGATTCATGATAAGGGATCAAATATCACTTTGGACTAAAACCACAAGACTGCTAAGGATTCGCATTAGTATTACTAGACATACTTCCTCGACTAGGAGACTTACTCTAAATCATACGCCTCTGATTCTAGGAACCAAAAATAAGGCAAGATGGTAGACTTCGTGGATATCAATGGCGCGAGACTAGCGTACCGCCTTGTTGGATCTGGGGATGACCCCTTGATCATTACCCTACATGGTGGTCGTGGCATGGGTATGTTCTCTCAATTACCTGTCCTCTTTATACTATCTTCCCCTAGGAGGGGATTTATGCTATTTCTTATATAACTGGGGAATGTCTTTGATGATTCAATCTTCTAACCATCTCATTCCTGTTAGGTGACCACCGTTCCGACTTCAAAGCGTACTCACCACTCGCCAACTCTGGATATCGCGTTTTATCCTTTGATTACCGAGGCCATGGGCAAAGTACGCACACCAAACCATACACTTTTGAGCAGTTTGTTGATGATATCGATGCTTTGAGGTGGCACTTCGTTGGACCAGAAACGCAAGTCATCATATGTGGAGGAAGTTTTGGCGGGTTTCTGGCCTTGCACTATGCTATCAAGTACGGAAAGATGGTAAGACAGCTGATTTTAAGGGGCACTGCCGCCAGTTATCATCGTAAGTTACTCTCACAACTATCAGGATATGGAATTATGCGTGGGAATACTTGGATGCTAAGATCTACTGACACATAATATTAGAGGAAGAAGGAGCCATGAAGATCCTCGAGCAACGTTTAGACAAAGTGCCTAGTTTTACTAAGGAAATGCTGCGCGACAAAGTCTTTGGTGCTTTTGAAAGCGATCTCGAATTTCGGTTGGTCCACTTAGCCATGTCACCCTTGTATAGCGAGAGCTTTGATGCCAATGCCGCTTTGAAGAGTGTGCTGGGAAATTATTACAACGCTGAAGCGCACAGTAAGTCTGATTTTCACAAAGGATATCAACTAGGTGGAGCGTTAACCGGTCAAGATGATCTATACTCCGAAGAAGAAAAGTACTTTGATTACCGAGATCGTCTCCATCTAATCTTGGCGAAGACGCTCGTCGTTGTTGGTGACAAGGATTGGATTTGCCCTTTAGGTACGCTAAGACAAGTTGGAAGGGGGATGAAATAGCAAGCTAACTCCTATTGAAGAACACTCTGAACTCATTGCGAACGAGGTTCCCAACGCAGAGCTATTTGTAGTGGAGGATGCTAACCATAGTGTTCACCTGGAGAAGAATGAACTGGTACTGAAGAAGATTGTCGAGTTTTTAGGATAAACATGATGCAATGAGGTGTTTCTATGGATTAGTGTTGGCGTTCCAAGTCTAGTACATGGGTTGACTTCTTCTTTGCCGCAGCATCTTCGGAATGGGCTTGCAAGCCGCACATTGAGCAAGCGAAGGATGGAATTATCTGCCATAGGAGTATGAGAGAGTGTTCATTTGTAAAATCCGTCGAGGGAGAATACGTGATAACTGGGTTGTGTCATAACTGACACTTGCTAGACGAGCAGTGGTAAAAAAGCGGCTCAAATATGAACGTTCATACATGGAAGTGTAGATCTGCAACAGCCGTTGACGGGAACGGTCTTGGAATAACTTAGTATGTCAGAGTTGAGTTTCGACAGCCAGCGATGGGAAATCAGCCTCTCGGTTATCTCTCCAAGTACACGTTATCAGAAATTTCCCGAAATGTTTCCATCTGATGCTTGAAGCCCGCGAAAACCTCGTCCATTCTTTTCGTCATGTCTCTACCCAAGAAAATAACTCTCTCGGCCTCCTTACCTTCTCCGAAACCCTCACAAACTGCCATCTCGTAGATGACTTTTGTAGCTTTGAGATGGTCCCCGTCAGGATTGAAGTTACTCGCCCCTTGGACACTGTTGCAGACCGTTTCCGTCATGGTGCCCTTGTAGTCCTCCGGGACGTGATTTTTGGAAACCTGCACCGCGTTGGTAAAGTTTGTGTCAAAGCCGCCGAGCTGGACGGTCAGCGTCCGGATATTGAAAGGTGCGAGCTCCTTGGCCATGATTTTTGTAAGTCCTGCAACGATCAGTTCATGGGATTGGGCAGTCAGCGGAAGATAAATTACCGTCCATGGCGGCCTTACTGGCACCATAAATGCCCATACTCTCTCTGCCTTCAACGCCAGCTCCGGAACCAATGTTGATTATGAGACCTCGCCGTCTCGCCCTCATATGGGGTACAACTGCCCGGATGAGACGATATGGCCCGAAGAAGATCGTCTCCATTTGCCGCCGGACTTCATCCTCTGAGAAAGTCTCAGCAGGAGCATGGATGGACCAGCCCGCGTTATTGACGAGAATATCGATGGCTGTCCCATGCTTCTCAAGAGTTTCGATAACAAATCCGCCGTTAGGGTCATCGACATCGAGTGCAAGCCACTGCCCGCCCTGACTCTCAACCTCAGCGGCCAGATCGGCATTTCGTGCTGGGTTGCGAGATGTCGCAATGACTTTGTGTCCCCTGGATAGAGCAAGCCGGGTAAGTGCCAACCCAAACCCAGAGGAGGCACCAGTGATCAGCCAAGTTAGAGGGGAAGTATTCCAGGAAGTCATGGCGAAGAATATCTACCAGCCCTATTAAGCTGTATCTAGTGAACGAACAAAGTAATAGATCCCTTCCTTAGTGAGATATATATATAGACCCTAACCTCAGTGAAACATGCTACCGGACCTTGGACTTATATCCGGTGGACCCGCTTAGGTCCGGCCGCGACACGTGGGGCCGGCCGGACGCGGCACCGATGCTCCCTCAAGTCGGTGAAAGAAAAACATCGGCAACTTGAAGCTACTATAGTATGAAGTACTGATTCCCTGAATATTTTTAATTGAAGCTTGAAGCAATGTTTAAGATAGCAACCAGATTTAAGTTCTATATAAGTCAAATAGTAGCTTGCAAACACCCAAACTTCAGATCAAGTGATACGAGTAATAGTTGGATCTTTGAAGGCGCCTGCGATGTCTTCTTTCACCCGCCTCCCCCCCGGAAATGGAATTCTCTGCAATGAAGCAGGGTGCGTAATAAAATGGTTGTCTACTATTTCGGAAAAGATGCGCATGCGAGCGCCAAGAGAAGCCATCGCGCGTGCAAGTCATGGAGATATCGGAGTTCGACTCAGAGTGAGACAAGGCATGAATGGTGTTGAATGGAAGCATTCTGCAAGCGCGAACAACGGTACATTATCCCCCTCGGTGTAGAAGCCGTAGACTCAGTACCTTAGGCTTCGAGGTTTTGAATGCCAGGAAGCTTCTCAGGCTGATGCACACTCGCTGTGGTCCTGTCGCGGCTCCTTCCGAAGGTAACGGACGTGGTTCTACGGCATCAGCCATGTCGCACATGCCCATTGGCACATATAACGTGAATCATTGACCAGGGAAGGAGCGGAACTTCCATTCGCGGTCAAAGCAGCCAACCGCACCTTCCTGAGCAGCATGAAAATACAGCACATAGGGAAGGAGAACAGCAGCTCCTTCCAATCTCAAGGCATGACTACCTTACGTACGCCTTCTCCATTGCTGCCCACGATCTGGTTCTGCACAACTTCAAACTTCACTACCACAAACCCTCAACTCTAGATCGGTTTCATGGTCTTTTCCTGCTGGCATCACTGAGCGCTGCCCTGGACCCGTCAATCGCTTCCTTCCAACGAACCAATTTCACTAGTTGTTAAGTCTAAACCTTTCAATGGAACCCCTTCCAGCTGCGAAGTCCGAGCCGCGTGTCAAGGTTGAGGAAGACGGTCGTAAACTACGGAACCTCTCCAGCAGTACACAGAGACCTCATGGCCCACACCACGACATCACTTGCACGACGGAGGCCTATTCGCCTCAGGATCTGAAAATCAAGAACGAGCCCAAGACTACAACATCTATGCTGAACGCTGTTGTTGAGGAGGCTAAACCCTCGTCGTCGCATGGCCATCTTTCGAATGGCCAGCCGCCCACATCTCAGAGAGGCGGAAGACGACCAAAACGTCGAAGTCGCCAGCGAGGACAGTGGACCTATCGTCCTGTTAATGTGAATGGTATGTGGTCAATAGCTGCCTTCTTGATTGCCCGGCTCTAGTCTATATGGACGCGAACCCTTTCAACGAGCTTGCTAACTTGTGGATGGATAGGTTTCAAACTTGGAAGAGAGTACTCAGTAAGTTCTAGCCCAGATTGGCATATGGCTCTGAGTTCTGATCATCTTTTAGTTGAGCAACCCGCATGTTCTGACGGCTGCTGAACGGCATTCAGGGCAGACAGTCCGATGGCAAGGCGGTCGCCTGGTCTATGGGGGAGCCATGACGATGTCGATCGGAAGAAAAGCAACGTGTATTTTGACATCGCATGGTATTACGTTCCGAGGCAAGGGAGGAGCGCGATACGAAATCAACTTCTGAGAATCATGGAACTCCGAAGACGAATACGGAGATCATAACTCGAGGGGAGAGGAAGCCCTGGCTGAGGAGAATATTGCTGCAGGATGAATCAGTCTCTCATGTTAGTTTGTGGACACCAACTGCCTGTTGAATTTGATGAGTTATTGCTACATTATGGACACTAGGTACGTGAGGAATGTCATACGTTCACTCATTCCATCTTGCCTCTCGATGTAGAAGCATGAGCGTTCCCGTGCAAACACGGCGATAGGTCATGGGATTAAATCGAGCAAGGTTCCATGTCAGCTGTGGCAGTAAGTCGGAGTTACAAAATCAGCGGCGATACAGCGACGTCTAGAAAGGTGGAGAACGGCGCGTATAAACTTCCGATGATGGCGTCCCCACGACGACTAGGTCGGAATTACGAGACGGCAATAATCTTGCCTCCCACCCACACGCCCACGACGCCCTTCTATGCTTGGCTCAGTCGTCTCCACTGCTCTCTCAACATTCGCCAGGGGTGTCATTTGCCTTACCTAACAATGCCGAAATGACTAGTTGCTAGTCGCAGAGTCACACTCGTCAATGACTTTCCCTTTGGAAGCAGGTGCCGGTATCCGGGGGGCGGAAGAGAAACGTTCCGCTTCCTCGCCTCGAACTCTTAAAGACCGAGCTGGGCTGACATGGATGAAATTTTATGACCCGGAGAGCTTGATGAGTTACATCATGAAGCAAATATAAAGACTTCGGCTCCTCCTCTGGATTGTATCGATTGGATCACCAGCTCGATAAGGAACTCCAAGTTGTGAAAATACAACAACGACCGGGATCGCTCGCCTCCGACTCGGCCACCTCCGCCGCAACTCAATGAGCTTCGGCATCGATTACCAATTGCAATTGACCAACTTCACGAAACACCACAGTCGATATTATGACCACGTTGACGGATACAGCACCCAGGAGCACCAGCTCGGACAGCACTCTAGATGTTGAACGAGATGGAACTCGCCCACCCACAGCCGGGGGTTCTGATGAACCTAAGTCGGAGCCTTCTCCCGAAGACGAGGAGACGGCCCCGTCTGGAGCTCCTCCGACTTCAAAGCCTGCAGACCCCGAAGCGGGACGGACAAAGGTTGAGACAATTCTGATTATGTCCGCGCTCTGCTTGGCTCTCTTCCTAGCCGCCTTGGACATGACCATCATCACCACCGCCATCCCAACCATATCCCACGAGTTCAAATCCAGTCAAGGATACATCTGGATCGGCAGTGCTTATCTCCTAGGAAACGCCGCCTTTGTTCCAACATGGGGCAAGATCTCGGACATCTTTGGCCGGAAGCCCATTCTCCTCACAGCGGCTGTCATCTTCTGGATTGGATCTCTGCTCTGCGCTGTGAGCAAGAACATGGGCATGCTCATTGCTTCTCGAGCAATCCAGGGTGTTGGTGGTGGTGGCTTGATCGTGCTGCCAAACATCGCTATTAGCGACCTGTTCTCGATGCGAAATCGGGGCATGTACTTTGGTATCCTAGGTATGGTATGGGCCTTGGCTTCGGCAGTTGGCCCTGTCCTTGGTGGTGTCTTCACCAGTAAGGTTACCTGGAGATGGTGCTTTTATATCAACCTCCCTCTCTCCGCCATTGGCATGGTGATCCTCATCTTCGTCCTCAAGCTTCACAACCCCAGGACGCCGATGAAAGAAGGCCTCATGGCAATTGACTGGCCAGGAAGTTTGCTTATCATTGGTGGTACCCTTATGTGGCTCCTCGGACTCGAGTTTGGCGGCGTCTCACACCCCTGGAACTCGGCAACGACCATCTGCCTCATTGTCTTTGGCATTCTCACCGTCGGACTCTTCCTGGTGTATGAGTGGAAGGTTGCCAAGTACCCCGTCATTCCCATCCGCCTCTTCGCGAAGAGGAATAGCATCGCAGCCTTTACCCTCTCCTTCACCCACGCCTTCACCTTCATGTCTGGTAGCTATTGGCTGCCACTGTACTACCAGGGAGTCCTTGGAGCAACATCCCTACTCTCTGGTGTGTACTTACTGCCATTTGTCCTGGCTCTGTCTTTCGTCTCGGCTGGTGGTGGCATCTTCATCAAGAAGACGGGCATGTACAAGCTAGCCATCGTGTTTGGTATGTTCATCATGACCATAGGCTTCGGCCTTCTCATCGACCTTGAGCCTCGTGCCAACTGGGTCAAGATCATCATCTTCCAGATCATTGCCGGTATCGGTGTCGGACCTAACTTCCAAGCTCCTCTCATCGCTCTCCAAACGAACGTCGAACCTCGAGACATCGGCTCCGCCACCTCCACGTTCTCCTTCATCCGCCAGCTCGGCACGTCCATCTCCGTTGTCGTCGGTGGCGTCATCTTCAACAACGAAATGGAGAAACAATTCCCGAAACTCGAGCGCGAACTAGGCCCCGACCTGGCAAAGAGCCTCTCTGGAGCCAATGCCGCGAGCAGCGTCCAGCTTGTGGGCAGTCTGAAGGGTCACGATGGCGAGGTCGCTAAGGCGGCGTTCTGGCATAGCTTGCAGACGATGTACATCGTGTATACCTGCTTCGCTGGCCTAGGCCTGATAATTAGTATGTTCATTGTGCAGGTTAACCTGAGCAAGGAGCATCAGGAGCACAAGACTGGGTTGAAGTCGTTGAAGGCGAGGAAGGAAGTTGAAGTGGAACAGCAAGAGGAGAAGGTTATGAATAACTAAAAGTGGCGTTTTGTGTTTGCATATTATGGTCCGTTGAGGACGACTGCTTTGATACCTCTTGTAATTGGATACCATGGCTTGGAGTGAACTGCAGGATAGCATGGGATTTTTTCCATGAATGTTGGTATATATGTATATCCTTAGATATCTGGGAGTAAGCACCACGAACATTCAACAACGTGGAAATAAATGATAATATAATACTCTCAGACTCTTTTTACTATTTCAAAGACACTTTTGCCTATGGCGCATCGTACGATGCTGCATGGCATGTTGTGCTATGATAGAGGGACTGATAATCTTCTCCCGATAAGAGAGTTGAGGGTTTAAGTCCCTTGTATAGCTTATGTACTGACATATAGCCCGGCAAGGTTATGGTAGTACGGTTATTGCAGCAAAAGCATCATATTTTGTTCAATCTCGATTTGGCTAGGAAGCAAATATTACCACCTTAGCCTCCATCAGAGCTTGCACATCATATCAGGTTTCAGAATAAATGTACATGTTTCGCAATCCATACGCCAACCCATGTTCTGAAACACCCCCTCCTTTTAAACGCATCAGCATCCAATTAGAAGATCTTAGTGATGCTCTCTCTGGAGATGACACTGTTCTGCCTCTCATCACGCCTGACACGGAAGAAGCTATCGCAGAAATCACTGCATCGCATATGCCGCAGAAACTCCTCGTCGTGTGTGATGACAATGAGCTGGAAGTTACTTTGCGCCTGACGGGCTTTGATAATCATATGTAGACTCTCAGCCAAACTTTTGATGTTGTCTCGGTCGAGGTTGGTCGTAGGCTCATCCAGTGCGATGAGACCGCAATTGACGCCAAAGGACTCGGCGAGCGCAAGGCGAATGATGATAGAGGCGAGTACCTTTTGACCTGCTGAGCAACGGCCGCGCATGTCCATTTCCGTGTCTTGCTTGACCATGCAGAGGCGGTAGTTGTAGTTGCGTTTGCCGGTGTTAGACTCGTTATCAGAGCGAATAAGGATGGTGTCAATGTCTGTTCCCTGGTATGTACTTTGCCAGAGCTCCCCCGCAATGCGATTGATCTCAGCCATCTTCATCGAGTGGAACTGCATGATCGCCTTGTCTACAGCCGAGCTGCATTGGGCCAGATCCTCGATAGCCGCCTTCGTCGTCTCAACGCGGATGTGTGATTCACGGTATTTCCTCTTGGCGTCCTTGTAGTCCATCTCCCACTCCTGAAGTAGCCTACCTAGCTCTTCGTCCTTGGTCTTCATAGTGCCCATGACGGAGCCGCGCTCGGCAAGGAGGCGGTTGTAGTGGTTCTCCTGCATGCGGGCTTCGGCTTGAAGTCGCTCGTAATCTTCGCCAGCATTGCGCTCCTCGAGCTCGGCAATCTCCCGACGAATCACCTCGAGCATGCGGAGGTGTTTTCTATAGTTGAGATTATCGCTGATGTTCTTTTTCTTGCGGTCACCGTTGTCTATATCCTGCCTCAGCTTGTTGGTCCGCACAGTGATGCCTGTGATTTCCTTGTCCGTGTTGGCAATGGCTTTCTCAAGAGTGGCAATGGCGCGTTGGTTTGAGGCAAGATTAGAGGGGCCACCACGATCAACGTAGTCTTGAATATCGCTATCCATCATCTTCAGCTCACTGACAGAGTTTGCAACAGCATCCCGGTCCTCTGCAATGACCTGCTCCTTAGCTCGGCCACGTCGAAGAACTTCATCTCTTGCGGATCTTGCTTCAGTGATGCTAGGCTCGACGCTTTCTAATTCTTCATCAGCTCGTTGAATGACTTCTCGCTGGTGAGCTTGTTCCTCCTTCAAGGACTGGATCTGAGTCTGGAGGTCTTTCTTCTTGTCAAGTTGCCCACCAGTGCGGCTGATCTTGTTACGCAACTCGCTCTTCTCTAGTTCGAGAGAGTTTAGCTGATCCCTCATGCGCTGCCTGTCATTAGTGAGCTTCAGAATGCGGTTCTTCAGACCTCTCATTTGCTCAGCAAGTCCGCTTTGGAGCTCGTGAATCTCATCAGGGCTTCGAGTAGAGCCGCCCGACATTTGCTGCGACAAGATGCGATCGACCTGACCTTCTGAGTCGTTGATGTCCTTTACAGTCTGAGAAATATTCATAACAATCTTGGACATGTCCTCTAAGTCCTTCTGCTTCTCTTCCTCGGCCGACACAATCGAACCTTGTTCTTCCAATTGCCTCTCAAGAGCATCGTACTCGCTCTCGATAGATTTACACTCGTCCCGAAGAATTGGTAGCTCGGTGGACAACCGTTCATAGGTATCGTACGCGGAACGTACTGAGCGTAGCTTTTCCAAGCTTCCCACAGCATCTTTAAGATCCTTTTCGACGTCAACCTTTCCTTTCGGATCAAGGTTTTTCTCAATCTTCTTTCCCAATCGCTCTAGGCTCGCTGCTTGACTGTCGTCAAAGTGTCGCTCACATAACAAGCACTTCTTCTTCGACTCCAGCATACGTTTGCACTTATTGTAGTAGTCAACGAGAGCATCAAATAGACTGAGCTCATTTCTGAGATCCTCGACTTGTTGCTCAACTGCGGCGACCTCTTCCGTGTAGTCTTCGATGATCGCGTTGTCCCTCACAGTCTGCAGCGCATCAATGACCTGCTGCTGGCAGCTCGTAGCGTCCTTTGACTTCGCCTCATGAGACTCTTTGGAGTTTCTCAGCCTGAACTCCACCTTTTGTTGCTTCTGCCGTGACTGTTCCCGGCGTTTCTGGGCCTCCGCAACAACTTTATTCTGGTCCCTTAAAATAGTTTGAAACTTGGACTCTAGTGTCTCTGGTTGCCAGTCCGAACCAAGTACCTTCCCCAACTTGTTGCTCCAAGTATTGGTGAGAGTGTCCAGTTTTCGCTTGCGATCTGCAAGTTCCTTCTTCCTGTAATCTAGCTGGGCCCTCTCGGAGGCAAGCCGAGTGCACTCAACAAGTTCGCGACCTAGCTTCTCGTTCTCGTTCTCGAGCTGGTAGAGTTTGTCGTTTTCTTCTGACAATTGACGATCCCAATTTGCATTCTCAAACCCTTTCTGGGCTGACTGAAACCTGCTATCGAGATCTTCAAGCTGCCCATCCAGGATTGCTTTGGCGCCTTCGTCAACCTCAATCATGCCTGCCTCGTTCTGGAGGATGCTCGTCCGTTTTTCAATCGCACTCATACGTTGCTTAGCAGAAACACGATCCTGTGTCCGGGCGGCTTTGCGACCCTCAAGCTCCGTAATCACACCCGTGGCCTTGTCCAGCTGCACTGAATTATCCTTCTGCACCCGTTCCAGATCTCGTTTCTTCTCACTGAGTAACTTTTGGATCCGATCATGGAATGCTTTGACGTGCTGATCAGTTAATTTACCATCGAAACCTGAAAATTCGTATGTCTGAGCCGCGTCCTGAATCATTTCCATTCGGGTCTTGAGCTGACGCTCATATTTATCCTTATCGGACTGGTGCTTTCCTTGCTCCGAAAGTTTCATGGATAACTCCTTTCGTGACTGGCTCAGATCCCTCTGCAAATCAGCGTACTGGGACTTGTTCTCGTCTGCCTCTTCTTGGAGATGCTGCATTCGGTCTTCGTACTGGGCCAAGGAGTTCTCCAGTGTGACATCATCCTCGTGAAGTTCGTCGATGGTCGTTTTGAGCTCCTGCACAGCATCCTGGCGGTATTCCAGCTGCTCGCGCTTGTTATTAAGATTTTGGACGATTTGAAGGTGGGTATTGGCCGTCTCCCGGGTCTCGCGGATGATCTCCTGAGTTTCTTCCATCTCAGCAGTGATGGCGTCGCACTTTTCTCGTGAGCCCTCAATCTCGGCTTGCAAAGCCTTCATGCGTTTCTCAGCTCGGTCCCCCCTATCCTTGTTGTCCTTATTATGGGCTTCGTCATTTTGAAGCTTGCCGAGAGCTTCGACTTGTTTCTTGCGCAGAACCTTAAGGTTGTCTATGGCTTTAGTATACTTCATGGCCTCGAATATCTCATCAAACCGCTTTTTCAAGGCAGCGGGCTCACTCAGTGGCCACAGCGATTCGTCTTGGTGACAGAAAATAACGGCGTCGAGGATTGCGGGAGATACGCCGAGGCGCTCGGGTATCATTTCGTCGAGTTGTGCGTTTCTGGTTGAAGTTGTCGTCCGTTCGCCATTGTTCACGACAACAAGCGAGCAATCGAGGGTCTTTTGGGTTCGGGAAGCTTTCTTAACGGTAAGCTGTAGACTTCGGGTAGCTACATGTTGGCGGTCGTTGATGGATCGAAACTGAAGCTTGACCTGGGCCATGACCTCCTTCTCGCCGCAAAGCTGGAGGTGGATGTGGGTGAGAAGGACGTTTAACAGACAGCAAGCTTAGGGCTGCGAGATACCTTGGGATCATGGATAAAAGCACCTCCTTTGCTGTTGGGAGGTAGCTCTCCGGTGGTAGCATACTTGAGACACTCAATGATAGTAGTTTTGCCGGATCCATTGTATCCGACAATGAGGGTCAGCGGGGTATTGAACTGGATGGCCTCTCTGACGGAAGGGCTGAAGGACCGAACGCCCGAGATGGACAGCTTGTCGATTCTCGACATGATAGGCAACTACTACTTCATTGCCAGACCTCGTCGCATGTATCTCTATCTTGCCCTCTGACTATGAGAGTCGAGACATTGCAGGGGGGGAATATTGAAGGGCGATACGGCTAGGCAGAGCAGGTTAGGGTGACGCGACAGTGGGTTTGTCACGCGTCCAGGAGTCAAGGGTCTCTGATGCGTCCTCACGTGCTCTCGCTATAATTTAGCCGTGGTTTCAGCGATACCGCACTCCGATACATATCGGACAACTTTCCAGGCCCCCATACAATCAACAGATTGTTGACCTGCTGACACCAGTAACAATCACATGAATCATGTTTGCACCATCGTTTTCTCCTCGTCGTGTCGTCATATTTTGCCCTCCCTTATGCACCAACCTGGACCCCCAGATCCGGTCCTGCAACTTGGCATTTTAGCGGGTTTAAGCATCGTCTTGCCCTGACGTCTGGACATAGGTGGATATCAATGCCGTCATCAGGGCGGTATTTTGAGGGCTAAACAGTCTAGACGGTCTAGCCGGGAACTACAATTTTGTCCTTCCAAGACCCTGAAAAAGACCCTGCTTTCGGATCGGGGGGGCAAAGGGGAAGGCGACTCGTAAACCATAATCCCACCACCTTTCGCCACCGTCGTGAGAGGACCCTTGGAGTGATCGGGTATGACGGTGCGCTACCCCGCTGTAACCCTGGACCCTCCAGGTGCCTTACCCTCTAGCCTTGGGGGGTCTTGGGGGCTCCAGTGCTGACCTCGGCCCTCTTCAGGCAATGATCTCCAAATCATAGGGCTCCAAGTCCATTCCCTCCAGAGGCTCTAATGCATCCGCTGCTCGACGGGCCGCGCTACCCTGAAAAAGTGTCTCTTACGAGCTCCCAATCAATGCCAGCTCCAGGCTGCTTTTACGGGGCCCGGGGAGTTTCCTCCGGCGAGTCTTCAGTCGTGCTATGTCCAGCGGATGCCAGCCATGACATTTCGCTCAGTTTCCCATGGTTGCACTACCGTAATTCATACCAAACTCGGGCTTTCTAATAAACAAGGCACCCGACGAGGTGGCATACAGTCAGCTCGTGCTACTTTCAACGCTCAACGCTCATTTCTCAATTTCCGTTGCGTCTTTCCCTATTTCTCCCCTTTTCTCTCCAGCTCCAGTGACTGCCTCCCGTTTCCCATCGCCCTGTGGCTTCGACCATTAGAGGACCCCCGGTATCTGTCTATGCGCCGTTAATAACGTGCTCGCTCCGTAACCTTCTGAACCCTCACCAATGCAATTACGAGGTTGCCACATGAAAGCGGCGCAACCATGTCCCACAGACCACCACCACCCCCTCCTCCGGTCAACATCTTCGGATACGGCAACCTCGATATCGGTTCACTCCCGGACATGACGGGCCAGGTCATTCACCATTTATCCTGAAGTGGCAGGCCGCAGAGGAGGCTAACTGAAGTCGTTACAGATGGGCGTCGATGGACAAGATACATCCGATCTCATGGCTCTTCTCGACAACGGTATGCTAGGCTCTTATGGTGACATGCCCATGATCGACTCGACCGACGACAATGCGATTGCGCAGCCCTTTGGCGTCAACGTAGATACTACCACAGAGGAGGTTATCGCGAGAGCTGAGAACCAGTTTAACACTGCGGCGAACAATGTACCGGGGGCGGGGCCGGTACCCGCGGGATCGTTCGCCCAGATGAATTTGGCGGGGGGAAGCACGCTGACTGAGTTTACCAAGCGAAGGAATTGGCCAGCCAAGGTGGTGGAAGAATTAAAGGACTTCCTCCAGATTCTGGATGCCAATGGCCGGATCAAGTACGCATCGCCGAGCATACTCACTCTGACGGGTTATAGCACCGAGGAGATCCAGGACATCTTCCTCAAGGACCTCATCCACCCCGACGATCAGGGTGTCTTTGTCTCAGAATTGAACGAATCAATTGCCTCGGGAAACCCTTTGCGCATGTTTTACAGGTTCAAGAAGAAGGACGGGGAATTTGCCATCTTCGAGACGGTTGGCCACGCACACATTGCGGGGGCCAAGTTTGCACCGAATCCGAACAACCAATCGCCTTTTTGTCAAGCTGTCTTCATGATGGCACGTCCGTACCCGACCAAAAACGCCAGCCTCCTCGACTCCTTCCTCGAGCACAAAATCGAAAACGAAAGACTAAAGCGGCGAATCGCCGAGCTCCGCCAGGAAGAGGAGGCAGATGCGGACGAGGCACAGAAGCAATGGATACAGAGTCAAGAGGGGCGGTCGGACGTAACGCCATCTGAGGCAACCTCGACAGCCGGCTACTACCCTCGCAGCGGTGATCAGTCGATGGCACAGTCGGATCTGAATGCTCTGAATCCATCATTAACGCGCGAGAATCTGGAAGGCGCTGCGGCTGGGAATCGACCGGATTCGCTTCGAGATAAAATGGCACGCTACGAAGGTGCCTCGCATACCGATACGATCGAATTGCTAACGGGCTTGCGGTATATGGAAGGAGAGCGTAGCCGGGGCATTACAACTGGTAACGCTAGCCCAACGTTGATTAAAGGCGACGTAGGAATTGCCATACCGGTCGACAGAGATCCTAGGACAGGCGAAAAGAAGAAGAAACTCAAGACCTCGGAGGAATACGTGTGTACGGACTGCGGTAGGTTTGACTCGCCAATACATACACTGGACAAGTACTGACTTTTTGCAGGCACCCTCGATTCTCCTGAATGGAGGAAGGGGCCAAACGGACCCAAAACGCTGTGCAATGCATGTGGTCTCCGATGGGCCAAGAAGGAGAAGAAGAAGCACAATGCCAACCACGCCTCCCACACGGCGCCAGCAGTCGACCACAGCATGAACTAAGGAGAGGGACATTCCCCAAGCGACCGTGGGGCGAAATTCAAAGCTGATGCTACATACATTACCAGGATTGTAACAAAGGTTCTGTTTGTTAACGGAGTTGGATTGATTATAAGACGCATTTGACAAGCGACGGAGCTATACACGACACGAATGTGGGACAGCGGCTTTTTTCCCTTTCATGTACATGATACCTTGGGGGAGTGAAGACGGAGCATGAAGATTCAGTCACATTTGCATTTGAAAGATAGGGAGATGGCATAGTTAAGAAGCTTTGCTAAGTAGACGGTCCCCGTCTGCTTCGGGTTTTCAAAGACTTCGAATACACAAGCGATGCAGTCTGACTCGGAGCTTGTACTCCATAGCTGTAAATCATCACTGTTGTTTGTTCAACTCTGGATCAATGACACCACCTACGGCAAACACGAAGCATTATCCACCAGCGACAAGCCGAAGCCCGCCCCTCCCATCCATAAAGCGCCCCTCATGAAGCACAGTGCTAGGCTATTGGTTTCAGCAATGGCCCCATATCGCGCGTCACTGGCTGGCCGCAACTCAGCTGGGCCGGGGGACAGCTCTCATGCATTGATCCATCAGCCAGCTCTGTAACTAATAAGCTGCAGGCAGCTTGGCAGGGCGGCTTTGATCCACGTCAACACCCGGCAGCAGTGGCGTAAGTATTTGAACCCCTGAAACTCCCCTCCGGAGTCTTTCAACCTCCACCATATCCCAACATTGAGAAGCAACAGGACAAGAAAATCAAAATGGATAAAATCATCGGCGCCGCAAAGGATTTCCTTGATGACGACAAGGACAAGCCCCAGCACCAGCAGCAGGGTCGCTATGAGCAAGGTGTGTTCCATTTGCTGCTGTGTTGCTTATCGCTATCGACTAGACTACCCCGCCATGCTGCCCCTCCATGATCACTTCATAGCCGCCATGATGGCTAACACTCGAAGGTTCAGATCAGCAGTATCAGCAGCAAGCTCCTATCACGGGCTCCAGTAGTCAGTTTTTCAAGCCCCTCTCCATGAACGAGCTTTGCATTTAACAAAGCCCGCAGGGCCCGCCGGCGGCCTCGCCAGCTTCCTGGGCGATCTTGACTTCAACGACGCCAAGGAAGAGGCCAACAAGAACGCCGGCTCGTCGGGCAGCAACAATCTATTCTCCAGCGTCCTGAGCGCCGTGGGACAGAAGCAGAACAGGATTGCTGAGGAGGATGTCGATGAGGAGGGTAAGTCTACCTCATTGCCCCATTTTGAACAGCAGAGGAGAAAGCGTGGGATGATGGAGCGTTGGCTGATATGCGGTAGATGCTGTCAAGAAACACAGAAAGACCTACGATGATGACGATGACGATGCCGACGATAACAGCCTTGGCACTGCGGCAGCGATGCAGGCGTTGAAGATGTTCAACAAGGGCGAGACGAGCGGTAGCTCCGCAAGCGGTCAGAGTGCTTTCATAGGTCTGGCCATGTCCGAAGCCAGCAAGGCGAGTCCTTAATGCCCCATCCACACCTCCACCCCCTTCGCCTACTGACTCTTGGTGATACAGCTCTTCGACGACAAGGCCTCCAAAGGCAAGGTCCCCTCCAACGCTAGCAAGGAGTCTACCGTACAAACCGCCGCCGAGATGGCCATGAAGATGTACCTCAAAAGCCAGGGCCAGCAGCAGGGTGGTCTTGCTGGCCTTGCATCCAAGTTCATCAAGTAAATTGTAAGAGAGCATATGGAATGCTATGGCATGAAAAGTACTTCTGCGTTATAGGACAGATAGGTACAGTGAGAAATGACTAAATGTGCAACACGATCTGTACACAACCGCAAGAGATTTAGTGCCAGATTCAGTGCTCTTTAGGTGATCTTGTCCTTTTGCACCAGGCCCAGCACATCAAGCCAGTCATCCGGTCGGCGTCTGCTTCCTTCAATTCCATGGTACAAGTAGTCTTCCGCCAGGCCCGCCCAGGCGAGCAACTGCTCCTCGCTCCCCCACTCTCCTGTCGCCATTAATCCCACCGGCAGCTGGCCCTCACCCTGCTCTGGGTCTAGATATCCCACAGGTGCCGACAGAGCAGGGGTACCGGTCATGTTAGCAAGGAAAATATACAGCATATTACGGATGGTCTTATTGGTGTCGCTCATGCCGTACTTCTCGTCGCCATTCACGATCGGCCATCCAGCCATCGGCGTTGTAGGTGTCATTATGAGTAGACCAGGATGTTTCTGGAACAAGAATGCGAGGTGGCGCATTATGAGCTCTCGCAGGGAGTTGTACTTGAGAAAGTCGGCGCTGGGCGTCTTGGTACCGACTGCCAGGACCACCTTGTTCGCTGGCCCAACGATGGAGAGCCAGTCAGCAGGGTTAGGGGTTCTTCGACGTGCAGCTTCGGACATCTCGGTAATGCAGGTGACACTGTGAGCAAGCTGGGCTTCAGGGATATAGGGGATGGAGATATCGATGATATCGTACCCGCCCTTATTGGCGAAATAATCCACTGCCTTTTCACACACTTCCCTCACACGCGGGTCTGCTTGATCCCACCAGTCACGATAGATGCCTATGACCTTGTTTGCAGATGGCGAAGGTGGGATAGACAGCCCAAATCTGCCCTGAATAGGACACTCGGGATTGGGTTGAGACATGACTCGGTAGGCGATGGTAAGATCTGCGACGGTAGCTGCTAGGGGACCTGTCACAGCCATAGTATTGTTCATGAACATAGTGCGGTGGTGGCTTGTCTTAAGGCCATAGACGCCGTTGAATGAGGCCGGAATGCGAGCACTCCCCCCGGCATCAGTACCTACACAAATGGGGACGACGCCTACTGAGAGGGAAGAGGCAGCTCCCGAGGAGGAGCCGCCGGGATAGTAGGATTTATTGTGCCAGTTTGTGGGAGTTCCTTGGGAAGCCTGGTGATGTTAGTTACGTCGTACCTCCGAATATGGACGGAGCCCGCTCACGTTACAACCACTTGTGTCTAAGAGAAATTAATATCAACAGCGAATCTTCTTGTTTGACAGCAAACGTACCTGATCCAAGCTCGTGCATGCAATTCTTGCCGATGACAACAGCTCCCGCTTCCTGAAGTTTCCTAACCGGCCATACCGACTCCTCTTGAACCTTGAAGGTCTCAATGGACGGGTTATACTTCATACCGATGTGGTTGATAAAGCCCTTGACAGCAGTGTCATCCTTCACGCCAACGGGGACTCCATCGAGAACACCCAGCGGCTTTCCAGCGGCCCATCGCTCCGTTGAGGCCTTAGCAGCCTCGAGAACCAAGTTTTGCTTACCGTGGAGATCAGCCCAGGCATTTTCATACTTTCCCGCTGGATTCTTGCCGCGGGTGATGAGAGGCAACAGTGCCTCGGCGACTTGGAGAGGGGTGACCTGGCCAGACTTGTACATCTCATAGTAGTCGTTTGCGGAGTAATACCGCGCCTCTGACTTAGCATACTTGGCCTTCAGTAATTCCTCATCGAAGGGGAGCATGGGCGAAGTCTCCCCTAAGGGAGTCACCGTGGGCTGGGATGGATTAGTCACGCCGTCAAGATGCCAAGTGAAGTACGTAGACATACATGAAATCTATAAGGGACATCATCCAGAGCCGGGATATCCTTAATCGTGCCAAAGCCAGCATTGTTCCAAAAGTATTGCTGGATGAACCCGACCCTCGAAATACTGAACTGTGGTTAGTGACTATACCCCCAGAGTTCGTTCACATCTTTCTAGCTCAGGCACTGAAATTTGAGATACGCACATGTTGGCTCCAATTACGAGAGGCAAACCCCTGAAGACAGGATTCTTCTCGATTTTGGGGTTGTATTTCACATTAGGCCCCTCCTTAGGCTCCGGATAGTCGGCGAAGTTAGCTGGCGTTGGGACCATGGTGACGCGTGTGCGGAGCGAGCTTGGTCGCTGAAAGACGAAGCAATATCGCTACAGTGAGACTCGCAGGCTGCTTCTGTTTGCAGACAAACTACATGCAAGAGTCGATCAGATATTTAAATGGATGAAATAGATGTCAATGGATACTAAGTTGATGAAGGAGAGAGAAAAACCATGGCAACCACCTCATGTAAAGTAAGCCCAGCTGAAGCTTACCTCAAGCACCTCCAGGTTCACTTCACAATCAGGGGTTTGAAGGGGGCCACTTGGCGTAGCGTTTTACCCGAAGGGCGCTGGAGGTTAGTGCACAGGCCCGGCATCCGCGGGCTTGGATAGCGCTAGCCCCCCTTGGAGTCTGGAACCCCAATTCGGCCATTCAGCGGTTCTGAGCTTCAGATGCCGAGGTTTGTTAATTGAGCCCGAGTCAACAACCTTACGATTTACATATGAGCGTAACATTTAGGCTTGCTAGGGCTTTTCTTTATTCCTTTCTTGGTTTGGACAGGATGCGATTGAGTATGTTACTTAATTTGGAAGGGAAGTGCATACATTGTTACTTACTCAACCTTCGTTTAGACTTGCTTGCCATGCCAGAAGTTCCGGGGAAGCATCATAACGATTTCTGCAGCTTAGCTTACACAACAAGCAGGTCGCAAGAACAAACCATCATGCACCTGCAACTACAGACAAGGAATTTAGATTCAGCATCACAATCCTGAGCAAGATACCGATAATTTCAAACCACGCGGCTATGAACGTGAAAGCTTAAACCAATTCGGTGAGCCCTCGGTGAATCGCTCCCGCTGACTACGCTGAATCCAGCTGACCGTCACTAACTCACCGGGCTGCTCACCCCGCGTCACTACATCACATGGGCTCAGCTCAGGACCGCCCTTCTTGCTTAGTCCATTCCATTCCTTCTCGTGACCTAGCTTCCTAGACTCTGGCCTACTGATACTAGCACCTTCGTCAACTTTCATCTTTCAACAGACACTTCATTCTCTCATTGTAACAGTATCAGACGTGGTCCGCAACTACATCACAACACAAGCAGCCCTGGAGCTACGTCTACCCCGCCGTCGCGAGGCTCCGCGATAGCGAGCTCTCAACCATGTCGCTCTTCAGCGCGGTACTCCATCCGGGTCGAGCCCTGGGCTTTCTTGGTACGCCTATAATCTCTATGCAAACGGCTTACCAAACAATCTAACCTTCTCGCAAAACAGTCCTGGGCGCGTCCCTCCACGACGTCCTTACCCGCCTCAAAGCAGAACCCCAGCGCTTCCCGAAGCTCGAGGTTCTCTACTCTCCCGACAAGCCAGTCACGGAGCCGGTCGCAATCAACCTCCCGGCAAACGGCATTCGCCTACGCTTCGACGGCCCTGAGCAGCGATTACGACTGATCGAGGTAACCGACTTCACGAAGAACCACATCACCTACGGGGATCGAGATTTAGTTAAGCCGGTAAATGGCACATCAGCGCCAGCATCTCCAGTACCTGGGGAGTCCACGGCTGGACCCAGTTTCCGGCATATATATCATAGGCTGCTAGGACCTACATTTGCCGGAGAGTTCATCTCACCTCCCGCAGGTCAGGAACTTGGGATCTATGTCCTATCCTACCCAGGGGTAGCATTCAACTTCTCGTTGCCCGCCACCGCATATTCTCCGAACAAAGATGTTGTCTCGCTGTTCTCTTCCTCTTCAAATCAAGTTGCGACGTCGATGGCAGTTTTCAGCGGTGATTCTTGGGCTGATTCCCGATCCACGCTCTGGGTTGAAACCTTGCCGAGCATCAAATCTACTACCGTTTTACCCCGAGGCAAGGACGTATATCCCGATGAGATCTCCTTGATACGGCTTCATGGAGGCGGGAGAGTCCAGCTCTTTCGTAAATGGACGAGCAATTCCTTCTGGATCAACTTGGGTGAGACCACACCCCAGGACCTGATTATGGAACTCGGCCCCCCGAACGCTATCTACCGCAAGAATGACCAAAAGCTGGTCATTCATAAACTGCGAACTGCTAGTAATACACGATCGCGTCCCAGTGCCTCCGAGTTCGGGCGACATGGGGATCTAACCGACACGGATCAGTCGTCCATGAACACTGGTTCAGATCCTTCAGATGATGAAGAAGCTATCGAAGAGGAGATCGGGAACCCTACCGGAGAGTGCTTCTACAACTACTTCTATCTTGGATTTGACGTTCTTGTCTCAACACGAGTACCACCGTCACAGCTACCACCTGGTGACAATAGTGAGTCTGATGCAGCAGTAAACGCTATAAAAACTCACTCTCCGGATAAACTCGTCGCAACCAAGCTTGTTCTTCACGGAAATATCCCCGGTTCTTACGAATTCAACCGCCACCGTCGCTGCCGCTGGGAGATAGCGTACCTTGATAAAGGCGAGAGCACACCCGCAACATCCGAGACAAAATTCTCCCAGATCGAAGACAGTATGAACAGAACGTGGGAGTCGCTCTACCCCCGTAACGCATCCCAACCACGGCAACGAGGTATGGTTCTCAACCGTGGATGGGGCGATAGCCCAGGTAGTAGCTGTGAGTTCCTAGGCGGTTGGGAGGAAAGTGGCGCGAGGAGAGCGGAGACAAACGGAGACTCTACGACAACGCTTTATGGGTTCCCTGGGTTGGTGTTCGAGGTTTTAAAGAATGGATATGTAAATACTGTGACTGTGTTTTAGACGTGGGGTTGGTCAGGGACATGCATTGGTTTCCTGAGGTTTGGGCGTTTGGGAAGAAGGGGTGGTATCAGGATCAGGGCTCGTGTCAATTTTGTATTAGTTAACAGGAGTTTGGGTGCGTATTTGGAGACTTGAGCATAGATTTGACTCCGTAGCATAGGGGAGCCCACCGGGTGCGAATACAACACTATAAATCTTTCGACACGACTCTTTGTACCTCATGAGCAGAGTATTATTGAACTCAAAAATGCACAAATACCAAACGCAAGGGCTCAACCAAAACCATCCATCTACCATGTATATCTATACACCCCGGGCGACCCCAGCCCGACCTTTTGCTATAACCACCTGGTATCAAACGATCAAACCACGGGAGCACCCCTCGCTGTCTAGCAAGGAGGCTCTACCATTCATCGACCTCGCCCTTCTTCGGCCGTTGCATGCGCACGACCTTGTCGCAGTTCAACAAGCACAGCGGGTCAAACGCCTTCTTGATCTGGCGCATGGCATCGACGGTTGTCTCGCCGAGCTCGTGGGGGAGGTAATCCCGCTTGACGAGACCGACGCCGTGCTCACCCTGTTTGATATTGTTAGCACCTGTACTCGTCTAAGTGAGGCAGAGAGTTGACTTACAGTGACGGTGCCTTCCATCTCCACGGCCCGCTTAACCATCTTGTGCACCACGGCCTCAGCTTTTTGTCGCTGAGCGTCGTTGTAGAGCAGAATGGTGTGGAAGTTGCCATCGCCAACATGGCCGACAATGGAGCAGAACAGCCCGCTCTTGGCCATATCCTCCTTCGTCTCCTCAATCAACTGCGGCAACCGACTCATCGGCACCGCCACATCACCCGTCCAAACGCGATCGTCAGGCTTCTTCACCGCCATGGTACTCCACAACGCCTCCTTCCGCGCACTCCACAGCTCATCCTGCTCCTCCTGACTACGGGCAAACTCAAACGACTTGCTGCCGGTCTCCTTCGCCAGACCCTTCACCTGCGCGACCTGCTCCTTGACGCCGTTCTCAGTGCCGGCGAACTTGAAGAATAGAGTAGGGGCCTCCTTCCATGCGCGGGAGGTCATGCCGGCCTCGTTGATGCACTTCATCTGGTTGTCGTCGAGAATCTCGACAGCGGCGACCGGGATGCCGGCGCCGACGACCTTGCTAACGCAGGTTGCGGCGTCACGGATGGAGGGGAAGGTGGTGATGGCAACGCTGGTGTGTTTGGGCTTCACGGTAACCTTGAGGGTGGCTTCGGTAACCAGACCGAGGGTACCCTCAGAACCGATAAAGAGCTTGGTGAGGTCATACCCAGCAGAGCTCTTGCGAGGCCGTTGTCGGGTCTTGATGATAGTGCCATCAGCGAGAACGACAGTCAGGCTCAGAACCCATTCGCGCATAGTACCGTATCGGTATGCGTTGGTGCCGCTACATCCCGTACCAATCATACCACCAATCATGGCACCCGGACCAGGGTCAGGAGGGAAGAACAGGCCTTGCTCGCCTAGGTGGTCATTTAGAGCCTCCCAGCCCATAGCAGGCTGGACAACAACGTCCAAATCCTCCTCGTGTAGAGAAATGATCTTGTTCATCCGACCGAAATCAACGGATACACCTTGCCGTGTGGGAGTGAAGTGACCCTCCAGGCTGGTGCCGCCGCTGTAGCCGACCACGGGAATCTGCCTCTTATGACACACCTTCATGATCTCAGAGACCTCCTCCGTGGTGCTGGGGTATACCACGCAGAAGGAGCGCTGATCGGCCTTCGCCGGGTGGGAGGACCAGCTCGAGGTAGCATGGTGCTCAATGTCGTTATCAGTGGTGCTGACGTTTTCCTTGCCCACGATCTTGACAAAGTCCGCCCATGCGGCTTGCATATTCTCGAGCTTCGTGTTGTGCTTCGGCTCTCTCGTCTTGTTGAGCGGCAGCGTCGACACCGGTTCGGGCTCCTTGGGCCAGTAGGTGCCCATCCAATATGCGATACCGACGCTAGACAGGAAAACTACACCCAACACACTCGTTAGCAACTCAATACTCACACAAAAGCTTATCAATGGGTCAAGGAAGCCACTCACCAAAGGTAATCATCCAGTTCCGCGACGGATCCGTCATATTCCGCCACTTCTCATATTGCTCTCTCTGCTCCCTCTCTCTCCGTAACCGGGCGCCGATGCTGCCCATAACCTGGCCCTGGAACGACCTTCCAAGCTTCGCCTCGTTGCCCTGGCGCGGCGCCTTGGGTCGCTCAGGCTCAATGTCGGTGGCATAGGTGCGAGCGAGGGGTAATCGCGTGCTTGAGGCCCGCAGGCTCCGGATAACCGTCTGCTGGGCGCGCAGCTGAAGAGGCGCCATTGTGAGAGGAATTGGAGGATGTGAGTGGAGTCAATCGGTAGAGATTAAGAAGCAGAGGCCATAGAGGGTTGGTATCGTCTGGAGAGGCCAGCGAGGGCGCGAGGGGCGGTGTATATAGGCTCGTGGAAGAGTGGGCTTGAGCCTTGGGATTTCAAAGCCGTTGCAGCTGCAGTGGAAATTTCTCGGCTCGACGACGTGGATCGCGTCAACGACGGCCGAGCCCCACTCCCCCATCCGGCCGGGCCCGAGTCTCCGTCGTCTCCACCAGCGTTTAAAGGCACGGGGTGGAAGTCCTTTGCATCAAAAAGCCAGTTTACCAGGATTGCATTAGTTGTAAGTGAGTATTTCTTTGCCTAGGATACGGCAGTGCTGTACCCTGCTCATCTGATCATGCTCGCTTCCCGGCCCGGCATTCTCGTTATGGTTAATTTCAAGCGCTCCAACCAATCCAACTCTAATCCTTCAGCTCCAATCCAGACCGACTCCAATCATCCCTACTCCAGTCATCCCAACCCCAACAACCCTGACTGCAGTTATCCCGACAAATATCACCCCGACTAGTAGTGTTACACGAGGGAAACAGTGCATCAAACCTGTCCGTACCTCAAGATGTACTTACAGTGGCAAAAATGGGATTCGGTATGCACCTATAACTCCAATACTTCTAGTTTGGGCACGGATATTACTATAGAGATGGTAATGAGGTCACCTCGTAGTTTTATATTGGCTTTATTTAGGCTTTAGCTGTTACTATATGGTCCGCAGAGTCGTAAATTTAAACGAGATAAGTGGTATCTTCTTTCGCCTAGATGAATGCCAAGCAAAACTCCGTACACCCGCCAGCTCACCATCTCTAGTAGTCCATGTATCTCCTCCTATGGTACAGGAATAACAGCCGGCTCCTCCACTTGCCGCGTTGGAACACGGACCAACTCAACATAGAAGATGACTGCATTTATAGGTCTTGCATACTCTAGGTACTTCTGAAGCTGTAAATCATTCTCAAGCACGAAAATCCTCTCTTCTCCGTTGTGCCTCACTACCACTGCGAGGCTAGCAAGATGAACCTCAGAGACACTGGTCTGGGGGAAATTGAACCACACTGAATTGTACACTTCAAGAATTGTGGTCGGTATAGTTCGGGTTTTCCAAGTCAATGGAGAAGGGTGTATTGCCGTTGGTGGGTGCTCCCGAAATTGTGCCACTGGTATATCAGGCGGGCCGCCCAGACCGCCGCTACCAGATCTCCTAGCGGCAACAAAGCCATGTAGAAAATGATTAAACCGAGTAACAAGTTCGTCCTGCTGATTTGGCCTCAGAGGCTCCGGGGATCCGCTTAATGGATTCGGTGGCAAGCTGGCATGCAGGCTTGAGCCAAGCCCGGTTTGCGGAGGTGGAAGTCCGCCGAAATCCAACCCCACGGATTGAAGCTGAAGTCGCATCGGCACCTGCGATGCGAGATCCCTTGATGCGGAATGAGGAATCTGCGGGGTCAGATTCGCCTCGGATGTGTCATTCATGTTGCCTTGAGCTATCAGGTCACCCATTTTGCGCGTTTCGGTCCTAGACGAGGGGCGAGGTCGAAGTTCACCAGAATCCGCCATTTCCATTGTCTTGAACTGATGATTCCATGGGCGAAGATACAGTGGCTTCTCAAGCAATTTGAGCTGCTGTTCGCTCGGTTGCTCTCTCACAGGCGTATAAGGGTGATGATGCTCAGCATCTAAATCCAATCTTGCTGTCCACCTCTTAGCGACGCTTCGAGCAACGACATCAAGGGCCATTTGTGTCTCAGATCCATGTTCAATGAGATCACTTGCCAGGGGTCTAAGCATGATGGATCTTTCAGTTAAGAGCCTAATCATGTTCCTCCATTCGTCTAGTGTGGTATTCGTCAGAGAATCGAAACTCCTCTCATGAAGGATGTTGTCGAATGCATCTCGGATTGCCCTGATACCATCCGGATTAATTCCTACCCTTCCCAATATACTCTTAGCCTCCTTAAGGGGCATTGAAGAAGCCATGGCGCGCGTTCGTTTAGTGACATCAGTACAAATGACGTCCAGTGCACGTTGTTTTGGTTCGAACTTGTCCTTGGCGCCCCAAGTAACATGTTGGAGGCGGGGGCTTTCCCGAATTAGTCGGTCTTTTACACTCTCCCATCGTTCTGGGCCAGCCACAGTCTTCTTGTGCACCCCTTCATCGCGGCAAATATGCTGGAAGCAGGAGCGAATCTCTCGGTAGGCATCGGGGCCGAGGCTCAGGATCACCCTTGCCTCTTCGAGCGTCATTTCTGATGGAAAGCGTGCCTTCGGCTCGGTTGCACCTGCGGGCTGGCGTTTCCTTTTGCGAGATGCCTTATCATTATCATGAGCGGTCGTCGTTGAATCAACTTCTTGCGGGTCTGCAGAACCTTCCATTGAAGGATTCGGGGCAAGATCTTCAGGAGAATTCAAGAATAGTTCCAAGTCTGGGAGCGAAAGAGTCGAATCTCCATCCAATATTGGCGAAGCATTTCTCAGGATTTCGTCCGCTGTGCTCAAGTCGTCTACCTCCGGCTTCTCTCCATTCGGGGCTCGCAAGAGCCAACGATTTCGCGTCCGGACCCTCGATAACTCTCTCTGGTTGATCACAAATCCATCTTCCTCATTCAAAACCCTCAGCATCTCCTTCTGCGAGAGGTTCTTCTCCCATAGTTGCTTGATGCGGCTGACTAGTTGCTCATTCTTATGAGCTGGGCGCTGCTTCGACGGGAAGTTCCACCGACGGAATTGTGTTTGGAAAGCACGTTTGCTATATGCTCCGTGTAAGTCGATGGTCCAAGAGATGCAACTCAAGCAAAGAGTTTTTCGCAACCGCGCGGAGCTACTTACCTAGGTGTGAAGTTGTATACATCTTTCATATGTCCCATAATATCTTCGAGGGGCTGGCCCTCTTCGATATAAAGCTGGTAACATGTCTGTTGATGGGCATCCCAGTCATAGACCATGATCCTGACGACAATAGCGAGATCATCGCTGTGTCATTGCCATCGAATATTGGCTGAGTTGGGTTGTAAGTCGATCCTGGCGACGTGACTGGTGGGAAATGACCTGGCACAATGATGACTAAGAAACATGGACTAACAGTCCATGATACCCCCCGCACTGTTTATAAACACTGTAGATGCTACCTGACCTCCCCCAAGCGACCAGAACCATCGAAACTACAAGCCATCTCGTCATTGAAGGCCCATGCTTACCTTTTCGAACCACCATGACTCCAGGATTTAGCATGTGAAAGCCAGAGGGAGGCTGCCGCGTTTTATCTTTCCTCACGTGGTAGGTTCAACCGTCCATCAAGTGATCAACCTTAGGCGATCATGTCTTGAATTACCCGCGGTGTTAAAACCTCGGTTCGCGGCTGTGGCATGTTGCCCCTCAACCTTCAAGTCTAGCTTCAATCTCACTTGGAATCCAAGATCTCATCTCACCTCATCTCAAATCATTCGCCTCATCTCACTTTCATAAGCGGTGTCATCCCATCTCGACTGAACCCCCGTCCCCACAAGTTCAACACCTATCCAATTCGTAATACCTTCACAATGACAACCAAACCCCAACTCCCCTCCTCCTACAACGACTTCAGCCTCCCAACCCTCAAACTCTCCCATCATCCCGCCTCCTCCCCCACCGTAACCCCCATCGTCATCATCTACCTCCACCGCCCGGCCGCCCGCAATGCCTTCACTGACACCATGGCTGCCTCCCTTGCTACCGCCTACGAAACGCTGTCCGCGGACCCTCGCGTTAAGTGCATCGTCCTGACTTCCTCTGACACCTCCAACCGCTTGTTCTGCGCCGGCATGGACTTCAACGAGAAGCACGTCTTCGGACCTACGACGGATACTCACCGTGACAGCGGTGGCAAGGTCACGCTCCCAATGTATCGTTGCAGTAAACCGATTATCGCGGCGATCAATGGCAGTGCTGTCGGCGTGGGTATTACGATGACTTTGCCGGCGAACATCAGAGTTGTTAGTCAAGATGCGAAGATTGGCTTTGTATTTGGTCGCAGGGGCTTCAACATGGAGGCGTGTAGCAGCTTCTTCCTCCCCCGGCTCATCGGGACAAGCAAAGCACTCCATCTCGTCACCACCGGCGCCGTGTATCCAGCAACACACAAGCTCTTCTCTGATCTCTTCACAGAAGTCGTCCCTGCAAATGAGGTCCTCCCCACCGCCCTCAAACTCGCAGAAGAGGTCGCCGACAACGTCAGCGGCGTAGCAGCACGGATGATGAAGGACCTGATCTACCATCAGACATCTTCACCCGAGGAAGCTCATCTGTTGGAGAGCAAGGTCTTCCACGATCTATACGTTGGGAAGGATTGCAAAGAGGGTGTGGATAGTTTTATGCAGAAGAGGAAGCCAGATTTTAAGGCTACGCTGGCGGACGATGCGCCGGCAGCATGGCCTTGGTGGACACCGGTGGACGTGAGGGTAAAGTCGAAGATGTAAACACTAGTTGGGAGTGTAGGAATGTCGAGTCAATGGTGGGCTTGTACGAAGACACGGACAACATCTTCGAATTTAAGGAATAAGAAACGAAAAAAAGGTTGGCGGCTTCGGTCGATTGATACATTCATCTATCAACAAAGCTAAATTGTTCATCATTCATTCCCAAACCCATTTCAATGTCTCAACTTGGCTTCGCCATACATCACTAATTAACCCACCACACTCTCAAAACCTGTCTCATCATCGACACCTAACGGAGCCATCTGTGCCCCTGATGATCTCGCACGAGACGTCACAGCCCCTCCGTGATCGTCAGTTCCCCACCCCCGGAAAACCCCATCCGGGGAATTGGAGAGACGTCGCGGAAGCCCCACACGGCCCCCCGAGTGATGGGCTAGGGGGTAGTGGATCGTCAATATGCGACCCTTTAGACTCTTGTAAGTTGGTATTGGTGTATAATTGGATTTGATGCGTGAGATCAGATGAACAGAGTCGTTAGCTTAGCTGGGCCAGCAACATTACGCCAGGATTCCCAGTCACAATCGCGCAAAATAGACATGGAATAAATGCATGTGAATCATCATCAACTTGAGTCCTGTATTCCAAAGTGGTCTACCTAGAACCCAAATCTCGCTGAATGCCCGGTTCATCCAACCCATGTCGCGTTCTGCGTCCGCTTCTCCAAAACCCAAACGCTCAGAAACAGTAACTTCATAGACTCTTGAAGCAAAACTCCCCGAATCTCAAATCCCGTGATGCACCCGTAGGCATGTCAAATCGTGCACCTGATCCCTAACGCCTTGCAAAACAGTTCGGCCCTGCCGTGGGTCCCAAAATGGGAGTCCCTTCTCAAAAATGCTATCAATCATAATCGTATGCGTGGAAGGTGTGGAAAATCTGCTTGTCCTGTGGGAAGGTGGACGAGCGTATGTGATGTTGTAAGTGGTGAGTTGGTCCACCTGTAGGCCATGAAATTGCCATAGGTGGTTGTCGTGGAAGTGAAGAAGAGCCCTCTAGACCGTCATGGAGGGGTACATGTCTTCGTGAGTTGTTATATGTGATATTCGTGGTCAGAACCCTAAATCCTTTCCCTTTAGGCGAGGACTTGGTCATGGACGTGCTGGTCGATTTCTTCTATCGTCTCCCCAGCTTGAGCAATCGAGTCCTCAACCAGAGAACGAAGGCTGTCCAGGCTCCTGTTGTTTTCCGCTTGGTGGTGGTATTCCTCCTTGTCGACTCGAAATGGACGCCATCAGCCCTGGCACGGGGAATTTGGCCCGGAGGCACTGTATCATAGCCCCGGCTGGCAAAAGCGAGCTTCTCTGCTGAACTATCAAGTGTACCAGTATTCTTCCTTGAAACAGATGGGCGGACATCGGTGGTGCTTGAGGCCCGATCGCAGGATATACGAGACTGGCCGAAACTGGACTTGCGGCCGTGGCCGTGGTTCTTATGAAGACGGTGGGCTTCCTTATTGTCTGCTCGTTCTTGTTTGCGGATCTGCTCCCGAGCATATTTCTCCTCCTTCGCTTTCTCCTTCTCCTCGAACCTTCGGCGGGCCTCACGGACTTGTTCTTGGCGGGTGGCTGTGTCTACTTCACTACGAGAACGGATGCGGAAGCCGTTCATATCGAGAGAGCTGCGAAGCGGGGACATGGCTGCGGATGAGGACGACGCCGCGATCATTTGCGGGGATATGAAGGATCCGGTGGGAGGACTAGCGCTGGAGGCAGAGTCGAGACCAGTGGAAGAGGCAGTGTTCAGGTGGAGATCGGACCGGCTCTTTGTCACGATGCGTTGAGTTATCCGTGATGCAGTGCCGGAGTTTGTACGACGGTCTGCAGTCACGCGCAATGGCTGGTTGAGATCAGACAACGAACTGGTCCGCTGGCTGGCAAGCGACGGCCGCCGGGGCCGTGAGTGCGAGTGTGGTAGAGGATAGTTCCTGGACGTATGGTAGTTTTGCGATTCGCCATCATCATCGTCCTCGGTGATGGTAGGGGAGTAATCCCGCGGGCCGGGAGGGTCGAGCGAGGCGAGAGAGTTGGCGTAGGACAGCGGAGGGGTCGAAGCCCGGGGCGTTTGCTGAAATGGGTGAACAAACGAACCGTTACGACCGCTGGTGGTAGTCGCGACGGAGACGTGTGAAGTGCCGCTGGTAGAGCGGGCGTGCGTGTATTTGTTGGTACGAGGTGCTCCTCCGTTGGTCAGGTCAGTAGCCGATACGGAGAAGCTCACATCGCGGGCACGAGGTGTCTGGCCAGCTGTCGTTGAAGCCGCTATATACGAAACGCCAGCGGCGGAGTCGTCGTCCCCGCCAGCAGGGTACGAAGAATACCCAAACTGCGCTTGTTCCTCCCAGCCGCGGTCCAGATCGAGGGAGTTCTTTTCGGAATGCGACTGAAGTTTCTTTAGAATCGGCTTGACAGCCTGTCGGCTGCGGGCCTTTGAGATCTTAGCATGGCCGTGGAGGTGCCCACCAAGATGGCCGTTGCTGGATTGTGAGTGTAGCGACGCCATAACCAGGGGATGTCTCGGGAAAGAGATAAGCTGAGTCCGTCGAGTCAAGGAGGCACCGGGTGGGATTTATGATGTTGCTGATGGTCCTACACCGACCAAAAGAATCCGTCGCACCCCCAAGCCCTAGAGCAACACGACGTCGACGTTGGCGGCTTGGACAGGAGACATTGGCCAACGGGGCAATACGGCAACACAGACAACAAAGCGCGGAGGTGCTGTTGCGCAACAACAGGATGATAACAAACACAGACCCACGCAATGCAAAGCCACACAAAGCAACGCAAAAACAGTGAGTAGCGGGGGGTTGTTTGATGGGGGTTGAGCTGGAAGATTGATTGCGACAAATGCGCTGAAGGGTGGAAGAGTGAGGAAGGAGGAGAAGTCGGCGGTGATGGTGTTGATGGTGGTTAACTAATCGAGAGCCAAGAACGAGACGGCCCGAGAAGGCGGGGAGGGGGGGGGCCAACGACGAAAAGCCTCGCAAAGCCCGCTGTTGCTGTTGTAACCTGGGAAAGCTTAGAAAAAGGGAGCGAGGAAGAGGATTCGGAGGCGGCGGCGATTACGACAAAGGCATCAGCCAATGCGGCGGAGCGGTCGGTTGTTGGTTTGTGCGTTTTTTGGTGGCAGTTTAGATGCAGAACCAAGAGATTGAGGAGAACGCAGGACGAGCCAATATGAGGACGTTCTAGGCCAGATTCAGCCTCATAGTGTGCATGGGCACGTGGAGATGAGTGGAATCAGTGGACTCGTTTGTTGGAGAGAGACAGTAGTCGAGCAGGGATAGTGATAGAGCTGGGTCTTGTCGGTGTGGCCTTGTTATGGTCGCTGTTTACTACGTAGTAGGACTCGACTGCCAATGGTCCAGGGGACCATAACACGCAAAGTGCGGGGATGGTGCAAAAAGGAGGGGAAGTTGTTGAAGAACGTTCCGTCGTTGCCGGCTTGGGATCTTGTGATTGCCTCTCGAGAGTGGTGAGACTCAGGATTTCGCACGGAGACGCGGCGATTGATTCATTAGACGACCTCGGCTCGCTGAAGATGAACAAAGCCAAGACGACGAGATGAATAATGACGATAAATTAGACAACAGGGCCTTGGCCGCTCAGTTCCAGCCCTTGTCGATTTGACGACGGAGATTGGGGGGGGGGGAACTCTAAAATGACAGAACAAAGACAACAAGGTTTAGACAACGCAGTCTATGGAAGGCCCTGGGCAAACACACCCAATTCACCTTCACAACCTCGTATAAAATGGAGGGCAATTCATCAACTATTTCCAGATACGATGGCCCCAAGAATTAATGGTGGAAGACGTCCCCCTTCAAAGGATCATGTTGGGCGGACAACGACGCAATCAGTCAATCAAAGCGAGACAGCAAATTGCCCGTGCCAGCGGTTCACCGTTTCGCTTAATGCTGTTTTCAAGCAAGGGGACGGCAGGCCGAGACATGGGCCCGTCCCCGGTACAATCTCCAATCTCTCTTCGCTCTATGTCTCACTCTCACCGTAAACGGCGTCGATGCTTCTACATCGCCGGCCGGGTCTCTGGGACCCTCCCTCCCCTCCGGAACCCCTCATCTTGGCATTCATCGCCGATCACCCGCACTGCCATCAATCAACGTTACCCTAGAAGAGGCAGCCCACGATGCTAGCAGCACATTACTCACGAGGCTCAGCGGACGACCTGCTCGATTGATGTTGACGACGACAACTACGCAAGCAGGCATCGCCCTGCTCAGTAAGAAAATAGAGAGCCTTGGCTGTGCTGTAAGTGTGCGTGTGATGGTGTCCGCGTGTTTGGACTGGACACTGCTGCGGCGGCGTGGCGAAGACCACGGCCGGTAGGGCCGAAGCAGTCAAAGTCGAGAAGAGATACGAAACAACCTCGACACACTGAGTAGAATGATGGAATGGATTTATCACTCATCAGTCATCGTCGCCGAGAATCCCTCTTCCCTGTTATCCCTTCCTCCGCTGCAGCAACTCCCTCACGAATCCATCATCAATCAACAAGGTGTTGCGATAAGAGACACCCACATCCCGGCTCCGTAACGAAAACAAAAACCCCGCCCACCCATCACCGAACCGAAGCGGCCGCCGTAGCAACTCAGAGCAGGTACCCAAAACACCAACAGCTCCGGTCTCCCACTCGGCCGCGACACGGGCGAAAGCGGTTCCATCTCAGCAGTCCTGGGTAACGGAGCTTCCCTATTTCAACTCCGTCGCATGGAAGGGAACCGGCGTGGCCAAACACCCGCCAACAAACGCCCTCACGGAGAGAAGCGCAGACGCAGACTGCAGACGCGAAAGCATGCGCTTCCTCTCCTGCATCTCTCACTGGCCTCCGCTCCAAAATGTTCACGGACTGCATCTCGGTGGAGGGCCAGATCCCTCCTACAAGGATTCCGCTCGACCTTTTCGGTGCTACCCGCCCCCAAGCCGCCCAATTGTTATCCCAAACCTCTCTCTCTCTCCCCTCGACCTTAAAACCCCTCCGCCACTGCCCCGCCTCGTCCACTCTTTTACATGTGCCTGTGCTTTGGCTTGTGACGATAACGATGGCGACTTTGTAGTACAGTACCTGGTATCCACGCCCAAAACTCCTCCCTGGCTGAACTTGAGCTAGGCTCTCGTCCCTGGCTGATCCCGTGACAACAGTTAGTCTGGACCCTGGATCAACATGTTGACAGACAGCCACAAAACCAGCGATCAAGGGTCCAGGGGTCCATCCAATTCACCCGTTGCCACCGGCTGGTTGCGGCATCTTCATTCAGCCCGTTGCCGGGTCCCTGGATTGTGGCGCCCGCCATATCCGTTGCCTCGTTCAGAACCAACACATCCGTTCCAATGTAGCTTGATTCATCCGACGTAGAGGTACTGTAAGATTACATGTCGGTCATTGCCATGAACTTCCATTCTGGCCGCCACTTCTTGACATTACGACATGTCGCCCGCAACGTAGCAGACAGATTGCCGAGTCTGCGGTATAATCAGGGATGCTCATCCCAACGTCATCAATAGAGCCCGTCTCTTCGTATCAAACGCAGTCCGGCTCTTTCCATCCTAGGTGATCCTAGTAAGCCACTCGTTAGAAAGAGGCTTTTGCTGACCATACGAGTCTCAGTCGACTGAGATCAACAAGTCCCTCATCCGAAGGCATCAACGTTACACAGTGTTTCAAACCCCTCCGTGGCCACACCTGGGTGAGATTCTGTGTTGATTCTGCCTGTTGCCTTATATTAGTGTTCAGATATTTATCCCACAGATCTAGCTAGCATCTGTTTCATCTGCTACCCGCCTCTAGAGAATACGTCCGAGATGCGCGGACGAACTAGGCTCTACCCGCTCCCTGGTCTATATCCATTCCAACCTTACCGTTCTATAGTCGCCACTTGACGCAATGACCACCATTTTGATCTGAAGGAGTCTGTATGACGTTGAAAACTAGTCGTTATCAGCATCATCACTGTGGTACAGTCATATGCCCACAACCTGGGTCTTCTGACATGATGAAGGCTCAAATCCACCATTACAGATGTTGACAAGACAGCTAGACGACGAGAGGCCTTTCAGCAAGCCTTCCCAAGTAGCAGTGCAAGCAGAATACTCAGGCCGACACAGACCGAAGGAATCTCAGCCTTACGGTCACGGAGGAGCATGGTTGGGTTGCTGTGAATACATGCACACAGAAATTAGCCCGTTTGCAGCATCCATTTTACACCTAGGTAAGAGTGTTTCAGTAGATTGTTCTCAGACCTGGATCATCGACTGTGCTTTTGATGCTCAGCCTTGACGTAAAAATGCCAAAGAGTTGGACCTGGGCTGAGAGTCGTTCATGCCAGACACCAAAGCCACATTCACCAGTCTTGCTAGCCATTAACTTTACAATCTTCCATTATCCTGACTGAGGTAACTCACAGCTATCTTAACAAGATATTGGTAAGGTTTTGAGGGAAGTACCACTCGATTTCTATTATCGCTCCTTGGGCCCGTTATTGAGTAGCCCATCAGGACTCTTGAACAATGGTTTTTTTCGCGTAATTAGAGTGAGCACCGAGAGAGGTAGGAAGCAACCTCATAGATCCATTGACTAGCATTACGGGGGCTTAGATCGTAGGATGGATTGAATTTTCTATATCATTTCGCCACTATATTGAAGAACCCTGAAAAAAATATAGCAGAGGTTCACGACATGGAATACGACCGCGAGGGAAAGAGAATCAAAATATGGCTGAGAAGTCCCCTCTTACTCACCTCACCATTCTCCCCGCTCAGAACCGCAGCACAGAGCAGTATGTATAATGGATAACGCGGGACAAAGGAGTAGAATCTTCAGATCTCTATTATCCATAGCTGTGGCTATCCAGAAATTCGACATGTATAGAAAGCTCCTATGACGGTTTCACCCGCGATGAGGGGCCTTGCGACTAATAACACAATTCATCCCGATTACCTCAAGATAAATTCCTATTCTTTATGTTTGTTTTTGGTCAGGAACCGTCTATGCTAGTTATGCTGTTGGTTGTACTCTCGGTTGCTTCTCACACTGGTATGATCTGCGCGACATGTGATCGTCTCGTTGGCGCAGAGGTTGTCGATACTCTGTAGGCACCGATGCCTGCACTCGGGTCGCACTTTCAATTACCCCAATGTTCGGTTCAGTGTTGGGCATCTATGTACGCAGCATGGCCAGCCATGTGTTGGAATTATGAAACCATAAGGCCCCAATGCAGGATGCGAGTTTGTCGGCAGTGCGGGTTAACCCCGACACTGAGGATTCTCACCGTTGTGGGTTTGTTTACCAGAAAGGATGAGACAAGCATTTGAGGCGTGGATCAGGTACATGGAGACTTCATAGTACATATGTATAAGCGACAGAGGCGTCAGGTCAAATAAGATGTCGGCGGTTGAGAAAGTTGTGACAGCCCTCCCGCTCAACCCGCGGGACGGCGGGTGATAGTCTGAAAGTGGGAGACCAGAAACGTCATATCTTCATAACTAGCTGCAGAGAGATAGCCTTAGCGCCAGGTACACCGGCGTCGGTCCCTTTTAATCCAGCGTGAGACTCGGAAATGGGATCACCCGCAGTAGTCGTCCTGGAGCTGCGCATCATATTTTCGCCAACATGTTCGGCAGCAGGCTCATGCTTCCCCTAGTACCTGGGGCAGATTCGAGCGCCAAACTCTCCACAGTGTTTGCAAACACAGGTTACGACCCATTGAGGTTAGGTGTAGTCTTCGGGTCAGTGTACTATGCTGATAGCATAGTCAGGAACAGTTTTCCCTATCCAGATGATTCTACGTTAGCGTCCTTAGGCGTAAGATCCGTTTCTGAGTATTTGCCAATAGCTTGATTAAAGAGCACACAAGAAGCTCGTGGGGGAGGGGGGTGGAGAGCGGATGCGGGATGAAGGAGTCCCACACATAGGTACCGATGCTATCGTCTATGCCGGCATGTGCTGCGCTAGGGGGTGGAAGGAAATGGAATGGGGATGCTGTTTGAGATCGAGATACTCGGGGCTGAAATACCAGACTGGAAAGTTACACCGAAGGCCACATTCAGACAAGGGTAAGGGGGGAGCAAGCTTAAGGGGAGTTGAAGAGGTGTGATACCCCAACTTAGGCTGAAATCGCATCCCCAAACTATGTTCCAGAAAGCATGGGATAAAACTGCGCAGCTTGTCTTGGTATCCTAGTATGCATGTCATGTAGTATTTATATTGGAGCTAGGTCCAGACGGTTGGCTAATCTGCAACTGAAGAGCACTTGAACCCTAGTACATTTGGCGTATCCTTGCGCTGGGGGATTTTGCTCTCTAGAGACCAGCATGCATAGCCTTTCTAGATATGGCCGAGTTCGGATTCAAACCGAGGACAAATGCTACAAACTGCGTGTTGATGGCCTAAAAACCAGCTAGATGCGAACCGTTGTCTATGGAAGGTCGATTCTTTAAGTGTAGACCTAGAGGTTCAGCGAGGCAATTCCTGACTATTGCAATCCCCGGAGGGGGGAGGCCAATTGGCAGGGCAAGGGGGGAGATATTTTCCATATTGAAGCCCATAATCGCCCCGACTGACCCCAACTTCGTCGGCTGCAACAGACCCTAGCTATCTCATGCAGAATACATAGCCTACCGTAGTAGTCCTGAGACTCCTGTTCCAGAGAGGCCGCCAAGATGCTTTTTCTTTGAGCCGCTAGCCATCCTCCCTTTCGACTAGCAAACGCCAGATAAGTAATCCTCGAATGATGATGCCGCCCTAGACCGGGTCTATTGCCGTGTCGTACTTCGTACATGGGAAAAGAAGTTGCCATGTTCAGCTTCGTAGTCTGTGCCGTCGTTGGTTTAGCACATGCCCTGTGCTGCAGCCGTCCGTGTGTCCTTGTGGAGTCGATCACTTCAAAGCTAGGGCTATCCTGGCTCCTCCACAATCTTCAATCGCAAATTGCGCACTAAACAACCGCCATAAAGATCACTTCCGATCCTTCTTCGCAAACTTGACGCGAAGCCACCAGCCATGGCTTGTCGCCCCGTCGCCAATGGAGGAAATTTTTAAATCGTTGAGTAGCTTTATTCTGATGAGATTGTGTAGAAAAAAAACTCTTTCCGCGTAGAGCGGGGCATTGACCGAAGGTGGCAACGTTATTGCGCATGTACTGTACCTATCATCCAGTAGGTGCCTATCAAGCTTCTGATTTCAGCCCCATAACAGCTGCACCTAGGTGAGGAGTTTGGGCAGAATCATCGCAACGCCAGACCCACAATCCTTTTGAAAATGGCTCGGTTAGAAACGCTTGTCCAACTCGTGAATTGGTGATCTGCAAAACAGTGTGAGGAGTTCTATGATAGCAGCTGGCTGGGCTGTCCACCTACAACTTTCGGATCATCGAGCAATGAGTCTAGATCAGAGCCTTGCCGTCTTGTTGAGTATCTGTGAGAAGCTAGCGGCGTAGTCCCCGAGTACCCTGTCCGGAGTGGACGGGATCTGCTGGTGTGAAATGAAAGATAGATGCGCAAACTAGCACTAGCCAAGACGACATAGCCGACGCTTCCAAAGAGCCAAAGCAAGCAAACAAGCAAAGCAAGTAACCTGGGGACGATAGACATTACCAAAACGGTCGAGCTGCGTCGCGCCGCGCCGGTTCAACTTGGCTTCAAACCAACATGTACTGTTATCGAGGCATCCTGGCAGGATAATAAAATGTGCGTAATACACACCACGTTTTAGCCCACGCGCCATCACCAACAGAGTCTAGATTGCGTCCGGCAGGGGCTCGGAATCTGGCGAGTATTGTGAAGGTGTCGACGGAGCAACAATTGGCAGGTTGCTGACGGTGGAGACAAGTACTCTCAAGGACAGGTTGATGAGCGAGTGGCCCGTTACGTAGGTAGGGAATGTACATAGTAAGTTGCGGCTGCCTTAGGTGCTGGGTTTGCCGGCGCCATTGCACAGACTGGAGCAGGTGATGACTGACATGCCGCTAAGAGGTCCGTCGCTATCGATTTCGCACAGGCGTCTGGATGGTTGGTGCTGAGACATTTTTTAAGAACGGCAAGTCTCCTCTCGGCGGAAGCGGTTCTCGCTGGTGTTGCTGGTACTGCTGGTACTGCTGGTACTGCTGGTACCATTGGCGTCAGATCCGTTAATGACCATCTAGGCCCAAGGGCTCCAGCCTGTGGCACAGCTGCATCTCCGTTCTGCTACATAACGGTTATGCCGTTGGCGCGCAGAACGCCACTGAGCAGCAGATATGAATGGCGATGTGGGTTCCAGGTCCCCAGTGGGCGTTTGAAAGTCAAGAGATGGTGTGATTTGGGCTTCTTCGGTCCATTCGCATTGGAGGAGCGGGATATGTTACTCTCCTATCACTGTTCCTGCTAATCCAAGCGACATTTGTTGTCGCGACCAACTGCATGAATGTAGGATGTACATCCATCGGATTTGATGGCAGCATGCGGAGAGGATCCAATCTAAGATCCAGATGCACTCGGGCCTGTAGGTGACGGACCACGGGCGGGTTGTTTTTGCGCTCAAGCCAAGCCAAGACAAATAGGCCAAGCCCACGGGCGGCGGTGCCCCATCCAAGAGCCATGATCCCTCAAAGGTGTGTTGCACCGTGCCCTCCGATGATGCAGATGCAGGCCCTGAAGAGGCATTCACAAAAGGCAGGGTCCAGGCCGACAGAGATGAAGCAGACTCTCATCTCGTCAGAACAAGACCAGGTGCCAGGGCCCGCACGAATTGCAACCCTGGCCGGCTGCCGAGCACGACGATCTGCGGTTTGCCCCGTCGTTTCAGGGATCCCGAGTGCAGGAAGGAACGCCAGAACGGGCCTCCGGGCTACCGCAATCGCGCCGGCCGGTGGACTAGGGCCGTAGGGGTCGTGAAGCTCAGTGCGGTTGTTTCTGCAAATCAACACTGGGACGGCAACGCGGCGGCTGTTTGTGGACGGGCAGGCAGTCACTGGGGACCAATCCGAAGATGATGAAAGCAGAGGAGGACAAGGAAACCAGGAGTAGTAGGAACCTTGTCCTGCAATGTGACGGATTTAATGGACTTGTATGTCATGCCTCTTTTTTCGTGGATACCGCCGGTGAGTTTTGAGCTGTAGAACGGTTGTTTCGATAGAGCTGTCCTGCATTTGAGGGAGGTACCATAATACAACCTTAACTTCAAGGCACTCAATTGAATTCAGGGAAGTTCAAAACGACCACTCCATAGCTTGTAAGGCAGGTACGAAGAATTGGGGGGCCGCAATGGACGGTAAGGTACCTTGGGAAGTTTCATGTTCATGTGGTAATGGCTCCCTGAGAAAACTAAGGTAGTAAACCTTGGGTGATCCATCATCACCATCATCCCGATTCTGCAACGAACCTTGGAAGGAGGTACGCCCTGAGACGTCGCTTACCTACCAACCTGGAACTCTTGAATACCTTGCCTTACTTGCTGACCTTGCAATTTACGGCAAGCGCAAGGTAAGACAATCTGGGGCCAAGCTGTGATGTGCTAGTGAAGGTGGCAGGAGCTGGGGCGCTGCAGCGCAGTTCCTGCATGCGACAGACACTTGCTTTTTCTACACTCTCCCTTCTGCCAACTGCTGGTTGGACAATTCCTTCACCTCGTCTCCTCTTCTCTCGTGAACCCATCCAAACCACATGTGCTCGCATACGGGCCGCATCCATTGCTCATCTGGTGGATTCCACGCGGTTCGTTTGTCGTCGTCATCAGCAGCAGCGGCAGTACCAGCATCATCAGAGGCACCAACACCAGCACCAGCATTATCAGCACCGTCCCAGTTCCAAGCAACACCTCGTTCATGTGAGGTACGAGGCATGAAGTGAGCGTCCAAGGCCAACTCCAACTTTACAGTACCAGGGATCCTCCACCTTCCCCCCCACCATCATTCGTCAGTTCCCTTGATTTGCCTCATGCCCATCGCTCATCGTTGCTCCCCCCTCCCCAGTTGCTGCAGCGTTGCAGTTGCGCTCGCGCCAGAGGTTCCACCCGCTAACATGAGCCAGCGATGCCTCTCCCGCCCGTCGCCATTGACGCGAGAGGTCCACTAACATTAGCGGTTGGTGGACGGGCTGATTGACTGGGTTCAGAGTTGAATCGTTTGAGCCACTTGCGGCCTCGACAATCTCTTGGACGTGCTCGATACGCACCGGCCCGAGTGAGAGAACCGGCCAGTCACCGGGCACGAGACATTGCCCTCATGCGCCCAGCACCCACACCACGTCTTTCAAGAGTTGAATATCTTGAGCAACTTCGGGCGAGTCGCTTGACATGCTCGACGGCCTTCAGCCAGTCATGCCTAGGTACTGTGATGGTACTTGCTGTCCCAGACAGCTAGTACTCTGTCCTCGCGACCCTAGCCTCGTGGCCGGGGTCGGCGCTGAACGGAGTAGTCTTGTTCGACGCCTCTCGGGGCTCTAGTCTGGACACGCCCCCTCCCCAATTGACCTGCTATGCCCTCTAGAGCCGCCGCCGCCATCAAGGATCCCCTCCAACCCCTCGCTCTCCACTCCCTGTCCAAGTCTAGTGCCATGACCGCGATGGGCGCAGAGACGACACACCCCTGCCGTATTGTCCGTTGTCCAGACCAGTTCAATCTTCGAACAGACTTGCGCGCTTGTGTGTAGCTACAGTCAAGCCTACCTACCTCGTGCAAGCCCTCCTGCCTCCAGGCCATTGCATGGCTACTGTCCGGCCTCAATGGACCCTCTCTTCTCCATGTTCATGCATGACCCATATAGAGGACGGGCCTGACCTAAGTATATATCCTGGACCCCGTTCCCCCATCCTGAACTCCATCTGTTATCATCGCCACTACCTTCGTCCTCCCATCTTGTCTCTTGTTTCTTGGCCAATTCCTCACCACAATGGCCTCGTCTACATAATCTCTTTTCCGTCTCTGTGTACATTACTGTCTTGGCCTTCCTCCGATTCCTTTCCTATTGTGGCACTTCTGGGTATCTGTTGTTCGTTTCAACGTCATTGATTCACTGTTCACTGTCCAAGTCGCTCAGTCTTGGTCACCAATTTGCAGAGGTTGAAATATTCCAATACTTCCTGCTCAGTTGGGTTTTTTTCTTCCTTTTCTCGCTTGAACCTTCAGGATCTCGACTGCCTGGCTTCGCATCGCAGCCTTTCGTTGGAGCACATATTTTAGACGAAAGGGTCTTTGTGGAGCTTGCAAAGTTCCTATCCGGGGAAAAACAGAACCCTGGTCCCTCATCAAAGGTTTTGGCTAGCCAATTCCTATCAAAATGTACCACTCAGAGGCGGAAAGTGTCGGCCAAAGCAACATGTTTAGACTGGGACAACTCTTCACCTTCCCGACCCTATCTTATGGCTTCTGGCACTCGACCACCTTCTGGATTTACTTGTTTTGGGGTCTTTGGTAAGTCTCTCTTTATCCTTGTGACTCTCCTCGCTTCCCCATGACTTGCCACTTCCACTTTCTGCACCACACTCGTAGCTTACGATCTGAACCAATCAAAAACTAACTCTTACATAGGATCCATCGCTACTTTCGCCTCCTTGTTCATTGTGTCAGTCATTGGACCTACAAATCTAAACCTATTCCTGAAAACCCTACCTTCACCAGCAAGGATGTTACCGTTATCGTCCCCACCATTCACAACGCCTTCGATGAGCTTCGACCCTCCCTACAAAGCATCCTAGCTTGCCAACCCGCCGAGTTGATCCTCGTCACCACCCATGATAAGAGAAAGGCCTTGCAACGCCTGGCTGATTCTCTGGCCCACCCCAAGGTTCGAGTACTCGACACACCAATTGCCAATAAACGGCTTCAGGTCTGCGAGGCTCTGCCCAAGGTTGGAACCCCAATCACTATCATGGCCGATGATGATGTGACTTGGCCATCGACCCTTATGCCTTGGATCTTGGCCCCATTTGAGGACCCTAAGATTGGAGGTGTCGGAACCTGTCAGAGAGTTAGGCGTGAGCGCACTGGCTCATGGTCGACTCTAGCATGGAACTGGCTTGGCGCGGCTTATATTGAACGTCGTAACTTTGAGATCTCTGCTACCCATAACATTGACGGCGGTACCTCTTGCATGTCGGGCCGCACTGGAGCTTATCGGTCAGAGATTCTCTCCAGCCATGATTTCCTTCAAGGCTTCAAGAATGAGAAATGGAGAAAGTGGATTCTGAATGCCGACGATGACAACTTTGTGACCCGCTGGTTGGTCAGCCACCAGTGGAAAACATGGATTCAGTACGAGCGAGAGTGCGAGATCGAGACAACCCTAGAGAACAGTTATAAGTTTCTGTACCAGTGTTCTCGTTGGGCACGAAGCAACTGGCGAAGCAACTGGACAAGCCTGGTCACTGAGAGATATGTCTGGAAGTGAGTATCATCATCGTGTTGCCTCTATCGAACTGTTCTAACCCAGCCACAGACAACAGTGGTGGTGCACTTACGCCCTGCATATTGCTACCTTTACATCTCTGGCTTTTGCTTTTGACCCGCTCCTACTTGCTTCATGCTGGTGGGCGACAGCAGACTGGGAGCTCCAGAACCGCAAATACGCTTTCTGGGCCCAGTTCGTCTACATGTTTGCTTTTACCAAGGTTGTCAAGCTTATGGGTTTATTCCTCCGAAACCCTAGCGACTTCATCTTCCTACCAGTCTCGATCATCTTTGGCTACTTTCACGGTTTAGTCAAGCTTTACGCATTGGTGACTCTTAATATGACATCATGGGGAAGCCGGGCGGATGGTGATACGAACGACGAACAGCGACTGGCACCGGCCCCGCAACCATCAATTGTTTTGAAGACACCGCCCGGAAAGGGATCTCTTATCCGCTACAACGCTCGTCAGAAGGGACGACCGGCGCAAGGGCGGGCAGAGCAGGATGGTGCCTGGGAGAAGAGCGGATACGCCGCATACGATTCGAGTACGTCGTATATGCCTATACGAATACCAACACCTCTGGTATTAACACCAAACGACGCTAAACTACGGCCGAGTGACCTCGCCGGCCGGGAGTGTCGAGCTATGTGAAGAGGCACCGGAATGATTTAATGAGCTATGAGCGAATGTTTTTTCATTTACATATCGACAGTTATATTCCTAGGTCCAAAGGGACCTCAGGAACTGCATCGACTTTTCTTCGTGCGCAAAAACAAAACGGAACGGGACTCTGGGCTGGAACGATCTGCCATGGGCTGCAGAAGGGGTGTTATTTGATAGGAAAAAGTTTTCGTTTTCCATTTTAGGACGAGAAGACGGTTTTTTAGCATGGAGCAGGTGTACTGGGTGCGCTATGGAATGAAAGACTTTCAAGGCGGACGCGAGTCTCGCCATGGAGCTGAGGGTAGCAGGGAGTTTGAGTCACAGGGGAGAAGTGAGCAGGGGCTGTGAAACGTCCTGGTAAGCTTCGGTGATGCTGTGTCTCTTTTCCCTCCTCTCAGGCTAAACTGGGAGACGGAGTAATATCTTGCAAGTCCCCTCCGTGGAGACGGGAGGACTTTGGCGACAAAGACTGGGGATCTTCAGTGTGCGTCCTTTGGGGTAATAGCAGGAGTCTAGTCTAGCAGGTTGGGATACAGGCGAAGCAAGCTAAAACCAATGAGATGTTGACGATTCCTGCGAACAAGCCAGGTTGCCTTTGGCTGTGAAACTGTGGCTGTATGTGATGCAATGCGATGCGATGCATGGTGAAAGCCACCATTTCCCCGCGAATATGACACAGACACGACACACGGCACACGACAATGACAGCAAAGAAAGGGTCCTGGGATGAATGGGCCCAATGGCAGCTTGCAGATGCAGATCTCGATGCTGCGAGTGCGTTACACGGCAGACGGAGAGAACGTTGTGGCCAACATTGAGGCCCATGGTCAAGACGCATCCTGGCCATCATCGAGACCCGGGTGTGTGCTCTGGTGGATCGTGGGTTTTCTCGCACGAATTGGAGATCTGGGGGGAGGACGGGGGGTGGCGGGCGGGCACAGAGGGCGATAGCAGATTGGATACTCAAGAGAAAATGACATGCAGCCACTTTGGGGTCATGATGGGCTTGGCCAGATGAGCGGGTGTTGGTCGTCACCTGGTGATTCGACATGTTCCGCCACCCCGGAGGGTTTTTACGTACACATATTGATGGCGGACGGACAGGCATTAGGATATAATAGGCTAACTAACTGGCCAGAGAAATGGAGTGCATGTGTAGTCTTGTAGCTTGGGTTTTTAATGCCAATTATGAGGGGCATTCTTCTTCTTGGTTGTAATGGCTAGGTGGGGATTGGTGGATTGAGTAGACATGAGTTGACGATTTATTTATACTACTAGCACTTAGTAAGGTGACGGAGGACCTTATTACGTTACTATGTATGTACCTCAGGACAGTAAGGTAAGGTAGAGTACAGTACACAGCTGGTGGGATCTGAGATCCGAGATAGTGCACTGGCTTGCTCTGTGCGCATCGACGCCCGTGCTCAGATCCTTGAAGGCGGGGAAGCCGCGACATCGGCTAATCTTCCTTGATCTTGATGCTTGATGCTTGATGCTTGAATCCAACCTCAATTTCAACTGCCTCGCTCGCTCGCTTTATCTTTACCCTATCGCACAGGTCCATGTCCAGCCAGATCCAGGATTGAAATTACATGGACCTTTGGGCCTCACATCCCCCTCATCGTCCTAACCTCATTCTTCCACGCATGCAACATCCCATGCCTGCCGTAGCTATCAGAGGCTAAACTGGTCGTGATGAGATGCAGCAATGGCGGCTCCGTTGCTCCACACAGCACCGAAACTAGCAGCCAGCAATGTCAAAAACCCCGCATATTGGGACGAGGGTATCGCCAAAATACCAAGACAGGGCTGATGGCCAGAGGCAGGTTCAGCGCCCCGGCCTTTCCAGGTATGTAAGGCTAAACTCGTTGATGTTGAACCCCTACCCTGCCTGCATCGGACGAGTGTGGTCGCCGCTCGGACATATCTCAGCTTTGGCTGGAGAGAGGCTAGTTTGATGGTGCCCTCTCACTAGGATCACTAATAAGATCACTAAGATGGCCTGGATGGAGACTTGGGGGAGTGAGACAAGATGGGCGTCGTCCACTTTTACTGCGCCTTGGCATCATCGTCATCAGGGTTCGTCAGCGTCTGCCGTCGTCATATTTCAGAGTCCCTAAACTTCACTGCCGTACCAGCGATAGCCGCTACAGTTTGTGGTGGTGTCCATGTCAACTGCACGCAACAACCGAAAGGTTCCCTTGATGGCTGTCATTGGGTCTCCTGGATAATTGGCCCTCGGCATGGATGGCACACCGAACACGCCCGACCGCAACCGGACACCTGCGCCACATAATTCGATGTTTTATTACCGGAACATGTGAAGAGTAGCAGCCGTAAGTACCTTGGTAGGTAAAGCAATCGGGGGTCCATTGTTCACTCGTAGTGTCTTCATCTTCCGTCGCCCCCCATGTCTTCCCGGTGGAAGATCCGGAATATCAAAAGCGGAGAACGTCCAACGGAGCACGCAACGAGGAGTGCAACTCAACCATCCAACGCTTAACCCCATCCTCTAGGCCTTGCAGGACTCAGACGCAGGTCCTGAACGCAAACCGAATAAGGGTGGGAGGGGTTTGTATGGTGTTGGTCGCTGACCACACCCATTCGTGTAAAAAACCACGCCTCCACCACCTCCAGATTCTCGTGTCTCAGCCGTCAGTCGATAGTTACATCGTGGTCAGAAATCTCTTTCCCAGGCTGACCTTCTCTGCACAAGATGGGCTGCGGAATAGCGAGTACGAGACTGTCATAAATGATGGACGATGTTAGAGAGCCCCACGAGGACGGGTAGCCACATGAACCACAGGTCACTGGGTCTCGTGCCATGAGGATATCTTCAAGCTTTGGCGGTCCCAGATTGTGATGTCTCACAATTCCAAGCGGCTCTGCCACCCCATGCCAGTTCTGGGCGGATGATTTTCGAACAGGGATGGGCCACTCGGGAAGCCAGACTTTACGGAGGCTTCAAAAATCAACGCTATCTAGCCGCACAAACCATAACAGATGGGAAGAAGTGTATGGCTTGTAGTTGCGCGCGCAAGCTTGTTCCGGCCCTCGGCGGCTCCTCTTGCTGTTCTCTAGCTGCTATCAGTGGGAGGTGCCGCCGGCTAACTAAGGTAGCCCAAACTCTCTGGTCCCCTCTTGAGATCCTGGCGTACTACGTAGTACAGCAGACGCAAAGATCGATGCTTGAGATGGCGCTCCATGCAACTTTGAAGCTTCAGCTACGACTTCACTCATTTGGGACGCTGGTGCTGAGGCGGTTTCTTTATCGGGATAGTCAATGATAAGTCTCATCCAAGCTTGGAATAGTGACGGATGGTTCCATGCAAGTGGGATTTCAGAACCTTTTGAAATCGGAGCCTTCACGTGCTCTTTGAGAGCCGAATTTTCGCCCCCAAGGGCTCAAGGCGATGGGCATGTACGGCTAGGAACCGCATTCTGCCAGGAACCTACCTAGAATGCAAGGCGATAACATCATGCAAGCCAATTCAATACTCAACGCCCATTCTTGACTTCTATCGTTTGCGTTTCCACTTACTTATTTTCCATCGTTATCACGTCTTCAACACCACGCCCAGCCTCATCGGTCTAGCTGCATCTAGCTATCACAAGAAAGCCGAGCAGCTCGGCATCGTCTCGATCGTGCAGAGGCCGTTATACTGGTCCCGACCTGTTTTCAGTGGCGAAAGAACCGTCCTATTTCTGGGTCCAGCAGCACGCCGGTTCCTCGTATCTGTGAGAATTTCATGCGGCGGAGTTCGCCTCCGTGTTTGCTTTGTTCCGGATTCCAGAACGCCCCGGAGCCTTGAGGTGCTGCGCGCGCAAGCAAGGTTGATATGTACTGTACGCAGGCATGTTGCCTGCTAGGTATATGCGTGTAGCATTATAGCACTGGTGATTGGGAAACATGCAATGGTTTGCGAGGAGGCGGCTTACAATCGGCCCCGAGCCCGACGCCGCTGGGAAAGTCTCGCAGGAATGGCCGCAGTAGCCGCCGGGCCGAGACAGACAGTTCTCAAAGTCGCCCCGCGGGAACATCTGGAGCCGATGTATCAGTGTTTCCTCCTCGTCGCTTGAGGGAGGTTTCCTCCGTGACCAGCCCGAAACGACTTCGGCATAGTGGCCGATCAAGCATAGCCGCCGTGTTTATCCTTTCCCCTCCCCAGCGTTTGTTGTCCTGTGCTACGCTCGAGCTACTGTAGAAGAACGGAGTCGGGCGGCCTGGTGGTCGCAGGTGGGCGTGTCGTTAAGTGACGGCCTGGAGTGAGGTTGCTGTCCGAGCGTGCATGATGCAGGCCATGCGTGCAGCCCCCACCAAAGGATGCATTACGGCCTGGAAGTAAGAACTTGGCATTCACAAGCTGCTGAGTGCTGGAGGGTATTTTGTCGATGAGGCTTGGAATACGCCGGTGACTGTGGGGGATGGTGGGAGACTACTCGTAGTGTAGGTGATCGCCGACTAGGTGGGGGTTTAGACCAGATGTTGGACGACATGGAGAAATGTGGAATGTCTGGGTCCCTGTAAACGAAGAGGGGAAGTGAGACAAAGACAACAACTTTTCTTCAACATGTGGCAAAATAAACGTACTTGATGGTGGGTGAGACGGCGAGAGTGAGAGCTAAACAGACACCACGGGTTTCAAGAGCTTACGTCAGGACGGCGGATGACGAGTTCGAAATCAAGATGTTGAGGATCTAGGCGTCAAGACGCAAGCTGAACAAAGGGTTCGTGGGTTCCTACTGCTAGTAGTTCTGCTAGTGTCGATGTTATTCCTGGAATGGAGGGGGACTGAGACAGTGTGGTGGTGGACGATTTTCCGCTGAGTATTCTGTCTCACAACAGCACCTGAAACCGAACACATGACACGAGACCTGTCAACTACATGTCTTTATTTGTACGATGTATTTGGGAAGTAACTAGAAAGTACTTTTATCCAAACCAACCTCAGAACTCCGAACGCCGAAGCAACGAACCAATAATGTCCTCGATAGAATGGAAGAATGTCTTTACGAAATATGCCCTGTGCATGAAGTAAGTAAGGAACCTCGAACGGCATTGTAGAACCAAAACCCCAACTCAAATCAAACTACCAATGTCTTCAGTAGACTCATAACGAGCCATGTACCATGTTAAACCTTTCCACCAACCTTTCCACCTAGATAGAGAATATTCTGTCTGATCGGTTCCGTGAGTGCACCGCGTCCCTTGTAGATATACGAGACTGTGTCTCTCCATTCTCGAGGATATGGCAGCGGCAGCTCGATTATGTCGCCCTGACGGACCATCTCTGAGAGGATGATGGCTGCAAGGGCGGGAAGATAGGCGCGGGCGTATTCGAGATCTGTAGACCATCAGCTTTCCTCCGCAACGCTGAGATATGTGCTGTGATGAACAAAAGGAAACTTGTGTTCAAATTGCCATGGGCGATGATAATGTAGGATAACGTACGCATTGGCACTGAAGATGCAGCTGTTCTCGACATCCTCCGGTCCACCCCAGGAGTCTGACCTGGTGGCTTCCAGTCGATTGCAGTACTTGAATGGCGCCTCTCTTTGAGAAAACCTGGCGAACTTGGTCGTGAAGTGGTGATTGGAGTTGGAAGAGCAGCGTCAGAGGCCCGGCGTCTACCCCAGTTCGGCGATGACCAGCGAGTAGGGATCTGATTTCTTGTCATCGTCTGCATACCACTGTTAGATATTCGAGCCCGGACTAGAGGAGGTGGGCTCGAGTCTGGAATAGTGGCTCGCAGCTCATCGAGATCGAAGTTCCTTGTCAGTGCTACAGACTTTCTGCCCCGAGAGTGGATGATGACACGGATCGTGACATGTCTATCCTGTGAAAAGGGGGTCAGTGGTCCTCCGTCAGCGTCCCAGTGAGCAATGGTTGAAGCTCGTCGATCCTCGACTGGAATGATCATCAAGTCTGGCTCACGAGGGTGGTACGAGCCAACGAGTGCTCGTCGCCTCATACGCTCTCGCTGGCGCTGTAGCTGGATATTTCTAGTAAGGGCCGGCCCGGGAGGGGCAGACTGTCTCCGTTCGGAGAGCTGGGGAGGTACACCTCGATCCGCTCCCGACTCATGGAGCAGCATATTCCTCGTCTCCTCAGCAATAGTTGGTCTGCGGAATTCGGCTGGCGGGAGGAGGGGAGCCGACAGAGGCGACGATTGATGGAGCAGCTCTAATCGAGGTAGCGGAAGTGCAAGCTCTTGAATTGATGCCAGAGGAGCATTGGACAGTGATGATTCAGAAGCAGGAGAGCTGCCCTGACTGTCAGATCTGAGACGTTCAACAGCCGCCTTATCATCTTTATTCATCCAAAATGAATCTGGATGTACAGGCAAGGGACGGCTCCGCGGTGAGCATGGGGATGCCGAATATTCAGTGTACTTGAGCGTCTTCCACTCCTTCAAAGGGCTGTCCGAGGCCGCGCCGCGGGTCTGGATAGGCTGAGGACGATGCCGGCCCTCCGAGACTCTCGACATGATGACAGCAGTGACAATAATGGTTTCTCAGTCGTTTCTCAGTCTGGGCAAGAGATCACAGCTAGGAAGAATTTAAAGAGATAGAGAGAGAGAGAGAGATAGTCAATGGGCACAGGGTGGAAGGTAATGATGAGTACAGAACCGGCTTTCTGGTCCCCTCACAGCCATTTTATTCCACAGGAATGACATGGCGCCGGCCTTGAAAGAAGAAAAAAATCAGCCGCTGCTTAGCTGCTGATGCGCTCTGACTTCAAAGCATTCCTTCGCCTTCTTGAACAAAGAACACAAACTTTGCTGCCTACGTAACCTACAAGGACTGTACATGTTCTTGCAAAGTTACTGTGCATGTCCCCTCTTTGCAAAGAAGAGGACTGTGCATGCTATCATAGCAACTGTGCATGTCCCTTCGTTGCAAAGAAAAGGACTATGCATGCTATCATAGGAAGTGTGCATGTCCCCTCGCTGTAAACACAAGCACAGTGCATGTTCGCCACACTGACCAACAAAGAAGTAAAGAATGCGGCTGCGACAACCCACCGGGAGGTCCCACACTACCGGACGCCTGAGGAGACCACGCATGAAAAGGAGTAATATACAGAGTCTGTCTCATTGCAAGGTGAAGAGTCGAATGTGAGGGGTTACGGTTGCCGAAGGTAGCCACGTGATATGACCAGCCGTGCGCTAATGTTTGCCTCTCATTGGATGGTATTGCCTGCCTCGGTCGTTTTTAGGACAGCTTCGCCTACGAGGCTGAACTCCACCATCAGTTGTCGACTTTGACAAGTGTCGTCAACTCCCCAACTTTTGGTTAATGGAGCCCAGAGGAGACTTGGCTTCATCCCTTTTAGCATGAACTGAATTTTCTTTGCTCCGGTTGGAAATGTCTGAAACAGCCAGCTACAAACAGCAGAAGGAGGACTTCGTGTCCAATCTCTCCGGCGGCTCCGTTGCTGAAATCAACTATGTGACGTCTGTTGCGGCGGTTAGGCACATTCAAGCTCTTTGACGAGAAGAAACTGACTCGTGTTACAGGTCGCCACCATTCTATGGTCTGTCCTTCAAGCCCGCCAATCATTCTTCAAGCCATACACCTTCCTGGGCTTTGTCGTCGACTTCCTCCTCAACGTCGGTGCTATCCTCCTCTCTACGACCCTCTACTCGAACTCGCCTCTCCTCCTCAACCTTCTCCTTATCGTACCGGCGGTTCTGATCTTCACGCTCCCACCGAACTCTATCATACCGAGGAAAAAGCCCAAGATCCCCAAAAATGCCCAGTCCAGGGGAGGGTCCAGCCAGCTGGACATCCTGTCAACCAAGCCATTCCTCACCACTTATCGGGGCTGCATGATGATTGCAACATGTGTCGCCATCCTTGCAGTAGACTTCCGTCTTTTCCCGCGGCGGTTTGCTAAGGTTGAGACATGGGGCACCTCCCTCATGGACTTAGGTGTTGGGTCCTTTGTCTTCTCCGCCGGTGTCGTCGCAGCTCGTCCTATCCTGAGAGAGAAGGCTGCAGGTCGCGTGACGGGTCGTGCGACCCCGTTCTTCTATCGGATATTATACTCAATGCGTCACTCGATTCCATTACTGTTGTTGGGATTCATTCGACTCTTGAGTATCAAGGGCCTAGACTACGCGGAACATGTCACGGAGTACGGCGTTCATTGGAATTTCTTCTTCACGCTAGGCTTCTTACCCCCTTTCGTGGCTGCCTTCCAGGCAGCACTAAAGATCATCCCGTCGTTCGCAGCTTTGTCATTGCTGGTCGGTGTCACCTATCAGGTTCTTCTAGAGACCACTAACCTCAAGGCCTTCATTCTAACGGCGCCAAGAACTGACCTCTTGTCCATGAACCGTGAGGGTATTTTCAGTTTCTTTGGATATCTCGCAATTTTCCTTGCTGGCCAGGACACGGGGATGTTTATAATCCCGCGGAACATCCCCCCAAGGAGTACTGCCAGTCCAGGAGCCCAGAGGAATACGCTGCTGATGACCATGGCTGTCTGGAGCGGTGTTTGGATTGGACTCTACCTCGTGTGCACAGACTACAGATATGGCTTCAGCTTTTCAGTATCCCGCCGGATGGCAAACCTGCCGTATGTGCTCTGGGTAGTCGCCTTCAATTCGGTACAGATACTAGCATTGTGCATCGTGGACACAATCTTCTTCCCGGCCTTCTATAATGCCGGAGATGCAAAGACTGAAAAAGAGGCATATGATGCAGCAACCAGTCGCGTGATACGAGCCTATAACCGCAATGGTCTCGCCCTATTTCTGATCGCGAATCTCTTGACCGGTTTGGTAAATATGACTTTTCACACGCTGGATGCGACTCCTGTGGTTGCGATGGGCATCCTTGTTGCATACATGGGAACTGTCACTGGCGTGGCTGTGTTATTGGACTCTTACAACATCTCTATCAAGCTCTAGAGCTAGCATAAGCGAGGCGTTCATGCGGTTTCATGAACATAGAATTCTCACAAGTCGAATGGCAAGTGAAGCCGAGATTTGGCAACCCAGCAGAACTCAAAAGCAAGTGTACATTCATGAAGGGCCTCCTGAGTTCGAAGAACCCCATGTCAACGACTTGCGACATGCGGTTGGAATCCACCAGTGAACGAACAGGCCTTGCATGAAACCACTGTTACTGAACAGATCCATGGGCTAAGCGCAAAGTTGATCATAGAGACCGTCATCTGTTTGACAACTCGAAGCTTGCTGCAGGAGCTAGTGTAGCGACTTGCTCGTAGATATGGATCGTAATAGGACCAGGGCCAAGCACGTAGATCTGGCTTCACTTGTCAATGGCGATCGACATTAAAATACAATGCTATGCGGCGAACTATCTCAAGCTTTTATGCGAGCGTGTGTCTCGTCACATATAATAGAGTAATTAAGTCAACCACTTAGTTATTGGGAATGTTACCTCCAGCTAAATATGACCGAATAGGACATTGACGCGACGCGTTTCAATGCGTCCCCAACCTTCTTTTTTCAACTGCATGAACGCGCATGAGCATCAGGGCGATCCGAGCAGTAGAGCGAGTTCGAACTGACGTCTCATTCTGTTATAGCGACTTGGTCACTATAGGCTCACGTTCACCAGGCGTCATTTGGCCTCACGATTTCAATACCTAGAAACCGGATGCGAGCCGAGATTCGCCCGTGGCCAATTCGTTTGCCCATTCTCTTACGAGAGGAAACACGAGAGACGGGGATACCGGGAGATGACGTTTGGCAAGCCGACGTGATGCTGGACTGAACCCTGTCCGGCTCAGATCAACGGCTGCAGGATCCTTGTCACCTCCATGCAGCTCATCTCCGGCCATCATGCCCTAGACACTATCCCGAATCCTTGTCAAGTATATCCAAGAGCAACAACACGGCAAGTAACTCAACTAAGTCGAATGTAGGGAAAGTGGGCAGTCGAGAATCGTACCAATTCAATTTTTCTTCTGTGCTGCTTTATTTACTTTTCATCATTGCTTAGAACCCTAGTTTGGCGAGGGATCTCTCGAGAATCGGGCATGGAAATTAGCCTGTTTCAGATGTTTCGGAGGGAGACTTGTCTCGGGATGGAAGCCGGGATCGGGAAAGTAAAAGGCGGCAGGTAGGATTTTCGATTGGAGAGACGTCAACCTAAAGGGACAGACAGTCAATGAGAAGTCTGGCAGGTCGTCGAAGTGAACACCCTCCATGTCGCAGATGTTTCCAGGTACCTCAGACTCAATAACAGTACCCTCCCATGTCGATCCCCGTGATACAGAACAGGGATGGTTTACAGAAGTCTGGGGTTAGTAGACTAGCAAGCTGGGCTTGGACCAGGATGTAATTTGACATTGTAAAGCGAGAGAGGGAGGTAGATGATGATATCCAAGTTCAACGCCATCTCGTGGTCAAAGTTGACGAGAACTTACGGAGATCTACGGAAGAAGACAAGGTGAGTTGGCGCTTATTCTTGAATTATTGGGCTGAAAGGCATAGGAAACAAGGGTCTGGAGGAAAAAGCATCGGTTGCTATGCAAGCTGGAAGAAGCAAATTCATCTCTGTCAGTTGACAGTTGACAGACCAGCCACAGCCCTGGACCCAGATCGCAGTCACTCGCAAACAGGGATGATGCGAAAGAAGTATCTTATGTCAGCCGGGCGGTTGGAAATAACGTCCCGTCGAGTTCAGAGGCGAAGGTATCCGTGCCGGACTGTCACGAACGTTTGCTACATGTCGTTCGATGGTAAGAGCCAGCTCATGCTAGTAACCGTGGGCCTCTGGAACGATGGCCATGGTCTTTCTGCGCACGCGCCATGTGAGTGATATTCCCTTGGCCTTCTCGAATGAAGTGGATGCCGTGTTTGCATAAGGTATTACTTGGACAGGTCTAGTATTATACCTGCATCATCTCCTTCCCATCCCAATTGCATCGCGCGTGCAGGTGCAGTAATTATATCCAAGCGCTGACCGATGCCAACGCGTATCGGTGAAAGCGATGAGACCGTACCTGGCAGGAAGGGCAGAAGCATGAAATCAGGGCTGTCGAGTAATGGGATCCTAATAGTAGTCTCGAGATCTTCCAATCGATGAAACAGATCTCACCGCTTGGATCTGCACGTACACGCTTAACACAGGAACTGCACATTCATTAAGTCCATTACTTCTCCTCCCTCTCGTCCTCCCTTTTCTTCCTCTCCTCAAATAAGCCAGCCGCTGTTGTGAAGCACAGGGCACATCGCCAGTCAGTCCGTCCGTCCCTTGCGCCAGCCCGAGCAGCTGCGGTGTGACCGAACGATATATTCTAAGGTGGCCTACTCTAAAAGGCGTCCAAGCTGAGACCACCACCTCCTGCAAGAAGCCCGACGAAGCCCACTCTAAGATTACTGGTCAATTACGGACGGCCATCCCATCGCGGATAACTTTGTGTACCTTCTCGTTGTGGACACAGCAGACTCACTACAGATTACATACGGGGAATAATAAGTCACCTCAGTCAGTTCAAGGGTTGGAGCCGCCACCATCGACTTCCACCACCACCACCATTGCCGATAGACCTAATACAATTCCAGCGGAGCGCCATCTCCATTGGGGACTGACTGTCCTAGACGAGAGAGAGTAAGGTACTGTACGTAGTGCGTCAGAGATTGCGGAGGTCCAGAGGTGCTGGGTTGGCAAAAGCAGGGTAATTTCACCCTGCCAGGACCACCTCGGAAAGGGACTGAGAGGACTGAGACTCGATCCACCATCCGTCGTGGCCCGCAGCGGTCCCTTTCGTGATCCAGCGTGGTCTTAGTGGTGCCAGCGACTCCAAGGCTCGAGGCCGGTACCTGCAGGAACACCGCGGCCCAGGTACCGCTTCCTCCCTGTGCCCCTGAATCTAGCGCCCACGGCCGGCGGAGCGACGCGCCCGCTGGTACCTGAACCTCGTTGGAGTCCCTTGTATTTTAGTGCTTGTGCTTGTGCTGGAGTGGAGCTCGAGAAAGTGGCACAGCTGGGCTGCAGCCCACCCAAGTCTCATCTCGTCAATTTCGCCCTGGGGCCCAGGCGTGGTACTGGCGTTGGCGTCGCTGGTCCAGCTGCTGGCGCCCGAGTCTCCTCTCTTTTGGTTTGGTTTGGTCTGGCTTCCTTTTCCACCTCCCGCCGGCCCCAAACTCAACTTCATCCTCACCCCATCCGCCCTCTGGCTCGACAGAGCCATTGTCGACCTCGCACTCGACCTCTCCCCTTCTCGCCAACCTCGCCGACTCAATCCTCGACGGGGCCTTCTCTCGACTACCCTTCCGAGCCTCTTTCGTTCCGACTGTCGATCGCCCAGACGAAAGGGGTTAAATAACAACCCAAAAAACAACAACACCAACATCATCCAATCCAATCCAGCCCAACGACCCCCTACGACACTACACCTGCGCGTCCCGCCGTGGCCCAGTCAGGCCCAGTCAGGGGACGCCCAAACCTCCCGCTCTTTTGGGGACCAAGCGACCGAATCAACAAATCGCAACCCGGCGACCGATTGCATTGCACGCACCATGAGATAAATCGCAGCTGGCTCTCATTGGTACTTTTTTTTCCTCCAACGCGGCCCTTGTTTCCTGTCGCCTGTCTTCCCCGAAGCACGTCGATTCGCTAGCCGCGTATTTGCCCCGGCCACCGGACGAAAGCTGTTCGAAACCTGCCAGATATCTCGTCCTGCATAATCCGAGCAGCCGCCTTAATTTTCCCTGCGCCGCAGCCAACGTCGTGTGCTGACGCCGTTGTAATCGCGACCCCTTCATACGGTTGAACTTTGGGTTTCTGGGCTTTTGGGTTTTTAACGCGTTTGGGCGTGGAAGATGTCGTCGGCCGCCCTACAAACGGCCCCCCATCAACACACCGCTCTGGCGTCGTCTCCCTTGGCCACGCCGTCCAGCCGTCAATACAGGTCTTCCCCATCAAGGGAAGCATATCATGCTCAGCAGACCACCAACGGAACCCCATCGTCGAGACGCCCCCCATCCCGCAAGACGAGCGATAGCGCACCGTCACCGACGTATCATTTAGCTCCTGGATTCGGGAACTCAGCCGTCGATACGACCGCGTCTCCCGACCATCAGTCGTCCACGTCAGAGCGCAATTCTAATATGCCTCCCACCGCCCCTCCTAGGACGTCGTCCAACCAGCAGAGTGGCAGTTCGCGGAGGGCCAACTATTCCAACGAGAAGATGTCCAACTCACCCAGGCGTGGGCAAACCGAGAGTTCGCGGGCCGGGTCTCGCGGAGACACCTCAGGAAACACAGATAACGGGCATAGGAGCAGAAAGGCGGTCACTGCACAGGATACTACACCTCGATCTACCAACAGCAGAGATGGCAGAACCAATACAACTACAATGCCCATCCGGTCGGGCCATAGCACTCCCTCGAAACTCTCCACCGAAGCCAGCGAGAATCTAATCAAAGCTATTGCCAATTCCGACGGCGACCGTCATCACACCCAAGACGACGACGCCGCACCTCCCCCAGTTGTCTCAACGAATGATCAAGAAAGGCGAGGCCAAAGGAGCAGACATGACCACAGCCGTAGCCACAAGGCGACCTCCAAGTTTGGTGATTTTATTCTAGGCAACACCATCGGCGAGGGCGAGTTCGGAAAGGTCAAGTTGGGTTGGAAACAGGACAGCAGCGTTCAGGTAAGCACAATGCCCCTTTTTGCCCTTGACAATGCATTGACCACTCTGCAGGTTGCTATCAAGCTCATTAAGAGAGACAGTGTTGGCAGTAACCCGTCTCGATTTGCCAAGATCTATCGTGAAGTAGCCATTCTGCGAGGCGTCCAGCATCCCAATATTGTGCGCCTAATAGACAAGGTCGAGACCGACAGGCATATCGGTATCATTCTCGAATACGCATCTGGCGGCGAACTCTTCGATTACATCCTAAATCACCGATACCTCAAAGATCACGCCGCTCGCCGCCTATTCGCCCAATTGGTCTCTGGTGTGGGCTACCTTCACAAGAAGGGCATTGTACACCGAGATCTTAAGCTCGAGAACCTGCTTTTGGACCGTCACCGGAACATCATTATTACAGATTTTGGTTTCGCAAACACCTTCGACCCTAACGAGGATCTCACTGAAGACGAGGAGCTGAATTTAACGGATAGAGACTTTGTGAAGCGGATGGGCCTTGATAGAGTCAAGGCGAACGGAACCAGGAAGGGCGACTTGATGCAAACTAGCTGTGGCAGTCCTTGCTATGCTGCCCCTGAGCTGGTTGTTAGCGACTCCCTCTACACCGGCCGAAAGGTGGACGTTTGGAGTTGTGGTGTCATTTTGGTATGTCATACAAGTCGTGCACATTGGTTCTGTGATCTAACCCTATTGCTGTAGTATGCCATGCTCGCCGGCTATTTGCCGTTCGACGATGACCCGGCCAATCCTGAAGGCGATAACATCAACCTCCTCTACAAGTATATCGTAACCACTCCACTCACATTCCCCGAGTATGTCACACCACATGCCCGGGACCTTCTACGACGGATTCTGGTTCCCAACCCCCGGAAGAGGGCCGATCTGTTCGAAGTTGCGCGACATAGCTGGTTGAGCGAGTATGCGCAGCTCGTCGAATTTATTACAAGCTCGACTACTTTACCCTCCGATGTCCAGAATGCAGGTGCCGCAGCCGAAGATTACGCTGAAGCACCCTTGGTTACGAGGAGCGCCTCGGTGCGCGAGTCGGCCAAAAGTAAGCCCAGTCAATCTCCTGCCGTTGGTGGATTGGCCAAGACGCATGGCAACATCGACCCCGAGGCTGAGTCGAACCATCGCACCCCCAAGGATGCCAAGCGCAGGACTGTCCAGGTTGAGTATGTTGCGCCAACAACTCAGACCCAGCGTGGAGCTGAGGCCTCAACGTCGAAAGCCCGTGCTCGTTCCAATTCTCAGGGACCTGTGGATGCTCCCGATATCTCCAATGAGAAACCCTTACCCCGTGAGCCAGCAGTACCCAGAGATGCTGTTTCAAGATCCGGAACCACCAAGCGACCTCAGAGCTCCCACAAGAATGCAGCGCCCACTAGGCCGAACCGGGATACGCGGGCTATTTCAGACAATGCCTTCATGACCAGACCCCAGACCGGTGGTTCCATGCAATCTGCTGAACGACTGGGCCTCCAGTCAAGAGGAAACTACGGGCAGCCAGCCCCTCCCGCTATCGCTGACACGAATGCCCAAGGGAGGATACAGCAACCGTCTGATGATACCGAGAGTATGGGTCGAACCCACGGCAGTGTGCCACCAAAGGTTGCCCAAATGACAGGTTTCCATAATGAGACCAAGGCTTCCGGGGGGAAGGGCCACAAGAGGTCCAATACGCTCGGGGATCTTGGTTCAAAGATCATGGGCCGCAGTGGATCCATCTTTGGTGGACGTGGTAAGAAGCAGCAAGGAGATAAATCGAGGAAGTATCCTCCCGTCAGCTTGCCAAATAACATGCAACCTGGCGAAGAAGCCGGCCCTCGGCCATCTGTCGATTCCAAGGTTTCTCGTCGATCATTCTCTCTTGGGCTCGGTAAGAAACGAAGCGGGAGTATCAACGGCTCACAGGGCTCTGTGGAGAAGCCTGCTGGCCGACGATTCTCGTTTGTTCCGCCTGCTTTCTCACTCAAATCGATTGGGCTAGGCAAGGACTACGGTAGCGCACCTGCTTCGGAGGCAGAGTCTCAGCAAGATTTACCGATTCAGAACCCCCGAGGTGTCCAATCGAGAGGGTACACAGCTCACGGCGAGCTTCATCATAGCGAGCCGTACTTCGACGCCAGATACAATCAAAGCCAACCACAGCAAGAAACCGCCAACTCCAGCCCAGTATATCACCAGCGCTATGGGTCCGCTCAAGTGGATAACAGGCGGCCAAATGCCATCCCAACTTATGTGCAGTCAGGCACCCTGCTCAATACTGGGTCCGAGTCCTCGGTAGACATGCGACGGCCTACTGAACCTCAAATGGGGTCGTATCAACAAGGCTACTCAGAGTCCGAGGGCTACGACGGACGAAGGGTTGGCACCAGTAGAGGAAACAAGGGAGTCCTCCACAAGGACCACAAACGGTTCACCGATGCATACGACCAGGAGGGGTATCGGGGCCATGAAGGAAGCACCGGAGCCGCCAGGAAGGTAATGGACTTCTTCAGGCGACAAGGAAAGGCAAGAGGCAGTAAGGACAGGTGAAGAAATATTCTGAGAAGCATCCGGAGTTATCGGCGCATCGACGCATAACGGAATCTCGTTCTTCTCCACTTCAGCACCACTGGTTTGTTGGATGCCATAATATCTTCCGCATTCTCCTGGGTCATACAACGAAACCACACATGGAACTATCTGTATTCAGAAAATACCGAAGGTGCTCTGGCAAGACCAAAACGGCACCGCGAAAGGGACTCAAGATTGGCTTTTAGGTGGTCTCGATGGGTAACACTCTCCTACAACGACGGACATGGAAAGCCTCACTGGATTTTGATCATGGGCGGCGACGGGCACGGCACGGGGTAGAGATGTCGTTATGTTTTAGTTATCAATGTTTTTAGGGGTTTTCCTTGTTGTTGTTTTTTGTCCTATACACACCACGCACACATCATGTTAGGTTGACTTGTGGGCATTAGCGATGGAGCGAAATTAGTAAACTAAGTACCTACATACATGTATCGAGAACAAGAGGCGGGGGATGATTTTGACAGATGCGGATGAAGTCGTAGTAGATTGGTCGCCATAGACAGTATCAAAGGTAACCTTCATGAGGTGATCAATAGATATCAGAGTCGTGGAATGTCGGTCTCTTGGTGCGCGTTCGCGGTTGTGCTATTCGCTCTGTAATCATTTGGCAGCTGTAGTATCCATGAATACGACGGTGTGACTTCCAGTTGTCCGCAACATATTATCCTTTACTTCCTGGGGTATTTCCGAGATACTCCAAAACACCGATCCAAGTCTACCTATCATTCTCGCCATATTCCTTCTCTAATATCCGACATTCGTCAATCGGTCGGTTTGACATTCGCTAGATGCCCGTCGGGATATTCTCTGTCGGAGCCGAGCGGACGGCAGTGACGGCAGCAACGGCACCTATCGGCCGGCGCCCCTTAGCTCGCCTATTTTCCGCTAAGTTTGGTAGGGCTGATTTGAAAGCAGGAGCAAGAATACTGCATCATGTACGCGTCCTGTGCATGTTTGGATTACGCGGGCAAAACAGCCATGCAGTCGATGCTGGCATGTGGCTTGCCTCCGCATGTTTGATAGAAGCAAGCTCTACGTCATGGCTGGGGATTCAGGAACGGGAGGCAGAGAGTTTGGTTGAAGAGTTTGGTTGAACTTACCGAAGAGATACTGAAAACGGCAATTGTTTCGATGATTCGAATCTTATTAAGCTCCATCAATTACGGCAAGGATGACATGAAAACGCCACAGTTCACCTTACTCTTCGTGGTAAATCTATTCGATCTCCATATTTGGCAGCGCCGGGTCCGTATCCAGGTCGGTCAACGTCAGTCTGCGTCGATCCAATGCAGGCAAGGAATCCATTTCACGTCACTCTGCGGAAGGTAATCAAACGACCATGTCCTTCATATCGAAGCACCCCCGCCGATAAATCCGATGGCAGGATCTCGCTGATAAGCTAAATGCCAGGCCTGCAGGGCACTGTGGGGAGCCGCTTGGTCGAGCGCCCACTTCGCCCGCGGCTTTATCTTAGTAGCTGACGACTCTATCTCACGGAGTCACAGGCTAGAGAGCTATAAGAAAGGGCGAATTGGAGGCGCATTGAAAACAGGTGATCACAAACATAGAGACAGAAGCTAGACGAACACATGATGGATGGTGAGTCTTCGTTTGTTAGCTTTGCCAGTTGTTTTCCCTGTTTGTGGCGGTGCCAAGTCGGAGTCGGCGTCGGTGGGCAACAGTCTGTCGATGATGTGGCGGAACCAGTCCAGGATCAGTCTGAAAGAGATGAGATGAGTCTCTTTGTTGGTCAAGTGACGTCGTTTCTTTTCTTCTTTCGATCTCACCCGAGGACTCCCTAGTTTTATGCACCTGAGATGGGTGGAGATGCGTCCTGAGATACTGTAGGTACACAATTGCGTGTCGCAAGGACAAGGGAGGACAAGATCTTAGATGCAGAACGATGATTGAGGGTGGTGATGATAGCCAGTCGGTCCCCTGTGGGTTTTCGCCTCACCCTTCTCCAGGGAGCTGAGGCCGCCCAATCAATCCACTATTGCTCTGCGTTAGTGCTCCGCTGGCGACGACATCATTGCCCCAAGCACAGCGGTCATAGGGCGAGTTCCAGGCCTTGCCAGGGGACGGGAGTCATCAGCCACATCACACGCGATGGAGCCCGGTGGATTGGCGCCCCCACCCGTCGAGCAAGCACCTGGATGTTTCCTGCAGCGACACCCCAGAAATTCCCCATTGTCCAATTCCAAGACCTTCTCTTCCACCCTCCAACATAAAGCCAAGCCCTTGGCCCTTCTGGTCTTCCATTCATTCTCCTCCTAATTCCACCCCAAGACCCTCGCATCCAAGCCTGTTCGATGAAGGAAGCCTCCAGTTCTGACCCCCCTGATATAGGTCGCTTACCAAGACCCAAATCGCATGGATCCTTCCCTCGCCCCTCGAACAATACCGAGGGCGTTGACCACCCTCCATTAAACGAGACGTCATCGTCCCAGCCAGACCAACAAGAGAAATACCTTCACGACCATGTTCGCGATCAAGCTACGGGCAACAATGCCCCCACTGAGAAGTCCCCGAACCTCAATGGCACCCCCGTCAATACAAAGCCTGGGCAACTCGCGGTTGCTCCATCTTCGCAGGATGAGAGGTCGGGGACTATCTTAGAGCATAAGGATGGTGAAGAACAGAATAAGAAACCCAAACGAACCTGGATCGAAAGTGTTCGTAGGACCAGTTGGATGGTCATCACCCGCAGTTGGCTCAATGTCCTGCTGGTTTTTGTCCCCATTGGCATTGTAGTCGCTCAGATCGACGGCATCAATGGCGGCATTGTATTCGCCATGAACTGTGTCGCTATCATCCCTCTGGCTGGCCTGCTCGCGTTCGCGACTGAGTCTGTGGCCCAGAAGATGGGCGATGCTCTCGGTGCATTGTTGAATGTCACTTTTGGCAATGCTGTAGAACTGATCATCTTGTAAGTCGCCGCAGCCACAGCCACCAGCCCAAAGCTTATATCGCTAACTGTGTAACAGTATGTATGTGAACCTCGGGAGTGCCTTGCCGGCAAGAGAGAGCGAGAAGCCCGCAAAGGCATTATCATATCAATCAAGTCTTGCAATTGGTTTTAACTTGCCATGAACTGTCCTTTTGTAATTCGTTGCTAACCTGCGTCTGTTTTCTTGTCATACAGCATCGCGCTTGTCAAGGTATGCCCCTTACCCCACACTCATCAGGGATCATGGCAGATATTGACAGCATCTCAGGATGAAATCCGAATTGTCCAAGCTTCCCTGCTGGGTTCAATTTTGGCGAACTTGTTGCTCATTTTGGGCATGAGTTTCTTCTTGGGTGGCCTGCGTTACCGAGAGCAGGTAATTCGTCCCAGTTTCCATGGCTGGTGCTTTTCGCTAATTGAGATAGATCTACAACAGCACGGTTACTCAAATGAGCGCTTGTCTGCTCAGTTTGAGTGTCATCAGCTTGGTTTTACCTGTACGTCCCAGCTAAGCCAATTGTGACACTACGACTAATAATATTTAGACCGCGTTCCATGCATCCTTTAACGATCCCCGTGAAGCCGATAAGCAGTCGCTTAAGATCAGCCGTGGAACCAGTATCGTAAGTACCATTCATGCTTCTTACGGTTTTGCAACAACTCATTTGATTAATGAATCCTAGATCTTACTCCTCGTTTATGTCATTTATCTTCTCTTCCAGCTGAAGTCTCATGCCTACATGTATGAGTCTACACCTCAGCATATCGTCGATGCTGAGTCGACTCCCGGACCTGCTTCGGCATGGCTAGATTCTTCCAGCTCCGATAGTAGTTCCTCATCTAGCTCAGACTCGGATGACTCTGATCACTCTCGGGATACTATGCGAAAGAAGATGAAGAAGGTTCTTCGCTCCAGGCGCACAAGAAAGTCTAGCATTGCTTCTGTTGACACCGATATTAACGTTACCCGGGCCTCCTCTTTCACCACGGTTAGCCCCCACGAAGAGGCGGGTTCGGACCCCTCGGCCTCGCGTTCTCATTTCCCCCGGGTCCCTTCTATCGAAGGTAGCGAGGGAGTTATTGAGGAGGAGAAATCCCATAAACGCCACAAGCGCCATTACCGCCATCATCGTCGGAACAAGAACAAGAAGAACCAAAAGAAGGACGAGACAGATGATCTCCAGTCAAATAACGCCAACCCTGAGACCAACCTGGAAACTCGTGGCGAAGGCGAACCACGACGAGTTGACTTTGCAGTCCAGGACGATTTAGAATCTGGTCTTGGCGGATCTGCTCGGAGACCATTCCCGGCTCTTCGCGGAATATCTGTCAAGAATCTTGCCCCTAGTGTTTTCGTGCAGAAGCCTGAACCAGGTGCACAACCGACGGTCTCGTCAGGCCCAGTCCCCCGCGTCCGTTATGGCATTCGCCGTACCAACTCGCTTCCAGACCGCCTCAACAATCAGTACCAATTCCGACCTCCTGGTGCTATGTTGCCATCCCAGATTCCGTTGATGGCATTGAACGCCGCTGCCGACCCTACGAAGAAGGACGACGAGGAGGATGACGAGCATTTATCGCAGGTATCGTCAGTCGTTCTTCTCTTGGTTTCTACAGCTCTTGTCGCTGTTTGTGCCGAATTCCTCGTCGGGTCGATTCAAGAGGTCGTCAGATCGTCATCTGTCGGCGAGATTTTTATTGGTCTTATCATTCTCCCCATTGTTGGCAACGCTGCGGAACACGTCACTGCTATTACGGTGGCGATGAAAAACAAGATGGATCTCGCCATTGGTGTTGCTGTTGGTAGCTCGATCCAAATTGCCATCTTCATCACTCCGCTTGTTGTTATTCTGGGTTGGTGTATGGATCGCAATATGACGCTCTACTTCACCCTGTTCGAGACTGTTTGTCTCTTTGTCTCGGCGTTCATTGTCAACTTCCTGGTTCTGGACGGTAGGAGCAACTATCTCGAGGGTGCATTGCTCTGCGCAGTGTACATCATCATCAGTGTTGTTGCGTTCTTCTACCCCGATGGAAAGGATGCCAGCTCTTGGGGAGAGTAGGACTAAGCTACGAAGAGGCTACTTCTGTTGAGTGCCTCGACCTGGGAATCATGGGTGAGATGATTCGAAGGTTTAGTTGAGGGAATTTTTGACAACGATAGTTAGCAAAGTGGCAAGCGCACATAGCCCTTCCCGTTGAAGTATGTACATGTTGGTACCAAAATGGGGGATTTGGTGTGTCCGCAAAGTTCATATCAAACCTCAGTTTATACCTCACAAAATATACAAATTTTACCCCACCGCTGTTCTCGTCAATCTTATATTCACACGTGATATATGTTTCTTTCGATATCTGCTACAAGAGGATCCGTCGCTCTCTCGCCTCCCTGTGTTCCTTTCCTCGACCTGCCTCCACTTCCCCCTCGCTATGCATTGGTGTTAGTCAAATTGGAAGGTTATCCCGGGGCCAGTCAACATAAGTCCGGCCCTCAATTCCAACCCCGCAAAGTTCCTATGGTTGCGGGGTAATTCATTCCAATTACTATGAATGATTAGGATCATGATTGGTAAATGAATGTGCTCTTGGTTGACCTTTCAGCGCGGTGGATGTAGCCTGATAAGAATGGGGATCCAGTGGCGGCTTGTATCGGATGAGGTTCCGGAGTCGGACTGTGGGGGAGGTTATTTGAGACGAACGACTGCAGTCCCAAGTCTATAGTCTTGCGACTTCTGATCTATTGCTGAGTACATATTCCAAATTAGGATCTTAATTAAGAAACATGGCTCCGGATAGGAACGTAAAGGTCGCCATTGCAGGTGCTGGAGTTGTAGGCCTCGCGAGCGCCCTCCTTCTCTCAGAGGATGGATTTGATGTGACAATTGTTGCGAGGAATTTACCTGGAGATGAGTCGACTGAATGGGCCAGTCCGTGGTAGGTAACTTACAAGCCTTGGCCGTCCGGCCAGTTGGGATTATCATTTTCTCATATAAATTGAAATAGGGCCGGTGCATTGCTCGCTCCCCACCCCGACAGCGGCTTCGAGGATCTTCAAAGGGTGTCCTTGAAAGTTTGGCAGAACTTGGCAGACAACCTTCCAGCAGCCGGCGTTAAGGTACTTTTACCGTACCTCCGACCTTTCCACAAGTAAGTCTCAAGCTGATCGATGTCTATAGAAGATCAAGGTCACAGAATACTATGACGACCGCCCCAAGGATGCACCCATATGGTACAGCACTACCGTTCCCAGCTTTCGCAAAAGCCCCCCTTCCGAACTTCCTGCTGGGGTAAACGTTGGCTTCGCATTCGACGGCCTCGCTGTGAATCCAAACGACTTCCTCCCTTGGATAACACAGCTTCTTAAGAGCAAGGGCGTGAAGTTCATCCAGCGAACGCTGAAGACCTTGAAGGAATTACAGGAGCTGACCGGTGCGGAAATGCTCGTCAATGCTTCCGGTGCAGGGGCAGCGACACTGGGCGAAGATAAGACTGTTACGCGGGTTCGTGGACAGACAATGTTCATCAAGACACCGCTTGAGTTCTTCAAGGAGGCGATGATGAGGCAAGGTTCAGAGTATACATACGTGATACCCCGTGCTTCAGACGGGGGTTGCATTATCGGCGGGGTGCGGCAGGTGGATAACTCCCAAGCGGAACCGGACTTATCTCTACGGGCAGATATACTGAGGAGAGTCAATGAGATGACGGGTGGGAAGTTTAGCTGGGTTGATCTCGAGAGGGACGTCGCGAGGGATATCGTGGGCTTTCGCCCAGGGAGGAAGGGCGGTATCAGGGTGGAAAGGGAGGGGAAGGTTGTTCATGCATATGGCCTTGAGGGGCTGGGATATTTGTATGCGTTTGGGATTGCAGAGAGGGTGAGGGACTTGGTCCGAGGGAGAGCGATGAGGCTGTAATTTTGGATGTTATGATGGCGGTCTATGTGTAGTGGTGTTGAGGTTAGGCTTGGATATCAACTTCTGGGATGCCTTTTAAAGAGCATCATGGGTCGGGTTGCTTCAGTTCATGATATAAGCGACTTCCATGATTTCGTTGGGACCTAACTACTACTATAGGTCAGCATTTCTTTATCTAGTCTCCATATCCAAGTCTTCCTAGCTTAGTAGTTTGAGAACAAGGCACAGTTCTCTTATGTCAAACTCCTACAAGCGTATGCTCCTTAAAGGTGCCGTTAATCCTCGTAAAGAATGGAAAATGATACTCATACTTGCAGAGAAAGCCAGTAGCCAGCAAAATACGGGATTTTTGGTGTTGGTTGGCTAATGGCCCTACCCTATACGCTTTGCATTATAGTAATTTTCGAGCATAGTTTACATCTTTGGACTCTCGTGAATTAAAATACGCTGTTAGATCTAGGGGCATGTTTGGAAATGTGAGACCACTGGTGTATTTTTGCCTATCGCCGCGAACCTGTCCACTTTGTAGAATTCGACTGACTGTAGGTGCTCAGTACAAGATGCATCATTTTCTTCGCCTGATATGGTAGAGAATACCATTTGTAACATCATCGCGACGGGGCTGGTTGATATTATCCAGCTAACTATACGCCAGGAGATGATATCAAGGCCAGTTCCAATCTTTTGCCGACGAGCTTATTATCATCTCCTCGTACTTCGTATGGCGTTTATCCATTACACGTATTAAGACGTCATGCCTCCAAGGGTCCTGGACCCCTCGCCGAGAGGCCCCACAACCTTAAGCTCGTAGTCGCTTACTACTAGACTGACTACCTGCTAGAGTCGGAGCCAACTTGAACGGAGAGGGTCCGTTGTAAACGAATGATGAGCTTGAGCACAGCCACACGTGTTGCCTTCATTTGCTGCTGACCCGGCTGCCTCTCCCTCTTCTGGATTTATTTATTTTGCGTTACACCAGATCCTTTCTACTACTGCCTTCTATTGGCTGGGGATTTGCCTTTATGCTTGTCTCTTTGTGTACACTGTTGGGGTGCAGCAAACAGCAATCGATACATCATCAGTGCCTAGGTATATATGTTCAACGGTTAATCACACTCTGTCCACCCGCCTCATTAAAGGCGGCTCACCAGACAGCACAACGACAAATTCTTACACATACACCCAAGCAGAAAAAGAGAGCAACATGTGTTTCGGCGGCAAAAACGAACGTAGCGATGAGCCGCCACCGCGGCCTGTCCAGAGACCGTCTCAAGACCACCCTGGAGATGTGAAGCAGAGTCGGTACAACCCACAATACACGCCTGGACAGCCATCTGGTGAACCAAGCTACGCACCTCCATCTGGCCCTCCCCCATCTCAGCAGCAGCAGGCACAATACGCTCCGCCAGCTGGACCACCTCCAGGCCAGTATGCTCCTCCACCGGGACCTCCGCCTTCTCATTACCAACAACAAGGCGACTATGCTCCCCCGCCAGGACCACCACCCAAGTTCGATGACTGGGTCAAGCCTCCCCCCGGACCTCCTCCACCCCCCTCGACTACAATGCCGCAGCATGATTGGGAAATTGCTGTACCCGACACATCTCTCTTCCCGCCACCTCCGGCCATCTTCAGTGGCTTTGATAGGTCACCAACTAGCAATGCGACGGAAGAGGAGGCGATTGCAGGCGAAGACTGGTGTGAGCAGTACCCTCTCACGAAGCCAATGGTTCTGGACCATTCCGGCAAGGCGGCGCTGCAAGCTGGCAACATTCGATTGATGGAGCCGGCGGGATTCAATGGGAAGCTGAATTGGCTTGAACCGGGACATTGGGAGGGCCACACGGCGAAGAACACGCCGGATCGTTGCATCATCGGCTATCCTCCCTTATACGTTGTTAATGAGCACGACCCCATCAGATTTGGCCAGCCTAAGACCGTATACTACGAGATCAAGATACGACCCGACAGCCCCAACGTTTTCATTGGTCTAGGATTTACAGCTCTCCCCTATCCATCCTTCCGCATGCCTGGCTGGCATCGCGGCAGCTTGGCAGTCCACGGTGACGACGGGCACAAGTATATCAATGATCGCTGGGGCGGTAAGACTTTCACGGACGAGTTCCGCCGCGGAGACACATACGGCATCGGTATGACTTTTAGGGCTGTTGGGGAAGCAAAGCCGCAGGTGGATATCTTCTTTACCAGGAACGGGACACTTATGGGTGGCTGGGCTCTGCATGAAGAGACAGATGCTGAGCAAGATTTGCCTGTCACGGGACTGGAAGGGTTGCATGATTTGAGCTGTGCTATTGGAACTTACGATGCTGTGAAGTTCGAGGTTGTATTCGACGCATCGAAATGGTTGTATAACCCCTACCAGGTGTAGGGTCCTGGTATTGAATTTTAGGTCGATTTCTGAGTACCTTATGAAAACCTAAGCATCGAAGCCTTACAACTCCGATGACGATAGTAACCTTCGATACTGTATAACTACTTTAGATAATGACACGCGTCAATTCCTTTTATTTTGCTGTATAGAGTGACTCGACATACTGGAATCAATCTGATGGTCTCAGTGCAGGTATTGAACGCAACCCAGAGTTCATGCATCTATCAAGCATTGATGGTGTCAGACCCGCTTAGATGCAACCCCACCTTCCCGACGCCAGGTCCGACGCGACATCATATCGCCTTTTGCAGGTCCAGGCCAGAAACAACATATTTTTGGCACAACATCACCATGGAGGTCGATAGTGGCAATGCCCTGATTTTCCGGGTCGCGCGAGGCGCTCCAGTGGAAAAGTGAGTTCTGGAGCATTTTAGGTCCCGAACTGCTCATGATATCTAACCATGTGGTAGGAGTGAATGGCCGGCCTTGCGAGACGAGCTTGTCGAGCGAATAGACAAGGTAGACTACTCTCCTACTGACTACTGACATTAGAAGGCGCATCAACTGATTTTTTGGCTTCCTCTTCTTAGAATGCGCACAATGAATTCCCAATACCAAAACTCCCACCTCCGCTACCGCCGCATCTGCTCGGCTCCGAACCACGGGTCTCTCCATTGCCCTCGTCACCTACCGAAGGCTCCTCTCAAGACACCAACAAGGGGCCAGAGTCAGCTGAACAGCTACCCGCGACACAGCCCGTTGAGAGTGGTGCACTTCCAAAGCAACTTGCTGATATGCTAGTCGAAATCATCAGCCACCTCCAAACCTTCACCGAAAACCCTCCCCACACGATCCAGCGACTCGCGGAATTGGCCCTCCAACCCCGTGCGAACTATAGGTCGCTGGCTCCATATCTCCATGCCGTTGACCGAGTGGTGCAAGTGACATCAGGAACGAACACGTACCCTCTGCCACTAGCTGTCCCTGACATGTCGGCAATGCATCTTAACGGAGAGGACGCAAGGAACCCGGCAGAGGCAGTGGCGTGGACCAACCCTGCAACGGCAGCGCCCGGGACCGATGAAGCTCTAGGTGGAGCATTGCTAACTCCTATTCCCTGGCTGACCAGAAGGAGCCCGGAAGGCAGTGGCGATAGTACGCCAGGAGCCCATATTCACAGTGAGAGCACTGAGACTATCGACGGACCAAATGGCATGGGCAGTATAGAGACGGTTTCGGTGAGTGTGAACGGCATTCCTTCCACAGGACATGCCAGAGGCATCACGCAGGGCGAGCTTCTCAGACAGGAACAGCGAGCCGGTGTTGTCCCCGTGAGCCAGCTCTCACGCCAGGACCACCCTAGCGAAGAAGAACGCGCACGCTTGGAGGAAGATGAAGAGCTACAAGGAGAAGAAGATGAGATCCCCCACGCGCGGGGGCCCGAGGAGATCGGTGTTGGTGACACCGGCCTACAGTCTGTGACTACGAGTCACGTTGGTGAAGGCGGTCTTGAAATGCAAGACATCGACGTCGAAGCTGCCGTGGGACGGAAACACGAAGACGAGGATCATCATGCTGACGATTCCTCCGAGAGGGAACCTCGACCGAGGAGCCCAAGTGCGGAAAGCGTAGGAACGAAGCGTGAAGCGGATGAGGAACTCGACGGCGAACCAGCGAAGAAGGTACATACGGAGGAGGATGGGCTACATGAAAGCGAAGAAAGTGAAGGCTCTGTTCCTAAGCCAGCTGAAGAAGCCGAGGTTGTTCATCGCACAAAGGAGCAGAAGCCAGGGGAGACTGGGGACAAGATGGATCTGGGCGAGGATGATTAGGTATTCCTGTCAGCTCCGGTCGTCCATCGAACGAGAGAGCAGGCGACGAAGCAGGCCGAGGATAAGACGGACGTGGACTTAAATTCGGACGAGACTCTGTGAGCTTGCCTAGGAGGTCCTTGGCCGTGTGAAGGGGATTCGGTCGCCCGTAGAGGAATTCATCATGATACCACGAGTTGGGTTTGGGAAGTCACCATTCATAGAGCGCTTCTTACTGCGGTAGAGGTTTCTGGCTGGGTTATGGTGTTGAGGTTCTAGGGTCTTCGTGTATTGTAAGAGTCGCTGTTTTGGCGCATCATGGATTGTTTGTGATTACCAGGGTGGCTAGATGAATGGTGTTCCCTCGGCTTAGAAATGTGAGTTGCTTCATTACAAGTGACAGAAATCCATCTCAATGGCAAGATTATGTCAAATATCTTTACGGCAATTCTGCCGCTTACATGGCGCGCTGACAGGGGCCCTTCCCTGGATGTGAGATCCTCAAGTCTCGGGACTTGAAGAACATTCCATGAGAAATCAGAGATTCCAACATACATGCTACACGGCGATTTTTAATTAAAAAGACATGGAATATGGGTTACCTGCCCATATTTCATCATTAAATCCAATCATTCGACTGCCTTTTGCTGGAGATGTCGGTGAGACATGTGCGGTAGGTTGCCGTGGCGACGAACCTTGTAATGTTGATCCTAGCTGCTCGGCCTAGTCATGTATTTACTAATTACTATGATGCACTCCCCCGACACACACCTGCAAGCCCAGCCCAAGCAACCCCTCCACACCAGGATTGTATGAGAGCGATCCTGCAACCCTCCGCCGTCGTTAAAGTTTGCCATTTTGACGGAAAATCTAACTCAAACGACGACCTACAATCATCTCACTCTGACAACCGCCATCGTGGCATACCAACGATATACGCGCTCAGACCGGGAGCCAAGCCGGTCAACCATGGCGTCCAGTGTACGATCCGTCTCGCGCGCAAGCGTAAGGCCAGGCACCAGAGCTTCAACAACAACAAGGCATGTCCCAGCGTACGCGACGCGACACGATCGCAACGGCGCCGTGTCGCCCGCTGAGTCGATGTCGTCGGCCGGCACGAAACGCAAGGATCGAGACTTTGAGTCTGATCCGAACGTCGAGGAGACCAACATCAATGTCGTGGTGCGGTGTCGAGGTCGGAATGCGCGCGAGGTCAAGGAAAACAGCAATGTAGTCGTTAGGACGGATGCTGTCAAGGGACAGCTGGTTGAGCTGTCGATGGGACCGAGCGCGTTGAGTGACAGGACGTATAACTTTGATCGCGTCTTTTCACAGGCGGCGGATCAGAATATGGTGTTTGATGATACGGTCAAACCCATTTTGGAAGAGGTTGGTTCCCTACCAACATGATTGTTTATGTGATCTGATGCTGACATGATTAGATGCTTGCTGGATACAACTGCACAATTTTCGCCTACGGCCAAACAGGAACAGGAAAGACGTACACAATGTCTGGCGACATGACCGAGACGCTTGGAATGCTTTCCGACGAAGCTGGCATTATCCCTCGAGTGCTGCAACAGCTATTTAGAAAGCTCGAACTTGACGATACCGAGAGTACAGTCAAGTGCTCCTTCATTGAGCTTTACAATGAGGAGCTCCGAGATCTCCTCTCCGCAGACGAGGGCGTCAAGCTCAAGATCTACGACGACCATTCGCGGAAGGGTCATTCCAGCACGGTTGTGCAGGGCATGGAGGAGAAGCATATCAAGAACGCCGCTGAGGGTGTCAAGGTGCTCCAGGAAGGCAGCTTGAAGCGTCAGGTAGCGGCTACGAAGTGCAACGATTTGAGTTCGCGAAGTCATACCGTCTTCACCATTACGACCTACGTGAGGAAGCCTAATGAGCATGGTGTTGAGGCGCTCGTCAGTGCTGGAAAGCTGAATCTTGTGGATTTGGCTGGTAGTGAGAATATTCAGCGGTCTGGAGCCGAGAACAAGCGCGCTGCCGAGGCTGGTTTGATCAACAAGTCTCTGTTGACGCTTGGGCGAGTCATCAATGCTCTCGTGGACCGAGGCTCTCATATTCCCTACCGGGAGTCCAAGTTAACTCGTTTACTCCAAGATTCTCTTGGTGGAAGAACCAAGACTTGCATTATTGCGACTATCTCACCCGCAAAGAGCAATCTAGAGGAGACGATATCAACCCTTGACTATGCTTTTCGGGCAAAGAATATTCGAAATAAGCCACAACTCAACCCAATGGTGGAGAAGAAGACCCTATTGAGGGACTTCACCAACGAGATCGAGAAATTGAAGAGCGAGTTAATCTCTACCCGACAGCGGAATGGTGTGTACCTCTCCAATGACGTGTATGAGGAGATGACGGCACAGAGTGAGTCTCGAAGAATCGTGACGGAGGAACAAGCCGCAAAGATAGAGACCTTGGAAAGCAACCTACGAAACAAGGTGCAGGAACTCTTCAGTCTGACTTCCACGTTTATGGGACTGAAGAAAGACCACGAGGGTACCAAGGCCCAATTGGACGACGCGAAGGAAGTTCTTGATCAGACAGAGATTGTTCTTGCTGCTACTCGCAAGACTCTCGCAGAGGAGACGCACCTGAGGAAGGCTCACCAACAGACAGAGGAGAAGCTGACGGAGATTGGAGGACAGCTCATCAACAAACTCCACAGGACAGTTCAAGATGTCGATGGCCTCCGCGCGAAGAACAAGCGCAAATCTGATCTGCAATCCCTGAACCGAGCAACTTGGGGCACCTCTCAAGGTCAGGTTGCTGATGTCACATCTATGGTTGAGCGTCGCATTCAGGAGTTCCAGGATGAGCAATACGAGCACATTTCCAGCGTGTCGCAGCGAATGGAGGTGTTTGTAGAACAGGAACTGCGGAAGCTGTCATCGACACAGACCTTCCTCGATGAGCACCTTAGTAGCTTTGCTGAGTCCAAGAAGCAGCTTCTAGAGCAGAAGCAGAAGTCTAAAGAGGGTATGGATGAAGTATTGGAGGAGATCAAGGTCGTACGTGATACCGTCAAGGAGCGTATGGGAGAAAGTTTGCAGGCTATCTCTCAAGCTGCCGAGAGGATAGCCGCGGACGTGGTGAACGAAATGACGGGTTTCCACAGCCAGGTAAGTTCCATTGCTTATGATATTCAGCGTCTAGTATGACTCACAGAGAATAGCTCCATACCTCGTACAGCGCCCTGGGCAAGGATTTCAAGAGCATCTTTGAGGACCTCGTCAGACATATCACTGCTCAGCGTACCGAGTCGGACAACCTTCGACGACAGCTTCAGTCCGCGACGAATACTATTGTCCTACAAAACGCCAATCTCTCTACTCGTATTCATGACGCACTAGAAGAGGAGCGTCGGCAAGGGGTTGAGGATCGCCAGAAGTTAATGACCCAGATCGCCAGCCTAATCAATACCCAGGCCGAGACCCAGGAGACTCGCCTGGCCGAGAAGGCGGCTCTGATCCAGAAGGGCGTGGCCGACTCTAACATTTCTCTTGAGGAAGCCGTTTCTCATTATGGCGAGGGCATGGAGTCTTGGCATGTCAAGGAGGGAGAGCTTCTGGGCGAGGTTAAGAAGTCTCGAGATCAGCTGAAGAATAAGCTCAAGGACGACTGGACTGCTGCAAATGAGCACAGCACTTCGATTCAGAACACTGCTAAGGCTGTCCACGCTGAGACTGTGCGTGTGGTGGATGAGCAGATCAAGGATCTGGGGGTGCAGATGGAAGCACTCGATGACTTTGTCACTCGTGCCAAGACCGAGAATGGTCTTCATCACGATACTCACGCTCAGTCTGTTCAGGTTCTAACCCACACCGTGGAGGAGTCGTTTGGCAGCATCTCTGCTCACTTCAAGACGACGCTTGACCGCGTTCAAAACCTGGGTGAGGAGATGGACCTTGATCTCAACGACCTGCAGGATGGCTTGGAGCCCCTCGAGGATCAACTCTGCCAGCCTCTATCCAACCTCCGCGAGGGAATTGTCAGTACTGCCCTCCATGAGTACCAGCCGACAGGCGAAACACCTGCCAAGGTACAATACCACTACCCAACCACCCTACCAAGAACCGAACCCCACGACATCCTCATCTCCAAAGTCGACGAACCCCCTACGCCGACCCACGCCCGCGACACGTCTGACAAAGACACCACCATCGTCTTCGCAGACCTCAACCCTCCCAATCTCAGCTCGCCTCCGCGAGGGATCCCGCGTGCCTCCAGCGTCAGCGTCCCGGATAGAAACCCGCTGAGCATGTCGCTGCGCGAGGTCAACCCAAACCTGACAGGGAACATGACGACGGGGTGTATCGGGTTCGATCCCCGTGCGAGCACCATGTCCATGCCCGCCGAGCACACGATGCCGCTGTTTAAGCGCAGCACCCGTGCGACGAGGAGTATGCGGAAGCAAGCGCCCATCGGGGAGGGCAGGGAGAATGTGATGCCGACGACGACGATCTTTGAACAGAGCGTTTCTAGGAGGAAGAGTCCTAGGCTGAACTAAAGGCATTTGATTATGTGTGAGAAGGCTTATGCGGTGTTTGTATATACCTGGTCTTGGCAAGCTTGGTCTTGGGAGTTGCGGATAAGGGCTAGGATAATCTTCGTTTTAAGGGGAGCATGCGATGGTTGATATGGTTGTAGGGTTATTGAGTACTTGATACCCGTTGGCTTTTAGGACGACAAATAATTCTATTCGGATTCTTCTACTAAACAAATGTTTCAAGACTCTCTGTGAAAGAATTGACCTTGGTCGCTTAATAATAGCTGGATTGAGTCTAGTTGTACATTCATCTAAATCTACTTGCTCCTGAATTTTGATACATCCGAGTGTACAAAGATCGAGCATCTCTCACGATCCTAATCCTCCTCTTTAATCCTGCTAACAACCTCGTCGCATCTACCGCACAGCTCATCTTCCGCTGGAGCGACATATCGCCAACATCTCGGGCACTTCTCCTCCTTAGGGGGAAGTACATGCACTCTAACCTTGCTACCCTGGACTTCAACCTCCTGGGTGTAGGACCACGCAGGGTTCTCTGGTAGCGGCGTGTTGATATGGACTGAAGAAACCACAAAGATCGCTTCCAGTTCCTCTTGGAACCATGCTAGGTCGTCGGTCATTTGTTTGTTTTCCACGGAAATGATGACGGAGCACTGCAAGGAACTGCCTAAGGCCTTGTCCGTCCGGGCCTGTTCTATCGTTGCCTTAACAGCATTATGCACCGGTGAGATCACAGGCATTTTCTCCCGGATCTCGGTCTGCGGAACATTAAGGCGGTCGAAGTCGATTAAGAGTGAGTTATACAGCTGCCTGGAAGGGGTTTCCAACAACCTATTGAATGTGAATAGTTTGAACAATCGGGCGAAAGCGGAGACTTACTTGTCTTCTTCCGTCCATGATGGCCGGTGCAGCCAAGCTTCCTCAACTAATAGAGGCGTGATGGGAGCCAGCATGCGTAGAAACCCGATGAAGATCGGCTCTAAGATGCCGCCGCCGTCGCCGCAATATAGCCGATCTTTAAGGGCCTCCAGGTAGAAGGCAGACAAGTCAGTCGCAACCCAGCGGTTAATCAAGCTAGTTGCTCGGTAGAACTCGTAGTTGTCGTATGCCTCTGAAACCTGGGCCATCGTATCCATTAGCTGAACCAAGGCTATCTGGTCCAACTTCGTTAACGGGGCCTGACGGGCCTCAAGGTGCAGAGACCCCAAAAGCATCTTGATGATGGTCCGGTATTTGATCAGAGAGCTGTGAATAGTCTGCAGGATTGTCGGCCCAATAAGGACATCAGTCGTGAAGTCAGCACTTGCTACCCACAACCGCACTGCATCAGGACCAAGTCCGTCAAAGCCGCTTCCATCTTTGCCCTTTCCTTTGATCTTGGCGGGACCGAGGAGGCTTCCATCCATGACCTGATCAGGAATGATAATGTTGCCCAACGATTTGGACATCTTCTTGCCCTGTCCATCGAGTGTAAAACCATGCGTGACTAGGGTCTTGAATGGAGCCACAGGCTTCGGGGCGTTCTTGTCATCAGACTTATGTGTGGCCACATAGGTCAAGAGACTTGACTGGAACCATCCTCGGTGTTGGTCAGATCCCTCAAGATAGACATCTGCCTGCTGATCAGTCTCGGTCCAGCTGCTACCACTGTCGAACCAGACGTCCATCGTATCAGTGCCTCGGCGATAAGTCCCTGTCAAAGAAGGGAGGATCCATGCTGGGTCATTGGGGCTATCGGAAAACCAGGCAGAGGAGGTGCGTTGCTGCATGACAGAGATGATGTGCTCAATCGACTCCTCCGTCATTACAGCGTTGCCAGCTTCATCATATAGAGCAGGAATGGGAACACCCCAAGATCTCTGACGAGAGATACACCATTCACTGCGCCCCTTGATAAAACTCTCAAGCCGGACTTTGCCAGCTTCGGGCACGAACCGAACATCCTGAAGCGCAGCTAGGGCATCTTCCTTGATGCTGCCAACATCGGCAAACCACTGAGCCGTAGCACGGATAACGACAGGCCGCTTTGTGCGCCAGTCGTAAGGGTACTTGTGGCGTAGCTTGTGAGTACCTAGAATGTCATCTGCCATCAAGTCCAGCACGGCTTGACTTCCGCCATCCAGAATCGAGGGTGCCGAGGTCAACTTTTCAGGGTCATCAGGGTATGCTTCCTTGGTGAAGTGTCCACCATCGTCAATCGGCGCAAAAGCTTCAATACCGAGTTTCGAGCAGGTCTCGTAATCCTCCTGTCCATGGCCCGGAGCCATATGGACAAGACCGGTACCTGAGTCGGCAGTAACGAAATCGGCATGGACGATGGGCTGGGGAGCCGCGGACTTTCCTCGTAGTTTGTTGTGATACATCAGCCCCTTTAGGTCAGAACCGAGAATAGACTCGACTACGACATCGAATGAAGGTATCATCTGTTTCATCGCTTCGACACGGCTCGTAGAAACAAGTAAGTTATCGGAACCAGAGCGAAGAACGGAGTAGGTAAGGTCATCCTTTACAGCAATCGCTTTGTTTGCAGGAAGAGTCCAAGGAGTAGTTGTCCAGATAGCAGCATACAAAGGCCCTTGGAGTTGGCCGAGTCCAGGTATCGAGGTCCAATCCGAAACGATGGGGAACTTGATGTAGGCGGCAGTCGACACATGGTCCTCCCGATATTCCAACTCTGCCTCGGCCAGCGCAGTTCGTGACGACACTGACCAGTAGACGGGCTTGTGCTTGCGATATATGAGACCTCTACGAACAAGGTTTTGGAAGACGCGCAGTTGTCGAACCTCGAACTCGCGATCCATAGTCGTCCACCTCTTGTCCCAATCCGCCATGACCCCAAGAGATCGGAACCCGCTCATCTGTTCCTTCACAGTCTTTGAAGCCAACTTTCGCGCCGTATCTCGGACCTGGACCGGGTTAAGACCTTTCGTACTACTGCTTCCAAGGGCCTTCATCTCGATCGGGAGGCCATGGCAATCCCAGCCAGGTCTATAGACAATCCTTCGTCCTTGTTGAACCTTGACTCGCAAGATCATGTCTTTGAGTACTTTGTTCAGGGCGTGACCGACGTGGAGGCTGCCATTGGCGTATGGCGGGCCATCATGAAAGACGAATGTGTTCTCCTCCGGCCGATTACGGGTCTGCCAGTCGTAGAAATCATCGGAACATTGTCGTAGACATTGCTGTTGGATCTTAGGATGCGGACGGGCACTTGGTACCAATCAATTAGCTAGGTCTTGGGCTTGGTTGATTTGGAGCACCTACGGAAACTTTGACCGAGGTAGCCTCAAGGTTGCCTTCCAAGATTTGGACATGATTGGGCGAGAGTCATGTCGTGAGGCAGGCTTGCCAGAGTCGGGCCTCGTTAGAGCTACAGATTGAAAGGCTGAAGCAGAATTTTAGCGGTTCGCGATGCGCCCCGGTCCCGCGCTGAGATGCAGCTGCAGGCGCTCGTGCCCGCTGCAAGGCTGACATTCCACTGGGATTTAGTGCATGTCGCGGGGCAGTTACATCACGGGGCTGTCTCAGCCTGGTCGTCTTCTTCACGATTCATTCTCGTCCACGATTCCACAACTGAACAAGATGGCACCTGTGAGACGATATCTCAGAATCTCAAAGTACTCGGTACTAGAATGCCGAATATATCTTGATAACCCCTCCCTGGCTCAGTCATGGCTTCTCAATCCTCGAGATCCCATTCTCCCTAAAGTTATCGAAAGCATCCGGCCGCTTGTGCTCCCGAAACTCCGTGAAGAGAAGGAAAGGAGTAAGAAAAAGAGCACAAAGAAGAAAGGGATCAAGGATGTTGTGGTTCAAGGTATATTTTCATGACCGCTTATGATCATCGCTTTCTGGGACTAGACTGACGCCGTCTAGACGACTTTGAAGTGTCTATGTTCCTCACTGAAACAAGTATCCGACATTCACTATTGTTCAAGAACAAACACTTCAGAGAGAAGTTACCGGCAAGGATGGAGTCGAACTCCACAAAGCTGATTAGTGAAACGAATGACGTGCCCGTCGACGTGGATGCTGAGGCTGATGCAAATGTCTTACGAGAGGAGGAAGATGATGAGGTTGGACTCTCGGAGATCCCCCTTGCCAACACCGTTCGACGAAGCAAACGCCAACGAGCAATATCAGATCAGGATGACGAAGTCATCCTATCTGAGGACGATGAAACAGGGTCGGCGATCGAGATCGACTCTGATACAGAGGCACCTCCACAAAAACGTCGGCGGGGGCGGCTCGGCTCGGACGAAGAAGCCCAAGACGGTAATGATGACAAGAAGAAGCTAGCCATGGATGTGTCATACGAGGGTTTCGCCATCTACGGACGGGTGCTATGTCTAGTCGTCAAGAAACGAGAAATGAACAAGGGACGGCAACCTAGTAACGCCGCTGTAGGGAGCGGAAGCAAGCCGGAGGGCCAGGCGATGATGGAGAACTGGATCGCATCTACGCAGATACCAGTTGGAGAGGAAACTTCATGAGCAAGGCAGAACGCTGCGAGGAGCTAAACGTGTGCCCACAGTGGTATGATATGATGGCGAGCAATAAGCGCGACAATTATGGAAGGTAGCAAATATTTCCAAGTTTTGAGATCCTAATAACGCCCTTGGGATCTCGGAAGGATGGCAGGCCGAAGCTTTACGAGATTTGAGAAATGCGCCGAAGTGCTACACCATGCGAAGCTGACATTCCCATGGGCGGTGGCTGAGTAGAACAATAGCGAGCAATGTGCAAGAGTCACGTCAAATCATCTTTGCGTTCGTATCTCGCAAGAATAACTCACTGCCTACTACGTCCGCATGATGGAAGCTGATGCTGAGTGCTCGCCGTTGGTGATTCTCGAGGCTTGGCATCCTTCAACGCAATCTTAGAATGCGATGTTTAACGGGCGATCTTAGCGGTGAGGATGGGAAGGTTCAAACGAAACATGCTGATTCCAACTTTGTCCAAGAAAGCGATTCTTAGCCCATGAATGACCATCCACGTGAGGCTCTCCTGACATGGATTCGTCTTATCTGATTGGCGTGACGCGGCCCGACGGCGACTAATGAAACGGGTCTCTTCTTCCCTTCTGCACATTCCGCCAAACGGCTCCGCTTTAGAGTTCGGGTCCGTTCACCATCGGGCGTGGAAGTCGTTCAACTTATCCAATTTATCTGTATCGTTGGCAGTTTGCGACATCATCGCGGGGCCAATCGCATGCACGAAATCCGATCGTGCCGGATGTTGGGAGCTGTTGGGACGGTTGGGACTAACAAAACTTAGCGGTCATGAGCTCAGTTAGGCTCACAGGAACCTGGACGCAAGATCCCAAGGTGCTTCCAGCTTCCAGCTTCCCTCCTCGTTTCCCAAACGCAAGACGAAGGAAATGGCTCCCGTACTCCCGCCTCGTTCGGCTCTGTCGTTCATCCTCGGCGAATGATCCCCGTTCTGTTCGGGTGCGAGATCATCCAATATGCCGGATTACCATCTCGGGAACGAGTGACATGCGTGCGCAGCACTAGCATCAACCAACCCCGCAGAAAGCAGACACAGGAGACAAGGCTCCATGCTCATGCTTCGATAAGGTTGGAGTTGAGCGATCATCCCGCGACTTCATCGTCAAGTACCCGTGATCCCATGACTAGAATCTCCACCGCTCTAGTACATCGTCCTGATGTACCAGATGTCGCTCCCGAGAATGAGGAGAATGTCTCTGAATGAGGCCATAACAGCATGCTTGTGCACACCCTCTTCACCACACCCTCCCGTTCCCATGTGGCCGAGACGGGGCAGGACAGGGCAGAAACAGGGCAGAACTGCGCATCGCGACTGGTGATAACGATCTCTGCCACGTTGGATCGTCCGCTCCGCCGTATGGACTGCCTGATTGCGCGCCCAAGAACCTTCTTTCCCTAACCACCAGGGGACCATAATGGATAGCGCCCACCCCACTGATCGCATCATCTTACTTCCCCAGGCACAATCGCACAGCAAGGCAGTTGCGGGACAACAGGGCAGAAGGCCGGCAGGCAACATAGACAGACAGGCACCGCAGGCTCATGTCTCAGGCCGCCTATCCTTGGGGACGATCATTCATGATCCATCCTCCTCTGCATCTCGAGATAGGTGCTATCCCGGCCCGGCGATGTTGGCACACTATCATGCAACCATCCGATCGTAATGCAATATTACGGATATATGATACTGAAATGCATCGCGGCTGACGCCTAGACAAGGCTACAGCGGGTTCAATAGGAATAGGACTCGGTTGCATACTGGGTTGTTGTCTGTGTAACCCATCAATAGATGCCTACTGACCAGGGGAGTACAGTTGTATCCCGGTTTACCCCGGACTTCAAGGAAGTTCAGCGTAAACCGCAAGTTTCAGGATCCGGCTGCGCCGTATGGCTATGAATAACCTCGCCCGTAGGGAAGATGTGAAGCGGACACGATAATTCAGTGCTGCTGACCAACCCCCACGTCAATGGAAATTACGAAGAGGGCCCTCCCTGCACAAGTCGTATCACCCTCCCGACGTTGCTGAAGGGATCTAAATCCGGCTATGAATTCGTTGACTTCCAACAACATACCCGAATTAACGACTCGCGAACAGAAAACGATTGATCAACTATTGAAAAAAGGCAATTAGAGCTGCACTTTGTCTGGGGGGTCGGATATTACCAACGATGGTCTGACTCCCAGATGATTTTGGAGGCTGAACTATTGAGGCGTCTCGTCGGGCAGTAGTGTCTTGTTCAGCTGGAGCCGAGCGGCACTGTAGAGACGGAACCTGAGCATCCATGATATGATAATGACGCTCGACAGGCAATCGACTCCTATTGTCATTGTAGAGTAAACGTTAAGGGGGCTCGAGCCTTCTCACGGGCCAGGAGCCTAATCGAGTGGTCGATAACCGTGCGCGCTCATCGTTCAGCGCAAAGACGAGGTAATGGAGTAAATTGACGTGTTACATATTGACACGGACTGCGTGGACCTGACGATCACTGGGGTTGCTTTGGCTGCTACACTGGAGCTTCGAGCATCATCGTCCCCTGGCTTCCACGTGGGATACTTGCCTTGGTGCGGTGGCTTGTTACTCCAGACTCGCCACCTGTCAAGCCTCACCAAGCGGAAGGAGACCTTCAACACCAGGTCTCATTGTTCCCGCTCGGATGCGCTGGCTGTTGTGGCTGGCTGTGGTTCTTGTTTGCTCTAGACCTCAGGCCATCACACCTTTGTCACATTAGTGGCTTTTGCCGTTTCTTTGTGTCTTTCGGGGCTGCGATAGTTTCGCTGACGAGGCAGAGTATCGAGTCAGGTCATTGGAGTCTCGAGGCATGTCTCAGACTTCAAACGCTTGTTTGTGGTGACATGTCGCGATAAGGTAGTGAGACATGGACTTGTCGAGATGCGCCTACGAACCATAAGTGTCTCGCTTCGCGAGAACCATTGTTCCAGAGCTGCGACGCCGTCGCAGAGTTTGAGATTCTGCTAGGTTGAATCTCAGCCCACCGCTGGCCATGTGTCTCAGCGCAATGGCAAGGCGCAGGCTATTGAGGCATCCCGACGGTCTGGATACGACAAACGGCTCCAGCTGGCACGGGCCAACAAAAGGAATTATTATTCTGCCCGGACCATGATGCGATGGTGTGCATGCTCTACTGTATCAACACCGACCACTTGGCGGCCTTCTTCACGTTCAGCTCTCAAGTGATGAGCCATGCAAGCCCACAGCAACGGCGGTCTTACCATTCACGGACCGAGGCCCACAGCCGGCTTTTTCTTTTCTTTTTGGTGTATCTAGAGAAGCTTCTAACGGTCGTTGGTTTGCCGTTTGGCGTAGGACTGCCCGTTGCGCCGAGTCCTCGGCGTCCCCGATCTTCACCGACAGCTGTCAGGGATTAGCGGACCCTTTTCTCCCAAGGCTGTGCTTCAGAATGACGATGAAGAACGGGGACTGCAGTCTGCATAGGGGTTCCAGCACGGCGGAACAGACGCAGACTCGCTCGGGGCGAACTGCCGAGACGAGCGGGCTTCCGTCTCACAGCCCAACCAGCAGCCAACAGCTTACGAGTGGTAGGAGACGATGGAATCAAGGAGCCCAATACACTGGTGATTGGGCGACAGCTTGCCGCCAGGATGCAAACTGTGCGGCGTGTTTAGGCCACGAGGTAGCATTTGGAGGTGTCCAGCTGATTGATCGCCACAGGCATGTTTTCCCGGGACGCCCGCGTATTCCGGAGCTGATTTGAAAGCATCACGGAAATATGACAATGCAAGAAGGTGACTTACACGGAGACGTACCCGACGGACCGTGAGACTTCCAACGTATTGTCATCTGCTTTTCGCATGCAACCGGATTTCAGGAGCAACGTCGCCTCAGGGTCCGACAACGGCGGCAAGCAACTCGCCCTTCTCGAGAACATCGAATTACGCATCATCAAACTACGCCTTCAAACGGAAAGGAGCCATCTCATAGAAGCCCCATAGAATTTTCCTTCATCGTCTCGTGGCATCGCAAAAAATGCCTCGGCGAGTCGGTGAAGAACAATCCCCCACGTCCACTTTCAAGTGAATGAAGGCCCGGCGGTCTGGAACCGGGCTCCGTCATGAACCCCGGATTAGAAGCCACCGAAGGGCAGAAAGAAAAAAAAAACTTGTTCTTCAGCCTGACGAAACGGCAATCCGCTGCGAGATTAGCTCATGTCTCCAGACCAGGGGAGCCGCTAGAACCCCTGATGACACTATTTCAGTTCGCCACCCCGTGCTTCTAGTCAGGGGCAGGGGTTACAGGAGAACAAACGGTCGGCATTCATGGAATAACCATGAATCCCAAGTCACAGCGGGATGAAGGAAAAATTAATGCACGCCCTGATTAATTTCCCAACAGAAGCAGAGTAAAGGAGCAATAGGAGGCCCGTCCTTTTTCTTGCGTGATGCTCGACGATGCAGGCTAGCACGTCCCCTAAGTCTGAAGCAGGGGGTTTCGGTACGAAAACGAAAATTACAGCCTGCGGCTCCAATTTGGCTCCAGGGGATCCAAATTTGGCTGAAATTAAGAATCCTATTGTTGTTGAACGTGTGCCGGTCGGCAGATATCTGGCCAGATCGTGGTTGCGAGCGAGGGCACAAGCCCCCTGTCGAGCTGTGCAACCTGGACAGTCTGCTCATGGGGAGCAGGGGAGTCAGTCTGGAGAGCTTTGGCAGCCGACTAGCCTCGTATGATAGAATCACATGAATGATGTAACGGGATGTTTGTTTGGAGCGCGATCTACAGGGCCAGCGAGATGATGCGCGGCACAGAAACGGATGCTGAAACCCCGGTGGATTGTGAGGCTACCATGTTGGGTAACCATCGTCGGTGAGAGGTGCCACGATATGAGAGACATTCTGAAGCGATTCGTACTCGTTCATGTATACTTGACCACCACGTACTCGGACGGTCGGATCCATCGCACAAAAAGAAACGTCCCCTACCACGACCCCGGGACCCCCAGTAACGGCCATTCCGAGCCGCGTCTTCCAGTGCCGTCGCTATTAACCCTTCGGCGCTGCTGGGGAGCCAACGGCGTTCGTGTTGTCAGAAAGCCTTGGAGATGCTGACGCCGAAGTCACTACTTAAAGCGTCAGCTATTCGACCAGCACGAACGAACACGGAAGGAGAAATTGCGGGGAGCCACTCCAAAACAAACTTGGCATTCAGCCAGCGGGCTGGGAGCGCCGAGGTCCAGGGCCAAGTTCGTCCGGCTGACCTTGAGGAGGGTTTTTCTGTGTTTCTTTGTTTCCTTCTTGGGAAGTTGGGTTGTAGTTCTCTGGGCTGCGGCCCTCTGGGCTGCGCTGGGTTCGGTGAAAAGCCGCGGTGCGGAAAGATTGCGACAAGGTCGTTCCTCGCATCGTCGGCCGCCCTGTCATGCAGAGGGGATCATTATTAGATCCTGGCGGCCGAATACACCGGTCCGGGTGGGTATTTTGAGATGGAGACAGGACCCTTACGATTTCATTGCATCTCGCCGAAGATGATCTTGGCGCGCCGTCTCGCCGGTCCCGTCGACTCACATGTCCGAGATGAATCAGACAGACGGTGAACAAAGGTACTGAGCCGAAATGTAGAATTTTGAGGTGCGGTGTAGATGGTGTATCCCTAGAGTGGCTCTCCCCCCCGCTGCTGAGCCTCTTTCGCTCGGCGATTCTGGCGAGTTGGGCAGCGAAGCCAGCACGTTCAGACTCCAGAGTGAGTCACACATGGGAAGTGCGGAGGAAGTTGTTTCTGACCTAAAGGGCCTGCAGGTATGGCACACCTGCAAGGATTCCGATCCAGGCAGTTGGTTGATACCCACGAACCACACATCATCGTGAAGACGCAGAGAACCAATCCTGGCGCCGCAAATGGTGGGATTAGGGAATAAGGCTGCAGCAACGCTTGGCCGGGGCACAGCAGAGGAGGGCTGGGTACTATTTCCGTCTCCTGGTCGTCACGAGGTGCTCGCCCAGCATGCAGCGTCAGCGTCGTTCCATGTTAGGTTCTGGTACTCCACGCAGAGGGAACTGTGACGCCTCAGCCGGGAGGAGATCGCCTACCGAGGAGAAAGGTATTGCGAAGGAAATGGTGCTTCTTGGCCTTGGTCGGACCGAGGCTGGATGACGCGGGTTGTGAAAGAAAGGCTAAGCGATATACCTTAATCAGGTAGCCTTTCGAGGATCCTCCGTCTCATACAAACCCTAGGCTAGGCTTTGACATTCCGCGCTTTACACTGAATGAGAGGGAACACGGCGGTACCCGTGGCTCTCCGCGGAAGCAATTTACTACAAGGCATATACTACAGTACCCGGAACACACTGCATGCGGCATATGCAAGCAATAACAAAGGTGTCTTAGACAGAAGCACGTATGTCTTTGTTGTTGCTGTTGATTGAGAGACAGGCATACAGGCAAACAGGCAAACAGGCTAGACAGATCACAGCCAGCACCTCATGCTGACTTTAATGTGATAGACCCCGCAATCGAGAATGGGATCGAGGCCTAGCCTGTGTGTCTCAGGCTTAGTTGACGTGACCAACAGCAGAAGCAACAACAAAGACACCGATGCATTGCTTCTTCCGGCGGTCAGCATGTCTATCAACGGGGCCTGTTGGGCTGGAAATGCCAAAAATCCTACTTTCGTATAGGAACGAGAAACAACAGCAAGCCACACAAATAGTAACCAGCCAGCACACGGTAGGGGTTTACGAGGCAGCTGACCACCTCCAAATCACAGTTCTCCGCGTCCGAAAGGTAGCGGGTGAGAAGCGACAGCTGTATGTCAGCCCCTAAAGCTCAGCTCCGGGGGCTTGGCTGCAATTCGATGGACTCGGGTATTTTCTTTTTTCGGATGCCTCTCTTTGTTTTTGTTTCGCTACGGCCGATCGCTAGCCCTAGGGCGCTCCTGGACGAGATGTGCAAATGAACAGGTCATCAATTCTTGAAATTTGGTGAAATTGGAACTCATTCAACTACAGCAATACTTTTGCCTTAGCCTGCCCCAGCCCGCTCCACTCATTTCTCCCCTCCCACTGTGACCCCAGGCGCCGCCCTTGAGACGATGTGCCTACTGGGGGAAAAAAAAAGGGAAATTGACGCTAAGGGGCTTCCACAAAGCTTCCATGCGTTCGATACCTTTTGTGGAGCCGGGTATTGGCTTCCTCGCGAGGGAGGCGGCGGGCTGGGCTGGCGGAGCCTTCGCGACTGAGAGTTTCGCCCGCCTGAAAGTGAAAGCCCGACCAAAAGTCATAACGGTCGAGGACGACGGGCCGGATGGAATGTGGAGAGCGTAACCGATGGGTCGACTACGGCCTTTTCTGAAGGGCTACTGGCAGTTGGAAGGCAGGCCGGCTCCGACGGACGACTGATGCAAGGTTAGAGTTTCGGATTTGGCTTGTCGCTTAGTTGTTAGAGGCAGGTACACTTTGAGTGGTGACATGACCGCGAGAGCCTATTTGCGCAGTTGCGTGCAGTTCAGGTGAGCACAGCAGCTCCCCCCAACAACAAGCGACGCACCAGAGCCTGGGAAAGCGAAAGTGAACGGTGTTCCAGGTTCCAAAACTTGCAATTGCGCTCCAGGCATGGTCTGGGCGCAACCAGCAGCCCCCCCAATCTGGGACACGGAGCCTGGTGCGACAGGGGTTAAGGGGTCGCTGACGCCTCCGTCCAGCTGTTTCAATTTCCCTTCTGCGCCTTCGCAGGCTTCGCTGACGGGCGGTCGAGACCCCCCCCTGTTCCGTCCCAGTTTTCTTTTCGCTCTCATCTCTAGTGGAGGCTGGCGCTGCGTCACCGTCCGTCACCGCCCAGAGCACACCAGAGCCGACACCCCAGACGCCCCCCCCAAGCCCCCCTGGCCGGAAGGTCCCAGAGGGTACCTCCGTACATGCTGGCACGGTATCCGGGAAGGGCTTGCAGGTCGCCAGCGGTACTTCGGCCACAAGTACCTGGTTGACGTACCTCGTACGAGCGACGCCAGCAGCCCGCCAGCCGACCATGCCAAGGCTGGTCTCTTGATGAGGTTCCCACCCCCCTGTCGCTTTTTTTTGGGTCTTGCGTCGAGGCAGAGCCACACCTCAGATTGCCTCTCATTACAAGGTACACAAACTCCAGGCCCGCGAGGAAATACATAAGGCAGCGGCCTCCCTCCTCCCCCACCAGAGTTATTGTTTCGAACTCCTCATCATCGATCGATTATCTAGACCAACGGTCTCTCAGCTTCAGTCTTCTACAATTGCAATCCACTCTCGGGTCTCAACTCTCGCCAACCAACATCCAACTCGACCACTTACACCAACCATACACAACACCACCATACAAACAGTCAACTGAGCCAACTACTACAGTTTGCTCAGCCTTAACTAAACCAAACCACTACAACACCACAACAACCTCACACAATGGCCGCCGCTGCTCAACGACCTTCGCAACTCCCCCCTTGCCCGGGGCCACCACCAAGCCGTCCTCTCCCTCCGCTGCCCAAACGCGGCTAAAGGAAGGTCGCCGCCAAACCGACGACTCTTACACACACCATCGCTCTCGTCTTCAACTCACCCTTGGGAACGCGCTTCATCTTTCAACAACATCAGCTCTAGCCACAGCTGCGTTTAGGTAGCCTTTCTACTGCGCAGCCTTGCCTCCGCCTCGGTTACACAACAAAGTTCGTCCGGATCTGCACTATGGCCTTGTTTGTAATGTCGCGCGCATATGCACATGCGAAGCCCGCCTCATGCTCCCTGGCATGCAAGTAATCGCTATCGCTGCACGTCTGGTCATTTGGTCAACAACATCTATGACACCACTCTGCCGTTCGTCAGGGCGTCGAATCAAACAGGCTGCTTTCACCGAGCCTGCGCCTTCTATCAACCACCGCCCCTCGACGTTGGCGAACATGGCCGCATAGACGGCCGCATTCCACCTATACTGTCCTTGGCTGGCCCGGACCGACTCAATTCACTTCTTTGATGACGCCTTCCTAAAGCGCATCCAATTTACCTGTACTACTACGGAATCTTAATCTCTCTCATTCCACCTGCATTTCGGGATGGCATCGTTCCATGGGTTTTCGGAACTGTATTACTATTATCACCGGCATTTCACGGCGTCTTTTACTCCACATACACTCTTACACTACTGCGTTGCTAATGCTTCGCAACTGCACCGAACTACACTTATCGTAGCTTGCACGGAAACGAAGGTAGAATATTATGATGAACGCTGGGCTGGGAACATAGAATTATTGGGATTTTCCTTTATTTGCACTCCGGAGAGTGGATGATGAATGCGTCCGCTGATCACTCAGTGATTTGACGTTGACGCGGAGAAGAGATGCCAGATTACCTACACAATCAAATCAAATTAATGCTCAAACCCACATCGAGACTGAATTAATATTGATCCCTGCCCCCGATCGACCTCGTGATGCTCATCCTTGTGCCTCCCTTGCATCTATCGCCAGACTAGACGCACAGCTGAGTCCGCTGGCAGCATCGTGCGTCTTTGCGAGCAAGGATCTATTTTAAATACGGAGCGCATCGCCGGGCTAATAGGAAGCTATGTCCGTCTATTGAATGACAATATCTCCGGGCTTCTTCGGCTTCAGACACTGGTATTGTTGACGAGATGGGAATATTTCAATTGAAGGTTCGCCTAAGCCTGAGATAGTTTCTTACAATAAGCACGTCTGTTATGTAGAAAGTAGAGGCATTAGGCCTGTAGCCGGTGGTGCTTCCTTGCACTCGCTTGCGTTGTGCCAGCCTTGAATACTCCCTGCCCCAAGCCCATTTAGCGTCGATCAAACCAGCCCCCAACCACCAAACAATACGTACCCGGTTTCTGGGGAAATATGGCCGGACCAAGTCGGATCGGATGTTGTCGTCACTATGCTCTCATTTCACCTCATTTATTCTAGTTATGTTGCGGTCGTGCCATTTGCGATATACAGCGGCCTTCGCCGCGGGGTGATAACCACGATAAGGGGCTCGCGTCAGTTAGCAGGCGTTTGTGTTTCGCTTCCTCTTCCATCGCTTGTAGCCTTGATCCTAACCTTGTCCGGCCGTAATCCGCAGCCACCGCCGAAAGTTTACTTCCGGACTGAGGCGGTCTTACAGAACTCAGAGCTCAGGGGCCACTACTTCGTACAGGACATGATGAACAAGGCAAAGGCTGATGGAGCCCGTATCATCGAGAGTCAATCGCGAAATTGTGAAACAAGCGGTCACAGCCCGCAAGAATGCATAGTTTGATTAGAGTGTGGCGAGAAATTCAAAACGAGACATGATATGTTCCCCTTGACCCCTTTGTTGCAGTTCCCTCGAACCGTACCTTGATTAGGCCATTTTCGGATCTTCAGGAGGCGGATATTGGCTCGCCGCGGACCCAGTGGGGGGGGGGGGGGAATGGTCGTCCAGAAAAGCAAGGTTTCAATCAGTTCAGGTACTGCCGGACGCCCGAGCCTTACCGTCACGTGGCTACGCGCTGTGGCTTGAGCCCGGTCCGTTGGGGCTTGTGGTGAGACTTGCTGCAAGGCGTCGCAAGGCTAGGGTCTACTGCTAGACGACGATCTAAGCAATTTTCGCGCCCGCTCTATCAAAGTCAAAACGATCCAACAGGCGCTTAAACGGTCGATTTTGGAGGGCGATCTCGTTGTGCGGCTGACCATCAAACAACACCATGCTGGAGCTTCATGTCTGGGGCTCGGCGTTTGGCCTGCCTTCTATTGACGCTGAGTGCCTCGCCATTATCACATACCTCCACAACAGCCTCCCGTCCGAGGACTGGCGCCTTGTCCCTAGCAGCGATCCCTCTATCAGTCCATCTAGTATGATCCCCACACTCCTTCCTGCGAACCCATCTGACCACCACAGATACCCTCCCTGCATTGCATCATGACGGCGTCTGGACAAGCGGCTACGCGCCCATCGTCCAGTACCTCACCTCCAAGTCCCTAGCCGCCGACTTGGATGAGAGTTTGACCCCTTCGCAGCAGGCTGACCATGTAGCATACAGCGCCTACCTCGCCGCCCATGCGGCTCCGCTCTTGGACCTTTCACTGTATGTCTCTGCTGCGAACTGGGCGGCTACCACGAGGCCGGCGTATAGTGCGCTGCTGCCCTTCCCCCTGACATGGACTGTCCCGCCGCTGATCCGCGGTGAAGCGGTGAAGCGAGTTGAGCATCTCGGCTTCGCGGACATGGATAGCGACTTTGACCCTAACGGCGGGCTGCATCTGTCTACCGGGCGAGATGCCCTGCCAGAGACCTTCAGGAGGCACCTTCCGGCGTCACGGGGAAGGAAGACGGTTCATGAGGAGATGACTCCTGAGCAGCAAGTTGCGATTAGACTATACGGACTTGTGGAGGACTGCTTATCTGTGTTGGATGACTTATTGAAAGGAGCTGAAGGGGATGAGAAGCAACTTCATCTCTTCGGAGGGGTACAACCTTCGAGTTTAGACTGTTTGGCGTTTGGGTATCTTGCTCTGATGCGAGATGCTCCCGTGCCGCGGTCGTTCTTGAATGATTGGCTAGTGAAAAAGACCCCTCGGCTATCAAGATTCATTGACACAATGAAGTCTTCTCTGAAGGCGAGAGGAGATCTCCCCTGGGTTGAGGCAGAGCACACTACAGCGCTACGAATAGGTGCACGCACTCTTGACACCATCCTCTACCACGTCCCTAGCCTAGGAGACGAATATGTCACCGAAAAGCGAAGACGAGCGGAAGAGGGCATCACTGGGGTAGATGCCAGGGCAATAATGCTTTTTATGAGTGTCTTGGCCACGGGTGCGACTTTCGGGTATGGATTGTATTTGTATAAGGCAATGCAGCCGTTTGGGCTTCGGACACAAATATGGCGGGCACACCGGTCACGGTCGAAGTTGAGTGAGTTTGGAGAGCTTGGGTCGATGTTAGGGAGTGTGATGGGTGGTTACCAAGCACCTGTGCCATCAGGGGGCCGGTTCGTAGAAACGGATTCGGAGGTTGATTAGACTGTGATACTACGTTGTTGTAACACCACCCATATGTATAACAGTAATTCCGATACTTGCTGGTGGACAGCAGGAGTTTGATTGGGTAAATTCTTTTATTCTTTGTGGAATGTCTAGATCGCTAGAGCTATGAGCCGCCATGGCCTTGTTTTACATGAGATACATACATATCAAGCACCATTCCCATCTCTTCGACAATTCTATATCTGTCTAATCTCTTTACCTACCATCTCAGGCCTCTCCACCTCCCATTCATCTCGCAACACAGCAAAGGTCAGGTCCGACACCAATAGACTCTGCCCAAGACTCCACACAAGCGTGATCGCGTAAAAGAAGTTGGCATTGCCGCTCCCTGCATAGATCCAAAGGTGGTAGAACGCCGGACCCAGGAACGTGGCATACAGGAGTGTTCCACAAGTGGCAAATGAATACCGCATGAGGGGGAATACGTGCCGAAATAGAGGTATCATGGATAGAAACACACTCGCGTCTGCGAGGGAAGGGTATGGCTTGAAGATGGAGAAGGTTCCCAAAATGACAGTGAGAACGATTAGGGGTTGGGAGCGGATCCGGATAGAGAGCGCGGCGGGATAGGCGGCTAGATGGAGCCAGAAGACACCGAGAAAGAACGCGCGGAAGGAGTCGAACATTTCGATAAAGAAGTACCACCAGAGTCCGACGTTGGGTGTCAGATCCGAAAGGGTGAGCTGGATGCCATAGGTGCGGGCGAGGAACTCCCAGTTGCCAGTGATGGCAAAAGACATGCCCAGTAAAGCGGCGAGGCACCCTGCCACAATACCAACGTTGGTGATGGCGAACTGCGCGACAGAGTCGATTCGGCGTTTCTCGGTTTGGCGATCATAGGCGAGGAGGACAAGCGGCGGGAGGAGGAGGATAGGATACATGGAGAGGTAGGAGGCAAACGAGATGGCAACCATGGCGTTGAAGGGCGATCCTGAAATGGCTTTGGCGATAGCATGGAGGACCGCGCAGGTAGTGAAGACGCCGGTTGACCGTCCAATACATGTTGCGATAGTATAAGGGTTGAACAGAAATCTGAATATCATCAGCAACAAGCCCAAGGACCCGAGGTACATGTTCCGACACTTACGCAGCGGCAACAGCAACTCCACCCCACTTCTTATTCCTCCGCGGTGATGTAAACAGCTTCGAGCTGCCTGCCTCGCCGGAATTGGCAATCTTGAACAACGCATCCGCGCTCAGGAGGTCCACAACGATGTAGAGGATGTAGGTGAAGATGGGCCAGGCCTTCAGGTCGGGGAGCAGCGAGAACAGGGGCAGCAGCAACGGTGCCTGGTGGTAGACGCCGCCATCGTACGGAGAAACGTTATTCGTATACAGAAACAATCCTTCTTGTACTGTAATGCAGTCAGCGTGCCGCTACCTTGAAGGCGACGGGAGGTGCTTACATCGCTTGAAGCTGGTCATGGGCGTCGAGATCTCGACGCGACCAGTTAATAGATCGGGTAGCCCGGGGAAAACGAGGAAAAGAATTAGTCGCAGAAAGGCTGCGCCAGCATAGACGCTGGCTTTGCCTCGCAATGTCATGGTGCTGGACATGGCATGCTTGAACCAAAGCTGCTCAACTTGCCCGTCGCAATTCGAAGTCGTGGAGTTGAGACCCTGGAGGCCACTTGTCGGCTTCAGCAGCTAGAGAGGGGCCAGCCGCTAGAGTGCCGCTGGAGCTGCTCGGCCGAGCACTGGAGTTCCAGCAACTGTAGCGCCAGGGCGGTGAGACGCCAACTAGCCAATTGGAGCCCTGTTTTGATATATCCTAAACCCGTTGTGGAATGCGGCTTTAGCGGTGGAGAATGGCATTAAAATTTCATGCTGGAAAAAAAGTTTGGAATATGGATGAGAAAAGTGCCCCGCTGCTTCGTTGAAGACCATCATCAAGCCGGTGCAACGAACAAGCATCAACAGCAACAATGCCTCGGATAAAGAAGAAGGGCCAGGCCGGCGCGGCCAAGAACTATGTCACGCGAAACCAGGCCATTCGAAAACTTCAGATCAGCTTGCCCGACTTCCGTAAGCTATGTATCTGGAAAGGAATCTACCCTCGCGAGCCGAGAAGCAAGAAGAAGGTCTCCAAGTCGTCCACCGCCTCAACTACTTTCTACTACGCCAAGGACATCCAATACCTCCTCCACGAACCACTCCTGCAGAAGTTCCGCGACCAGAAGGTCCTCGAGAAGAAGATCTCTAAGGCGCTCGGTAGGGGAGATGTCACAGATGCTGCAAGATTCGAGAGCAATGCCGCCAGGCCTGAGAAAACCGGCAAGCCACGATATACCCTCGACCACGTCATCAGGGAGCGCTACCCGACATTTGTTGATGCTCTCCGAGATTTGGACGACTGTCTTTCCATGTTGTTCCTGTTTGCGAACCTTCCCTCAACGTCGATGGTCCCCGCCAAGATGATCGCGCGTTGTGAGCGATTGTGTCTCGAGTTCCAACATTATCTGATTGTGTCGCAAAGCGTGACTAAGTCATTCTTGTCTATCAAGGGTATTTACTATCAGGCCAACATTCAGGGAGAGGACGTTCTGTGGCTGGTGCCGTATAAGTTTAACCAGCGAGTTGTTGGCGATGTCGATTTCCGAATCATGGGAACCTTTGTTGAGTTCTACATGACCCTTCTAGGCTTTGTCAACTTCCGGTTATACACCTCGCTTGGCCTGAAGTACCCCCCAAAGTTCGACCAGGCTAAGGATGAGAACGCTGCTGAGCTTGGTGCTTTCACCCTGGAGGGAAAGACCTTGGTTGGAACTGAGGAGCAGAAGCAATTGGAGAGCACCGATCACAAGCCCGACCCCAAGGTGCAGGCTGCTGTCAACAAAGTTCTCAAGAAGATAAAAGCCAACGATGCAGACGACGAGTCAACCCAGGCGACCGATGGAGTGGACGGTGCAGAGGATGAGACGGAAGCGATCGATAAGTTTGAGCCCACTGCGCCCGGTGGTGATGTGCTGCCACAGCCGTCTTCTACTGGTAATAAGCCTGGAACTTTGTTCTCCAACTTCACCTTTTATCTCAACCGTGAGACTCCTAGGCAACCTCTTGAGTTCCTCCTCAAGTCTTTCGGTTGTAAGCGTGTGGGTTGGGACGCTGTTCTCGGTGACGGGGCTTTTACGACAAATGAGTTGGACCCGGCGATTACCCATCAGATTGTTGATCGACCTCCCATTCAGGTCATCTCGGAGGAGGATGGTGACACTGAGGATAACCAGACTTCACAAAAGCTTGCTGCCAACCAGCGAGTCCCCGGCCGGATATACGTTCAGCCCCAGTGGGTTTGGGATAGTGTTAACGACGGTGAACTGAAGGAGCCTCATCTGTACGCTCCCGGTGCCTCTCTACCACCCCATTTGAGTCCATTCGTGAAGGTCGTCCAGGGCGCTTACGACCCCACGATACCTCTTGAAGAGCAAGAGCCCGAGGCGGAGGCTCTGGAGAATGGTAGCGACGATGAAGAGCTCGCTGTCAAGGCAATTGATGACACTGTCGAGGGCATGGATGTTGCTGGCTCAGAGGACGAGGATGAAGAGATGGTGGAAGGTGAGGGCGATGACTTTGGTGGCTTCTCAGATGACGAGCAGGAAGAAGGAGATGAGTCGGAGGATGACGCTGTGAAGCGTCAAGAGGAGCTGGAGGCAGAGCTTACGGGAGCTTCTGTTAAGTCAAAGACCACAACCTCCAAAGCCAAGGCTAAGGAGGAGGCACGAAAAGCTCTTACCAAGAAGGCTCGTGAAGAGGCTGAGGACTTGGAGCGTGCAAAGGGAATGTTGAGCAAGAAGAAGCGGAAGCTGTTTGAGCAGATGCAGTACACTAATAACAAGAAGAGTGCAGAAGATCAGAAGCTGCGGGCCAAGAGGAGAAGGCTGGAAAAGGAAAAGGCAAAGGCTAAGGGCAATGGTACGGCGTAAATGGGATGTTTATACCATTCAGATAGAAGATTTCAATTTATTTGCGTTGTCAAGCGGATTTGAAAGTGTCCTTCGTCGTAGATTGTGACTTAGAACGTTCATGTGGTGGTGGATTTCGTCGGAAATGCGAACCTTGAATTTTAGACTTCGTTTTTTTTCTTCTTCCAGATTCACCAACTCCACATGAAACATCGCGCAACAGCATACGGGAAACATGAATTGTTCCGTATGATGCCAGATTGAAATACAAGGTTTTCAGTTGGCTTATCCGTAATCTTCAATCCATGGGCGTTGTGCGCCATGGAGTCGAGCGCAGTAAAATGGGATCTCGACAACGATGAGATCGCCTCCGTCGCCTCTGAAGACCTACACGACAACCGACCCAATCGTTGGAAAGGCCCCAAGTCGTCATGGCGGACGCTCACAGAAGAGGACAGACTACTCTGGCATTCGATGAAGCAGTTGCAGGACCAGGATTTAGCGGTGCATCTATATGATGCGTTTGCGCTGAAGAAACTAGGCAAAAATGCAACGACAGCGCAGGACTTGGTGGTCAAGACTGTAAGTGCAGAACTTAGCACAACTGGCCACGGCTCGTATCCAGAGCACTCATAATCACGGCTTGATCGTCAGCTCAGACAGGCGTTAACTAAGTTATAGGAAGATGGCCGTGATGCTATATGGGCACCACCAAAATTTTGGACGGCCTGGCCATTGAAGGAACGAGAAGTCCCAAAAGAGGGGCTTATAAAAACCCAGCATGATGAAGATGAGCGCTTCACATTTCGCAGGCAGGAACAAACTTTGCCTAGTACTGAACTTGAAGAGGAAGTCTCTGCGACCATCCTGCGAACTGCCAAAGAGCGATTCCGTCGGAAGAGGCGCAGAATCGCGAGGCCATCTATCGAAGAAGTCACAGCAATAGCTGCCGAGAGCGGAAATGATACGCCTGGGCTGTCATCGAGAGAGGCTTCTGCCATGCCGGAAACCGAGGCAGAGGGGCCTGATGAGGATGAGGGTGAGGATGGAAAGATGCCAATTGATGCATCTCACTTTGAACGACGGATAAGACTGGAGCCTAGGACATATGAACCTATGGTCTCCACGGACGATGACTTGTCCTATGAATTACTGAAACCATCTGTTCGTCATATTTTGTCACAGCTGGATACCACCTTGACCATACTTCACAACTCGCGCACCGCAGGGCTGAACTACCTCTCTGACTCCTCCACCGAAGACGAATCAGATAGCCAAAGCGGACAAAAGCGACCTCGCGGTCGTCCACGGGCCAAGCCACAATCAACAGTCGAAACTGAGAATAACCCGGAAACACCTCCTACACCCAGCACCCGTAGAAGAGGCCGTCCACGGAAACTTCACCTCCCCCGAGATGGCGAAACGCATGAAGAAATGCTGCTCCGCATCGCTCGCAAGTCACATCGACGTCTGCCTACAACGCCGCAAGACAAAGACGCCGCATTTGAGGAATGGATCCGTAAGGGAGATGAGGAGATCGAGCGCGAGAGATCTCTGTCCCTATTGAGGCAGGAGTCGGAGGGTTTGGAGATGGAGGGTGGTGACGACCCCAGGATAAGTAACATAGACAGGAAGCGTTTGAGATGGGGGCTAAGGGATTGGAGTGATGTCTTAGGGGCCGCTGCTTTGGCGGGTTTCTCAAGTGAAGTTATTGCGAGAACAACCAGACGCTGTGCGGACTTGTTTGGGGAGGGGATGGTGGTGAGGAAGTTGACTGAAGCCCCCACTGCTCAGGGGTTGGGTATCGAGACTAGAGAATATCGCCCAGAGCCTATACGTCTTGATTACTCCTCCTCGTCCTCCTCCTCCTCCTCCGAAGAAGCACTCCTCGCCCAGCGCCGTGTCGCCTCTCGTCAAGCCTCCCTCGCCCGGTCCAGCCAATCCCGCTCTCCCCCAAGCACGCCCCGCGGCCGTCGCTCTCAAACACCACGCTCTCCCGCCCCATCACGCTCCGGCTCCTCAGCAGGGCTCGTCTTCTGCCCGATTACATCATGCGATCGCGCGGCACAGGGCTTCACGCGCAAGGCGAACTTAAGACGACACATGGAACTCGTGCATCAGGGGCAGACGGAGGAGGTGGATAGTGATGAGGAGGTTGTAGGCGGGGTGCATGTGGATGGGTTTTTGAGAGCGATTGTTCCTAGCAGAGGATGGAGAGGTGAGGATGTTAGTTCAAGGAGGAGAAAGAGATTCTATGGTGAGAGAATGATTTCGGGAGATGGCGGCGGGAGAGAGGATGAGTCCTCCTAGGCAGGGGCGCCTTCATCGCCCACATCATCACCATGTCAAGTCAGGTCAGGGCTTTGAACGATGCGTCGTACTCTCAACATGCGAGCTTTCATTGTAATTACTTCCTATCATGGATGTTAACTAGTCAAAGCCGGTGGGAAATCAGGAAATCTGGAACCCGAATATCGGGCAGGTTGAAATAACCATCACTCTAGTTGTCCCGTATATCCATATGCGTAGATATATCCAAATTTGGGGCATTCACTAGTCTAGAATTTGGCTCTTGGGGCATGCACTTTAACCTAAATTACCTCTCTACTAAGGCAGCACTTAGAATTTTAGGTTTTGTCAGCTTTCCTACCCCTGGGATCAGTGATGAGGTGATAATTTTAGATCGGCAGTTGATTTGAAGTTCCTTTTTCAGGGTTCACAGGGCTTCTGCTGGTTATTCCGCCCCCGATCCTGTCCCGCGGCGCCACACGCTGCGTCACCGTCCATCGCATCCCGTGACAAACAGGGGTCCGCTGCATCAACCGGATAGATCCAATATTTGTCCAGCATAAGGTAATGCATATGCCATGACGGGTCCCGTTGGGCTAACATCCATAATCCCGCCATCTTGATCGCTTGTTCAAAGTTTCTGCTCTCATTGTGGCCGTTGGCCTGCGTTGCAATGCTGCCTCGTGAACAGCTTCACCACTGACGTCCCCCCGCGAGCGTGGCATGTGACAGCAGCAGCAAGCAACAGCAGCAGTGCGCGATGACGGACCACCATGCCCCCTCGACGTCTTTGGGAGCATATGGGAGACGAGATGGCCCTGTGACGCCGGAAGGACGGTCGAGGTTCAGCTACGATACCGCCGATAGAGGAGAGCCGAGTACCATCGGCGCCTTGCTGAGTGCGCCAACGTCTCCCGATCGACCGCTCGCCTTCTCCGACGACGAGCTGCTTCCGCGCTTCAACATCAAGTCTCGAGAACACAGTAGCCGACAAGGGAATCGAGAACGGAGGACGAAACGAACGCACAAGCCGCAGAATAGCGGCGCCTTTTTATTACAAGATGCCGTCGCTGGCGATGACGACTATGCCCAACAACGACGTCAACCTCGGTATACCTCACAGGCTAAGGGGAAGGATCTGCTCGAGCCACTCTCGTCTAGCCTCCCCCGTGAAGTTGGATTGGGCATCGGCTCCAATGGTGGGCTTCGACCACGGATCATTTCCCCGGATACGTCCCAGGAGGACCTGATGGTCAGAAAGCGGGAAGGGGTATCGCGGGGTGGTTCGAAGCAGCATCAGGGTTCCTCTACCCTCGACGTCGACTCTACTCAGATCGTCAACATGGCCTTGAATCTGAGTGAGTCTCGACGCATAGCATCTCGACGCAATCTCGCTCGCACAAACCCTCCGCGGCTTGCTCCAGTTCAAGATTTGGCCCCAGCGAGCAACATCAAAGCACATCTGCAACAGCAACGAAAAACATCACGAGCTATATCCCCCCGACCGAACCAAACATTAACCCCCAGGTTGTCAGGCGTAAGGTCTAGCAGCCCCTTGCGACCGACATTCGAACCCGGACACGATAGTCCTTACCGATATCATTTCTCGACGTCAACACTAGCAAGAGCACAGAAAGCTAGAGAGCATTTAGAACTCATGGCTCAGTATCGACTTCTACTAGAGTTGCTACCCCCTCTAAAGCTAAGATATAATCGGAATTCTGCCTCAAGTCCTCCGGGCTCACCTGTCGATGGCAAGATGGCCAGATGGGGGGCTTCTGGTTCAGGAACTCCACTAGGCCGCGAATACAATCCCCTTCAATACATTCGAAATAGAAAGGTTCGAGCAAGAGAGCGCAAGGCTATTGATGGCGAGAAGCAAGGCTTCAGTGACGTTGATTCTGTGAAGCTCTGGGTTGCGAGAGTTTCGGAGCGTGCAACCTCTGCAGACCTCTTTAGCGAGGGTGGTTTTACACTACCCCCTTTCTCTTGCGCTGAAGAGGCCGATGCCCAAGCTTCGCCGGATGCTAACCCCAAAGCTGCCCTTCGAGTCCGGCGGCCAAGGGTGGACTGGTTCATCGAACCATGCGACATGGTTGCCGATGCATATTGGCTTGAAAAGGATCACCATAAGGAGCTCATCGAAGACCGTAACTGGTGCAAAATATTCCCTCAAACTACAGACTTGAGCCGGCCGATGTCTCGGCAAACAGATGAGCTTGGGACAGGAGTATCGCCTTTCGCGACCAAGACACATGAGGACACTGAGGGCAGAGATAGCAAGGAATTCAAACTCATTAGGCCCGACACCGACAACTCGCAAGGCAGTGGCCACAGGGAGCGTGCAAAACAGAAGCTCCATGATATTGGAGGCGGCTTTCATCGACATACTCCCTCGTCACATAGCCATCATGATTTCCTACGGAGGAGAGACTCCGACTCGAGTCTTTCTGGTAGCGACAATGAAACGAGGCACGAGGGAAAATCTAGAAGAACACGGCATGCCCGAGCCGGCACTCTCTCAAGCCATACGAACGACTTACTTCAGAAGCAAATGCTGGAGATGATTGCGCGGGAAGCGAAAGAACAACAGCTCCCTCAAGTGCCAGAAAATCCACCCGAACAGGTGCAGCAAAGCATTTCTCTTACGCCAGAGCGGCCTATGCCTTCGAATCCCAGCAGCCATGGCAGAGGATCTGTTGTTACGGATCCAAGTGATTCTGGATCTATCCGTGATAGAGCTCAGATCGACTCCTTTGCCCGATATCAACTCAACAAACCTGAGCTCGGGGTGTCAGCTCGCAAGAGGCAGGAATCGGTTGATATTGATTCCCCTCAGCCGATGTCACCTGAGTTAACTGCGCAAGACAACCTTTACGCGCCGCCGACTGGCTTGGACCTCTCTGCGCCATCAAGTCGGTCTTCGTCCCCGTCACGGAATCCATTTTCCAAAGTTAAACAGATCTTTCGTGACAAGAGCCGTGAAGATGTCGAAGCTCAGCCGGATGAAGAAGACACAGATCGTCGGCCCTCTGTTCCTTCAGCACCATTGTCCCCTGTCCAAAGCAAAACATTCCCGGAAGACCGCGCGACAAATTCTCGTCTAGCTTATGAGGGTCATAAATATCATCGCAGCACGAACAGTGCGCGGCTTAGGGGTGATGAGCAAATTGGTTTACGTGGAATGTTCAAAGGACCGCGAATTGATACGGTGATTCGTGGCGGTGTCTCGAGGCTCGGAGATATGCTCTGGAAAAAAGACAACCCTGTTGAAAACCCTAGCGACGCCTTGTCCACGGACGAGTCGGACAACGAGCAAGCTAAGGGGCGGACAAGGTTGTCGCTCACTTTATCTCGGTCAGATTCGAGAAAGGCTAAGAAGGAACCTCAGCACACAACCAAGCACTTTCTTGACACAATGCCCCAATTTCAGCATGTTTCAGAGGTGCAGAATAAGAACGGAGGCAGCAATCATCAGAAACTGGGCTCGGAGCTGGTTAAGTCACAGAGTCAGCCCTTAACGCGGTTCGAAACCCTCAAGCCGCCAAAGCTGGATATGCCAAGCGCACAGAGTGGTACATCCACTCCTGCGATTCTGCAAAGTCGCTATGCTGATGTAGAAATGTCCGAGTCGGAGTCGGTTCAAGACACTGTTCCGGACGCAACGAAAGCAAAAGACAGCAGCCGCAGTTCCATAGCGGCCATGCCTGGATTTGGCCCGCGACCACGTACTCAGAGTCGGCACTGGTCGATCACGGATCGCGGTTCCCCTGAAACAACCCAACTCTCAAGACGAGACGTAGCTCGACTGCGAGCTCTCATCCTTACCTCGGGCATCAAGGCTATGGAAATATCACGTCGAGCACAAGAGCCGACAAAGCCCTTGTTAGAAGGCAGCCTCAGGGATCCTGGCAATGATGCGAAGTCCAATGTTGCGGGCGTCCCGTGGCCTGAAATTGCCAAACTCGCCCCGAAGGAGGCCCTGCCTTCCGATGAGATGGTCCCCTACAGCGACCACTTCACTCTAGCCAGCCAAACTCTAGGCGTTGGCATTCAGACCACGTTCCAGCAATGGCAAATCTCCGCTGATCGTTTCACGAACCAAACTCGCCCGCATCTCGAGAAGCGGATATGGCGCGCTCGGTCCCGAATCGCGGACGAACTCTCCGGGATGACGGGTGAGGCTTCAGACCAAGCCGACGAGACGGGCAAGGACCTCGCCCTCGGACAGCGTCTTAAGGTCAAGCATGTCGTCGACATCATCGAGAAGATGTCCCGCAACCGCCGCCGCCGGTTTAGATGGATCCGGCGCGGCATGTGGCTCGGCGTCGAGTGGGTTCTCGTCGGGTTTATGTGGTACGTATGGTTTATAGTGATGATCTTCCGAGTCGTTCTCGGCGTGGGGCAGGGGGTATGGAGAGGCGTGAAGTGGCTGTTGTGGTTGTAGACGGAGGAAGAGAGGCGTTTAATTCATACAACGGGGGTTTGTTGGTTCATACAGAGGTCGAGGCGTGTGTGTTGCGGCGTGTTGGGGTTGGGGTCGCCTACTACGATTGCCATTATTTTTCTTATTTGTATCATTGGATAATTCAGGGCGTCTGGTTTCGATACCCCTCTCCTGGGATGAGGAATGCATACTAGCATAGCATAGCCTGGGAGTGTATTCGTACGGCTTGACTTGATAGTACTTTTATATGTAGGATCTAGTAACTTAATGGGAAACTATTCATTTTCTTGTTTAAATCGCTAAGCTCGAATTAGAAAGGTCATAGGATAAACTTCTAGCCAAAGATTAAGAAGTACACTGCCTGAAAGGGCACACCGGCCAGGCAAAGAAAAGAAGTCTACAGGTCTATTCGATCCTCTTCTTGCCCTCCTCAGCGTTGATAAACCGCGCCGTGCTCTGGCCTCTCTCGTGTCTTGCAACGAAGGAACCGATAAGGGAGTCCTTCCTTGCCTTGGAGTAGTGCTCGTTGAATCCTTCCAAAGCGAATGGCCTAGGGTTGAGACGAGGCCAGTTGACCTAAGACAAGAAAGTAAGCAACAATAATTGAGACATGGTACTGACACACTTACATAGAGCATTCCGTGACCCCAGATAAAGCTGAAGCACCAGGCTGCGACAATAGACCAGAAAAAGATGAAGATGCGCATGGGCAGGACACTAGCGTCAGGGCCACGCCTAGTGAAGAGGCCCACGAATACCATAAGAACGCTGAACGCAAGGATATAGGGGATGGCCTGAATCAGGACTGGCCGCTTGTCGGTGAAGATTAGGGAGGTTCCGATGTTAGCGGACCCAGGCTGGTAGGCACCCAGGAACAAGTCATATGAGTCCTGGCGAGGCCCGTCGAGGAAGTTGTTGCGGAAATATCGAGTGACGCCAATGCGACCGTCCTGAAGAGCGCCCACCTTTGTACGCTTGCCAGTTCTCGTAACATCCGTCTTCATGGCGCCAGTACCGGAATAGGAGAGAGACACGACATCAGCATTGTCAGCCCAAATGTTGCGGAAGAGGTCTTCAAAGGCCTCGTCCTCGTCCCGGAACGAGGATCCACGGGTCATGAGGCCGACATCTTCGAAGATGCGATCAAGCATGTGGCGGGCGAACATACTCTGGACAACGTTGGTTCGGTCAAGGCAGTCCATGCAGTTGGTGCGCATGACGCTGGTCTGGTAGCTCCTTGAATCCATGTTTCCGTCAATGCTGGCAGGAGTATCAACAGCACGGAAGTAACCCTGCTTGTCCAGAGCATCGGCGAGCTTCTCTATGAGAGCATACGCCTTTTGCATCTTCATGCCCTTCGTCTCACTATGGTAGTCGAAGTACACATAGTGCAGACGATCAAACTCCTGTCGCTGAGTCTGAGGCTCGATGGTAACGAACTTCTCGTCTGTGATCAAGTCGGCATCCTGGTGCTCCTTTGGTGAGCTGACGAGCTTTTCGACCATCTTCTCATACGAGGTTTTGATTACGCGCTCTCGGCCCTTCTGGTTAACCAGGTTGATGAGGTAGTTGTCACCGTACAAGCGAATCTGCTCGTCAAAGTGCTTCATTGCTGAAGCCACAGCGGCGTCTGTACCTCGAATTTGCAGCTTAGGAGTATAACGCAAACTGTTGATCTCGGCCCAAAACGTAGGGACGCTACCACGGGTCTGGACATAGGAGAAGATCTGCATCTCCTTTCCAGCGCCCGCACCGTACTTTCCACTCTGCATATCGGAGCTGCCAGCATAACCACCCAAACCGCTGCTACTATCATTAAGAATGACAATTTGTTCAGTCTCATTGTAATTGGCAGCATGGCCCTCCTCATCTATTCCACGGGTAAAATATCTCGTCCCACCTCGGTGTCTCGAACGTCGAGAGATAAGCGCAATCGTCAGGGGGTTGCTTTTGAAGGTTGTGGGTTTAATCTCGAGCATCCCAAAGATGCATGGCAGGATATAAGGGTCGATTCCGGGTTGCTGGCCATGTTGACTCCGCGAGCCTCGGGTCCGAAAGTTGATCAGGTCTCCTTGAAGATACTTGTTGAAGAAAAACCTGTCGTCGGTTCGCTGCCAAAGGGGCAGGGAGGTATTGGCCTGCGACTGGCGTTGGAACGAGTTGGTAAGGTCGATCGAGTACGAGAAGTACATGGGTCCTTGTGCCATAAAGGTCTTAAGGAGCTCAATGAAGATATCCTCATCGGGGTCGTGGATCAGTCGTTCGCGCATTGGAAGGATCTCGGTAGTGACAACCTTGTAAACCATATGGCCCTTGAGTCGGCCCATAGGCTGGGCCTTGGTGATGAAGATGACATATTTGTCTAATTAAATATCAGCAGGAGTGTTACGAGCTACGGCCAGGCAGTCTGACCCGCGGGAGATCAAGGGCAAGACGAACCAAGTCTAAGCTGGATAATTCCAAGAATACCAGCGATACTCGAGACGCGGGAGGTTCGCTTAGCGGATGCTAGACTTCCTTCACTCAGTCTCACATCTCCAGTAGGACGGTCGATGATTAGGGCCGGCGCATCGGGAGACGAAGGCGAAGTGAAGGTATAGGAGTCATTAGAAACCTTGACGTTGATGTCGCGGTAAGGGAGCTTCGAATAGGCCATTAGAAAGGTAGTATGGCCACGGGCAGCCCTGATACAAATGAGAGTCTAGTCCGGCCGGAGTCTACTCAAAACAAGATTGATGATCCACGCTGAAGCCAATTCTGGGCGAATCTGAGAGGGACGCTGCCGGAATTGTTGATAAAGCTCGACGAGGCGCAAGGCTAAAGTTGGTGTAAGGCCAGCGAAGCTTCAACGCACCGCCACATGCCGGCACGTCACTAAGACGAAGGACCCTAACCTGGAAGGGACGGGACGGTGAGGGACAGAGCTACCTATTGATGCTTCGCTTACATAAGGCACTTACGCACCCAGCGGGCCACTACAGCCACTACAGCGGCATGTGACCCACCTTTTGGGCCGTTCTTGGGGGGTTCACTTCGAGGGAAGCCTGACCTGACGTGTGCCTCGTGCGCCCCAGCCAGTTACCGTCCAGCACAAGGCCCTCCCAAGGCAGTTACTTAGCGCTCTTCGTCCCAGTACGAATAGTCTTCTGCTGCTAATACGCCTGCTCCAACTCGTCTCTTTCATTAAACGTCCGTCCTGTTGCCTTCTTGTTCGCCCTCAACCCCGTCTCGCCATCAACCGCCTGCACTTGCGATATCAAACCCCGATCCTACGCCCCGACGTCGAACCAGCCGAGCCCGACGGGATCTCGTTCTAATCCCCAACAACGATCCGTCGCCGCCACCAAGAGCCGCAGTAGCTCGCTGAGACCTCAACCTCGACATATCGCCTCCTTCATAAGATGGCTTCTCGTCAGCCCCCCGCCGGCGCCCGCGGCATGAACACCCGCTTCGCGCAATTCAAGCTGGTCCTTCTGGGTATGTTTTGGGTCATGTTCAAAGTGTCAACGTTGTCCAGATGCTAACGTTATATGATAGGAGAGTCCGCTGTCGGAAAGGTAAAACGGATCGACTACCCAAACAAGACCTCGAACTAACTTGCCCGCCCAGAGCTCAATAGTCCTACGATTCGTAAAGGTAGTTTTGTCCGGAAATTGTCACGATGCAGCCTACTGATCGACTACTAGGACCAATTCGATTCTTATCGAGAGTCTACCATTGGCGCTGCCTTCCTCACCCAGACCATCTCCCTCGACGAGAACACCACTGTCAAGTTCGAGATCTGGGATACAGCTGGCCAGGAGCGATACAAGTCTCTTGCGCCCATGTATTACCGAAATGCCAACTGTGCCGTCGTTGTTTATGACATTACGCAATCTGTAAGTCTCAAGACAGTCCGTGACGGTCCATGACGATCCATGCCCGCACTTCTTTTACTGACTTGACTATCAGTCATCACTGGACAAGGCGAAGGCGTGGGTAAAGGAGCTTCAACGCCAGGCAAACGAAAACATCATTATCGCACTCGCTGGAAACAAGCTGGATCTCGTCACCGAGCAACCCGAGAAGCGCGCCATCGCCACTGCTGATGCCGAGGCCTATGCTCGCGAGGCCGGCCTCCTCTTTTTCGAGACTTCGGCCAAGACCGCTGAGAATGTCCAGAATCTTTTCACAGCCATTGCCAAGAAACTACCCTTGGATCAAGTTGGTTCCAGGCATGCCCGGCCAGGTCAACGACCTGGTGTCAGTCTGGCTCCAGAGAACTCCAACACCAACGCTGCAGGCCCTTGCAGCTGCTAGATGAGTCGCTGTTGCAGAGAGTAAGATCAGAGCATGATCTAATGGGGTCCGGCATTGCATCAGATGGGATGGTCAGCGCAAAGGCTGGGCGAGACCGACAGTCATTCTGGCTCCGACTTACTCTAGTAGGTCGGAACACGTCGTATATTCATTGGAGTCTTGGGTTTGGAGGGATCAGTCCATACTTTTTAATATCGAGGTTGATTTTTTTGCGGTTGTCTGGGTGGCTCCTCGAATACCACCTGCCCGAGGGAGTTCGGCATCCGGGCACGTCAAATATTTAGAAGTGTTCTGGGGATGGGACAAAGTTCGATGTGTACGAGGGGCTTTGT